>CM034240.1:48976590-50176590 GCA_019916065.1 Vitellaria paradoxa
TTGAGCTTCATGTGAGCCTCAAACAAATAGGTGATAAATTTATGAATCTATCTCAAATTATAAAATAAAATTAATAATAATAAAAACAATAAAAAAAACACTTATCGAGTTCTCCTATCATTTAAATTCCTCTTACTGCTTACACTTGGATCCACATAATTTGATTGGAAATTCGGAATGAAGCAAGCTTAAACTTCATCAGGAACTGACAATTTGATGTGAAAATGACCCAAAAAATTAATAATAAATAAATTAATTAATTAAATAAAATTAAAAAGACTGCTGTGGTGCTGCTTATGGCTCGCTATAATTTTTCCAGCCAACCTCAACGAGTTTGAAGCGATTTGAGTACAAGCAAAGCTCACTTTCCAGCTCCCATGACACACACAGCGCCTTGTAAATTCAACAAAAGAAGTAATTAAAAAGCACAAGCATTTGTTTATCATCATCAATACGTGCGAAAGCAAGGTCTGAAGTGGAAACAAATTCATCCAACATTGATGTAAACATCCACAGAAGCAACCTAAGACATTAAATTCTTCGAAACAACTGCAGCCCACACTTATTCAAGACCACAACCACCTATACTTACCTTGTGGAAGGACCAGTTGCTGCTAAACTACCAAGATCAGCTGCCATTATTTCGATGCTCGAATCACGCTCTTGCATTGTCGTCCCCCAAGTCCTCGGATGATCCAGACATTCTTTCAACTCTGCTACTACTAGGCTCATGCTCGGCCTCTGGTTGGGGCTTTGCGATACACACGACATTGCGGTGTCCAAGACTTTCCAGGCAGAGTTATTGTCGTAGTCACCCCTTAATCTGGAATCAACAATCTTATCGATCTCTGCCCTTTCAAAAATAGGCTGAACCCGTTCGATTACGTGAGTGATCTCATCATCGACTTTCATTATGGGAGGTTGGCCTGTGATTAGCTCTAACAGAACGATCCCAAAACTGTAAACATCGCTTTTCTCATTCAGCCTGTTAGTTTTTTGGTACCTGCATTAATCCAAAACATAAGAATTAATCAGAAATGATGTGGTAGTAGCATTCTTTAGACGTTCTAGTAAGTTGAACAAACTGTCTATATATAGGTGGCGTTTGGAGTTCCGATAGAATTAAAAAAAAAATCAAAAGTTGATATAAAAGTGACTTGTGGTGAAATTTCACTGGAAAAAGTTGGATATTTTTAGAGTTTTTGGAAGCTTTCTGGGGACTCCAAACGGAGTCATAATGACTAGAGTGGATAGAAAAACTTACACAGGGTCAAAATACCCTGGTGTACCGGCAAGTGCAGTTGAGACCTGAGTCTCACCCTCAAGGGGCATCAATCTGGATATCCCAAAATCGGATACTTTTGCTTGTAAATTCTCAGTCAACAAAATGTTGGTAGCCTTGATATCTCTGTGAACTATTGGCGGCTTACAACCATTGTGTAAGTAATCCAATGCTGCAAAAAATTCAATATCCTATGGCCGCTAATTCAAAACTACCATACATAAAAATATATATGTACATGTGTGTGTGTATAAGTGTGTGTGTGTATAAAGTCAGAAAGTAAAAAAATTATGGCTCTTTTAGTTTGCCAACCTTGTGCTGCATCAACTGCTATCTGAACTCTCTGTTCCCACGTCAGTAAATTTGTATTTTGTTCTGTAACAACAAATATATATATGCATATATTTATAAATATATCATTCGGTTTGTACTTAAAAGAAGAAAATTCCTTCAATGTGATGATCACTTAAATTCACTTTAAAAGGGTTGAAAACTAAATGAACTTTGTTAAGACATAATTATATATGTGTGTTAGAATAAAAGAAGGAGAAAAAGAATTATGTATTAATATTAATTTCTGTGTGTGTAAGAATGTAAGGTTACAAGATCCCTTATATAAGAGGACAATAATCCTAATCCTGATAGGAGAAAGTAATCCTAATTATGATAGAATATACAAAATAGGAAATAAGATAGTAATCCTAATTATGATATACAGAAAGACATAAAATAAGGAAAGCATAAAATAAGGGATACTAATTATATATTACTAAATCTAACACCCCCCTCAAACTCAAGGTGGTGGAGCAGAGACCAACTTGAGTTTGGTGATGAGAGCATCAAACTGGCCAGGCAGAAGAGACTTGGTGAAGATATCAGCTATTTGATCAGTTGAAGAAACAGGATCATCAGACAGGGACTCCACGGGATAGACTGTAGCGGGTGGCACAACTTCATTAGAGAGATCATCAGGAACATCAACAGTTTCAGGAACAGGAGATGAAACCACAGCAGGAACATCTATATCCTCAGGAAACAGTTCAACAGAAGAATCAGTGAGATAAAGAGAGACAGGATTGTGAAAGGTTGAAGGACACAGAAACGCGTTGAAGGAGGCGTGGAGAAAAGCGCTGAGAGGTTGAAGATGCATAGAGACGCGTTGAAGGAGGCACAGAGAGGCGTGTTGAGATGTTGCAGGGGCACAGAGGCGTGTTGAAGGAGCGCAAAGAGACGCATGAAAGTGTGTTGAAGGAGGCGCGGAGAAACGCGTTGAGAGGTTGAAGGAGGCACAAAGAGGCGTTGAAGGAGGCACAGAGAGCCGTGCTAAGAGGTTGCAGGGGCACAGAGGCGCGTTGAAGGAGGCGCAAAGAAACGCGTTGAAGGCGCTTGGAAGCGTGTTGAAGAGGGCGCAGAGGAGCACGTTGAAGGAGCATGGAAGCACGTTGAAGAGGGCACAGGGGAACGCGTTGAAGGTGCATGAAGCGTGTTGAAGGAGATGCGGAGAAGCGCGTTGTGAAAGGTTGAGGACGCACAGAAGCGTGTTAAAGGAAGCTCAGAGAAGCGCGTTGAGAGGTTGAAAGCGTATGAAAGCGTGTTGAAGGCACATGGAAGTGCGTTGAAGAAGGCGCATAAGAACGCGTTGAAGGTGCATGGAAGCGTATTGAAAAGTTGAGGGCACATGAAAGCGCGTTAAAGGAGGCGTGAAGGCAGAAGTGACGCCAAGAAGGGCAACACTGGCGGCCAAAGATGTGGTTGTTAGATGCCTAGTCTACCCAGGATCAAAAACTTTAAGCTCTAATACCATGTTAGAATAAAAGAAGGAGAAAAAGAATTATGTATTAATATTGATTTCTGTGTGTGTAAGAATGTAAGGTTACAAGATCCCTTATATAAGAGGACAATAATCCTAATCCTGATAGGAGAAAGTAATCCTAATTATGATAGGATATACAAAATAGGAAATAAGATAGTAATCCTAATTATGATATACAGAAAGACATAAAATAAGGAAATGCATAAAATAAGGGATACTAATTATATATATTACTAAATCTAACAATATGCATCAATTCAGAACTTTTGTGTAGATACCTGATAAATACCCTTGTAAGTTTCCATTAGCCATGTATTCATAGATCAGACCCATGTGTTCACCTTCGTGGCAGTATCCAATTAGAGAAACCAAGTTTTTGTGGTGGACTTTCGTCAACAGCTGAGCCTGTATTTTTTCAGTTCACATCCAATTCTAATTATTAAGCAGAGTTCTAAATAAGTAAGTTTTGGAACTATAATTACCCCGAGTTGAAACTAAAAACTGGGCACATAAAGAGCTTAGCTTGCCTCTGTTCGAAATTGCTTGGACCCACGAATCGATGGATGAGAAAGCATCTTCACCGCGACTTGAGTCCCATCATCCAAGCACCCTCGATAGACTTTTCCAAACCCTCCTGCTCCAAGTACTTCTTTGAAGTCGCTTGTGATGCTTATAACTTCCAATATGTAAAGTGCCGATTCTTTGATTCCAACAAGTTCAACTTCTACATTAGGCTTGACATGTGCTCTTGTACTATGATAAGATCAAATTATACATATAGTATATACACGTGTTATGAAAGTAACTGCACACAAATACACTCACACATGCGCGCGCGCGCACAGAGAGAGAGAGAGGAGAGAGAGAGAGAGTATAACAATATACCTTGCTGTTTCTGGTTTCTTCTTCTCAGGTTCCACAAGATAGCCAATGTTGCAGTCAAGAGGATTAGAAATGAAGCAAGAGATACAATCAGGGGTTTAAACCGTGCAATGACACTTTTCTTCTTCTTTGTTTCACATGCGGGCCGTCCAGCAAAGATTGGATTGCCATCCGTACTGTTTGGAGCAATTTGGATATCATATCGAAAAGGCGGAATCTTTGTCAATTTTTGCCCATAATGAAATGTACAGATGAAGAACCCCCTCACCAGGGGCAGAGTCAAGATTTTACGTACGGAATTACATGTCACACAAATGTTGATCGGATTTTCAAAGAGGAATAAAGAAGGCCTTGATTGTTACTTGAAAGAAAAGAAAGAGTAGGAAAAAAAGGGGTTAAAGTGAGAATGATAATTTTTAATTATATTCGTTAGAGCTAAGTATATGACATTAGCGGTGTATTGAATTAAAAGTTGTTTCTTTATTTGTGGCACAATTGTATTGACAAATTTATTTTTCTTTTTTTTTGGGTGGGCATAATTGAATATCAAAAATACTTAAACAAAAAAAACATTGATAATAATAATTTTTTTTTTTTTTAGCGTGGCCATGTCCCCCACCATTGCCCCGCAAACACCCTCCCCCCCGCAAAAAAAAAAAAAAAAAAAAAAGAAAGAGAGAACACAAAGATGGGTGTGCAATTTATAAGAACGGACCTTAGTATAAGAGCTCACAGTTTTGATCTTTCAATGAGAGCTAATGGAACCGAACCTGTGAGATTGTTATGCGATAAGTCTCTGCAGAGCAACAGATTATCTGTCATTTTATAGTACTTGTTCTAAACTAAGAAACGTGCATTTGTTTGAAATAAAAATGTTCCAATAAAAACTTACATATAATTCAAGGAAGGAAGTCGCTAAGAAATCTGGAACTAATCCACTCAAAACTATTGTTTGACAAATTTCTTGCAAAACAGAAACGATTCTAAACAAACAATGCGTATGAACTACTAATTAATTAAGGAAATGAAATATTCACGCATTTTATGATATAGAGAAACAAGCCCATTGTACTCTTGAGTTGTATTTCACATTATATCTACTTACAAGTAGATTAACGATTTGAGACGGCCAATGAAGGATCTATGTTGCCGAATAATCCGGTTGACGGGAGGTGCCTAGTTGCAATATTTTATTAAGAGATAGATATTGTATATATAATCCAAAAAATAAAGTTTGTTAAATTAAGTGGTATATATATATATTTTTTTTTCAAAATGTTGAAACTCACAAGGAGGTGATTTTAGGGAAACTGAGATCATAGCTGCAATTAAGGCCGTGCCATAAGTATTTCTTCGGAAGACATGGATCTCCTTGCCAGTTTCTCTCAATTTTGTAAACTGACTTGATTTTCCTAATAGAATCAACTAACATATGATAAACAAAGACAATTAGGGTAAGAATTATTTAAAATTGTAATATAGGATCACCAACATAAGAGATTAAAAAAAAAAAAAAACTCAGAGAATTAATTGTCCATACATGAGTTACCTCTCGTTGAGGTTGTCCGTTGTCCACCTCTAGTGGATGAAAGCTTCGGGAAGCACCAACATTCTAAGCTTGTATGCTACATTAATTATAGTTTTTGACTTTGTCTAATTTAGCATTAAGTGCATTAAATTGATTGCCTATGGCATGATTGGCGTATGAGTGTGACAAGAAAGGATAGAGAGCTCAGGAAAAAAAGCTTTGTGTGCATGAGAATCGCCCACGGGGTGTAGCCAGAAAATGTAAAGGGTTCGAACTGTGTGCAAAGAGGTGTGGCATGAGAACCACCCATGGGGTGTGGCTAGAAAATGTAAGGATTGGGGCTTTGTACAGAGGGGTGAGAAAGAGAGCTGGAGAGGTTGAATTGAGATGGAGAGTTTTTCTTACCCTTGTAAATCTATATTGTTTGGATATAGTGGATGCTTTCGGATCACTGGTCGTGGATGTAGGCAATATTATTGAACCATGAAAATTTAATTTGTGTTATGCATGCTTTATTTTTCTATACTCTAGTAACTCTGTTCCTATGTGGATAAAAGAAGGATATATATGTGTGTGGGTGTGGGTGCTAAGTCACTGAATTGTTCCAAAAATTTATATTAATAATAACAAAATTTAAACTTAGGAGGATCCAAAATCAAAACTTAGCTAGTATCACATTGTAAGTCACCAATTATCTCAAACACTTGAGCTATTAAAAAATTAGCACAACAATTTACATGAGAATGACTTAATAATTTGCATGAAACCTCCAATAAAAATTTTAATAGATTGAGGATATTAGAAACATTGCCTATTTATGAAAACCCTGGAATTCAAATAAACACATACTGTTCACAGTAATATCAACATGATATAAAAGTTAATTAATAATATGCGTATTTATCTACTTGATGCATATATAATATACTAACCAACTGGATTAGAAGCTCAAATTGTAGTAGAAGCTAATTTGAACTCACCATCAGTTTGGTTGGTCGGAGATCGTGGAAGCTCTTTGACCTCGTAAATTTCCAAAGCATTGAGAATAGGAGGCAGTGTGGAACCTTCAATCGTATTGATTGATATTTCCAGGCTCGAGTATCCACCGATATAACCCCTGTTAGAGATGGTGCGTGGCTCCGCAGAACAGGAACAGTTCCCCTCCCCCTCCCTCTGCCCCTCCCTCTGCCCCTCCCTCTGCCCCTCCCCCCAATATATTCTTCCATTCAAATAAAGGTCGAACTTCCTTGGTTGGGTTTCTGTAACATTCTCAACCTCAAGAAAATGCATGTACAGATAGAACTTTTGACTAGGATCAGATGGAAAAGAGAAATGCAATGTCGATCCATTGATAGGTTTAACAGCAGTGATCATGACGGATTGTGGAAGTTTGTAGGAATCTGAGCTTATGCTTTCCGATGTGTATGATCTGTATGATGTACTACTCACTGCTGGTTTAACTTTCCAATCTGGCGAATTATATGGTGTCCAAATTCGATCATAGGAATCATCTTCATACCTGAAATTAGGAATGATAATATTAAACCACGGCACAATAATTCAGCACAAACGTGGGTATAATTTTAAAAATCAACTGTCATCATTATGTAACGTTTTTGTGGTTCGAGTTCGTAGTATACTAGTATATGATGGTTTGTTATGTTATGAAATATTTTATATCTTAATATTCAGTAAGTAGTTAGTTTTATTTTGATATGTCAATTATTGCTTTACATGCTTAATATTGTAAATCTGTTTAATTATCTCTCCTTAATTTTTATAAAATTGATGACAAAAATTATATTTTCTCTCAAATTTTATTCTTTATCTTTTATTTTCAACAAATTCAAAGTTTGAGTTGGACGGATAACAAATTTATAAATACGCGCACACGCGCGCGTGTGTGTATATATGTAAATCTGAAAATCAAACCGAATCGATAAAATGTCACTTGGTATATATACCTATTTTAAACTTTTTTATTTTGCAAATTTGAAAACAAGAAAATAGTTCAAACTACATTTGGTCACTTAGGGTTTTTTTGGTTTGTATTTATATTTTCTGTTTTGAACTCATTTTTCATTTTAAGCTTTTGAAAATAAGGAAAAAAACTCAACGCATTTGGTCATTATATTTTCAAAAGTTATTTTTTAAAAACAGAAAATGGATTTACACATAAAATGAAAAATGACAAAAAAATCATTTTAAGTGTTTTTAATCTAAAATAAGAAAAATTTCAAAATAATGAAAATAGAGCATTTTTTGTTTCTTTATTTTAAAAGTTTTAAAACATAAAATGAAAAAAGGAAAATAGAAAATAAAAAAGTAAACCAAATACAACCTTATATTTTCAAAAAATCTATTTTAGAAATTAGAAAATGAATTTACATATGAAATACAAAATGGTAAAATGTCGTTTTGAATATTTTTAACTCAAAATAAGAAAAATGTCAAAACATAAAAAAATAGAAAATATCAAACTAAATAAATTTTTTATTTTTCTTATTTTAAAATTTTTAAAATATAAAACGTATAAAACAAAAAATAAGAAATAAAAGCAAAAAACGAAAAATAGAAATACCGAACTCCTAATTAATAATTAAGCGAATTGGGAATATAATCAGCGCAATTACCTGACAGTCTGATTGCTTGTTGAACCAAAATCGATCCGTCGGTAGGTTGCTAGTGACCACTCAATATGTGGGGTTTCGTACATGGAATTATTTAATTTCCTAATCTCAAGAGCTGATATGAAAGGTGTTCCACGACCGATGTTCACAAGACAGACATGGATATAATCTGTTCTGGGTACATGTATGAGCTCCTTGATCACAACATCAGATGGATCGGAGAAGTTCACAGTTGCCCATTCATCCACATCGAGGTGGAGTTCAAACTCTGGCGTTTGGTCCTTGGAATCATAATTCCCGTACATAAACCAGGCTCTGATCAAGTAATTGTTACCTTTGTGACTCCTTGTAATGGACTGAAGGTGTAACAATTTCTGGTTTCGTTTAGGGGAGTGTCCTCAGTTGGGTTTGGGAAGCTTCTAACACTGGAGAGTTGCATCATTGAAAGATTAGTGACATCGGGACTATAAAATTCCTGAGTAAGATGAGCGACATCGGGACTATTAAATTCCTGAGAAATGTTGTGATTTTTCTCCAGTGTCTATGAATTTCACGTCTGAAAAGTATTTTATTTTGGTTGTATCATCCACGTACTCGTTCTCAACCATCCCACAGTCAATGCTTATGAAAGTCTGCAAATTTTTTGAACTAATTAGAAATTCAGTGGTGCAATAAAAAGCTCCAATATCAGACCCCACCAATATATATATATATATATATCACATATAGTGTGTGTGTGTGTGTGAGAGAGAGGAGAGAGAGAGAGAGAAACCAGATTGATCCTGTCCTTGAACAAGCAGGGCAACTACAGCTAAACAATGAAAAAACAGGAATACCAACTTCATTCTTGTCTTCAGAGCCTCTCCTCTCTCTCTCTCTCTCTTTCTCTCTCTGTGTATGAGAATGAGCGGCCACAGCTTGTACAATGAGATATATAGTCCACTTGGCTATGTTTGTTTGGTGGATGAGAGATGAGGGATTGGATTGGTTATCCGTGAGATCCATCTTGTGAGGTGTTGGTTTTGATTTTTGTTTAATCCGGTGGGTACTCACATATTGGATGAAGGGGAAGTGGCGCGGATGACTTATTCCGGTGAGGAGGATAATATTATTAATATCACAGCTTCTGATTTGTATTCCCGCCAAGATCTAACAGGTCCAAAAAATTATTTACTTATCACATCACATATCAATCATACTTTTTATCCACCAACACAAACATCAAAAATATCTCACATCAAAAATTAATCACAGCTTTTAATTAAATTCTATTGGTGAATCTCACAGTATTATTTACTCCCATTATCACCAAATCCCTCAAAAGAAACATAGACTTGGTTCGCATTATAGCCTTCTTGAACGTATTAGTTTAGGGTTGGGGTGACCTAAAAGTCCTACATTTACGTGTGTTTTAATGAAGAAGTGACATGTTGGTGATGATTTAATTAGAGCAAGTCATGAAAAAAGTTAGTAGAAGTTAAAAGTTCTTTTTTAGTAAAACAACACCCCCTTACATTGATCCGGTCTATTGTTTTGCGTAGTTCACCCGCCGGATTTACGCTCCAGGTGAGTGTCTTAAGTCAATGATCCAAGCCTTCACACTTCGAAAGGAAAATGTGAATAGAGAAAAGCTAGCTATAGCAATTAATAACACAACTTGTAAAATGAGCCTTTTTTTTTACCATAAGAAAATGTTATTTTATGAGGGAGAAAATTTACCCCAAAACAACTTTTTCATAAAAATGTAGTTTGATAGAATTTTTTCTACTAAGTTGATTGGGTAACATAGAAGTATTTTGATAATTTCATTTTTATTTTTTTTTGTGTATTAAATTAATTGGCCCGTAACACTTTGCACTTTATTTTAATTTTATTTTGGGCAAAATTTACTTTATCTCTAAACTTTACTTGAAATTTTATTTCAAAGCTTAAGTTCATTTTTTTTGTTTTTGTTTTTTGAGTTAAATTGATTACACATAACTTGCATATTATTCTAATTTTATTTTTAACAAATTTTACTTCATCTTTAGAGTTTTACTTAAAATCTTACTTTAGAAGTTGAGTTTCCTTTCAATAATTAAGAGTATGAGTTTTCAATTAACTAATATGTATTTGAAATTTTATATTATTTACCTCAAATTTTATTTTATTTTCCTTCACCAAAACTCTTAATCCAAACACATCCCAACTGTTTACCTGAAACTCAAAATTACAAATTGTTTGAATGATCTTCCTTCATCAGTTGAGCCCCTTATTTTCCAATCTGTGGAGGATAATACATCAATTAATCAATCCAAACGTGCAGCAACCCGCGCACTCAAAACTCTCTCTCATAACATTAACAACCCGAAAAATAAAAAAATATGGTGAAATCTTTCAAAACAAAACACAAAAGCAAAAAGCAAATGAGGCACACAATTTATCCAGATAAAACTCTAAAACTATTTCTAGATAAAAAATCTCGAGTTTATAAGGCGACCATTTCTGAAAATCAATTTATTATAAAATCGAAAATTACAAGAATTTACCATACATGACTCAACTCGATACCTGTCTTAATCTAAACACCTCTTACTTGTTAGAACTCACAATGAATCTTCTCCCGTGCGATTGATTCTATTCTTAAATACGAATGACACTTCTTAGAATCTAGAATGTTCTTGATTCTCCAAACCCTTGAAACCATGATCAAATATTATTTTTTTTTATTTTACACTTTTGATTGCCTCTACCGCAATATATTTTCTTGTTTCTTAAAAGTGTAATTAGACTTGACAAAATATGTAATATTTATATTCGATCTACCCGTTCTCAATCAAAACTTTTAGAAATACAGTTGTGAGATTTTACTCCCTGGTGATCAATTTGGATCAAAATGAAACTTTAAGGTCTCGTTTGGTAACGTTTTCATTTTCTGTGTTTCTGTTTATATTTTTAAAATTTTGTAAACTCGCAATAGAAATATGTTTGATAAACCTGTTTACGTTTTTTGTTTTCAAAAAAATGAAAACATAAATAAAAAAACGTAAACAGAAAAAATGTATTTTCACTCTGATTTTCTTTTTTGTTACCAATATTTTGTCAATTTTAAAACTTTGTCTATTTTTGTTACATTACATAAAAATAAATTATTTTATTCAAATATTTATTAAAATAAGTTATTTTAATAAATAATATAATTAAATTCAATAAATTAAATTAATTATATAAATTAATATAAATTATTTTTAATAAATAATAAAAGTAAATTAATTAATTTAATTTAATATCAATTATTGCTAAATTATCTGAAATAAATCATTATTAATTTATTTAATTTAATAATTAAATTAATTTATATAAAATAATTAATAATAAATTATTAAATTACATTAATTTAATTTAATTTAATTTAATAATAATTATTAAATTATTTAAATAAATATCATAATTAAATTAAATTATTTATGATTTATTAATTTAATTTATAAAATATATTTTATTAAATTATTTAATAAATAATTTAATTAATTTAAAAATAAATAATTTAATTTAATAATTAATCCAATTTAATTATTTATTTAATATAAAATATACTTTTTAAATTATTTTTAATAAATAATATATTATATTTATTGAATTAAATGATTTTAATAAATAATTTACTGTATTAATTTAATTAATTATATTAATTAAATTAAATTAATATAAATATATTTTATTAAGTTCTATTAAATTTTTAAAACTAATAAAATTAAATATTTTCTAAAATAAAAATTAATAATTATAAATAAATTTACATTTCCAAATGCAATTTCAGTTTTCATTTCAGAAAAACTAAACGACAGCAGAAAACAAAAAACGAAAAACAAAAAACGGCAACAGAAAAACAACAACAACAAAATGATAACGTTGTCAAACAGGCCCTAATTGTTTGAGAATAATTGTGAATAATAATAATATATTAGTAGTTGAAATTTTAATTGTTTGATCGACTTTAACCGGAGGAACTTGATGAGACTAGAACAAAGAGCTGCTATCAGGCAAAGTCCACCCATTTTGTTTACCAAAAAAAAAAAAAAAAAAATCATATTTTTTGGGGTTAGACTATGACAATTTTGTGAATTTTTCTATATCTGATGCAAGAAGACTAGGAAATTAGGTAAGAAATAACTTTAATTAGGAAGGTTCTCAATTCACTAATTTATTTTTAATTGAGAACATATAAGAAGTCACGTAGGTTACAAAACCATCCAATACTGGTATCAAAATCAAGTTTACCATTAATATTAATCCACAAGAAGAACGGATTGTTACTTCGTCTAACCCAAGGCCAATGTGCTGATATGTGAAAAGAGAGATTATTGAGGTATTCTCACATTTCTTATGGAAGAACCAGCCGTAAGGAACAAGGGGTGTGCTAGTAAAAGATTGTTGGGGTATTTTCACATCACTTGTAGAAGAACCCACCAAGAGGAAAAAAGGGTGTGCTGGTGAGAGATTGTTGAAGTGTTCTCACATCTCTTGTAAAAGAAGCTAATAATCAGTATATAAGTGTACTCAATCTCAACATTTTTGAAATAGTTCTTATTTATGAACTTTGAAATGAGTTTTTTGTCTTTATAGTGAGTATATAAAGTAGTTGAATCTTTATTTGAAAATTTTAATAATAGAGTTAAGGTTGTAAGATTTAAATATTTCTTTCTTAAAGAGCAATCAAGAGCTATCAGTAAATAATTTCTATTCCCCCTTCTATATAATTGCAATTTTAAAGTTATTAAAATATACTAACACCGAACGAAATAGCAAGTTTTGATACAAATAGAATTTTGATTGTGTAACCCACCATTCGAACTATTTAAGTTAACGATCTAAACCATAATAATTATATACCAAAAAATATTGTGTCGTGCCATAAAAGACATATGCAAGTCACTCCTGTAATATCTAATATTTTATTTTAACAATTTATCACAGTTTTTAGGTCATTTTAAATTTAAATTTTTAGATCTTTAGTCAATTACTGCCACTTGATTAGTACGACTACGACCTCGACCTCCATTTGCTGGTTCTTTTATGCTAGATTAGGAGAGGCTGTTTTTTTCTTATTTATTTATGTATTTATTTATTTTTTAAGTATTGAACCACACGATTTTCTAGTAAAAATAAAAATAAATAAATAAATAAAGTGTCACATTTGTGTTCTGAGTTTTGGGAAAGCCTGTCTGATTTGTGGGCTTAAATGGGCTTTGCATCTTGTATCGGGCCTACAGTCATTAATGCACGGCGACAGGCACTAAGGTATCATCAAATGAACAAGTGAGAGCGGACGCTCCAAGTAGAGTTCCAGCGGCTGCAGGAAGAATTGTAAGAGCTGCAGTAAAAATTAAAGATTGAGATTTAATAATTTTTAATGTAGTTTTGATTTAATTTAATTAAAATTATTTTTAAAATAAAAATAAAAGTTAAAAAATTTAATTAGAACATAATTAATGTAAAATGTAAAAAGTCATGTATCATTAAAATAAAAATAAATCTTAGTTCTTCATTTTTTCACTGTAGCTCTTACAGTAAATTTCTTCACTGTAACCCCCTTAACCCCTCCAAGTAAGAGCTTCAAAGGCTGCAGTAAAAAAAATTAATTGTAAGAACTGCTGTAAAAAGGTGAAAGGTTAAAATCTATTTACACTTTAATAACACGTGATCTTTGATATTTTATTAATTATGATTTAATCAAAATTTTTAACTTTTATTTTTATTTTAAAATAATTTTAATTAAATTAAACTAAAATTATTAGATTAAATACAAACAAATCTTAACCCTCTATTTTTTTTACTGTAATCCTTACAGTTGACTTTTTTATTGCCGCCCCTTAAACTCTTCAAGTAGGCGATTATGCCTCACCGACGATCACACCTGCCAACATCAATCATGGCCCCCTTTTTCTTTTTTTTTTTTTATGATCAATCATCGGCGATTCATTCACATAAACTATGGGCTTGTAGGCCACTTGCCAGAAGGGATCCATTTTTCAACCGTGACAAATAGATCGATCAAATGGCCGTAATTGACCGCAGCTCATTTAAGATCTCAACAGAAAGTGTCAAATGCATGCAGCTGCAATTATATCACGATAGTTAAGCTTAGCTGCCAAGAACTATCTTATTTGAAGGTTTCAAACGGAGTTACGGAGCTTAGTTTTGTAAGAGTCAAAATCTTCTGCGTGTGAGAGGCAGCCAAGCAATGAGTTACGTACATATAAATATATATATATAGAGAGAGAGAGAGAGAGGGAGAATATTTTGTAGGTGCACGCAAGTACTTGGCTATTTTAAGGCCATTGAAATTGTTCGGCTATAAATGTTACCACTGGAACTGCTAATCACGTCAACTGGAGATTCGCCCGTGATCCTGCCGAACAAAGACAAGAGAAAGGTTACGGCCGGAGAGAGGGTCTCTGGCCGGAAAATCCTCCGATGCTTAAGTCAGCCAATGCCTTTGGGCGAGAACTTTTGCAGAAAAAATGAGTAATCAGATAAGTTGGCAATAGTCAGCTTACCTTATTGTCGAGTCAGATCTCTTATTTATAGTAACGTAAAGTAATAAATAAAATAATACCTAGGATTTGACTGTATTAGACCTCCAAGTACTTTCTCCCTTTCCTTACTTTAAATGCCTTTCACTTCTCATTTAATACCCCATACCTTTCATTAAATGCTTTTGGTAGTTAAACACGGCGATATAGCCAGAATTCAATTGTCAAACTGTTTACCTATCACATCTATCAACCACCCGTAATGAGATGAACTAACTAAGTTTCCCTCAGAACAATAAATTCATAGTTCTATCATAACTGGGGTGCATTTATAGTTACAAGGCCATATTAATGTCGTAGGACCCTTGCCAAACATTTATTAGCCGCCAATTGAGGGGCCGAACAAACTTACTTTTGAGGTCCTCGACTGACGTCATGTGGCAATACGTCTATCATCGATACTGGAAAGCCAAATTAACATAAATCATTTCTATTGTTGGCCGCGTGTCTACATATACAATGCTCGTTCATTTAGCCACATGTCAACCATGAATTGTTCGGTAAGGCCACGTGTCATAGGCCAAAGTGTTCGGCGTTGGGCCACTTGTCACCCCATACTTTGCTTGGCATTCCATGAGCCTAAATTTGATTTTACCCAACATTTTGCCCCCACTCTGGTTGGGAAAACTATATTTCCCAAACAGAGTAGTAGATAACAAAGATCTTACTTTATCAGTCTCTTAAATCTTCCTGCGTGATTTGTCGTCTAGTACCCATCTGATGCATTTCAAATCCGATTGGCCACTTCTTTTCGCTAGTAATGACACGCGTAGCGCCCCTTCAGCTTTTCACTGTCGCGCCACTTACACGAAACCCTATGCAGCAATCCCCCAAACGTTTATTATCAGAAATTCAAAAAACGGGTGGTAATTAATATAATTTTACCGCCCGTTACCCCTTTTCGTGGTGCCGTTTCGCTTACACTTTGCAGGTAGACATACATATAAAACAAAACTCGTCTCCTTGGCTTCTCTTCTCTACGATTCGAGTCCTGCAACTTCCTCCGTTTTTCTTTCTCTCGAGTTTACGTTCCTTCCTCTCTTCATTTCCTTCCCCGAATCTTCACTCTCGGTGAGTCAATCCCTCCGAATCACTATCTTTCATTATGGGTAAACTCACGAACGAGCTCAACTTTGAGGAGAAAATTAGGGTTTTCAAGGAGAAGTACCAGATTCCCCTAAATGTGGGAATCAGGCTCGCCCAGGAGGGCGAGCGCGCACCAGGAGAATTCCCAGTAGTAGCCATAGCTGAAGGTGGCCTTAGGTTCGCCCTGCATCATTTCCTTCGCTCTATCATGAGCATCCTAGACTTTGAACCCAGGAATCTCACTTATAATTTCTACAGAATAGTCAATGGGGTAATAGAAATAAACAGGCGATACGGGATTTCCACATTTTTTGAGTGGGATCTGCTTTATTGCTACTCTATCCAGAAGATGAGAAGGATGAGAACATGTGGTATTTGAAATCCCGACCAGAAAAAGCCTTAGTCCATATGCTGCCTGATACAATTAATCAGAAAGTGAGACCTGTGCATCGTCACAGGTCACTGGACACACGATCCAGACGAAGATCGTTTTCTAATTGTCCATTGGTTTCTTTGGGCCGCAGGTAGTTGATTTCAAGTGCTACCAACTCTTGTTTTCTTCAACTTCCTATTTTGGGAGTATAATAGCCTCTTGATTTGATTTCTATGCAACCAAACAAGCAAAGAAGTTCTGGGCCAGCCGTACCTCCGTAGCAGATAAGGATCATCTCGATCAAGTATTCAAATTCCTCGGGGGCCAAGATCTTTACCCCTTCGCCAGATCGGTTCCCGAGTTTTGTTCGGCTTCAGACTATTCTCACAAAGTTTTATCACCCCTCCTCAAGGTTTTTGCCACTACAGAAAGCGATCAGGCGGCATCCAGTGGTGGTTTAAGGGCCACTGCCGAAGAAAAGAAACTTTTACGCGCTCAAGCATCCAGAGTTGGTTCGACCTCCACCATTTGTCACTACCTCTAGTGGCCTAGACAATTTCTGCTCCAGAAGCAACAATCCCTGGTCCTACCAAAACAACCGAGAAGGCAGGACATGGTCTGGTCCAGACGAGGAGGAGGAAGAAGAAGAATTGCCAGCGTCCTTCAGCCCTGAATACTCCTCAGAATTCGGGGAGGAAGAAGGAGAAGAGAAGTTTCGAGGCTCTCTCTAGTTTTTGAGCTTTTTCTGGGGAAAAAGAAAAATTTAGCCTTCCTGAGACCGCTGAGTTCATTCCCGAAGGAGAACAAACTGCCATGGCTTCCCAAGATTGATTATAAGAAAACTTGCTCTGGAAAGAGCTAAGCAAGCAGAAAGGTTGAGGAGGCAAAGAAGAAGGCTGAGGAACAGAAGGCTACCGGTAAGAGAAAACTTGATGAGGGAAAGGCTTCTGCTTCTATCACCGCCGAACAAATCCTCAAGGTAAAAATTGAAAAGGGGAAGGAGCAGGAGCTCTTCGGCAAAAACCTTATAATCTCCCTTAGCAGAAGAAGGCTAGGACTTTGCATATAGGGGAGGTTCAAATCATCAACCCCCAATGCTAAAAAGGAGACCTCTAAGAAGGAGGCAGCTCTTTCCCAAAGACACGCCACCTAGGTTACTGAACCTACTTCCTCTCCGACCAAACTGGGCTCGTGGCCCTTGCAATCGAGTATCCGGCCAATCCGATTTGAGATTCTTCTATTTTCGTCCCGAAATCCTCATTCCTAACATTGAGTTCCTCAAGGCCGACCATTTACGATCTAAGACACAGCCTTTCACCTGCGAGGAGTACCTTAGAGGAGTCCTCCCTCCTCGAGACGTCCAGGCCACGAGGAAGAAACAAGCTGGAGGACATCTACAAGACACGAATGAAGAACGCCATTCTCCGTAAGTATAACGATGTTTCCTTTAATTAATTTTAATCTTTTTTTTATGAACATTCCTTTGCCATCGAGCTCTCTGACTTTCTTCTTCATCACCAGACTTCTCTCTATACCATAGAGCTGATTGCTCGAAGCCCCTTGATGTCAAAGTTGAACAGGACAGGTCAAACATCAAAGATCTGAAAGCGGATGTAAGGAGCTTAGAAAATGAGAAGAAAATCTCCAATCCAACAATGATACTTTGGTAGAAGAGAGGAGCCGACTTTGGGATGAGAAAAAGGATCTCGAGCACCAACTCAACTCTGCCCTTGGCCATGTAGAAGCGAGCAAGGCTCGTGTGGAGTTCATGTATAAAATCTTGGCTAAGAAAGATGAGGAGTTGTTGGAAGCCGGGATCAAGCTGGCTTCTTCTAAGGCCGAGCAGGATAGGCTTTCCAGGGAGTTAGGGGATCTAAAGCCGAGCACACCAGATGAGGTAGGAACTTGATGGCCTTCGAGCAGAACTTGGACTCAAGACTCAAGCTCTGGAGAGAAAGAGATTGCCCTCCGAGGAGCTGAAGAGAAAGCAAAAGTTGAAGTTAAAGGCTCAAATAAGTGACTGTGTGGAACAAATGAAGGATGCTCACAATGACTTCTTCCTTGAGGGTTGAGAGGCTGCCATGAAGAAGAACAATATTGATCACACCAACCCCATATATACAGAGGTCCCCCTATCTAGATCCGCAACGTCCAGCTCCTTAGTTCCGCTTTGAACGCCCACCTCAGACTCCTTCCATCCAAACTATCGAAGAAAACATGAGGAGGGAGAGGTTGAAGTGGAAGTTTCCAGAAGGACACTACTTCCTAGGAACTTAAAGAAACTAGTCTAATTGTGAAGAGTGATCCTATTAAGGAGGGAGAGAAGTGAGGCCCCTCAGCCCTTTTTATTTTTGCTTTTCATTCCGTTCACTTGTAAAAGCACAACGAACATGTAATTTCTTTATCTTGAATGAGTGGAAGTATTCCAGTCTGTTCTGATCTTCACTCTACCTTGCTCCTTGTGATTTTGCTCTCTTTTTTTTTTTTAGAACTGACGATGCCCTTATTGAAGAATATTTTGATTTGATTGCTGATTGAAGTGATAGGAATGGCTGCCGAAGAATACCTTGAAGTATTCTCCCAAGAGATAGCAACGAATCCATACAACAAGTGCTGATCTCCTAACTTAGATCTGATAGTCCAATTTTTAGCGCACAGACTAATGTGTACTGTAACTTACTCAAAATTTGTAATAAAGGTCTACGAATTAATCTTTGTACACACTCTGTTCTATTTATGCTTGCCTTGTTGTTCGTGTGTTTCATGTTTGTGTTCATGTAGGCGCTTTGAATGAACTTGGCCCAATAATCAAACTTTAATCAAATTGTCATAAAACTTGACTGAAATGTTTTTAAAGATCAAACCTTTCAAGGATAATAAATTTAAGTAATAAATTGCTATTCGTCAAGTAACCTGAAGTTTTTGATAGAGAGGAATAACTTTAATGAATCTTACATACCTCAATTAGTTCAGTTGTCTTCTAACTTACATATAGCAACAGAAGCTTCCGCTCTTTGACAAAATTTTACTTTTCATATCAATGCCGAGCTTCCTTGAAGTGATTCTTGATTTTTGAGAGCTTTTGCTTCAATTGTACCAACGCTAGGCAAGTTTGAGCATGGCTCCTTTTAAATAGGTTGAGGAATTGAATCTCGGCCAAAAAGAGAGCACCTGGTCAATTAATAAACCAGGGTTAAACCAGCACCCAAAGGTGCGGTTCCCTTTCTGTACCAACATTCGATAAGCCGAGCGTGGCTCCTTTCTGATAATCCTTTTCAATAAGCCGAGGAAGCGAATCTCAGCTTAAAAAGAGCACCTAGTCAGTCAATAAACCAGGGTTGAACCAGCACCTAAATGGTGCGATTCTCTTTCTGTACCAACTTTCAGCAAGCCGAGCATGGCTCATTTTTGATAATCTTTTTCAATAAGCCTAGGAACCGAATCTCAGCTTAAAGAGAGCACCTGGTCAGTTAATAAACCAGGGTTGAACCAACACCCAAAAGGTGCGATTCCCTTTCTGTACCAACGTTCGGCGAGCCGAGCGTGGCTCCTTTCTGAACCAACACCCTAAGGTGGGTATGACATCTTTCTGAAAAACACTAAACCATTACAAGGTTTCAAAATCGCTTTTGCTTTTATTAGCTTACATGAACATATGCTTCAGTAAATGTACAACTCTCTCAATGATAATACAGCTTTAAATGGGCTATGTTCCATGGCCTCTTAATTGGCTTTCCCTCCATGTTGTTCAATCTGTAAGCTCCGTTGCCGAGCACTTCTGAGACGATGAATGGTCCTTCTCAATTAGCTACAAGCTTTCCTTCTGTCGGGTTCTTCCTGGTGCCCATCAGCTTTCTCATCACATAATCTCCATCTTTGAATTCTCTATGTCTGACCATTTTATTAAACTTTTTTCTTGTTTCTTGCTGGTAGTTGGCTAACCTCAACGCAGCAAGTTCCATTCTTTCATCGATCAAATCAAGGCTTATTGCCATTGCTTTATCATTCTCCCCGCAGTCAAAAGCTTGTGTTCTAATGCTCGGTGGCCCAACTTCCAATGGTATGATAGCTTCCATGCCATAGGCAAGATAGAAGGGAGACTCCCCAGTTGACCTCCTTGGAGTTGTCCGGTAAGTCAACAGCACCGATGGGAGCTCATCTACCCATTTTTCTTTTGCTACCTCCAATTTCTTCTTTATGCCGCTGAGGATGACTTTGTTTGTAGCTTCAGCTTGTTTGTTGCTCTGGGGATAAGCAGGTGTCGAGTAAATGTTTTTTATCCCGTACCTAGATCAGTATTCCCTAAATTGAGCACTATCAAACTGTGTCCCATTATCGAAAATAAGTGTCCTAGGGATGCCATATCTTGTTATAATACTCTTCCATACAAATCTAATAGTATCGACATCTTTTATGTGAGCCAATGGTTCTGCTTCAACCCACTTAGTAAAGTAGTCAGTGCCGACCACCAAAAATTTCCTGTTCCCCGTAGCGGTGGGTAGTGGTCCACGATATCAAGTCCCCATTAAGCAAACGGCCAGGGACTAGTGAGCGAGCTAAGCTCTTGTGCTGGTTGATGAGGTATAGGGGCAAACTTCTGGCATTTCTTGCATTTACGTACATAAGTTGAGCATCCTTCCCCATCTTTGGCCACCAGTAACCTAAGGAAATAGCCCTGTGTGCCAATGACCTGCCCCCAATGTGTGCTCCACAAACTCTCTCGTGTAGTTCATAAAGAAAGTCTTGTACCTTATCAGGGTGTACACAAAGGAGATAGGGACCTGCGAAGGACTTCTTGTACAACTTGTGATCCGGAGAGAGCCAAAATCTGGTAGCCTTTATTCTGAGCTTCTTTGCTTCCATCTTGTCGTCTGGAAGGGTTCCATCCTTCAAATAGGAAATAATTGGATCCATCCAAGATAGAGCCATTCCGACGCACATTACGCCTCCATCTTTTGATATACTCGGCCTCTCCAGGATTTTCATGAAAACTTGATCTGTGAGCCTCAATCGTGGAGAAGCGGCCAGTGTTACAAGTGCATCTGCATGAGCATTATGATCCCTTCCAATTAATTCTACGCTGGTTTTATTAAAATCTTCCACCTTCCTTTTTGCTAACTACAAATACTCTGCCATTTTTTCATTTCTGGCCACATATTCGCCCTTCAGTTGATTTGTGACCAACTGAGAGTCAGTCTTTATTACCACATCTTTCGCCATCAACCGCCAAGCAATGTTGAGCCCTGCCAAAAGAGCTTCATACTCCGCCTCAGTATTAGTAGTTTCAAACTCAAGTTTTATTGCATATTCGATATTAATCCCCTCTAGAGTTGTCAAAACAATACCCACACCAGCTCCCCTTTTTGAAGAAGATCCGTTGACCTCCAATTGCCAAGGTTGAGTGTTGTTGTTGTGTTCGGCAAAAGCCTCAAATTTAATCTCCACTTGCCATACTCCGTATATGACGTCCGGAACCGGAGTGGTAAACTCTGTGACAAAATCGGCTAGGACCTGCGCCTTTATTTGCCGTTCTCGAAATAAATTTTATATCAAATGACCAAGGGAAACTGCCCATTTGGCCATTCTTCCTGATATATCGGCCATTTTCAACAGATGGCCAATCGGTTGGTCGGTTACCAGCTGGATAGTGTGTGCATGAAAGTAATAAGCCAGCTTCCTCGAAGCCATCACTAGTGCTAAGGTTAACTTTTCAGGGGAACATATCTGATCTCTGTCCCCTGCATGGTCTTGCTTACATAGTAGATGAGATACTGTTTTCCATCCTCTTCCCTCAGTAAAACGGCACTGACGGCATGTCCTGAAACTGCCAAATACAGTTACAAAATGTCCCCCGACTATGGTGTTAAAAGTATTGGGATGGTTGTCAGGTGTTTTTTAAATTTGTCCAGTGTTTTATCTGCATCAGCATCCCATAACATTTTATTTGCACCTCTTAGTAATCTGAAGAATGGTCGGCACTTGTCAGATGATCTGCTAATGAACCGATTGAGCGCTGCCACTATTCCTGTAAGCTTTTGGACTTCTTTTTTGGTGCGCAGGGGAGAAACGGAATTGATGGCTTGTATTTGATAAGGGTCCGCTTCGATTCCCCTCCTGCTCACCAGGTGGCCCAAAAATTTACCTGAGCTGACACCAAAGGCACACTTGGCAGCATTTAGTTTCAACCCATACCTGTCGAGGGTGGAAAAAACATGCTGGAGATGTTGGAAATGGGTGTTCGCTCCTTACTTTTTACCACCATATCATCAATGTAGACTTCCATCGTCTGTGTGAGGTCCTTTTTAAATATTTTCGTGACTAATCGCTGATAGGTGGCTCCAGTATTCTTCAATCCAAATGGCATGACCCTGTAACAGTATATCCCTCGTGGGGTTATGAAAGAAGTCTTCTCCTCATCAGGGTCGTACATGGGGATCTGGTGGTATCTCCTATATGCGTCAAGGAAGGATATCCTGGAACATCCAACCGTTGAATCAACAAGCTGGTCGATCTTTGGCAGCGAAAATGGATCATTTGGACTGGCTTTATTCAGGTCTGTGTAGTCTACACAAACTCTCCACTTCCTGTTTTTCTTCTTGACCACGACTGTGTTGGCCAACCACTCCGGGTAAGAAATTTCCCTGATGGCCTCAACCTCCAACAGTCAACCGACCTCCTCTATGATAGCCTCTACATGCTGGAGAGCTGATCTCCTCGTCTTTTGTATCACAGGTTTTGCCCTTAGATTCACATTTAGCTTATGAGTCATAATTTCGAGGGAAATACTTGGCATTTCATGTGGAGTCCAGGTGAATGTTTCAATGTTTTTCAAGAGCATCTCCGTCAATTCCAGCATCTCCGTCAATTCCAGCTTCTCTTCAGCGCTCAAATTTGAGCCAATCAGAAAGAACTTGTCATCCTCGACGAGACCAACTTGGTACTTCTCTAACCCTTCAACAGCTTTCTTCTGTGGATCACCGCCAATGTCATCAATCTTTGGGGTGTCCTCGGAGAGCTCAGTCAATTGAACTTGCTTGGGAATAGTCTTGGATTTGAGGGCTACAGTGAAGCACTTTTGGGAGATGTCTTGGTCCCCGAAGATCGCAATCACTTCCCCACCATGTGGAAACTTCAGCATCTAATGATAGGTTGAAGGGATCGCCTTCAGGGCGTGAATCCACGACCTTCCTACTATAGCATTGTAGGACGAAGGGGAATCCACCACAGTGAACTCAACCTCTTGTTCCACTGGGCCCCACACGTACAGGAATAACAACCCTACGCAGAGGTCAGACAGGGGCAGAATTGAATCTTATACGGGGCATTCTACCGGCTCCAAATCTTCTGTGGTCAATCCGAGCTTCTTAAACAAACTCAGGAACATGACCTCCATTGAGATTCCAGCGTCAACCAAAATCCTCCTCACTTCGGAGTCGAACATGCCAAAAGTAATTACGAGGGCATCATTGTGCAGCATCTGAACACCAGAGTGCTCGTCTTCGCAAAAGGTGATTCTGTCTGCGGCTGCTTTTCTTAGGCACTTGCTCGGCTGGCCTGCGACACCCAAGATTTCTTGTCTTTATGAATCGGGGAAGCAGTTGATGACGCTTTGGGGCCGTTGCTCTATATGGATAACATAGATGACTACAGGCCTAAGAATATCTCTACGTGGCTTGGCTCTCGGCGGGGGCTGTACTTCCTCGGCATTCTCATCCCTGTGCCTTCTATGCTCTCTATCTTGTAGAACTACGTCTCTGGTCCTTGTCTCATCTATGAATTCTTTCAGATGACCCATCCGCACCAATTCTTCCAAGTGCTGCCGTACTGATCGGCAGAATCCAGTGCGGTGCCCCATATCTTGGTGGTAGGCACAATAATCCTTCGACTTCTCCTTTTCAAGGAAATTTAATAACTTCCCTGGCCACCTAAAATACAATTTACTCTTAATCTGCGGGAGGATCCTGAAAATTGGCACCTTAAACACCGTATTGATTGCCTCAAAGACAGATTTCTCCTCGTTGGGAAATCTGACACCTTTTCCCCTGTTTTGTTTCCCCTTTGGCCCTGAAATTTTACTTCCTTTTGTTCGGTCGATCTAGTCTCATCCTCCACTTTGGCATACTTCTCGATCCGATACATGAGATCACACATATTTGCAGTGGACTTTTTGGTCAAAGACAGCCACAATCGATCTTCTTTCCGTAGCCCCAGTTTGAATGATGTGACTACTAGCTGCTCCAAGCATTCCTTTACTTCATTGTAGAGTTCTAAATATCGGCGGAAATAATCCCTAAGAGATTCTCTGGCTTTCCTTTTCATGATGAGGAGAACGTCAGCGGTCTTTGGCTGTTTCGTGTTGGCCAAAAATCAGGTGATGAATTCCTCAGCCAACTACTACCAGTTTCGGATGCTTGGCGGAGGCAACTTGTGAAACCCCTGAAGTGCGGTATCCCCTAGACTAGAAAGGAACACCCTGCACATGAGGTGGTCATTAGCGCTTCATAATGTCATAGCTTGCATGTAATGACGATAATGGGCCAGAGGGTCTGCCTTCCCGTCATAGAGATTGAGCCTCGGAGTTTGAAACTTTTCTGGAGGCTCAGCTTCGCTAATTTCCTTAATAAACGGGGAAGTAGAGACCCTCCCTAAGGCTCTCCTTGCCATCATACGTGTGCTTTGACCTTAGGTCTCCCAATCTTCTGTATATAGCTGCTCCTCCAGCTTCGCCTTCCTTGCCTTACTGCGTCTTTCAAATGCTTCCTCTCCTTCAGAAGAATCATCATCATTTTCATGGCGCAACTTCCGAATTAGGGACTTTTTTTTATGCGAGCCTTTCTCATGATATGTCTTAGGGGGGCATCAATGTCAGATTCCACACCACACTCTCCAATGGACCTAGAGGGGCGTAAACTTTTCTTGGCGGGAATGAATTCGCATCGTGAGCGGGAGCGCACTTCATCCTGCTCATGGGTGCCTCTTTCGTCTCGTTCAGTAGGGACCTCGTAGAGAGAATCGTAGCTTTCGTCTGACTCTGAATCAGAGTCGCCAGAATCTACCTCATCTCGCATAACAGGCTTCCCATTTTCCTTGCTCAATTCTAAGAGAATCTCCTCCAATTCAGCCTCCTTCTCGCTAGCTCTGGCCAATAACTCATCCCGCCATTTTAAAGCCTTTGGATCCTCCGAATTCTTTCTTCTTGCGTGGTCTAAACCCGGAGTTTGGATGACCAATGCACTTCCCTTGGTTTTGGCTGGAGTGGAATCATTCCCCACTCGTGGAGAATGCGGCGGAGTGGTGTTACCTCCTAAAGTCATAGTTCAAATAATTGCTGGAAAATCGAATTAAAAGAAAATGAAGAAGAGTGCTAGGGATCAACAAAAAAGGGCTAAACAACGAGCCTCACGGTGGGCGCCAAATGTTCGGCTGTAAATTTTACCGCCAGAACTGCTGACCACACCAACTGGAAATTTGCCCGTGATCCTGCCAAACAAAGACAAGAGAAATGTTACGGCCGAAGAGGGTTATGGCCGAAGAGGGGGTCTCTGGCCGGAAACTTTCGATGCTTAAGTCAGCCAATCGCCTTTGGGAGAGAACTTTTGCAGAAAAAATGAATAATCAGATAAGTTGGCAATAGTCAGCTTACCTTATTGTCGAGTCAGATCTCTTATTTATAGTAATGTAAAGTAATAAATAAAATAATACCTGGGATTTGATTGTATTCAGACCTCCAAGTACTTTCTCCCTTTCCTTGTTTTAAATGCCTTTCACTTCTCATTTAATATCCCATACCTTTCATTAAATGTTTCTGGTAGTTAAACACGGCGATATAGCCGGAATTCAATTGTCAAACTGTTTACCTGTCACATCTATCACCACCCGTAACGAGATGAACTAACTAAGTTTCCCTCAGAGTAATAAATTCATAGTTCTGTCATAATTGGGGTGCATTTATAGTTACAAGGCCATATTAATGTCGTAGGACCCTTGCCAAACATTTATTAGCCGCCAATCGAGGGGCCGAACAAACTTACTTTTGAGGTCCTCGGCTGACGTCACGTGGCAATACGTCTATCATCGATACTGGAAAGCCAAATTAATATAAATCATTTCTATTGCTGGCCGCGTGTCTATATATACAATACTCGTTCATTTAGTCACATGTCAACCATGAATTGTTCGGTACAGGACCACGTGTCATAAGTCAAAGTGTTCGGCGTTGGGCCACTTGTCACCCCATTCTTTGCTCGGCACTCCATGAGCCTAAATTTGGTTTTACCCAACAGAAATGTACCCAAATTGAAACAAAAGACCAAATAGCTAAAGCCAAGCGAGAGATCCGGGATGTTTTCACAACAGAAAATCCCTAAATTTAGCAAACAATCCCCAGCCACATACATGAAACCTCTTTGATCAAATCAAAATCCACTACTTTAATTTTTTTTTTTTTTTCCCTTCAAACAATCCCCAGCGACACACATGAAACCCTTCGATCAAACTCTACTTCAATATCATATGTTAAAATCCGTCATCATCAACTCGCACTATGATCATCATTTATAACTTTAACAACGGTATGCAACTCCAACCATTCGTCTCATAAATTCTACAGTAAACTCATCGGAATAAACAACTGTAAATTCTACTGTCGCCAACATTCTCTTGGTAGTATGTTAAACAAACAAAATTAGTCCTGTCTGCAGCCTGCGCCAAAAGAGAAGAATGAACATGTGCTTAGCAACAAGGTCTGGGGAGATTTTCAAGAGGCACGCTTTGGATTGAATCAAGGAGACAGGACCACTGCCGTGACTCAGAGTGTTTAAAAGGGAATGTCTCTTGCATTGGTTAATTAAACAAGTTAACTACACTAAATAAACCTTGGCGCGAATATCCAAGAAAAGTAAGGTTTAAGTACAGAGACACCGACATTAAAGTATTATTAAACAAAGATAAAGTGACAATGACTTTCTAGCCGTTGATCTTAATCATAGGTGTTATTATTACAATCACTTTTCCTATGAAAAAAGGGGGCTTTTGTAAAAGGGTAGTATGTCTTTCTCCACCCTGGCTTTTGCTATTTCCAACCATACGTGTGATGACTCACGAAGTTATCATTAGCACGAAATGGTAGTGGAATAAGCAAAATTAAAGCGTTAGTGAGAAGATGAAAGGCTTCGATCTGTTATATATACATGGTGGATGTCATCATGAAATGAATGTTATAATTAGTTAAGACATGTTATCAATCGATCATGATCCTCCTTTTAACTCTTGATCATCACAGAAGTTCAAATGATGGGGGTTATGATGTACTGAAATTTTTTAGGCGTAGTCCTTGGTGCTGATTGAGGGTGTGAAATGATGAAGGAAATGATTATGGCTTAGTGTTGGGTTTACATTTACTTTTTTTTTTAATGTTTTTCTTGCTATAATGATTTATGGGAAAATATTGTTAAATGATGAAAAATAAAATACCCCTTCCCAAGATTTTTTAAAAAAAAAATATTATAATAATATGTCAATAACACTAGTATAAAATTTTTTTAATGAATTATTATTTTTAAAGTAACGAGTCTTTCAAGTTACTACATAATTCTAGTAATTTATTTTAGTAATTTTTTTTGATAACATAGCATTATTCCGATGAAAAAAGTTCATGAATTTATCAGTCTAAATAAAAATGAAGTACTTTGTCACCAACATACGATTAATTTTGACAACTTCGTCCACTAAAATATTAAAGCAGAATACATTTTTTCTTTTTCGGACTAACCTTCACAATTCTTGGGTTGATGGATTGGACTAGGACTTGTTTGGAGTGGGAAATGGATTTGCATGGGAAATGGGTGGTTGAATGGGACTGACGGCGAAAGGAAGGCTCTTGGAGTGGGACAATTTACCAAATCAACCTCCTCCTTGTTGCGCCCTAGGGTTTCAAGTGCTTGGACTTGTGACCTGAGGAACTTGAGATAATTTGCAGCCTCATCAAGCATAGTTGCAGTGTCCATCTTGGTCCCACCAGGGACCATCCTCTGCAAAACCCTAATCCTCTCACTTATCCTCTCTCTCCTTTGCCTTGCAGCCACAGTTTGAGGATCATTTGATATCCTCACATTCTTCCTCTTGGGCTTTTCCACCACCTCCACACCCAAATTCACTGGCCTGAAAGCTGCAGCCCTGTAGATCATCTCCTTCATCTGAGCAATGGCCTCCGAATCCGGCTCCTCCACCGAAGATGAAACCGAAGAACTCGGCTGCTGGAAGCTGATATTTGATGAGCTCGGACACCTCTCCGATCTGGGTTTTTTGGGTTTTGGTGGGTTCTCTTGAATAAGCCGGAAACCCTCTTCCAATGTCAAAGAATTCGATTGAAAAAGATGGATATTGAGAGAACAATTCTCACCAACCTTGGGTTGAGTCCCACTTTGATCATTGCTTCTCTTGGTGGTAGAAGAGATTTGAGAGACTGTTTCATCAAGTTCATGGACTTGCAGGTTGCTATGGTACTTATTGTAATTATCTTTGTTTCTCAAGTTGGTGTCAGAATATTCCCCAAAGTTCCACAAGTTTTTACACTCTGACAAGATCATGGAAATCCCATCATCTTCTACTGATCTATTATCAGTGCTGCTGTTTGTTGCTGATAGTAAGCAATCAAGTGAGTCTATAGAACCAGTTGTGGACACTTCCTTCGCATTTGAGGTCACTCCAAAATCAGCCATGATACTGCCCAATGAGCTCATGATCTGAGGTCTGTTGATCGTCGGAGGAGGAGGAGGAGGAGGAGGAGAAGAACCCAATTCAGCAGCTACTCCTTTGCCCCAACTAGTACCTTTTTGAGAGTTTGCTAGCATTGTGTCGAAAGCCAACTTCATAGCTGCTTCTTGGTATTGTGGTGAATACAAATCCAAGTTTGGAACAAAATTTGCTCCGTCTGGATTCGAATTTCCATGAGATGATGGATCGGTTTTTTGGAGATCGTGATTAATTGATGCGAAGATGTCTTCTTCGATGTCGTGTTGTTGATGGCTCCACAAGGATGGTGCGTTGGTGATTACTGCAGGTGAGACATCCCAACCCATGTTGTCCATTGAATGACTTGAGCTTTGGATATATATAGACGGAAGCAGCTGTTGAATGTAGAAATTTACTTATCAAAAAAAAAAAAAGAATGTAGAAATTTACAGTAAGATGGAATTATACATGAATTTGTATTTAGGAGCCTTATTTGTGTCAACTAATTGAGTTGTGACAGAAAACAAATATATTTCAAAGAAAATCTCAAGGAAAGAATTAAATACTAGGATGACTTATGTGACATACCAATTATAGTCCAGATCCAGATACAAGCGGTGGTAGAGAACCCACAGTCCACAGAGAGAGAAAGAGAGACAGACAGACAGACGATGAGTTTTTGAACTTTTTGATTGCAGCTAATAGTGAGAGAAAAAAAAAAAAAAGGTTGAATGATCAAACCTCAGCTTTTCTATCACCTGGTATACAAACTGGTACCAGCTCTAACCACCGCCTTTAATTCACGTTACGAAATCTGTGATTGTCAACAAATACAACCATTGCTTATGTCAGTTTTGCAAACTAAATTAATTTTTTCCATGACCATTTCAATAAAGACAAACTCCAAAAGGATTGCAAACCTCTTTACGATCAAAAGCCAACCAAACGAAACAATGAATCTAAGAGAGAGAGATGGGGGGTTCTTAAACCTTAAGTAGCCATGGGAGACCAGTCTTGGTTCTTTGAACTATGTTTGTTGGATGATATATATAAACAAACTTAAATACTTCTAGTACTACTTAAGCATGCAACATATGAGGAAAAAAAAAATGTGGACCTTAATAAAAAAAAGTTTCAATAGTTTGGAAGGAGGTGTCAATATTTTAATGGGTTTTGGAAAAAGATAAGGTGTTTTGGTCAGTTTTGTGGGGCTGTAAGAGTATATTTCTGCAGATGGGAAGCATGAGATTTCAGAGAAAAGCATTTTGAATGCTAATTAATTAACAATTGTTTCTGATTTTATTGTTCTTGTACATATATATATATATATATGCATAGTTTAATATATATGTACATATTTCTTTGTATATTTTAATTGAGTGGGGAAAGCTCAGGCGTCTTTCTGATTGCTCATGCTATATTCCATGCGCTCTGTAAAGTTCCAGGAAATTGCAGGGAGAATGAAAGCAACTTTAGCAGAGCCACTCTTTCTTCAAAAAGATTTCCACTAATCATAGTTTTAATCATAACCATTTGCTCTTTTAACTTTCTACTTTCTACCCTCTTACTTTTATCTGGTAAAATCTACTAAACCTCATCCAATGTCATTGATCCTAATGCTTTCCTCCCACTGAGGCGATGATCATAAAATTTCCTTTTGTTGTAAATCTAATTATCTCAACCATCTACATATATACGTATATATGTATATGATTCCCACCTCCTAATTTGTGTATGTTAATGTTTATTTATTTATTTTAAATTCACCAAAAATTAATTAGGCAGAAATTTAAATCTTGCGTCGTTGGTACAAAGACTGTATGATTCATTAAGTAATAATCAGAATAACGAAAGTGTGTGTTGACATTTTATCTAATAAATATGTTCATTTTAGAAGTGGGATTAGTTTGAGAATTATTGCTTTAAGATTACGGAATTAATAACTAATGTAAACACTTATGATGAATATTATTGATCAAACTATTTAGTAAAAAAAAATAAAAAAAAAATTAAGGTATCATTTGATTTATTTTTTTATTTTCTATTTTTTGTTTTTATTTTTTACTTTTTTTTATCTTTTTTTTTTTACTTTTGAAAATAAAAAAAATAGCCTAAAATTCATTTGGTTACTTGTCTTTTCAAAATTTATTTTTGAAGATAGAAAATGAATTTATATATAAAATGAAAAATGATAAAAAGTGATATTGAGAGTTTTTTTTTAATAAAGAAAATCTCAAAATAAAAAAATAAAATATTTTCTATTTCTCTATTTTGAGATTTTTAACATATAAAACAAAAATAAAAATAAAAAATAAAAAAATAAACCAACTAACACCCAAATTGAGTTGAACTAAGTATGTATCTATAAATCAATACCTAGATCCCCTACCGTTTAAGGTAATTGAAAGAGAATGGAATCAATGAATTCTTGCACTTACCCGACAAGTGTGCGTAAATAAAAAGACAGTATTAATGTTAATTAATTAAATATAATTAAGGTTAATTTAGGGACTCATAATACGGTTTTAGGCTAGTCAAACAAACCCACTTAATCCCCGTCAATAATAGAAAAATATTCGGTCTGTCCTTCATTTCCGTTCACGGTAAGTCATTTGAAAGCTCCCAAAATAGTTTTAAGGCTTGATTCCCACACTCAAAAGAATTTACCAAGATGTCCTGCAAAGTCTACGAATTGACAGACTAAAATAACCCTTGGATGGATTATGTATGTATCCCACATATCATCAGGAATGTATTGTCTACAGTCTAGATCATGTAGGATTTTAAACTTTTAAACTGGTATTCGACATCTGGGTTCAACAGCAAACTTCCCATCCAGGAAGTATGGTACAATTAGTGGGAGTTTTGCGACGACTCAATTAATGCATCTCTATATATACCCATGCCCTTGAGCGCATAGTCCTGCATATATACATATATTATCTAATTTATTTTCAGTTACATTACGCGCGCGCGCGCACACACACAAAAGTAAGAAATATGAGCAAATGCATTAAGGGACGGTACTCATATATGACACTGAGGTGGTAGTCGAGTTGGCAAAGTAATTTGAGTTACTTTTTTTTTTCTTTTTTCTCTCAATGATCGAACATTCAAACTCACTTGCAGTAATAACTGCGTGAACTAAATGCTATTAAGATGGGATTTTGTTTGACTCGCACTTTTATATAATTGTGGTGACGGAATTGACTTTTCTTGTAAGTAGCAATTACTCAAACCAAACACTCAGACGACAACAGTTGAAAACTCTACTATTCACACCCAACAAAAAATTACTAAGTTAGTGGCTGGTTTTCGTACTTTTCAACAACAATTAAAGAGGGGGAGGGGGGTGGGGGAAGCAAGATAAAGGACACACTTGTGTGTAAATGAAGAATATACGTTTTACTTTTACCGTAGTAGAAGCAAAACAGGAAAGCTTCAATGGATCTGCAAAAGGTGTGTATCTAAGGATTGACATCACAAACATAGAACTAGCTACCTAGCAAGCAAGTTTTTGGAATTTAATCAAAAGATGTAATTGGCAGACATGCAAAGGAAGTCAGAAGAGAAGATAGCACAAGCAAGTTGCTCCTAGGACTTTTGTCTTTTCACATCCTAGCCTATTCCATTATTTAATTTTTTTTTTTTAATTTCAATTTATAAATCTAAATATCACGGCTGTTACTGATTCAAAGATAGAGAGAGCATCTGGTTTCTGAGTCCTACCCACATGCCTCCCATCATCACAGCTCAGTGAATGGGTTCCCACAGCATTTGTTCTCTCACTCTTTAACATCTCTTTGTTGTCAACTCTCATTTTTTTTTTTTTTTTTTGTGTGTGTGGAATGTCCCTTGAGGAAAAATATTTATTAGGTAAGACTGATTGTTAATTGAATAAATGTTATTATAACAAATCAACTATACAAGGATGAATACATATGTTTAATCCCATTCACTAGGATTGTTAAATTAAAGTTTTAAACTTACAAAGAAATTTTTCTTTAAAAATAAAATGACAATTATAAAATATAAATATATTTGTATTGTATTAATTAGTTTATTATACCACGTCACAGTGAAAACATGGGTGATAGCCAATATTTACTCATGTGACATGGTAGCCTAGTATAAATTATATAATTACTTTTTTGTCACTAAAACCTTACATCTCTTGTAATTAATTGATATATTAACAATATATACTAATAGAGAAAAGCAAGATGGAATTAAGGTCCATCGTAAATAGGTTTTGGGATGAATTGGACGGTCTTCCTGTTTTCTTTTTTCTATTGAGCCTTCATTTATTTCAATGTAAAATATTCTTTATATTTAAAAATGTTTTTAGTTTCAACGGAGCTAGCTAGCAACGTTGGAATAATTCACTATATTAACCTACCTATGCATGCTATTAACTAACAAAAATATTTTTGGTGATGTAATATTATAATCAAGGATAAGGATACACAGCCAATTCAAATCTCGCAATGGGGATAGTTCCGTCCACTGCGTTTTCAATTTTTCTTTTTTTTTTTTTTTTAATAATGTTGTGGCCACATGGTTGTCATAATAAATCTGATACTAAATTTATTTTTTTAATGGTTTTCATTTTTTTTTTTTAATGTTGTATTCACATAGTTGTAATAATAAATCCGATACTAGAATTATTTTGTGATAAAAATTGTCTTACTTCGTCAATAAATTATAGTTTTAGTGATGGACTATATTTCATCAATAATAATTTTAATATTTTTTCGGTGTTGAATCATATAAAATTTGTGATAAAAAATAATTATTATGATTGTATACTTTTTGGTACGTATCCTAGCTAACTATTTGTTGTCGTGAATTTTTAACAAAAGTATGTACTACCAAATAAATTTTTACTTTTAGTGATGAATTAATTTATCACCAAAATTCATTTTTTATAATATATATATATATATATATAAGTGGATGTATATGTTTAAACCCTCAAGCCAGCAATATGAGTAAATGGGAATGGCATGGTGTTTAGGCTCCTAAATTCCCCAAGACAGCTCTTGTACCCACCTCTTCCACAGATAATAATGTTATTCCTTTAGGATTTGCAGAGCTGAAAGCTGTTAGCTTGGTAACGATTTTAGGTGGTATTTGGTTTGATTTTTTATTTTTTGTTTTATATATTTTATATTTTAAAAATTTTAAAATAAGGAAATAAAAAATACTTTATTTCTCTTGTTTTGATAGTTTCTTTATTTTGGTTAAAAACATTTAAAATGACTTTTTATCATTTTTTATTTTATATGTAAATTTATTTTTTATTTTTTAAAATAAATTATTTTAAAAATATAAGTGAACAAATACGTTTTAACTATTATCTTTATTTTCAAAAGTACAAAATAACAAATGCACTCAAAATAAAAAATAAAAAATAAAAAAAATAAAAAAATAGAAAAATAAACTAAATAACACTTTAGTTTCTTAGCTTGGTAACAATTTAATTTTGAACTATTAAATTTTAATTTAACAATCTCAACCTCGTTGCTTTCAAGCTAACATTTCTGTACGAGGTTTAACCTCTCCTTTTATTTCTTTATCACTAAAATAAAAAATAATCTTATTATTGTCGATAAATTCTTAATTCAAATACATTATCCCTGTAATAAAATAATAATAATGGGCCGGTTCGAGCGCCTACCAGACGCTGATCCTTTGGGCGGCCCATAAACTGCGGTCCAGCGCTCAGAATGTCTCATAAATTAGTATTAAATGCCCTTTCTGTTCTCCACCGCGTTATCTGCGTTAACAGGGACGTGAGTTGTCGGCTTGCATGACGTCATTTTCAAGCCGATAATATTACACGAGCTTTTATCGGCTCGGCTCGATCGGCTTGTGGGCCTAACTCCATTAAATGTGGGGCCCGCCAACTCCCTATCTCCAACGCTAAAAACCTCACACGTGAACACGACGACTTATTCTCACGTGGCTGTCTGTGATTGGACAGCACCGTATGAGATGGCTACCTCGCACATGGGAAATCAACAACTAGTCGGAGGATTGGAGCTGTAATCACGACCGTCGGATCCCTCTCCCTCTATCCCTCTTTCCATTTTGCATAATCTTCTGGGGTTATGTTTATATTGACTTGATTTTGGGTATCAAATCCGACGATTGATCTTCTGCCTACAATTTGGTTGCCTAATCTTTACTTATTTTTCCATTGCTCATCAATTTTTTTAATTTTATTTATTTTTTTCTTCTCTTATTATAGCGTTCTCAATACCATACAAGTAATTAGAAAAACATTAATTATAAAGACAAATAGCATCTCACAAGCAACTTAGATTTATCATTTCTATGTGCAAATTAAAATTTTCACAACTTGAAACTCCAGTGTGGTTATAAATAAAAAAAATTAAAAAAAAATTGATGGAATATGAATCCTTTTTGGACTAATTCAAGAATTATGGTTTAAAATTGAAAAGAAAATAATTCAAAAATAAAAACTCTCTCGATTTCAATCTTGATCTCGTTTGCCTCAATTGCCACTTTTGTAACTTAATACTATATTTTTGTTTAATTTGAGACATTAAGTTACTAATATTATAAGAAATTAATGGTGGGGTTGATTTTGAATCCATAAAATAATAAGCTTTGGTAGAGCTAAATTATTGTTTAGTTGATGAACTAAACACTTGATTTTAGCTCATTAATTTTGGGGAAAATTCTAAGAAAAAAATAAATTTTTGAACTGAAAATTCTATTTTAATGAATTAAAAACTTAAAATTTCAAATACATGAATTTAATCCAAGTGCAACTGGAGTATAATTAGAATTCATGTATTTAAATTTATAAATTTTTAGTTCACTAAAATAAAAGTTTTAGTCACAAAATTCATTTTTGGGGAAATTGCCAATTGCCAAATTGCCAAAATTTCAGACTCCTATGTGTAAATTGTCAAATTGTTTTTATTTCCCTTTGAACTTCCTATTTCCTCTTGAGGGATATTTATGGCCTATAAAGTTATATTTGATTAGAGAGATTGAATGATAGGTTATAAATAATATCATGGCACAATAAATGGGATTAGATATAATATAGGATTAATTAATTTTTTTTATATAAAATTATTATTTTAGTACTTAGTTAATAGAATATAAAATAACATAAAAAATGTGATTAGACATAAGATGTCACAGAAGATAATTTAGATTTTGAATATTGGGGTGGTAAGCGAATCTAGGAATGGGAGATATGCCATCCCACTCCCATGAGATGATATATCCCCTATTTTAGGAGATATACAAATCAAGCATATAATTAAAGTCAATCTGATAAAAATAATGGGCTCTATCTCTGAACCTCCAAACACACTCTATACACTATTGCAATTCTACTGCACCACTTTGTTTTGGAAGAATGTGAATGGGGTAAGGCAAGAGAATGAGAGAGAGTGAACAGATTAACTTGTTTGGTAGAGGAGGGGAAAACAGATGGGAATATGATGGAAAGATAACCAATTTTCCAACATTAAGTCAAAATTTTCTTCATCTCCAATTTGGGGTGTAACTAGTGTAAAAATTAAGGACTACATCACAAATAAATATATTCAAAAGAACATAAGTTATTTTTAATCATATTCTTTACTTAATATTCCATTATCTCAAATCAAGAAATAATCATTCACCTTCATTTTACTTTCTCTCTTTCAAACAAGAAAAATTAATTGAACTTCTCTTCCATTCCCTCTCATTTACATTAATTCTCCTTCTTTCCCTTCCACTCTCGAAAACAAAGGGTAAGTATAGTTGATGAGAAATTTATACTCTCGTTATCACATCATTATGTTTGTGCATGCGTATATCATAATATAAAGATTATTTATTATGTGAAGTACGGCTCACAACTTAATTTAAATTTATTTTTTTAAATAAAAAAATTATTTAACATATTTATTAATTTTAAAACATTTAAATGGAAACACCTATATATAAATTTAAAATTAACTCGATTTGATTTGATTTTAAAATAAATTAATTATTTAATATATTTACTAATTTTAAAACATTTAAACATAAAAACAACAGATTTAATCTAGATAGACAGAATTATCATTGTTGATGTGGAAATATAGATAGATGGATAGAGGAAGAGGGACACTTCTAAGGCAAGTGCCCATCATCAATGGCAATCTTTATCAATAGGGATAGGGTCCAGATGGGGATGGTGGCGAGGTTTTTGTGCCCATGCATAGAACAAGCGATTCGTCCCTTTCAATCTACCATTCCTTCCTTGGCTTCATCAACTACCAAGTTGACACCAAAATCAAATTTCGTTAAGAAATGATAAATAAAATAGATTATAGAAAATAAAAAAAAAAAAAGGTCAAAATTGAAATAACTACCCACTCGTTGCTAAAGGCTTAGTATGATAAGGGGAAAAAAAAAAAAAGAAGAAGAAAAAAGAAAAGGCTACTAAGACGCGCTTGGTATGGAGTGAAAATTTTGGGAGTAAAAGATTATAGAGATAATTGTTATCATGGTAATGGTTATTAGGTAATAAGTTCGCATTACTTATTACCCAGTAATAATTATATTATGTTTAGAATGCTAAAAATTTTAAAGCGTTAAAAGTTAATTGTGTTTAGAATAAGAATAAATTGACCAAGGGATAAAAATTAATATTTAATTTTAATAAAATAATATAATAAAATAAATTATCATAATAATTGTTATTTTAATAATAATTAATTTTAATAAAAATATACTTTTAAAATATATAATATTAAATAAATATTAATTATAAAAAATAATTTTGTCATAGATTAATATTTCAATAGTAATTAACTTTAATAGTGAATTATTATTTGTTAAAAATTATTTTTATTTTCATAAAATAATTTAATAAAACAATAAAATTTAGTTTATTTAAATAAATTATTAATTTTAATAAATTATTTTTGAAAAGAAAACAAAGTAATTTGAGATAATGTTATCTAAGGTTTTCCAAGGGTGAAAAATATTTTACTGAGAGTAATAAGAAAAGAAAAGAATAAAATTTTTTCATTACTCTCGTTATCCACCTCTCCCCTAGAATAAAAATTTACCCCTATATGAGCGTAATTGTTACCCTCAGAATAATTGTTACTCTCTCATCCAAATTGATATACTAAAGGATAAAAATTACCCTAATAAAATTTATCCGCCGTTATTCCCAAAACAAATATGCTCTAAAGAATTAGCCTTTTTTTTTGTAATTGGAAAAAAATGACTTTTTAATAATTAACTTTTTAACTTTTTGTTAATTAGAGATTTTTGCCATTTTATGATTTAAAAAAAATTAAATGTAAGAAAATTAATTTGATTTCAGGAAAAAAAAAAGTTAAAAAAGCTAAGTAACCAAAAGCTCTAAATACTCTTCTCAAACGAAACCTAAGCACCCACCCACAAAGATGAACAGTTGGTAGTGTGCTCAAGCACGCCACTACAACAACCACCATGCTCAGACTCTCTGCTGCTGCGCTTAGACTAGCTCTTCTGTTACTATTGCGAACATCATCGAGTTTAGACTTTATCTTCTTCCACTACGACCAGTCACCTCATCATGCATGTCAATTTTTTGTGTACTTGAAAATTAGGAAAATTTTAAGTACTCCAATAGCTATTCAGGTATTTCATTACTTCCAGAGTAATTTCTGGTCAAGTCCTTTCTTGAAACCTTCCACTTCTGGGTAAAAGCTAGCAAGACTGAGTATAGAGCACCATAAGCTAATCCCATATTATTTATATATATATGTATATATATATTACTTTATCTCCCGTCATCTTATCCCCAACCAAACGTAGCCTTAGTGTATGATATATGTGATAAATTTAATCCATAAAAATTGCAAAGACTACTCGTGCATTTGCTCAGCCAAAAGACGCTTCTAGCTTGCATTGCTGATTATTGTAGACGTTCCAGTTATAGTACAAAAGGAACTTACCTTTTTTTTTTTTTTTTTTTTTAACCTAGAGTCTAGTCGACCCACTAAAGACCCCTTTTTTTTATACATCAGGATAAAGCTCAAATGGCTGTAAATTTGTCTGGAGAAGCAAGCGCGCACATGTAGCATATAAACCAAAAGGTTTAACCAGAGCTCACGTTCAAAATGCATTTCCCAGCATCCTCCCCCTCAGAATGGCTTCTGCTTTCCTCACTTGCTTCACAGCTCCGATGATGAAAACCTACGACAAGTACATCCATTCGTGTCAACATCATAATGTGAGACGAACATTTGGCAGTTCACAAGTTCATGAGATGAATCATGATGATTATTGGTACCATCAACAATACCATAGAGTGGGGTTGGTGAAGCTACGATTTCACATTTTCAATAGGAAAAAAAATTTTAATTTACAAAATTCCCAACTCTTTTTACCTTTAATAAACAGTAAAAGGTAATTTTGTAATTATAGATAATTTAATAACTGATCTATATTAATGGCCATATTTTAGTGGGGGCACACGTAGTGGGTGAATTGCCCTAGTCAACATAATGAGGAGGAGATGGCAAATCACCCTCTATACCCCCCCCCCAAAAAAAAAAAAAAAATTAGCAGACAAATGAGTGTTGAATTAAAAACATGCTCTCGTTGTTAATGAAGGTTCACAAACTAACCTTGTCAGGTGGTCCCTTTGCTCCTCCAATTAGAATTTCAGCACTGCAAAATGCATTTCAAGTCAAAACCTAGAGGAACACACACACACACACACACACACACACAGAGACTTACTTGCAACATTCCTTGATTGACAAGATTGAAGACCCCTTTCTACCAATGATACATCCCATTTTTCCGGGAGGGACGTCAAGCACTGACAGGATCTCCTGCTCCAGACTATCCCCTTCTACAATGATACTATCTGACACAACAAACCCAATCTTAGCATTTTGATGCAGTGAACTATGTCCCAAAACCTTCAGAGGACAAGCCAAATATGGATTGATCAGATACATTTAGTTGCTCAGGTAAAATCTTGATATTTAGAATTAAATCAGCATTATTTTTCAGGTTATGCTGGGTGAGTCAAGACAAGACTCGAGACCAATTCATAGAGTGCACATGAAAGATTATCCATACAAGTGCACGTAGAAGATTAATCAAAGCCCCTTTACTGTTTCATTTCCTTGTAGTAATACAAATCAGACATTATCTTTTGGCAGTTCCTTCAACTCTTTATGTGATCATCACTCTTAGATCTCACAGTTTCCAAACCACATATAGTTTGCATCATTCAGCATGCTCTCTACTGATTTATACATTATCCTTGTGCATAGTTATAACCAACCTACCAGGCTTCACAATGCTTCAAAGAAACCCCAAGTCAACCTCGACCGATTAATTATTCACCGTATCAAAAATCGGGACGAAACAGGTTATCTCACCAAACCAGAGTTTGATTTGACAAACTTGAACCGTAAAGTTATTACATGGCAACTGCCAGACTTGGCCAATGCAGTTCTTATAAACATAGAAATTCTAATACTCGTGCAGTCCTCTAGAAGGGCCTATAACAGCAGTATACAAATGACAGTTGTAGAGTGAATTACCACAAAAAAAAAAAAAAAAAACAGTTGTAGAGTGGCTACACACTACATGAGTGAAATTTGATTATGCAAGACTCTTTGTAGTTGGTAGAAGAGAGAGAATACCTGGAATAGAGGGAATGGATGGCCAATCTGCATAGTCATTATTGCTGACACAAAAACAACGACAATAAAGTGCACCACGGACAGCCAGTTTCCATAAGGATCTTTCATTCAGTTTTTCCATCATTTTCTGGTAAATATAAGGGAGAAAGCGGACATCATCTGCAGCTGCACGGACCATCTGTTCAGACAAGGGTCGGTATGTCCAAAATTTTGGATCCTTGAAAAAAATATATATAAAGATACATGTCAATCTCCAGTAAGAAAAAACTATCTAAAATGAAACGACATGAACAACTGTTATCAGTATACACAAATTTTTATTTTATGCTGCCAGAAATAGGAGGTAACTGAAGTAGTGAGCACGTTAGTTGACTGCGTATAAATATGAACAATGGATGATATCAAGATCATGATAGTCTAAATTTCCCAGGCTCCACGAGAATGACAGGCATAAAATGAGAATGGTCATGTACAGGTGAAAAAATAATAATGTAAAGACAACCATTGGATTCAATTGCAATTCCAAATACTGACTAGCCCTTTTTAATTCTTCGACAGAAACTAAGCTTTACCCAAACCCAAGAACAAGTTATAAAGAGAACTTCCAAATGAGTCATCCATTTCACAAACACAAGAAGCATACTTGCATGAGTTGTGTCCCCAGCACCAGTAAGGGAAGACCACATTCATGATTCTAGAAGGCTAGAATACTCGGTTTAGTTTCGATGAAAATTCAGAATGAATATAAACTACATCTTGGAGACTGGGTAATACAGATACAATCTTTACACCATCTATACTATTATAATAAGACAACACCAGGGGTAGTTGATGAAGCTTTTATTTTGTTTTTTTCCACCAACACCCCTTAACCACCCATAACTACACACAAGGTTGTTTAAGTAATTTTAATTTTAAACTTTCCGCATTTCCTTTGTTGCCCTAACCAACTATTACAAGATGTATAACTACAACATAAAGATAATAACAGTGTGAATCGCACATGCACCGGAATCTAGTATTGTGTAAGAAAATACAGAGAAACTATGATCATCAACCATGTCCTCGTGTTGCAAGATTTAAGGATTAGTGAATTAACACCAAGACATCAAATGCTTCCAATACAAGCCATACTCCAAGTGGATGGACCAGGCAACAACTTCCGATATGTGTATGTATGTGGGGCCCATGCCACATTACCGCCAGTGGAGTCTCGCCACATGTCCTCCACTTAAGAAGCCCCCCTTTCCACCAGAACCGCTTGCTCCCAACAAGAGCTTAACAATGAGGAAGCTCCACTCCCCAAGGGTACTTCCCACTGAGGGAGCTATTTACAGGAGGGTTTTCTCCATCAAGGACACGCTGCTATCCAACACTTAACCTCTGAGAAGCTCATTTTCCCCCTCCTGCCCTCACAGGCACAGTTTAGGAGCAAAGTCATGGGACCTTTCAGCAGATTATTCTACTCTCATAGGCAACCCAAAGTTCCCATGGCTTTTCTGCTCCGCGTAGGATTACTAAAGACTCATGAATATGTAGCTAGAACTAGAGATTTTCTTTGTAGCTCATCCAAAACTTTGATCTGTTTAAGAAGAAGATTTCCACTGCAAGCGTAATCTCCACAGCTCCTGGCCGGGAAGAAAACAGTGTCACTAATTGATTGAAGAGGCATTCCTCTGCTGGAGACTCAAACCATGCAATATCAGCTATCTGGTTTTAGAATCATTGCTCTTGGCATGAGTGACGTTTGGTCTCCATGGTATGGAGGCAAAATCTCTACTACACGCATAATCTCCGTGGCACGTGGCCATGAAGACAACAGCATCACTAATTGACTGAAGGGGCATTCCTCTGCTGGCTAGTCAAACCATGCAATATCAGCTATCTGGTCTTAGAACCATTGCTCTTGGCACGAGCATGGTTGGCCTCCATAGTATGGCCTCCCTCTATAAATAGCAACTCTCATCAACTTTGCAGAATATAGATTCTATCCTCCACACCCAAAACTCCAGTTCAATGCTTTCTCTCTCCTTACTCCTATCGTAAATCTCACCCCATCAGCCACCTGTGACTTCTGCAATTGCCAAACTATTACCCCCAGACCATCCAACTACAACTTGCATTTAATGTTCAAGGATTTACCACAATTTTCAAGTGAAGGTAGAAGAAGAGACCAAAAGAGAGCAAATCATTGACTCGTAGGGGAAAATATATCTAAGATTTCTTCTTTGATAAATGGTTTGACCCCTCAATGGAACAAACTATTAATTTATCAAACTAAACCTCTAAAAGATAAATAAAAAAAAAAAGAGTATGAAGCCTGCACTCTTGAGCCTAATATGAACTATCAAAAGTACGAGGTAGTTTTGTCCTGCCAAAGTGGCAGGCATTATTTCCAGAAAACAGAGACCCCAGCTTTGAACTCAAAATTCAAAAGTTTCAGACTTGAGACCCAACCTCTTTAGTTACACAAGCAATTTAAAAAGAATTAAAAAAAAAAAAAAAAAGCACATCCTGTTATCTGAATAAATCAAGATACGCATCTCAGCCAACCCGCTGCATAGCAACCACTAATGAGGAAACACATGCAAGTTTGTTGACTACTAAGTGGTGCAATAAACTGAACAAATTACTTCCAATAAAATAATATGTGATCACAATAAAATCACTTCTTCAAAACTAATAGCACGCAACTACACTCACCTCTCTTAAAAGGGTGCGGACTTCTTTCTTCTCAAGATATGATATACCTGCAATCACAAATTAAAGTTAAAATCAGTAAAGAAATATAAAAACAAGAATTCAGAGATGATAAATTTCTAGGTCATATTTAGATAACTATATCTGATAAGGAAACGAGCACACACGTAGAGAAAAAAAAAAAATCAATTACTGATACTGGAGGAAATGTAAATGACATACTCAATAATCCAGACCAGTTACTTCTGTTAAAGAAACCCAACAACACATAAGAGTAGGGGCCTCAACCTTAAAGCCTAGGTGTTAAAGTGAGGGACGTCCATCTCTTATAAGGGACAAGTAATTTTTACTTCGGGCCGATGTGGGACAACATCTAACAGCCTCCCTCACGCTAGCCCACATAGATATAGGCTTAGCGTGGACTATGGTGAGGCCCAATTAAAAGCCCGCTCTGATACCATATTAAAGAAACCCAACAACACATAAGAGTAGGGGCCTCAACCTTAAAGCCTAGGTGCTAAAGTGAGGGACGTCCATCTCTTATAAGGGACAAGTAATTTTTACTTCGGGCCGATGTGGGACAACATCTAACAACTTCAACGGAGAGTAGTTAAGTCACGGGTCAATGGCAAGAAGTCTAGTCTGCATGGAACACCCCCCCCCCCCCAAGAAAAAAAAAACAAAAAAGAAACTTTTGCTTATGCATATTGATTATTAACTACATCTACTCCAGCTCTCGAGACATTATTGTTTGGATAAAAGTGGTAAATTTGTAGCCATATTTTTGTATCCAACCGTTTTTTCCATTTATATCGATGAGTAATGCAGATATTTTCCTCTCTCTCTCGCTCTCTCTCTTCTGGTTTTGTTTTTTTTTTTTTTTTTTTAAGACACAGATGGAACCAAGCTTAGTTGGGAAGTATGGCTACTGCCACAAAATAAAAAACAAATAGCAAATATTATAAAGTTACTACTCACTACACTATTAACCACCATATCACCTAAAAGCTTAAGTTAGTAGGGATTAGGGATTAGGACAATTTTGTTATTTATATTGACTTGCTTTCTCTCAACTGCCAACCGAAAACATTAATAGCAGCACATGTTTTTTTTTTTTTTTTTTTTGCAAGTTGGTTTCGCCACAAGTGAGGGGTGTGTTGAGAGTATAAAATAATAATATAAATAGAAAAGTTTTTCCTCTCTCTAACAACTTAAGTATTTAGGTGAGATAGTGGCCAAAAAACTAATGCAACTAATTTTTTATAATCCAAAGTATGGAAATTATAACATCATTGTAACAAGAATAATAAGCATCAAGTAGCAGAAATTTCTGTTTCTTTTTTTTTTTCTTTTTTCCTTTTTTTTTTATGTACAATGAATTGCATAAACATAAAACCAACAATGAGTCAAACTGTCTAAGAATATAAAGAACTTGCAACTCTAAACAAGATATCCAACAGACAATCTGTCTTTCAACTTAAGCAATCAATAGTTATATAGTGTTCTGCTTAAAGCAAAAAGACAAAAGAAATGGAAGCAGATACTCAAGGCTTGTGAAAAAACTAAACATAAATTTTTTCTATGCATAAGTTAAAAATTTAAAGATCTTAGCTGCAGAGATAAAGAAAACAGAAGAAAATAATCAATTAGAAACTACTACAAAGAGAAATCAATTGAAATTTGCCCTACCAATCAATGAACCTTTAATGATAATAATAGGGTGGTGATGATAATAAATATCATGGCAAGAACACCCTGAGAGAAAAGAACTGCAGTAAAGATTTAGTACCACAATAGCGTGGATCCGCAAGGAGACCAACAAAAGAAATGTAGTCATCTGGTGATCTTTTCTTCCCCTGCTGTTCCTCTATAAGATAATATGCAATCTGTACAGACATAAAAAAATAACAAATTAGCAATCCCCATGTTCATCAATTGCTGTCATGTAGAAAACATTTATCACTCCAAAAGGAACAATTTGAAGCAATTTAAGAATGCTTGCAATTAATCAGAATCATCCAATTGTGGAAGCCGATGCTCACAAATCTAAAAGCATGGGCATTGTCAACGAAAAGCCCGTATAGAATGACCTCTAATAACCCCAAGATATTCTAAATTACTCTGGTATGAAAACAAAATGTCAAAGTCACTCAGTTGTCAGTTCTCCCTTCAACCTCTAAAACAGCTGTTCCTACCTAAAGCAGGTTTTACCACCATGACCAAACTTTACACGGAACCTGAGGGGCACATAATAGAGAAATGGGAGCATCCTAAAATAATAGAGAAATGGGGCTAAGGATGACAATTGTGTTAAAAAGAGTTTAGCAATGAAGAATCATTCAACTGAAAACAAAGGTCTATAAATGGAACTCTGACTAAAAGAATTATATCCAGACCATATCAATTTCAGGGTCATGAAGCACCAGTGATAGGCCAAGTTATTGCAATGCTGAAGGGCACATAGAGGCAAACAAACTGAAGATATAAAGAAAGGAAACTGGAAGCGTACTCAGTTAATATGGTCAAATTAGCAGACAAAAGCAGCATAGCCATTGGTAGTAGACTGATTCTTATTATTCTATATCTCATTTTTCACTTAAAAAGGTAGCCAGATCTAGCCACTTTTTCTTGTAAGCCAACAGCCTCCCAAGTTCCACTCTAAGTCACATAAGGCTGAAGCAAGAGTGAGAGCAGGGAAGGAAGTGGGGGCACAAAAGAACAAAACATATCAGCCTCGAAAGTAGAAGCAGCATCAGAGTATCATAATTAAACAACAAATATCCAAGAACAGAATAGTTTTATGCTTATGTACACAAGTAGTTTATTAAAAGGGCAGTGAGAAATACTAAATCTGTAGACTTCCGAAATTAAAACCAAAAATAAAATACAGTATTTCCACAAAGCTTTCTTCTTTTTTTTCTTTTAGGTATTAGAGTTTAGTTCATGTGCTAAGATTGTGTGACTTAGCTACAAGCCTGCCACCCCAACCACTGCTTCCAAAAAAATAAAAATAAAAGGTTAAAGAATCCCACCAATTTTATCACTTATTAAATGTCAATATTTGTGGAACCAGGTCAAGTTGTCTAGTACAGCGGCTGGCCTAACCAGCCAGGCTGGTCCAGGCTTAGTAAATGTAGGCTAAATGCCAATAATTCTGTTTAAGTACTGATATTCTAGAAGAACGTGAGAAACATTGTAGAAAAATTGGAAAACATTCATTTAAAAAGTTTAAAAAAAAATAAAATAAAGAAATGAAAACTCACCTGTGTATCCATGACATTGTGCAACTTGATTCCAAATTGGAAATACAAAGCCTGGAATAAGGACAATACAAAGGAGTAGGCATAACATGTTAACAATGAAATACAAAATTGCACAGAATTCAAAATAAATTTAAGACCTCACTGTCCCGTTTGCAGTCATGAATAACTTTTGTGATGTAACTGGACTCAAGAGCAGGCTTACAGGCTTTCATTAGTACTTTCCCACCTTGAATAGCATCAACCAAGTATACAGCATCTGGAAAAGCAAGCTGCCAAAAAAAGGGAACGCATGCCTGTTAAGTTTTATGGCATAATGAATACTTAAGGTCGTAACTGAAATCACTATGATGGACAGACTCTAAAACAAAAGGCATTTAAAACTTTAAAATCACACTATCCATATGGAATTTAATGGGTCCTTAACAGCAATGGCCCATAAAATTTCAGCTATATATGAGTCGGAGATAGAAAGAGAAAAGGAGATTGATTATTCCTACGAAGAGTGTACATATACATAAGACATGTGACTTTGCCTTGTAGAACATAAATCATAAAATGTACATGCCGATGCCATAAGGGCACCAAGAATTTGCTCTAAACACATGAATAAATCCCCTAGACCTAAGTAACTCAAAACTTTTCGTGGCATAAATTGACATACTACTCCAGTAAATTAACTAGAAGCTAGTTATCTTACCTAAAAGCTAAAAGAGTATACAAGATACCTGCATAATACAGAGAGTTCCATATCGACAGAGGTCAACACCCTCACAATCAAATCCAACTATGAGCTGCTTTTCAGGAGAGGGATAGAGAAATTCATTTGGAAGTTGAGATGCTTGGGTAACTATATGAATTGGTACCAGGGATAGAAGCGCTTCGTGATCGGCGTGCTTAAACCCTGAACACAAAAAAAAGTAAAGATATAAAGTAAACAAAAAAATACTGAAACCAAAGTCTCACCTCTCAAGAGGAAAAGAGCCCACAAATTGTAAATGAAAAGGTTTAGCAACCAAAACTTTCTGGCTAGTGCAGGAAATCATCTATGGTCCATTATCAGCAAGATCACTGTGTGCTTAAGCACTGATCTCATTAAACTTCCTATATCACGGATTGACTGATTCACTTTTGCACACCATAGCAAGCTAGGAACCTTCTCCTTTTCACATTTTGTCATGTAATTAAAAGCACAAAAAGGCCACATTTGGATCACTAAACATTTTGATTTTTCCTTTTTCTGTATAGAAGAAGCATTACTCCTTTTGGGCAAGCTATATAAGCTCTGTTTTTTAACCCAACGTTAACATAATTGCCTAAATGAGTCAATAAATGGAATCAAATTTCAAATACTTTTTAAAGGACAACAAAATTTCCGTTAAGCAATATAAACTATGATCTTTTTTTTTTGGGGGGGCTACGTGGGTTGGGGGTGGGTACATGTGTATACGTGAGTGGCGGTGGTGGGGGTGGGAGACAAACAGCAGTGAAGAAGGTTAAGAACAGAACACTTCTCAGGGCAATGGACATATAATCTGATAAAAACATTAACCTGATTCCACTTTCCACAGGCATCAAACAGGTGAAGTTCAGCAACAAAGAATAACTGTTCAATTAAACTTCAGGTTGGCTACCAGAAAATCATTTCTACTTCCCTTCCACAGAGTAGGGCAAGAAGCAACAAGACATATAGAACATGCAAAATCCACTTGATAACCTTCCAAATTGAGAAATTAAGACTAACAGAAAATAAAATGCAACAGCATCATAATCATCAGAACTACAAACAAATGAAATGAATTTACCAATCACCAATATGATATAATAATATCATTTACCTTAGTAAACACATATGGTCACATGGAATCCATTGTCCCAGAGAGAGAGAGAGAGAGAGAGAGAGAGAACAAAAATGCATGGAGAATTAATCCAATAAAGAAAGCCTCCACTTTTACACAGCGAGATACCCACACTCAAAATCCAACAATAGCCAAAACCCAAAAAGCAAAAACCTAATTACCTGCAAAAAGAACCCAATTTTGGCGGCAGGTAATGACAAAACCAATAACCCAAGAAATGCAAAACCCACATTCAGAAACACGTGATCATCAAAGCCAAGGAGAGAAAATGCCAATATAGTTACTAATCAAACAAAATCCCAGATTCCCAGGTATTGAAAAACAGGTAATTATCAAAACCCAGAAAGCAAATGTCCCTAAAAGAACCCAAATGACAACCTTGATACCAAACTGAGCAAAAAAAATAAAATCGAAATTTCAAAAAATCCGAAATTTACCTGAGTCAGAAGGGAGAGGAATGCATGTGTGGTGAGGAGTAGCATTAAACGCCATGTGATCAGACCCCTTCTAAAACATACGGGAAAAAAAAAAATCTGTAACAAAACGAGTCTTGTGATTTATAGTTTTCTATTTCTATATATAATTAAATTCATGATCCAAACTTTAAAGCTCGAAGAACTTACAGTGACCGGAGTGTTGATGTTCCTCTCAGGCCATGCCCCTCATGTCTCGAAGCTTTTACCGCGTTGTCTCTCTCTCTCTCTCTCACAATTACAGAGCCGATTCCCCTTTATACCGGACGAATTGAATGGCACGTGTGGACGTTCCAGCACGGAGGTGTCGTGTACAACGACCACGCGCACCCCAGAGCGTGAGGCCACGTTTTAAGTTTTTTTATTGCAGAAATTTTTTTTTTTTTAAGTATTTATTAGTTTTGTTGACTCCACGTTACTCTCATTCATTAAAGTTATTATAAAGTGAAAAAAAAAAAAAAAATAAGAGCATGCATCCCCACTCTTTTTTTTTTTTTTTCTAATCAATAATGAAGCATGTGCGTATAAATGAAAATATGCCATAAAGTAATATTTTATACTTTTTTATACACATTATCACGTATTCTTTTAATAAATGCTAAATTTTTGATATTTGTATTATATTTATTTAAATTTACTTTAAAATAGTTATGACGTAGATAAATTTTTTACTATAAAAATTATAGATAGGACTTTTGCTATCAAAATTATGATCCATATCTATTTATTAGAGTATTTTTTTATCTCTCTCAAAATATATTTGTGAAAACTTTTAAAAAATAACAATATTCTTACCTTAAAAAAAATTGGGTACTTGTTTTTTTTTTTTTCTCAAAATAAATCTTTTCAAAATTTTACTAAGTTTATCTTTATTCAGATATTTTTTTTATTTCTCTCAAAATATGATGTCATAAACTTGGAAAAAAAAAAGTCATAAACAGCTGGAAAATTTTTAAATTAATTGTACATGTTATGTATAATTCATTTAAGGAATTTATTAGAATCTTAAATAGTAAAACAACGTGAGAGAGTATTTGAAAAATGTTTAAATAAAAATTTATCCATTTAAAGTGATAGTGTGAACCGTTATATATATATATATATATATAAAGAAAAAAAAACTTATGTGATAGTGTGAGCCATTATATATATAAAGAAAAAAGAAAAAAAAAACTTATTTGCTTGATGCTAACCATTTTTTTAGTTTTGAATTTATATTATTTTACAACTTTATCCTTGTTAAATAAATTTCACCAAAAAACAGCTCTATTAAAGTTATAACTTTATCGCTACCCTTGGAGTTTCCTTTATAACAGTATAAATAAATATTGATAGATTATAAGAATAAAAATATGACTTGTTTATCTCGTAACTACTAATTTTTTATTTTATTATCTACACGGTGTTTGTTTGCAAATCAAGACCAGAACCAAAAACCAAAACATAAACCAGATGAACGGGTTGCTGCTTGAAATTGTTCGACAGCTTTAGACCGTGACCCATAGATTGGACAAGTTTGGAGACATGTTGTCTTGGAGGAAACAGGGAATGGGCAGCCAATTAACAATGAGAGGTTAGTGAATGGTGAGGGTGATGATCTAGAAAAGGAGGATGAAGTTGAAAATGAATAACTGCATATAAATGTTCCTTGCAATCATGGAGATTACAGCCAATTTGATTCAATTTTATGGCTTTTTTTTATTCAATTGTGCACCCTAATAATTTATGAAGGTATTATTACAGATCTCTAGATATACGGAAAAATTAGCAGTGTGATGCCTCCTGAAATTAACCCGAATGGTTCATGGGTATGTTTCTCACAAAGACTATACGGGTTCGATTCACGACTCAAGCGGGGTGTGTGTGAAAGACAGCGTACATCTCCTTAGTTTACCCATTAATTATGTGGTTTGTTGAAAATTGCAATAAACCGATGAGAGTTATGGGTTACCTAAAAAAAAAAAAAATTAGTAGTGTGATAGAGAGACAATGCCTTTGCAGTTTTTTTTTTACATGTTAAAAGGGTAAAATGATAATTGTGATTTTGATCGACTTTATCATTATTTATTATTACTAATAATTAGACAAGACTTAATTGTGATAAATATTTCAAATTAAATAAATGTGAGTATAAATTTTGAATGTTAAATAATGTTTAATTGTTCACTGAAAGTAAACCTTAAATTAAAGAATTACTAATCGAAGAACTTAATTATGACAATTATTTTAAATCAAGAAGTGTAAGTATAAATTTTAAATATTGAAGGCAGTTACATGTAATTATTTAAATATTTAAAATAAGTAATTTTAATTATTTAAAAAAAAAAACAAACAAAACAATCAAAGCTATCAAACCCCGGCCCCAACTTTATTTGCCTTTCCTTTTTGAACTAAAATAAAAATAAGTCTTCTTAACACCCAAATAATACCTGAAGTTTTATATCTTCAGAAATGTAATTTAAATACTATTATTAACCAACAATAAGGTTTGGCCTACCACAAATGTCCCCCCCGGGGGGGAGGGGGTGTTTTTGATCAGGGGAATACATTTTTTTTTTTTTTGGTTTCCCGATTTGGGTTTCATGTAACCTTCATGTATTCAGGATCCTTTCCCACGTGAGGTGGCAGGATCCTCTCTATGAATTTTTATTTTTTATTTTCGTCTTTTTTTTTATTCTTCATCCAGCCACCTTCTAATATATCTTACTATACCTTCATGTATAATTATATATTTATAATTTTATCCGAATCATCATTATTTCAAATAAAATTTAATTGTTTATTTGCTCAATCTTTTTTATTAATATGAGAATGGCATTTTTATTATATATAATAATATACATATAACATTCTAATACATGATAATGTGATTTTTTTCAAGATTCACACGTGCCATTTTTCGCTCCATTTTATTAGGCTTGACTCTAAGATTTTCGAGATTTAAGACCAATTTTAAAAATGAGACCCGTAATGTTTGTGGATGTGATTCCATGGGAGTGAAGATTTGTAAAAAGGTTTCTGATTTTTGGAAGGAAGAAAAGGGAGTACAACTTTTTTTTTTTTTAATAGGGATAACCGTGAGTCGTAAAAAAGGCATGAATGAGTGAATTTTATGAGATGAGGAATAAGAGTTCTATTAGGGGTATCAACCAATAAGCTAACAAATAGGCCGATAAAAAGTTATTGGGTCTAATAAATTAATTGTTTTTGGACCTTTAAAAGACCTTGAAAAAAATTATATCTTAATTAAAAAAAAAAAGACACTTACCCAATTCTAACTATAAAAACTCGTAGGAGGTCCTTTATTTGAGCAATTTTTTGGAAACTTAGACTCGTGCCTCTTGAGCCTCACCCAAGGGCCAATCCAGCATTTCATTAACTTCTATTTTAAATTTTTGATAATTTAAAACACTTTTACAATTTTTTTTTAAATCAAATGATGGTATCGCATTTTGTTGCACGCAAGTGAGGGAATCCGAGATGAGCTTATGTCATGGAAGCTACTAAGCAGTAGCATATTTTGGGATTGTTTTTTCTTTTATAGGTAATGTATGTCTCTCTCTCTCTCTCTCTCTCTCTCTCGAAAAGTAAACATGTCAATCATCCTAAATGAAAATCTCTCCCTTTCATGTTTATGTATAAATCATACTAACAGTTGGAAAATGATAATAATACAACCAAACCAACCAAACCAAGCCTTTTCCTACTAGGTGGGGTCGGCTATATAAATTTGTTGACGCCAATTTGATCTGTTTAGGGGCATGTCCTCCGATAATAATAGAATAGAAAAATAAAAAAGTGCATATTAATGTATTGTATATTATGTATTTTATTTTTACAACAAAAGAGAGAACCCTATTTATAGAGTTGTGAAAAGTATAACTCAAGTAATATAAATAATTCTGTTGCCTAAACTTAAAAATAATGTATGTTATATATATGGCTAATGTATATGACAGATAGTCAAGTAAAGATATTCTAATATTATATGGTAATAGAATAATATATTCTAATATTTCCGTAAACTCAAAGAAAGATCGCAAAAACCAACATAAGTTTGGAGGTTAAGAACCGGATTTGACTGAAGATGAAGTCAAATAAAGAGTAGTGATACGAAAACTGAGTGTGAGTGACAGTGGCGCGTGGAAACACGTTAAACAGTTAGAGGCGTGTGAAAGTGTAATAACTTGAATTTTCTTTCTCTTAATTAAATTTGCTTAAGTGTGGTGGTGACATTTATTATAGTAAAAATCTAGAAAATTAAGGATTTGAAAATTTTTGGAATGTTAAAATTAGTTGGAAAGATTTTCGGATTTAATTCCATCCTGTGTGGGAGTTTAATGTAGAATTTCTAAATTTTTATCCAAACAATTTCTAGCCCAATTACCTATTCGGTTTAACCCAAGCCCATTAACCCATGGGTCAACCCTTTCTTTAACTCACCTCAACTCACTTTTATCACTCACTGAATTGACTCATGAATAGTAGCTCTAAATTATTTCCCGACAAACTTCATTTTTCATCCATCATTTCTTCTATACATCTCTCCCATCTCTCAAATTATTTAGTTTATTAGTCAAAAAGAAGACCCTACATTGATGACTTTAAAGCATTCTTTCAAATAATTTAGCAAGCATGATTTAAAAACTTAAAACATTTTGTTTAATTAGTCAAAAAGTAAGCATGATTCCTGGATCATGCCACCTCCATACATCTCCCCCAATACCTCTCTTAAATGATGTGGTTAGATAGTCAAAAAGACAAAACATGATTCTTGGATCATGCTACCTAATGTGATCCTACTTTATTGGTTTTCAAGTTTAGGAAGTGACGGTTATTTTTCTCCACCGACACTTTCTCTACCGATACTTTCTCTTATAAATTTGTGTGCCTTCAAAAAGAAAAAAAAATAAGAGAGAAAAAAAATCATTTTAGTGTGGTTGGAGATTCGGTGTGGCTTGGAGGAAGAAGAAAAGCTTAGAACTTTTCAATTGGGTGGTGTTCAAAGCTCAACTCCTTTTTCCTTATCAGGCTTGGTCACTAATATCTTCATTGAGGTAGGATGACGAACCTTCTAAAATGTATTTGATGTCTTCAATTTGAAGTTGAAGCATTTTTTTTTGTTTAAAGTATGAAACTTGATTGTGAAAAAAACAATACCCGCATATTGGGGGTAGGAAAGCCAAAAACTTTGACTGACACAGCCCAACATGCTAACAGCTCTCTGTTTGTAATTTCTAATATGCTTATGACCCCTAAAACGGTGGAATTTTGCTTCAACTAAAACATAAAAGTTGTAACCCTTTAAGTTTTCTTTCCAACCCAAAAAGATTTGCATCAATCCGCGTTGTGAGTCAAAAGTTATGCCCAAAATACTGAACACGTGTAAAACTGTATCTTCTGAACAAACTGAATTCAAGACTGTTTTTGCACCTTAGACCTTAGAATTTTAAAAAGTGTAAAACATGAAAGTTGTAGGTCCTAAAGTCCAGTTTCTACAGATATAAAGTTTATAAATATCGGAGTTCTGCTCTATTTTATATGAATTTTCTTTTATGCTGCTATCTCTGCTTAGTCTTTAATTGATGCTTGTTTGGATTTTTTTAGAATATTATGTTTAAAGATTTATTTAACTTTCCAATTACCTTATGTTAGTTATTGTCATGTTAATAATTTCTATTGATGTGTAATTTTGTTCACAAGCCTGATATAGTAAAACACTTACACTATTTGATATAATATTGAAGTGGACTGTTAAGTTGATAGTATTTAATTATCTTCTAATTGATATGAAATTATTTTAAACTGGATATAATGTATTATTCAACACTCTAATATTTATGATAACTGACTTAGACAATCAATTTCATCATGGATAGTTGGATAACTTATTCAAACTAAAATGGCTAAGTAAAACCAAGTATTTGATAAAATGCCCAAATGAAACAATGGACTTATTCTTTTCTCATTTGGTTTATTCTTTCCTCATTTGGTCTTCCTTAAATGAATTTGATTTATTTTAATTGATTTTTAGCCATTATTTTTCAGCCTAACAAGTTATATAACTATATTTTTATGATTAGGTGAATTTAATACATTCCTAAACATTGAAATAATTCTATGGATATTTGTGGATTTCTTGAAGCCGAAAACCAATGATAACGGTTTGGTTATAAATAAGATGATGATTGGAATTTATTCAAATTATTTTGAATAATATTATTCTCCTACTAAATCAAAAGTTTAGAATGAATTAGTTTTGTAATCTCACATTGGCTTAATTATCAATTGATGTACTATACTATCCAGATAAGAATAAAATAAAACTTATAAATTTTTTCTAAAATTAAATATAAATCCAAAGAGTTATTTATTATCTTTATATTCCATAAATTAATAAAATAAAAAGGAAAAAGAGGCAAAAACCGAGATCGCAGCCAATGAGATTCGAACTTGTGACTTCAAATCGTAATTAGGGTTGCCCACCCACTAAGCTGAGGTTGCCAATCATAATAAAATTATTTCTAATGGTGGCTGACACCGTCGGAATGCATTAGATGCTAAGCCCGTAAAGTTACTGGTTCCCAAGGCTGGGGGTAGAGGAGGATAGAAGTATGATTACCTTAGGAGAATTTAGATTAAACTCCTTTATTAGATTTTATTATGATTGGCAACCTCTTTTACTTATGTATAAATGATGTGTTGGAATTATTTAATTATATTTAATTCTTTTAGATGAAGATTTTATAAAAAGATGTAATATATATATATATATATGCGAAACCTGTATCGCTTTGAGGTTTGATCATGAGACCTTGAAGATCTGAATCTGAGATCCCTACCACTGCGACACAGATTTCATTGTGGTACACACATCAATATTTAACTATTTTTACATGTAAGTAAAATAGTAGTTACGGTGATGATTTCATCGAACCATCGAACCGTTGTAAGTATAATTTACATCATTCAGTTAGGATCTATTGAATTAATTGTTACATGAACAGTATGCAACCTAATCACATTCACTGTATTAAGTCACCTGACTTAATACAGTGTAGCATTACAACCACTGCATATAGGCACCTAGGAGATCTATTGAATTAATTGTTGCATGAACAGTATGCAACCTAATCACATTCACTATATTAGGTCACCTGACTTAATACAGTGTAGCATTACAACCACTGTATATAGGCACCTAGGAGATTCTAATTACTGGGTTTTAGTAGCTCATCCCTTGTGGGAATATTTTTTTTTTTGGATATTAAGTACAAGGATACTGAAGATGAACTGGAAAGAGATTAATTTCTCTTAAATATTTCATCAGAAGAGTTATCTATTTTTTTTCTTGTGTAGCACTGGAAGACTTTATTTATTATTGTGGTCTGTAATAATAATTGTTGGATGATTGTAATTATTAAGTTTAGACCTAGTTTATTTTTATTTGGTATGTAATGTTAATCGCGTGGTTGGGACACTTAGATGACTCTATAATACTATTCTCTATTTTTATTTTTATATCCAACAAATAATCCCAAGTCACCATCAGGCACTCGAGTTATGAAAATTCGGGACATGACGGAAAGGACATTGAATTATCATTTCTTTCTCATTGTCCATGAACTCTTTTTTTTTTTATTGTTAGAAGCATCAATAATAATGTGATACTATGATTCATGAGAAATAAAGGAGAACGACAAAAAAATTGTTTCAATCTATCAAACTATTTTTCCTTCTGAACGTTATCAACATATAATTTTTTTAAAAGTTTACACCATTAGTTATGGATTATTAACCTCCACATGATATTAGCTTTGAGTAAGAATATTTCTTTTGCGAAAAGAATTGATTATTATTATACTATTAATATATGTATTTGTAGATTTTTTCTTTCTCTTTGTTTATTAATATATAAGTATAATTCAATTTACTACAACTATTTCATTTAAGTAATATAATATAATATAATTTAAAAGAAAAACAAATTATCAGAAAATAAATTATCAGACTCATACATTTGGTATAAAATAAGTTGAATTTTTTTTTTTCAAATTGTTTAAACTCAATTGGTGATGTAGAAGTATTCAACTCGAAAATTTATGAGCCGACTTGAGAAAATATATATATTTATATAATTTATATATATTATATTTGTTATAATATTATTTTATTTTATTTTAAACAAAAACCACATTGTTCAATGTTAAGTTTACTCGAACTATTGGCCCCGAAAGGGGTAGTCGAGTTGGTTCGGATGGCGGGTTGAAGGGCCTAGGACCAATAGGTCCCGGGTTCGACTCCTCTTGAGGACAGTCCTTTCTCTAATTGTGGAGGGCCATCTAACAGCCTTCTCGAGTGAGCTGGTCAGCCAGGTTTGTCTAGGCTGGTTTATCTCCTCGTGGTTCTTTGCCGGCTAAGGCCACGGGATGGGCTTCACCCAGTGCGCACCCATGGATAGCAGCTGCGGGTTTCTCCCCGACCCTAGAAATTTACTAGAACTACTGGTGAGCTAGTCTCAAATATAATTTTTTTATTTATTATTATTATTATTATTTTTTTGTGGAACTAAATTTAAATTCACGCAAAAACTTAAACTCTAGTGAGCTAAAATTCGGATCAACTCGGCCTCAATCTAATCCAACACCTAATTTAACGGCTGTTTTGCTAGTTGATTGTATAATCACGTGTTATTACATCTATATAAAAATAGTGAGCACGTGAAACCTTGTGCACGCATTTTAAGTACCATTTTCGTTATGATTTTTCATTTCTTTAATACTAAATCGATCCGTACAAATCTGAATGGCCATAATTAGTACCAAGTTCCGTACCACAAATCAGAGCACAATCTTTCTTGCAAGATGTCTCGGGCACAACCTTATTCTCTGCCATTGGACCGTGCACAGCACGCTCCACAAATCTCAACCCACGTAGGAATTGAGCTTTGCCCGATACTGCCAGAAACACCCGCCTTTTTGAACGCAATCTTTAACTGATTTTTAGTGAAAGATCGGCCAAATTTTCATCAGACGTGTATTTTGAAGACATATACAGAGAGAGATATATACATGTGGTTGGTTATAAGCAGAGTGCATGTTAGAGAGAGAGAGAGAGAGACCTAGTCTCGTCAGTGTCCCAATTTGCCCCCATTTCCCTGTTTTTTGTTTTGTTTTATTTTGTTTCTTTAGGCCTAAAGCAATCTTTTAACCAAAAGGAAGAACTGGGTTCTATGATTCTATCCACTTGGGTTTCCCCCATGTCCACACCTTCTACTATTTTTATTCTCTCTTCTCTGTGAGATCCTCTTTTGAAATTCAAGGTTATCAATCCTTTTTCTCTCTTGCTGAATCTATCGTTCCACACCTCTGCCTCCACGTCCTATCCCTCATTGTTAGGTTCCTATTCTGCGAGTGTGTTGTGTGTTTTATTGTTTGGGTTAAAAGTGACCTATTCAGGTGTTTTGGGTACTCTCCTGAAATGGCCTAAATTCGATTTGATTTGATTTTGTTTTATTTTTCTCATTTTTGATGTGGGTTGAGCTTGGTCACTTGCGGAATTGGGTTTTGTTGACAACTACATGTGAGTTAGTTGTTTGGTTTTAATTTTCAGTTCAAGGCTCTGATATCTTCTGTTCGGTTGCATTTGGTTGTTGTCATACCAATATGATGTGGTGTCTTCTTGTTTGCTTTTGACCTCCAGTCAGAAGATTTTTTTTTTTTTTTGAGGTGGGTTGAATTTTGGGTATTTGTGATTTTGGACACCTGGGTTGGAAGAGTTTGAGATGGGATCATCCTCTGAAATTGATAAAAGAGCTTGTTTCGGAGAGGGACTTGTGTGGAAGACTTGAAGAACTGAGAAGGATGAAAGGGGGTAAAGATGAAGAGAAGTTAATGGGCCCTTTGTTTCCTAGGGTTCATATAAATGATGCAGAGAAAGGAGGGCCAAGGGCACCTCCAAGGAACAAGATGGCTCTTTACGAACAGTTCAGTGTTCCTTCTCAGAGATTTACCTCCGGTTCGGCATCAATGTTGCCCTTTCCACCCAACAATAGTGGCAGCTTGGTCCCTTCAGCATCATCTAGTCATGTGAGTTCTGAGATTCTCCAGTGGTTTTTGCTCTTAACTATGAATTCACATATTTAACTCTGTTTAGGACTAGTGATTTATAACTATCATCTATTGTATTTTATGTTATAGTGACCACGATCTCAGTTTCATTCATGTGCTATCATTTATTGTATTGGGTTCTTTATTTGCCTTATTTGTATTTGGTGGAAACCAGGGGCTTGCTTTCTAGATGGTGAATGAGAGAATTTTCTTGTCACTTATACTAATTTCGTTAAATTATGGGTTGTATTTTTAAGTGCGGCCTTGAGATAATCTCCTTTTTTTTTAAATATATATATTTCTTTGCCTCTTTAGGAGAATTGTCTCTATTTTCTATGAAATTGTGATACCAAGGAACTTGAGAATCTGGTGCATTAAATCCTTCAATTGGCATCTGTTGTGCTATTTGCTGTAGTTCTCCAGGCACTAGCGAGCAGAGCAGCTCCTTAAACTAAAGTGTTGAAGTATAATTAATGTTGTTGAATTATGTGGTTATTCCCAAATTTCACATACTGCGTTGGCATGTTTTGTTTTTATTTTTTATTTTTTGTTTTTGTATTATTCAAATTTACTTGCCCCATTAAAACAGAGAGAGAGAGAGGAAATGCCTGATTTGTATATTACAGGACTACTTAGAAGCCTAGGCAGCCAAGAGAGGCATCAACATGGGTGGCCTTGGCTTTTTGGCTACTGTGCTTTAGGACTGGAGGCTAGTCTCCCTTTTCCTTTTTATGTAAATATTTGATTGATTTCTATGTGTTCTTTGTTTCCTCATCTTCCCCCCCTCCTTTCTTGTTCATTTTGGTAGCTTCTAGCATTTATGAATTCTTCTTCCTTACCTGTAAGTTGTGCAACATACAAGGAGAATGATTGTCCACATTTGTCTTGTATTTCACAAGTGTTTTAATGCATTAATTTTGTAAGTTGTACATTTGTGTTTGGATCACCAATTTAAGGAGAGAGGAAAAGGGGAAGGAAAGGGTGGAAAAGAAAAATGAAGTTAACAAATTAAATTTATTTCATTTTTTTGGTTGGGTTAGAAAAATGAGTTGAAGAATATGTCTTCATAACCCCACCTCCCCCCCCCCCCCGGGGCCAAAAAAAAAAAAATATATATATATATATAGCATTTCTAGTTCTGTCCCAGATTATGGAGATCAGATGATTTCTGCTGACGGCTTATTCACTTGTGATTATGCTCTCTCTCTCTCTCTCTCTTAAGTGGACAAATGCGATTTTGCAAGTTTATGAATCCTTGTGCTCTTTTATTTATTTATTTATTTTTTTGTTTACATGTATGTAGGGGGGTACCCAGAAAAGAAGTTCGTATTCAGCATTCTGCAACTCCCCCGCTGCTTCTTCTCATTTGGCCGAGAGATATCACTCTTATTCTTCTGGTGGGATGCACTTGAATACAACGTCAATGAATCTTGAATGGCGAGCAATGAAGCCTACAAAGTATCATACATCAAATGCTGCAGGCCATTTGTCAGTTACAGCCAATTTTAGTATTTTTCAATCGCACAACTCCAAGAATGAGGATGATTTTAGGTTTCCAACCTTTGTCCAGTCAAGAGCAAGGAATTTTGGCAATCAACAGCAAAGCACAGACAAAGAAAAGTTCAACACCTCGATCCCAAACAGGCAACTTCAAACTGCTTGTGTAAAGCATCTGAAAGAAAATAGCACTTCAGAGACCACAAAGATATCTCCCTATTTTCAGGACCATGTTCAAAAGCCTGCTTCAGTTTTAACAAATGGAGATAAGCTTTTGGTAGATGCATCTTCAAGTCCTGTCACTAGAAGTAGGATCTCTGAATCAGTGAAGGGATCGCTAGCAGACTTGAATGAAGATAACAGAAGCGGTTTGGTGGATGAATCAAGCAGATTGCATGGTTCTAATTCAAATTTACATCACGAATGCAAAGCTTTGCAAGAAAAAAGGGCTCTTGGAGATGGCGTTTCATCTGAGCCCAAAAAGCCCATCGGAAAGAGTAATGCTTGTATGTTGGAAGGTGTTTTGTGTTCGAGACCATCATCTGGTGACGATCATGGAAGTCCTAACATACTTGAAAATGTTGGTAAGTGCCACGAAGATCAGCGTGGGGCTTTACAAGCAGTAGACAGAAACGCTGACATCTCAGACACCTCCCCAATGGACTCTGTATTGGGTTTGGATATATCCCCCGATGATGTTGTGGGAGTCATAGGTCAGAGACAATTCTGGAGAGCAAGAAGAGCTCTTGTTCAGTAAGTATCTCTGATTGGTTGTTTCCGTGTACATTAGCTACAGTTTAACTATATTGAAGTGAGGAATCTTGCACGCTATTAGAAAGCAGATGCACACTTGTACATTTTCTACAGCTTAACAATATTGAAATGAAGGAATTGTGCATACAATGCGAAGCAGAATGGTAAGCTGTATTGAGTTTCGGTTTTCAATTGTTTACGTGTACATGTTGACATGCTAATTTGTGTCTCAAACTCTTAATTTAAATATCGACATGTTCACCTGATGTATTCAGCAATTTTGCTTGGTTTGAAATATTCTATGGGCTGATTCGACATGTTTACACTTTCATAAACTGAGTATAATGAAAATGGGAATTCTTAGATGGATGTGTGGTAATACAAGGAAAGATAAGATAAGAAATGAAAGATATCCAAAAGAATGTTGAAGTGCCACTGATAGAAAAGAAGTTGAGAGAAGATCGTTTGATATCGTTTCTTCATGTTCAACATAAATCCAGAGATGCACCAATAAAAAAGAATGATTGGATCCAACTAGAAAACTTAGAAAGGGTAATAGATATACCTAAAATTACGTAAACTAAAATTATGAAAAAAAAAATTAATTTTGAATAACTTCACAAAAAACATAATCTTGATAGAAATGAATGAAGAAAATTGGTTTATGTAACCGCCTGCAACTAGTTTGGGTTTGGGACTAAGATTTTGTTGAGTTCTATGTTGAAAATGAAGATAATTGAAAAAATTAGGATTCTATCTTTCACGTGATCTTAGGACCGGCCATGTGCATATATAGGTTTGCATAAAACCATGGTCATCAGCAGAACATCAGGGTTGGTATGGTTGCCGAAGCATGTACCATGGTGTTTGCATTTTGCATCTTTCAGCACATTAATGTAAATTTTCTATAGAAATTTTCTGAAAAGTAATTCATTATCGAAAGTCTTGGGTTAAAAATCCACTCAATGCAAACTACATATGTAAAATAAATGATTGATGGCATGAAATTTTTTGACATACCATTAGGCTCGAAAAAAGTGCAGAGTGCAAATAATGCCTAGGAATAAAGTGTTGAAATATGAATGTGCATTACTGTTTTTGTTCCTACCTTGAAATTCTGGCTTGCAGAGCATAATCTAACTTCAACGCTACTATTTGCAGTCAGCAGAGAATTTTCGCGGTGCAAGTATTTGAACTGCATAGAATAATAAAGGCAAGCTCATATGTGATCAGTTTTAAGTTAATTTGGATTTGTGGCTTGCCATTTTCTTCTTCGTTTTAGACCGGATTTTGAGGAAATAGAATTAAATCTCTTGTTTATATATTGAAACAGGTACAGAAGTTATTTGCAGCATCACCAAGTCTATTGCTTGAAAATAATCTCTCCCCCCAAAAGCCTTCGACTAAAATATTACCTCTGAGCAAGGTGCCACCTGAGAATGTACCAAAACCGCTCCCTTCAATTGCTGAACTGAAAGATGATCCTCGGAAACCCCAACCCGACACTGAATGCATGGCACAGAATACGACCGGAAAGCTTATTTCGTCTCTCAACAGTGAAACCAGCAAAGAACTTAATACCCAGCAATCAAATTACAAACCTTGTTCAGAAAACCAACCACCGGATGCGAAACCAGCACCTTGGTGCTTCCACCCACCGCCCGGAAATCAGTGGCTGGTTCCTGTAATGTCGCCTTCTGAAGGACTCATTTACAAGCCCTACACCGGACCTTGCCCTCCAACAGCAGGTTTTATAGCACCGGTTTATGGTAACTGTGGGCCTATGAACCTATCTCCCTGCGGCGGTGGCAGTGGCGGAGATTTCTCAGACACAGCTTATGGCATTCCTGCCTCTCACCAAGGGATCAGAAATCTTTTCAGGAATTCTCCACCAGGTCAGACGTACTTTCCCCCCTGTGGCATGCCATTGATGAATCCATTTGTTTCCAGTTCAGGCTGTTCAGCAGTTGAGCGGGTGAGTCCATTTGCAAGAGCCACCTCAAATGGGGAAGAGAATCACTTAATGGGAGAAATTAATTCCACCGTACACTATCAAGGCGCCTTAAATGCTTCATGCCAGAAGAGTGGGGTGAATTCATTTTCTGTTCGGAATTTGCAGGTTGGTGATAATTCGTGCTAGCGTTTCTTGTTCGGTTTCATATTCCTGTTCATCCTCAAATATATCAAAAATTTGAGCATGTTAAATGATTAATTTTGTTACAACTTATCCTATATTAGTCCATGAGGAAAATTATCTGTCCCATATAAGAGATGGATTTCCCTCACCTTAACACATAGGTTTTAAGATTGAGACATCTCTTCTTATTTGTTATTAGGCTTTTTACATAATATTAGAGTTATTTTCAATTAGGTTTCACCATTATCCATACTATACCTATATCTATGTATTGTGGCTGATATTACCACCCTTATTTTGTATTTTATTTTATTTTATTTTATTTATTTATTTTTTGGCAGGCACTAAAAGATACTGACGTTCAGGACAGCACAGCCAGTAGTCCTTTGGAGAGAGTTCGAGGAGATGCGCTGCCTCTTTTCCCCACCTCCCCGACAGTTCAGGTTTCCGATCACTATCCTGCTCAGACTGGCAGTTCCGAGCATCAGACGCAGGTGATCAAGGTGGTACCCCACAATAGTAGATCGGCCTCTGAATCGGCTGCTCGGATTTTCCAGTCCATACAAGAAGAAAGGAAACAACAGGATTAGTTCCTCTCATCAGGTTACTAGCTACCCAGCAGCAATTTGAAATTCTCTATATCTTTGTTCTTCTCTTTTTTGTGATATTTGATATGTACTTGTGTTATCTTTTCACCTGATCACCAAGTAGATTCTGTAAATATATATATATATATATAACTGAGCCATCGATCATCAGCTGTCAGATTTTATTTTCTCCTCCTTCCCATTTTTCACTTCCAAACATGTTAACATGTGGCTGTAATCTTTATATATATGTGTGGTGTGTACTTTGTATTCTCACTTGATGTATGTAGTATATATATATAATTGAATAAACAGTTGACAGTTCAGACTTCTTTTCCATTTGGCATTTGATAGTGTCAATGGTACAAGATGCACTCCCATAAAATTACCATTTTACCCTTGTGCAGGTTTTCCCCATATTCGAATTTTGGGATTTCCAAAAGGCTGAAAATTTCGTTCAATAAGTTTCTTATTTATATGGCAATTTTCGAACTAATTTGAACTTGGGTAAAAGATTACTAATTTACCCCTGAATCTCATTTATTTTTAAATAATTAAAAAAATTTTGACACGAAATTTTAAGCCAGTACAAATTTGGATTGAATAATGACTTTTTACTCTTGAGTTCATGTTCATGTTTACCCAAATTTGTATTGTGGGATTTCTAAAAAGTTAAAAAAAAAATTCATAAATATGTTTTTTATTGATTATTAAAAACGTGAATTTATTTTTATATTCTTTAAAATATTAATTTAGTAATTTTTATTATTTATATTTTATGACACATACCAATTCATTCTAATAATTACCGTAATGCATTCTATTTTCATTCTTATCCCTATCTTATTTTCACTCTTATTATCATTGCATCCCATTTTTTTTTTTTAAATCAAACTAGACCTTATAGTTTCAAATGTGTAGTATAAACAATAGTACTTGGACAAAAATAAATTAAAGATACACTGCCAAAAATATATATATATATATATATATATATTAGTATTGAAACCATTTATTGCATGAAGTAAAATTTTTTTAGGATAATATGTTAGTTGTCACAAAAAAAAAAGTCTCATTCAGTGATAATAATTATTTTTATTAAAAATTCTCATATATTTAATAGCCAAACTAATTCGTCACAAAAAAATCGTAGCATGAATTACTGGTGATGTGTTATTTCTGAGGTATTGATTTAAGATCATTCAATTTTAATTCAATAATTTAGATATAGTTATACTATTTTAATTGAAAATAAATATAAATGTATCTAAATCATTGAATTTAAGATTAACGATTCCGATGACAAATCACAGAAATGATCCAAATCCAATGAAATAAGTTGATTTGAATATATCTATATGCAACATTTGAAGTTTTAAAAATGATCAAAATTTTCTATAAATTTCTACTATACTTTTTTCATCTTAAATTACGTGAGTTTTTATAAATCTCTATAATCTTTATAAATTTCAATAAATTACTACACATTTTAATAAAATATTTAAAACTTTCAAAAAAATTTCTACACAAAATGCAAAAGATTCCTTGCCCAAATTCGTTTGAATAGTCCTATTCATCCCTATCATTTTTGTGATTTGTGTGGCTGATCTGGCAGTGGATCCAAAAATTAGGAAAATTACTTTATTTTTTGGGACAAAAATAGCCACTTGAGATTGAGTAAATTTGTGCTGCTCATGAACTGTGGCGTTGAATCACTACCTTTCCACGGTCTAAAATTATCTGGCACGGCTGGAGCGAAGTCTGTCATGGCGAATTCGTGATTTGTTTAAGCAAGACTCTGGGTAGCAAATTTAAGTTCAAAGCTGTCTGTTGTTTTTACTCTAGTTTTTGAGTCTGATCCGTCAATGCATGCCACAGTAAAATAGCTAATATTAAGATTCGATTTAATTAATTGTGAAATTCAAACAAATTAACTACTCGTTTAGAGTGTCAAATTTTTGTCAAAGACTTTCAGTTTTTTTCAAATTTTTTCAATTTATTTTACAACGAAAATTTCCAACCTTTTTTTTTTTAATTTACCTCTAATTTTACCATTTTTTTTCAGCTTTTTCTAATATTTACTAATTTTCTCTAACTTTTACAAATTTTCTTCAACTTTTTCTAACTTTTTTAATAACACACCAGACATCTAACGATTTAAAATCTGGCAACTTTTTGTTTTTGTTTTTCCCCCCCCCCAAAAAAATTTGACACTCTAAACAAATATTAAGATTATCGATGCAAACATGAAATAATTAACCGTACATGCATGTATCCACCCTGACCAGCGTATGTGTAGAGTAATAGAATCTTGACTGATCATCACCCTGTCTTTCTGGATAAATCTAAAAATGTAACATGAAAAATCATATCTACATTCAAATTTCATTTTTTTAAGGACCTTGTTGTAAACTATATATGAACAGTATACTAAGACACAAAGTTACCTTCCTACAAACCTCTATAATTTACTATATGAATTATGAAACTATAACTTTTTAAAATTTATATTAATTTTTATAATTTCTAGCTTGTGTGTCTACCTTTTACCGTCACAGGCAAAAAGTTACCTTTCAAAGTGGCAAATTTGGAGATGCACACAAATCACATGGTTGCCTTTATATGAGGTAGAAAAGGGAACCCCCAAACAAGGATTTTGTCGCTGAAGTAGCATACGTTTTCACTAGAAAAAGCCAAACGCTGAAAGTATGCAAGAAGATTGAAAATTTTTCCCACTGACAGAAAGGGATGGATATATATCTGTTATTCTTACCTCTTGTGAGGTCGGTGCATTGTTAGACAAAAGGGAGGGTTGGTATGGTTTTTGATGTCAATTTGGTGGCACTGAAATTAGAATAGTTAAATTAAAATTAACAGTCAACGAACTCCGATCACACTCTAATCTCATGTTTTTAAAACTGACATTAAAAATAATGTCCACCTCGAAATCATATTTATAATATCATTATATTTTCTAGCTTATAATTTGTTAATTTTTTTTTCAAAGAAACAAAAAAAAAAGGTTTAATTATTAACTGGGTAAAACATAACAATCACCCCTATAATTTATACTCGGTGTTATTTTAGTCCTTTTAAATGTAATAGTCAAAATTTCTACAATTTTGATCAAACACTAATCTAATTCTTCCGTCACCAACTGTTAAGAAACAGCTGTTAGAATGGAGATAAATATATCATTTCGCAACCCTCTTCACAACAGGCTTACACACACAACACACATGGGCGCTCGCGCATGCACGCACACACACATTATATGTGGCTCTCTCATTCTGCAAATAACCATTAATTACCAGCAACCTTCACCAAAATTTCCTAATTTCGTGTTCATAGGCTCAAATTCGTGTAGTATAGGCTTTTTTTCCATTACTGGCTTCAGACTAGAAACTGAAGATTTGGTAAAATGTGAGTCCAGGTTCTAATAATTCATGAAAGAGATTATCATATTCCCACAATTCAATTAGATGCAGCAAAATTTCAATCCATTTCAATCAGCAGTGCGGAATTTCTACTCATTTCAACTTTGCGCCACATTGTTTGCATAATTTCCTGTTGTATCTAATATTGCATCTAATAATTTCAAATCACAATTACTGAACACTGCTCATAGGATCAAAACCCAAACAAAGAAACAATTAAGATAAAGGCAGAAGTTTTACTGGGACCCATCACACGAAATGTATTGATTTGGATTCCCTTCTCTCACACAAGTTTTCTGATCCCTCGTCTCCTCCTCCATTACTCAAAATCACTGTTACTTCCCTTGCTGTCTTGTTCTAAACACCTCTCTCTCTCTCTCTCTCTTCACAGCAGATTTGGAGTTCTCTCTCTCTCCCTCTCTCTCTCTCTTGTATTTGTCAGTGGTGGTAAAATTTGGGGATCTCTAAGTTCCACGTTGGTCGGTAGCTTTGTCTTTCAATTTGCAATTGTCGTAAGGTCTCGGCGGTTGATTTTTGAGGTAGCTAAAGGCTGGTGGTAGTTGCACAAATTGAACAATATCAGAGTCAAGTTCGTTCCATGGACCCGAGCTTGGAAGAGGAAGAAGAAGAAGTTGAAGGCCTTATTTCTTCTGAACCCCAATCTTCTTCAGCGTCATCTTCTTCTTCATCGACTGGTAATAGGTTATTGGTCTAAGATAGAATTACGAACACGTGACGTCTTCTCGAGTACAAATAAATAGGTTATTGGTCTAAGATAGAATTACGAACACGTGACGTCTTCTCGAGTACAAATAAATCAGACATGCGGCATTTCTCTGAGCACATCGTGAATGTGCTCGGCGTTGGTTTAATGATCGAAAATTATTATGATTGAGCCCCACTGCTTGATAATGTAACCCTAACCATAAATGTCAAATGGTAATAGATGAATCGAATATTTTGCCTAAAAGTTAATCTAGTTAGTTTGTTTTATTATAAGTGACAGACAGATGTGACAGATGGACAGTCCTCATAATTGCAGTCTGTCTACTCAGACGCCCTTATCATCCACGTGTATTTAATGCAAAGTGGGGGCATTAAATGGGAAATGAAAGGCATTTAAGGGAAGGAAGAAATTGTATATTAGAGAACATCATTTTAATCTGATTTTACGTATTAATTTATTCATTCGACCTTACTATAAATATAACACTTAACTCAAAAATTCAGGTATTCTCACTATCGTTAGCTTAGTACCTTACTCATTGCTTTGCACTCTTGAATTCTCTTAAAGCCTTTGTTGACTTGAGTATTGACTTAAGTATCGGAGGGTTTTCTGGTCGGGGACCCTTTCTCCAGCCATAACCTCTGTTTCCTTTGTGTTTGATAGGTTGACAAACCAATTTTTGGTTGACGTGGTGAGTAGTTCCGGCAATGATTTTTTATTACCGAACATTTGATGCCCACTGTGAGGCTCATTTCGTTGTTCCCCATAGTCTTATGCTCTTAAAATTTTCCTTATTTTTCTAATTGTCATTTATTATAGCCTTTAGTGATGATACAACTCCCTGACAATCTCCATGAGCTGTAGGTGAAGAAGTTCCCAAATAGAAGGGGAATGCTCTGACCATTGCCACTCCAAGTAAGAGGAAGCAATGTAGGACGAGTGATCCTGATGTGAATAGAAGAAAGCAAGAATTATAAAACTTGGCATATGTAAAGCAAGCAGAACTGGAGGAAATCCTTCAAAAGCTTAAGGAGGAAAAGGAAAAGCGGATAGGTCTTGGCCACTCTGATTATGAATAGCCCGATTCCAGTACAGAAAGAAGTTATGATGCCTTGTATGATGATCAACCTCAGACATTTTGCAGGAAAGGAAAAAGGATACTTGGAGAGGAAATTTTGGGTTCCAGGCATGAACTGGGAACCACTTTAATGGAGGCACTAGGTGTTGAGCCAGTGGGTACGTGTTCAACCCACCTTCAATGCTAGGAGCTCGTGCAACAACAAGTAATGAGGTTAACGAAGATTCAGCAAAGGGAGGAAGCATCAAGAAGTAGAGGAAAGCTCATCCAGTGACGACGCTGTGCCAGTAAAGGTGAAAAAGTCTGGCAAAACTAAAGAAGTGGAAAAGGCTCAATATAATGAATGGGAGAGTTCAGAGTAATCTACAAAGATGAAGGCGAGAAGGGCACTGGGGAGGATTTTTGCCTCCTCTTTAACCAGTGAGATCACCGAGTCGGAGCCTCCCAAGAAGTTCGTGACACCACATTTTACAGTGTATAATGGATAGTCAGATCCCTTGTCACACTACAAACATTATATGCAAGCTATGACATTATGAAGTTGGAACGATGAACTCGTGTGCCGCATATTTTCCATCAAGCTTGGGGGATGTTGCCCTCCAATGGTTTCACAAGTTGTCACCATGTGGTATAAGTTATTGGAAGCAGCTAGTAGAAGAATTTATTATCAGATTTTTAGCTAATGCAAAACAGCAAAAAACTGCTGATGTACTCGTTACGATGAAGAAGCGGAACAATGAAAGCCTGAGGGATTATTCCCAAAGGTATATGGAATTGTATAACGAGGTGGAGGGGTGTTTTGAGCAGTTGGCAGTTACTTCTTTCAAGCTCAAGTTGCAGAAAGGTGATAAGCTTTGGCTTTTGCTAATGAAGAAGCTGTCTACAAACATGTCTGACTTTATATGTAGAATCGAAAAGTATGCAAAATTTGAGAATGAGACAAAGCTTGTTGACCAGAAAGAAGCAAGGTTTTCTGGGTCGAATGGAGTAAAGTAGAGAAAAGAGAAAAGAGATCTCATCGACAACAAGAAGTTTGTCTTTGAAGCTGTTAACACAGTGTTCAAATAGCCAATTTTCAGAATCCTCCCTCAGATTAAGGACAAGTTATACTTTCGATGAGTAAAGAAACTGCCCGATTTTCAAGGCAAGGAAAATTAGAGGGATTATTGCTCTTATCATCAAGATCGGGGGGTATTGAATGAGGGAATGCTGGTCCTTGCATTGTCGCTTGGAAGATCTAGTGAAAGAAGGTCATTTAAAAGAATACATCGATAAGACGAAGACCAGGATGATGGATAGCCAGCACCAAGCTCCACGAGACCAGAGAAGAGAACCAAGAAGAAATGAGGAGCTTGAGGTAGAAGAAGGTGATGATAAGGGGAAGCCCAACCCCCACTGAGGACAAGGACAATAAGGGATGTACCGAGGCTGACCGTGATCCATGTTATTCACATGGAGAGCTAGCCCCAGAGCATCATACCTTGCTCGCGAAGGGAAGAACAACATGTTGGGAAGTCTAGAAAGGTATTGAAGGTAGCTGCATTCCCAAGCAAAAGATCAAAGAGAAGAAGTGCTTAGGGAATATCATTCTCTGAATATGAAACCCAAGGAGTGCAGCGGCCCCACAATGATGCATTGGTAATCACTTTGAAAATATTTGAGACACATGTGAAAAGGATCCTAGTGGATGAGGGAAGCTTTACAGAGGTTTATGTTCTTAAGCTTGTTTAAGAAACCATGGCTCATAGATGAGGACCTCGAGCCCATTAAATGTCCACTCATTGGCTTCAACTTTGTCCCAGTTTGGCCTCCGAGAAAGGCGGTTATCCTTGTTCGGGCTAGGCCAATTGAATACGAAGTAGAGTTCATAGTGGTGGATGTACGATCATCCTATAATGCTATTGTGGGAAGGTCATGGATCCATATGTTGAAAGCAGTCTCCTCTAATTGTCATTAAGTTCTTAAGTTTCCTTATGGTGATGAGGTGATAGAAATCCGGGGCGACCAGGATACTTCCAGGAGGTGCTTTACCGTGGTTTTAAAGTCCAAGCCCCTACCTGAGTAGGTTCAACTGACTGAAGTACTAGATTGCTTGTCATTCCATAATGTGGATTTACACCCCAAGTGCAAGATGGTCCGATGTAGCAATTTAAATTTATAATGGTGAAGTACCGGTCATACCCACATGGAGAGTCGTAATAAACTCACAATTCTTCTTATCTCAATTAGTAGGTATCACACAAGAAAAATAAAAAAAAAATTTGATTAGAATTTTGAAAATGAACTTAACTAGGCATTTTGTCAAACACCTAGGAGGCTAGAATAAAATTCAATTCAAAATGAATAAAAATTTAATTAAAATCAATTTTAATGAAAATGAGTTTGAAAATTCATAATTTGTTGGTAACGATCCCAATCAATCAACCACACACACACACAATTGTAGAAGGTGAGATAAAAAGAACGAGGAAACCCACGCAGGGAAACCCTAAAAACTTTCACTAAAATAAACGTTGGTTACAAACTCAACCTTTTGGTAGATCAACTCATCGACTCTATACTCTTGTTGACATTTGTTTGAATCCTTGATTCACCAACTCCTTTAGTGAAAGCCCTTCGACTCCTCGAAGGCACGATACTGACTCCTTGGTAGCTTTGCTGAATCCACACTGTGCTGAATCCTCAGCATTCACAAACCTCAAACCGGAACTCCTTTGGATTGAACACGAAACATGTTAGCTAAGTAATAGAGAGAATAATTTAACTTTCAGGCTTCCAATCTCATATGTATTCTCTCTATATCTGACCCTAATGACGTCCAGAAGATATATATAAAGAAACGGAAGCAGCTAGGGCTTGAAACAAACTAGAACTGGCTGAAATAATGCACCTTGCGGGAAGGGCGCACTCGCAGGCTTCCAGTGGCCATCTTGCAAATTAGAGCGGGCTTCCCGCACGGCTTAATCTCTAATTTCAACTCTCGGGATTTTTCTGCGCCAAACTGTGGCATTCCTGCGTAAATCAATTCTGAACCTTGTTTGGCTTCTTTGGGACTTCCAGTAGTATGCAAACACAACTTTCTTGAGGTCTTTTCACTTCTTTTTGACTCAAGACTTTAGTGCCTTAGCCTACACTAAGTCTAGATATTACAAAACACTTTCTTTGACCATGGATTTGCCAATTTACAATTTTAGCCTTAACAAAATTAAAATCTATGAAATTAAAGAGGTTATGAACCAAGGCTAACTCATCCAATCATCATACAATTGAATCAATTTGGAGGGTGAAGATGTCTACTTATATACATCTATGCAAACAATCACAAGGTGGGTTGATTTAGAGCAATGAAGTCCGATTACTAGATTACTTAGGAAAACATAGCATCAAATATACATGGCATGCATAATTGATCTAGAAATGTAAGTATTCTAATAAGGGCCTAACATGTAATCACACTTTACACAAGCACTATGTATACAAACATTTGGCATGCATACAAAGTCTAGAAAAGCATGTATATGAGAGGTTTTTATGTAAATCACCCATGGAGACATTCTATCAAACACCTAGTATGCATGCTATTTCCACACAGAGTACTAATCATAAAATGCATGAAAAGGCAAGGTAGAAATTGCATACAAACTAAGAATCAAAAGAAAAATCAACCGATCAACATCTAAGTATATAGAAATTAGAAATACATTGCAATTTATACCTCAATTGAATCAATTACATGAAAATCTTCAAGTAACCAATGGTCATTTGCCTTGATCTATTGTAAAAGATGAAGAAAATTTCCAAAGGAATAGAAAATTACAAAAGAAATTGAAATCCTATGTAAGGATATAAAGAAAACCTTTAATCCTCTCTAATCTAACCTAAATGTGCAAAATGTGTCTCTATCTATCTATACCTCTCTCTCACGTAACCCTCTTATATATTTATAGTGCATTCTACAAGTACCAAATTGCCCTTTCAATTTACAACTGATTTATAAAATAAAATTCTCTGAGGTGCAAATTGGTTCAAATGTGTGTTTGAATGAGAATTCTTATTCGAACGTGTGTTTGAACAAGGTTTCTAATACTTAGAAAATTTTGAGCTTAAAAAAAATGTTTCTGGCAATTTGTTGTTAGAACATTGGTTCAAATCAATTGTGGTTCAAACATGTGTTCAAACAAACTTTCCTTAGAATTTTTTCTTCTTTTTTTCCTTGCACCATCCTTTGTCGTTCTAACACAGGTTCGAACCAAGTATGGTTCGAACAAAGGTTCAAACCAAGTTGTAACACTTAGTAAATTTTTCTGTTAGGTATGGTTCGAACAAAGGTTCAAACCAAGTTGTGACACTAAGTAAATTTTTCTGTTCTTCCAGTTCCTACACCTTCTGTGGTTAGACCATGGCTTGAACACATGTTCAAACTACTTGCTGAGTTGGTCTCTTTTGATCTAGTTTTCTATCATTTTATGCTCAATTATTTGCAAATCACACAAAACTTCCATTACTGCAAGAAAATTTACATTTCTATTCATTTAACATAGTTATTTGCATAAAAATTCTCAAATTTAAGTTTATGATTGTACTTTTTGCAGTACAATCACAGATGATACCCCAAAGATTAATGATGTTGGAGGTGATCCAGAAGCAAAAGCTGTTGAAGGCCCAGAGAAGTTCTAAATTGGCTCTACCGAGGATGACAGATTCTTTTTGAACGGGTTCGATTTGGGAGCTGAAGAAAAGCTAGAGCTGACAGACATGCTGCTGAAAAATATTGACACATTTGCTCGGATGCCATAGAAAATGCCAGGTATTTCTCTTGAAATTATGTGTCATAAGTTGAACATCAAGTCAGGAGCAAAGCCCGTAGTTCAAAAAGTAAGAAGATTTGCCCTGCAACATGCAGAGGCAGTCATAGAGGAAGTCGGTAGACTGTTGGAAGCTGAGGTCATTAGGGAAGTATCATACCCCGAGTGGTTAGCAAATGCAGTAGTAATGAAGAAGAAAAACAGGAAGTGGGGGGTCTATGTTGATTACATAGATCTAAATAGAGCATGTCCTAAAGATCCATTTCCACTCTTGAAGATCGACTAACTTGTAGATTCAACGGCTGGGAGTGCCAGAATGTCATTTCTAGATGCATATAGGGGATTATCATTAGATTCCCATGCACAAGTTTGGTGAAGAGAAGACCGCTTTCATTACCACGTGAAGGATATATTGCTACAAAGTCATGCCCTTAGAGGTTAAAAAATGCTGGTACCACTTATCAATGCCTAGTCAGGAAAATGTTCAAAGAAGACCTTGGCAAGACCATGGAGGTTGCTTTGGGGAATGGCGAAATTGAGAGCTTCTTACTCTAAAACTCTTTCTCTCTAAATCCATGGCTTTTTTCCCATTCTCAACATCCCCAACAGCTCTCTTGAACTTCCTAAGCACTCACCAATCCGTCCTCATACCTGCTACTCTAACCTCAGCCTCATCCCTCGAGCAAACAGCCGATGATAATGGCAACATAGGCTTAGATGTCCCCTTTTTGGAGGCTACATCTCAGGGTATGCTATCAACCTGATCTCTCCCTTCTTCTCCAACCAAATTCCAAGGAAGTGCAAAGTAGACAAAGGCCATTAAAATTCTAAGAAAGGAACTCTTGCTCTTTCAAGAAAATAACCAAACCAGAAAACCACCTTCTAATCGCTACTCAACTAGTTCTAATCTGATAAATGGTTACTGCAGTCTTGGCAGATTCAACAAGGTGGAGGAGAGAATTGAGACTACTAGTATCAACATGATGGAGGAGAGACATGAAACTGCTGGTATCAACATGATGTAATGAGGTTCGGTCTCCATCCAAGTTCGAAGAACAATTTTAAAAAGTTGTAGTGCTTCCAACTGAAGAGTGGAACTCTTACTCCAGTACTAAAGATGCCAAATTAGCATAGCAAGTAGTAAGATATAGAGTGAATGAAGAGACATCCTAAAAAGATGGATCTACTACAGAAGACATAGTGGAAATCTCTGAAATGAAGTTGCCATTACAGTAAGTCCACAATAAATAGCAGTATATGCATGTACACAATACCAGCCAAAAAAAGTGACAGGAAGAGGATCGGAAAAAGAAAACAATGTCTCCTTAAGTGATGGACCAGTGTATAACTCCACAGTCCAAGTAGGTAATGACCAGTCTTGCCAAGCTTATTAATTCAAAATTAACCTCCTTGCCGCCCACACACCCCAAAGTTAACCCACTAGCTAACATAGGCTCATTCCCTTCCCTTGGCAGCATTATAAATACTTAAATTACGGGAGCCCAACAACTTTGTTGCTCCCAGCCCAATAGAATTTTTAAACCCTTACGCTTCAACCAGCCCAACCAAACTCGCAGCTAACAATTGGGCTAACCTCTTTAATGCAAACAGAATTAAAAACAATGGGCTGCAGTTACAATACATCCAGGAACCTTCCTCTTCAAATGGTCTTAACCATGCATTTCTGTTTCCATTGATGAAGTTCAAGAAGAGCTTAATAGATAGAGTAATGCACTTATTGGATATTTAATTGGTGCCAAACCACCCTATAAGCTAATGAAACAATATGTTGAACGAAGATGAAGAGCTTTTGGGTAGATTGATACACTAGTGCTAAGAAATAGTGTATTTCTGTTTAATTTCAAAAATGATAAGTAGAAACTGAAAGTTATAGAGATGGGGCCATGGAGTTAATTTGACAAACCATTAATCTTGAAACCATGGGTACCCGATTGTTCATATGACAAAAAGGAACTCAATTATGTTCCAATATGACTCAAATTCCCTTACTTAGCTTCACTTTTGGTCTACAAGAATGCTAAGTAAGGTATTTAGCCAAATTGGGCTTCCTATTTTCAAACAAAATGACAGCTACCAAGTAGCGTTTTACTTTTGCTAAAGTATGCATTGAAGTTTCTCCAACTGCTGAGCTCCCACAATGGATTGAAGTTTTGGATCATGATGGCTTGATATTTAAATAGCAAGTGGAGTGTGAATGAATCCCCAAGACATGTAAACAAATGCAAGAGTATTACTCATGGGACCAACAACTGCCCAAAAATTGTTAGAGCTCAATAGAGGCCAAAAGTTACTCATAACAAAGTCCCAGTGCAACAAGCACCAAATTCCAATCAAGGAAATACCTCTTCTATGAAATCTCAGAAGAATGCAATAATGGATGACTTAGTAGCTTTAGTTGTGGTCAACAAATTTGCAGCTCTTGAAGAAAGTCCTAACTGCCAATTCAAAGCTCCACAATCATCTCATTTCACTTTAAATTCTGAAAATGCAATCCAAACTCCTGTACTAGAACAGGACGCTAAACATGACAAGCATAATAAACAAATGTCTAATAAAACAGAAAAGAAGCAACAATCCTTGATATCAAGCCCCTTCAAGCTACCCTACTGCTGGAAGCTCAAATAGAAGCTAAGGAGCTCATTCCTATAATACTTGAAGCATTGAACTCTCAAGATGTCGTACCTACTCATTTGGATAACTCCTTGAACCCCTAAGGTGATGCTTTCTCCCCAGCTTTTGATGATTGTGATGCCAACAAATGGGAGCTTATGCTGTCAAAAAGTCAAAGGAAGAAAAAAACAAAGCTCATGTATGCTCTTGCCCATAAGAACAAGGCTCCAAATGCCAAGTCTTCTCCCTAGAACAATTCCAAATGAACCTAGCAGCATAGAACATTAGGGGTTTGAACCACCCCTTAAAGCAAGCTAAGGTTAGAAAATTGTTAAAGAGCTCATCTCTTAATCTAATTGGTTTTTTGGAAACAAAAGTAAGGAACCATAACATCATGAACATTTACTGAGCCATATCTCCATCATTTCAATATTTTGGTAACCAAAATCATGATTCACCTGCTAAAAATTTGCTTATGTGGGATCTCTCTATTATTAAAGTTCAAATTCTATCAAGTTCAATCCAATCTATTTTTTTTGTCACTTTACTCATCATCTGCTGTCTGTAGATTTTTTTGCCGCTGTTGTTTATATCGCAGATGATAGGAAGACGAGGGATGTCACACCCCAAATTTAAGGATGAGACCGGCCGTGAACCACAGTGCCTTAGCCCATGGCACACGCAAGCCTTCATAAATCCAAACTACTAAATAGTAGTAATAAAATAAAATCCTAAAAATTTGAGTCAAACATAATACTTCAAATAAAATCAATGAACTAGTTCTCAACAATAATAACTCCAAAATTTATACAACTCAATAATACCTAAATTCTCAAACCTAAAGTAAATAATTAAACATTCCTACAGAAGGTCACAGACTCATGATGTCACAGTCCCAACTAATCCAAAATTTTTGACTATGACGATCCTTTCTTCTTACCTGAAAAATGTTAAAAATAAGGGGTAAACTAAAAGCCTAGTGAATAGATTGCTAAACCAAAAATGATAATAACAATTTGAAAATAATAAATTTTCAAATAAACAATTTAACCAAAAGATTTCAAGTAAAACAACAATGTCCATGCATAAATAATAGTAATTTCAAAACCTACACGTCGGAGTGCAATAACATTCATAAATCAATCCATCAATCACAACAGTGACGATAAACATTAATCCATGGATATATGGGAATTAAATATCAAATGTGCTAATATAATTTCTCATGGGCAGTGCCCAGTTAGATCCAACATCGCACTTAGAGTCACCCAGTCTGACTCTTAGGTTCTTCCCCAAGCCGATCCAATTGAGGTCACCACAGTTTTCACGGGCCTGTTCCCTAGTTGCCAGAGTCACACCACTTAAGAAGTCTATCCCTTGGACTTTTATTTCAATTCTAACTTCCACAAAATAATTATTTATCACCATCCCATAAATCAAACTGAACACAAGTGTTCAAACAATTTTCTTTATGCTCAATAGCATAAAATATAGAATTTCTTATTCAAAATAAATATATTTTTGCAAATATTAGTTCACAAAATCCAACCTTGAAAATATTTATGCATGGATCAATTTACAAATTTTAATATTAGCAAGGCAAACCATTCACCTGAAGTCCAAAGATGTACACGTAAAATAACTAGGATAAATTTTCACAATCCTATAACTCTCTGACGCATAACAAGCGACGAATAAGCCGTGGTATCATTCACGTAGGCGGAAGAATATTTGATTCAACATGAAACAAAATTCAGAATATGAAATCTAAAAGAATAAACTCTCTACAGGGAAATTCTGATTTATTGAGTAATAAAAACTAAAGAAAATTGCTCCCCTACCTTCCTTATATAAGCTAACAAGTAGTCCTAATTTAAGTAAGAAACCAATAAGCTAATCCTAGATTAAGTAGGAAACAAATTGGATAGAGCACTGGTGAGTGAAAAATGGCTTGGCACTTACACTGAAGCTTTTTTCCCTACTCCAAGCATTTCTGACCAATGTCCAGCTATCATTAGCATTTAGGCCAACTTTAAAACTGGAAGGAAGCCATTCAAATTCTTCAATTATTGGACTAAACATCAGAAAATTCATAAGCATAGTTGAGGAAAGCTGGTCCAAACCTGTCCAAGGTTTTCCAATGTTCAATCTTTGCTCCAAAATCAAGTCACTCAAGCTAGCCCTCAAGGCTTTCAATGCCAAGTATTATGGATGTCTATCCAACAAGGTAATTGCTACTAAAGAGAAACTCGTGGCAATTCAAAGAATGATGCAAGTTAACCCAAGCTAAGCACTTATAAGCCAAGAAGCTAAAGCCGTCACAACCTATACATAGCTAGCTCTTGCTGAAGAAGCTTTTTACAAGCAAAAAGTTAGGGATAACATAATCAATGAGGGAGATCAAAATACCACCTACTCCCATAGGAAGGTCAAGGTCCATTGCTCAAGAACTAAAATCCTCTCAATTATGGATAACCAAGGCATAAGGCACGAAAACTATGAGGAAGTCAAGTCCATTTTTATTGAGCACTTTAAAAGGCTTTTTGGTACCGAGTTTAACTATCCACAAGATGCATTCCACTATGTTTAGAAAATTATACAACTTGGTTTACCTTGGGAAACTATGGCTCCTCTTGAAGATGAAGTAACAGATGAAGAAATCAAGAGTACACTATTTTCCTTGCATGGCCATAAGGCCCTCGGCCCTGATAGATTTACTTCTCCTTTCTTTAAAGCTTCTTGGAATACAGTAGTGGAAGATTTTATAGCAGCTATCAAGTCGTTTTTTTCTCACAAATAAGCTCTTGAAGGAAGTCAATTCTATTGTCATTGCTTTGGCACCAAAAATCCCCAACCCAAGCTCGATCACTAGTTATAAGCCAATCTCTTATTGTTCAACCATATACAAGTGTATCTTCAAGATTATTGCTAATCGGCTCAAGAGGGTAATGCCACACATCATTAGCCCTTCTCAAGCTGCTTTTGTAAAGGGAAGAGTCATTTCTAATCAAATCATTTTTATGCAAGAATTAGTGAAGAACTATCACAGGCCCAACCTATCCCCTAAAAGTGCATTAATGATTGACTTACTGAAGGCATTTGATTCAGTATCTTGGGATCTCCTATATGATATCATGCAAGCTCTTGGCTTACCACCTAAGTTCAGGAAATGGATTAAAGCTTGTATCTACTTCTTACACTTTTCCATCTTTTTGAATGGTGCTCTTAAGTGCTATTTCCCTGGTACTAAAGGGCTAAAGCAATGTGATCTTCTTTCTCCATACCTTTTTTTACTTGCCATGGAGTTCTTTTCGAGACTTTTCAATAACCTAGTTGGAGAAGGTGACTTCACTTTTCATCCCAAATGCTTTGAGCCTCTCATAACCCATATATGTTTTATGAATGATTTATTCCTCTTATGTTCTTCCAATAAGCCTACTTTCAAAATTATTCATAAGGCAATGTAGAAATTCCACAAATACTTAGGATTCTAACCTAATAGCCTCAAAAGCAAAGTTTATATTATGGGGATAAATTAACATAAGAAGCAAGGACTTTGCTCACTGCTTGGTTTCCAATTGGATGAATTGTCGGTTAAGTACTTAGGGGTCTCTCTCATCTCCACAAGGCTCAAGTTTGATGATTGCAAAGACCTCATTGAGAAAATTACAAAAAGAGCCAAGAGTTGGACATCCAAATGCCCTTCATATACTGGGAGATTAGTCCTTGTTCAATCTACCCTATTTTGTATCCAAGTCTATAGGAGCATGCACTTTATACTACCAAAGAAAGTTAGCAACTCTCTTGACCAAATCTTAAGAAGATTCCTATGGTCGGGTGTTGAACTAAAAAAAAAAAGAGAGGATGCAAGGTAGCCTGGGAAGAAGTTTGCCATCCAAAAAATGAAGTTAGCCTTGGGATTAGGAAGCTCCAAGATTGGAACAAACTCCAATGTTAAGGTATTTATGGCCTTTATGTTCTAGTAATTTATCACTTTGGGTGCAATGGTGCCGCGCCAAACTTTTGAGGAACAAATTTTGGGAGATCAAAATTCTTTCAAATTGCTCATGGACTTGGTGAAAGCTTCTCAAACTTTCGGAGCTAGCTATACAACTCTCCAAATATAAGGTGGGCAATGGCGATTCTATCTCTCTTTGGCACTTAAATTGGCATCCCAAAGGGCCATTGATTCCAAGGTACTCCCTAAGAATAGCCTATGATTCTGGTATATCTAAAGGGGCCAAAGTTTCAAGCATAATTCACAACAGGCAATGGAAACAACCATTTCCTATCATTTGGGAGCTTAGAGAAATAGCCCTTGAATTTCCTCCAAAATATGCCCCACGACCACATCTTCAAGATCAGTATATATGGCTTCCTTCAAAAGATGGAATGTATAATGCTGCAAATACTTGGAATCCACTTTGAAGATTAGCTCAACAAGTGATATGGTATGAACTCCCCTCGTTCCCTTACCATATTCTAAGACATAGCTTCATGCTATGGATTGCCTTCAAGGAGAGACTATCCACTAAGGACAAGCTCATTGCTTGGGGGATGAATGTAGACATAGGTTTGTGTTCTCTATGGAAGCTACTAAAAGAGTTTGGAGCATTTATACTTTGCATGTCCCTTCTCAACCGAGGTACGGAACTCCATTTTCCAAATGTGCTCAATTACAAAACCGCCCCAACCATGGCAAGAAGAAATCACATGGGTAGCTAACAAATTTAAAAGAAAAAGTTTCAAGAGTACAATGTGTAGGTTTGCTTTGGTGGCCTTAGTAAACCACTTATGGCAATAGCGTAATGCAAGAATATTTAAAGGGCTCTCATCTTCCACCACTAGCATCATCAATAGTATTAAGCATGCGATTAGATTAAAAACTTTCTAACTTCCTATCATTAAACACACAAGAGAAAATGCTAATATTTGTACCTCTTGGGGAATCTCATTTTATAATTAATTTTATACACGGGAGTATGCCTCCAAGATGATGTAAATATTTCTCAATTAATCAAAATATCCTTACTTACCAAAAAAAAAAGACCATGGAGGTCTATATTGATGATATGGTGGTTAAAAGCAGAGAATTTGAAACCCACATTCAGTATTTACAGCATGTGTTCGATGCTCTTGATAAATATGAGTTGAGGCTCAATATTGCCAAGTGTACTTTCAGAGTTAGTTTAGGAAAGTTTCTAGGTCACTTGGTCACCAGGCAAGGGATTGAAACAGACCTTGACTAGATTTGTGCTACCCAGGCCGTAGTCCCACCTCACACGAAAAAGAAAGTATAAAAGCTTATAGGGATGGTTATAGCGCTAAAAAATTTATTAGTCGAGTGTCAGACAAGCATCGACCATTTTTCAAGCTCTTAAAGGGAGCAAATAAGATGATCTAGGATGAAGAAGTAGACCGGGTATTAGAGCGGTTGAAAGAGTATTTGGTCACTACACCAATTTTAATGACTCATCAGTCAGGGAATGTGCTGCAATTGTACCTTGTAGTGTCAGACCATGCTGTTAGTGCTATTATATTCAAAGAGAAAAATGGGAAACAGAAACCGATCTACTATGCAAGTAAAACCTTACAAGAAGCACAGATAAGATATCTTCTTTTGAAAAAGTTTACATTGGCATTGGTAATGGCCTCAAGGAAATTGGCTCATTATTTCTATGCCTATACCATCCAAGTGGTGACTGATCAACCGATAGGCTAACTCCTTAAGAAAGCCGACATTACTGGGAGGCTAGCAAAATGGGCAGTGCACTTGGCAGTTTTTAGTATAAGATTTGTGCTGAGGACTGTGATAAAAGCATAAGTCTTAGCAGACTTCGTAGCTGCGTTCACCCCCTAGTTCCTGAGCAGGTTCGTGGAGTATAGCAATTAGAGTTAAAGACAGAAGTTGAAGCAGCCATACCAGCGTGGCAGATTGAGGTAGATGGGTTACATCCAGGAGGGGCGCTGTTGTTGGTGTAGTTTTGACAACCCCTAAAGGAATGATCATCGAATATGCCATTAAACTGAGTTTTGAAGCGACGAACAACAAGGCTGAGTACGAGGCGTTGCTAACTGGATTGGGCATTACTCAGTGCCTGTTCGCTTGTAATGTACTAATTAAGACTGACTCCCAAATGGTGGCTAATTAGTTGAAAGGAGAGTATGCAGCAATAAATGAAAGAATGGCTAAGTATTTGGATCTCTCAAAAAAGAAATTGGAGGGCTTTAATGTCATAGGAATTAAGCTAATTGGATGAGACAGCAATGCTTATGTATATGCTTTAGCGACACTAGCTGCAGCTCCGAGGATGAGGCTAACAAGGTAATCACTTAGAGTTATTGGTGGCTAAGAATGGGGAGAAACACACGGGCCTATGTCAAGAAGTGTGAAAAATGTCAAAAGTTTGCTCTGATTCCTCACCAGCCTACTCGGGAGTTAAGTTTCCTCACCAGTCTTTAGTCATTCTGTGAGGGACCAGCCTGTGAGGGACTCTGCCTGCGGGAGAGTGAAATAGGAGGTGAAGTAGAGAAGGAATACCTTCCGTCCCACATCGCTTGGGCCGTGGAAGGAAGTAGCTTATATATAATATTTGATATCAATATAAAACAACGCGTTTTAAAGCCGTGAGGACACTGGATTTAGTGGAAACTCCAGGGTTAAGCGTGCTTTAATGGGGGTAATACTAGGATGAGTGACTTCTGGGAAGCAGCTTATCAAGCCAAAAGCGAACAATATTGTACTATAGGGATGCGGTTGTTACAAATATTATCAGAGCCAATGCCTAGGCAGAAGTGTGGGGGCCCTGCCTGTGAGGGACCTGCCTGTGAGGGGCCTGCCTGTGAGGGACTCTACCTACGGGAAAGTGAAGTAGGAGGCCACGCGAGGACACGTGCCCTGTAAGAGGGGAGGATTGTGAGGGACTACGAGGGACCTGCCTGTGAGGGACTCTGCCTGCGAGAAAGTGAAATAAGAGGTGAAGTAGAGAAGCAATACCTTCTGTCCCACATCCCCTAGGTCGTGGAAAGAAGTGACATATATGTAATATTCGATATCAATATAGAACAACGCGTTTTAAAGCTGTGGGGGCACTGAATTCAGTGGAAACTCTAGGATTAAGCGTGCTCTAATAGGGGCAGTACTAGGATGGGTAACCTTATGGGAAGCAGCTTACCAAGCCTAAAGCGGATAATATTGTACTATAGGGATACGGGTCATTACAAACGGTATCAGAGCCAATGCCCAATCGAAAGTGTGGGGGCCCCACATGTAGGGGACCTGCCTGTGAGGGACTCTACCTATGGGAGAGTGAAGTAGGAGGCCACGCGGGGACGTGTGCCTTGTAAGGGGGGAGGATTGTGAGGGACTGCGAGGGAACTACCTGTAAAGGACTCTGCTTACGAGAGAGTGAAGTAGGAGGTGAAGCAGAGAAGTAACACCTTTTATCCCACATCGCCTGGGTCGTGGAAGGAAATGACATATATATAATATTCGATATTAATATAAAACAACGCGTTTTAAAGTCGTGCGGTACTGGATTCAGTGGGAACTCTAGGGTTAAGCGTGCTCCTGTGGAGACAGTACTAGGATGGGTGACCTCCTAGGAAGCAGCTTACTAAGCCTAAAGCGGATAATATTGTACTATAGAGATGTGGGTCGTTACACATTCGCTCAGTGGGGGCTTAATATAATAGGGCCACTACCAACTACTGTTGAGAGCAGAAAAAGGTTAGTGGTCGATAAGAACTATTATATAAAGTGCGTGGAAATAGAGCCTTTGGCTCATATCAAGATGCCGATACCATTTAATTTGTGTAAAAAAACATCATTATGAGGTATAGCTTCCCTAGAACATTAATCTCTAATAATAGGACACAGTTTGATAGTGACACAGTTTGATAGTGTCCCATTTAGGGAATATTACTCTAGGTATAGTATTAAGAGCATTTACTCCACACCTGCTTATCCCCAAGGCAATGGCCAAGCTGAGGCTTCTAATAAGGTTATCTTCAATGGCAGAAATAAGAACTTGGAGTCGACAAAGGGCAGGTGGGTGGAAAAACTTCTAGCTGTGCTTTGGACATACAGGACTATATCGAGGAGATCTACCGGTGAATCACCCTTCTTTCTTACATATGGTGTGGAAGCAGTCATCCCGTTAGAAGTCGGCATGCCGACTATTCGCACCATAGCTTTTGATCACGTTGAGAATGGTAAGGCAATGGGAGTTAACTTAGATTTACTTGAAGAAAAGATAGAGTTGGTTGCAGTAAGGTCAACATCATATCAGCAGGAGATGAAAAGGAAATTCAATAAGCATGTGAAGTCTCAAGAGTTTAGAATTGGGGATTTTGTTCTCCGAAAGCTAATGAGGGCAAGAAAATGTCTAGCAGAGGACAAGTTTGGAGCTGACTAAGAGGGTCCATTTCAAGTCACAGAAGTGCTCGGCAACGGTGCCTATCGCTTGGCTGATATAGAGGGCAAACCAGTAAAAAAGCCTTGGAATAGGGTACATTCAAAATTCTATTATATGTAATAATTTGATTTATCTTTGTTTACTGATAAAACATGAATAAAAGTGGGTTTTTCTCTAACTTCAAAATATGCACAAAATTTAAGAAATGTCCATCTGGAGTTCCTAGATGTGATAATCAAAAAATTATAATCCCATTGAGGTTCCCAATGGTTGACTCAGAAAAGCATAATCCCACTTTGTTTCCCAGTGGTTGACTCAGAAAAGTAGAGTAGTCCTACTTGGGTTCCCAGTAGTGGACTCAAAAAAGAATATTCCCACTGGGGTTCCCAGTGGTGGACTCGAAAAAGGTAAAAGTTCGATTTGATTTTCCCAACGGTTGATACAAGTAGAAGAAGATAGAAGACTTGGTATATTTGCAGACTCAAATAGTCAAGAAAAGCAAAAATTAAAATCCTGACCACTTGAAATGTTGTCAGTTGTGTATCAAAAGTCACTTTAATACGATTATATTGGTTAAAGTTGGAATGCTATGCTGTGTTGAAGTATCCATCGTAAATGTAGTTTAAAGATTGTGGCCAAAAACACAATTAAGGTGCAAGATAATTTAAGCATTAAGCCCCTCGACCACATAAAAAAAGTTGACATGGTCTTTCCAGTGAAGTCCATGGTTATTTAACTTAACTTTCGTTAAAGTTTAGTTAATTTACCATATTGATCATATGAAGCACAAATACTGTTTTAGTGTTTTGGTATTTATCGCTTAACAAGTTTAGTTGCTCATTATATGACATTTCACGAGAGATTTATGCTTGGCACTGGCTTAGAGAACACATTTGCTAAATGTTACACTTTAATTATTTGTTATTTATTTGGAAAAATAAAAATCCCAACAACAATGGCAATCAAGTGTCAATATATTTTATTAATGGTTTTTAAAACTTGGGAAACAAATATAAACGAGGAAGAACAAAAGAATGATTGATAGAACCCACAAGTCTTATTACATTCAGACAAAAAGATTACAAAAGCAATAGCCTGATATTTTCTTAAGTGTCAGCTCCGATTATTTTATCACAGATTGTTCAAATGAGGTCCTCGACTACCTTCTTAACTACTTCTTTGGTGATGAAAGCGAAGAATTCTTTAATAAGATCATGGAGAATGCCGTTGCTGGAAATTTAAAATACACAATATATTGAGTATAAGTCGAAATACAATAATCTCAACAAAAAAGAAAATTTTTGAAAAGTTAATTTCCATTAAATATAGAAAGATTTTTTACGTTAAGTGTCCAATTACAAAGTAAAAAAAAATAGATAGATTAGCCTAAGTCTCACTTCTCTTCCTCCTTGGTAGTGACGTTCTCAAGCTTTAGATGTATCTCTCTAGCTGCACTGGAATCTTGAGCAAGGTCTAGCAAAGGGGGATTTTGTTGAGCGGAGGAGAGATCATCCTTGAAAGTACTATCCATTTTCACTTTGCCTTCTTCAATTTCTTCTTCAAATGGTTGGATTGATGGGGTTTTAGCATCGTGATCGAAGCTGAACGCGAGGATAGTGTTGTAAGGATTTGGTAATGGCATTTTTCTATAGGTTGGGGAGGTAGGTTCAACATTCTTCCTCTTCATTGTAGTCTCCCACCTGTCTAGAAAGTACTCATTCTGAGCATCCGGCATTTGGTTTACAAAATCTTAAAACTGGGTTTCTAGATCTGCAGTAGCTTTCTCTTCTGAAGATTTTAAAACGAGTTCCATCTCCTACAGACCAGTAGATTTGACTTTCAACTCAACCCTTATCTTCTCGGCTTTGCCCTTTAGGTCGGCTCATTTTGAGTAGGACTTCGAAGGCTCGTGTGCCATTCTCTCTTGCTTGGCCTTGGAGAAGGATAGTTCAGATCTCGTTGAGGCAAGTTCCCCAATTTTTTGCACCAATTCCTCATCTTTTGTAGTCAAAAGCCTGTCCAAATGTGCTATCTCGTTTTCATTGGCCTCCGCTCTATCACTAGCAGCCATAAGTTGTTGCTCAAAACTTTTTTTTCTACCTCAAAATTTTTCTTTTCTCTCTTAAGGCCTTTTTTCTCTGCTTCGAGATCATTGATCCTCTTCTTGAGGCTTTTGATGTAAGCCTCATCTAGGTTGGCCTTGACATGCAGGCCTTGGCTTTTGGTAATGAGCTCCATTGTGTACAAGGTTGACTGCAAATGGGATAAGATAAGTCAGTTAAGAAGTCATACATTTTAGAAATGGAGGAAAGGTATAAAAATTCATAAGTTGAGAACTTACAGAAATCATATTTTTCATCAGTGTGGTATGGAGATCCTCTATCTTATTTTTCTTTTCGTTCTGAACATCCCAATGAGGAAGAACACCTATGAGGTATTCCTTGGGATGATTGAGAATAGTGTCTTAGATGGTGAAAGGGCACCCAAATGGGAATTCTAGACTCGGAATCAGAATTTGGGGAATGAATGGAAAAGAGTCTCAAATTGGATTCTTTGGAAAAACTACCTGTAAGGGGACTTGGATGGCCTCTAGTTGAGAAAACATTGGCCTCGAGGATCTTGAAATGCCATCTGGTTAGATTGGGGGCACGTTCGTTACTGGGGGACCCTCCAACATAAGAACCTTTTTACACTGATCAACCTTTAGCTTTTTCTTCGTTTTCTGGTCGTCACCTTTTACTTAGGAAGATTTTCTGCTCACTTCTAAAGGTTCGATGGTAGGGACACTTAAGTCTTTCTTGTGTTGGTCAGCCGTTGCTGCCTCCTTAGCCTTAGCGGCTTCTATTGTCTTCTTCTCTTCGACTTTCTTCATGTGGGCTGCCTTCCTCTCCTCGGCCCTCTTTTTGGTCTCTTCCACTCTCTGTCTCCTTGAGGCGTCCTTGACAGCTCGTTTAATGTCTCTCATTTGAGCCATGATATGCTTGGAGGTATCCATAGGGGTAAGTTCAATATGCCCTTATTCTTCCTCGACCTCCAATAACTCATGGATACGTGGATCCATGACTGGAATAGCTTCTAAGATAGGCTGGTTGGCGAGGACTGGCTCTTCAATTGGAATGGTAGTGTTAGGGCCTGGACGCCAACCAGGATATGAGTGTAATAAAATTCAAGTCTCCTCCTGGGTGTCCAACTATACCACTACCGAAGAATCTTTGACGCAACTCCGATTGTGAATCCTTGCGGGGGGAACGAACGAGAGATATGAGGACTGGAAGTTAAACAATACTGGTGCCAACCTCGTGAATGGGAAGTTGTTAGGTCCCCTCAGAAACTTCAGTACAGCTTCGATGTAAGGGAGGTTGGCAAGATTTCCTTTTGCCCCTGCTTTATTTAGCTCATATTAATAATGCCATTATATTTTTACGTTTTCTTGTTATAATTTGCTATTTTTTTCAAAAATAAAAATAAAAACAAAAAGGTTCTAATTAAACTGGGGACGTATGACGTCTTTCCGAGCATAGTGAGGTGAGATACGTGGCATCGTCTTGAGCACAAAATAAATGTGCTTGACGTTGGTTTGATAGTCAGAGAGTCACTAAAGATTAGGCCCCACTATCTAATGATGTGGTTTCAATCATAAATACTAGATGGCAATAAATGAACTGAATTTATTACCTTCTATTTACTTTATTTAGTTTAGTTAGCTCATTCTTTCACAAGGGGCAGACTGATATAACATTTAGGCATTGCTCAGGTGAGTTGCTTAGGTAAGTATCCTGTCTATTCAAACGCCCATTCTGCCTACACGTATTTAATTTGGAGTGAGAAGTATTAAATATGGAATGAAAGGCATTTAATGCAAAAGTAAAATGTTAGATACATAAAAATATACACACAAGACTCCCAATCATTACAGTTAGATTATTTTTATATCAATTTATTTATACTATCTTACTATAAATACCACACTTAACTTCAAAATTCAGGTATACTCATTATTATCAACCTAATACTTTATCCTTTATTTTGCAATTCTCTCAAACCTTTGCTGACTTTACCATCGGAGGGTTTTCTGGTCAGGGACCATCTATCCGGCCATAACCTCTATCTCTTTTGTGCTCGGCAGGCTTACGCTTAGTTTCTGGATTGATGTGGTGAGCAGTTCCGGCAGTGATTTTTTATTGTTGAACAAGGTAAATAATGTAATTAAAAATATTACTATATTTTCAAAAATATATGTATTTATGAAACACATTTATAAAATAATCAAAAGATAATATGGACAAAATAGACACATTATACTTTAAATTTTTTTTTAACCCATTCCTTCTTAAATTAGGGTAAAAAAAAGTTGGTTGAAAAGATGCATGAATGAAGGTGAATGAGTCATCTCTATTTACTTCCCTTCTTTCCTCTTGTTAACTTCCTTCAAAACAAGATAAATGTTTTTACCTTCTTTTATTTACTTCGCTACAAATTATCTATGCCTAACTGATGAACAAATACTGTAAAAATGTTTACATTTAAAGTTTTAGGTTTTATGTATACTAAAATTAAATTTTTAGTTTAAATGTTTATTTCTTAAGAAATTTTAAAAAAATTAATGTCTAAATATTAATTTTTAAATAAAAAATCTTATTTAATTTTTTTCTAATAGGAACACATATAGTGTTTGATAAATATGTAAAATTTTATTATTTATTACAAATATTATCATATTTTTAAAAATATTAATTAAATTTTTTTATATAAAAGTATTCAAAAGATATAGTAAGAGTGAAAGAGTTTGTTTTCATATAAAATGACCAAAAAGCCAAACCAAATGGAGAGAAAAAGAGTAATTTTGGCCATTAAACAAATTCAACGATTAAAAATATCCAACGTTCAAATTTTTGAGATTCCTTATTATATGAATTTTTTTTTTGAAACTGAGATTCTTTATTATGTAGATATTATCAACTTTTTTTTTGTGGGGGAGGTAAGTATAGATTTATTAACTTGACCAATTAAAATTTAGAAAAAAAATAGTTACTTCAAAGTCTAATTAATATTTAGATATTTTTCTATGCTTTAATTTAAAAAAATATTAAGAATTGTTACTAAGAGAGAAATAATTTTTAAACATTTTTTCAAGCTTAATTATTACTTAGTCATTTTTCTTTTGTGGATTAATACATTTGAAATATGTAAATTTTATAACTGTAGCAAATTAATAATCAAGTGGGCCTTTTGTAGGAACCATATGTTCACTTTAATTACATTTATTAATATTATACGTCACAACTCTAGTAGTTTTATATGTAAAGGAAAAGGCAAAATTGTAGTCATTTAATGATGTCAAACAAAAAATAAAAGTAAAGATTTTTTAAATGAGAAGAAATTAGAGAATAAAAGAGAATAAAGTAGAAGACCCACCAAATAATGAAATGAATGAGATGAGGAATGGTGAATATGGACATTGTCACATAAGATTTAGTAATAGCTTTTTGATTAATTTTACAAAAATAATTAAGACCAAAATTATTATTATTATTATTATTATTATTATTATTAATCGTAGGTATTTTATAAAAAAAATATGGTCAACACAACCAATTAAATTTTATTAAAATTTAAAAAAAATAATTACTCCCAAACTTGAATTTATATTTGGACTTTTTTATGTTTTAATTTTAAAATTACAAAGAGTTATTATTAAGAGATAAATAATTTTTAAACATTTTCCAAGCTTAATTATTATTTAAGCATTTTTCTTTGCGTTCTTTAATTTAATTACTTATACATTTGAGATAGGTAAATTTAACAACTATTGTAAATATGGGTTCCTGCACAATTCTAGTGATTTTATATGCAATAGAAAAAAAATGATGTTGTAATTATTTAGTGATATGGGACAAAAACAAAATGTTAAAGATTTATAAATGAGAAGAGAAGAGTGAATAAGAGGGAATGAAAGAGAAAAGTACCACCTAAAATTAGAATGAAAGAGATGAGGAGAGAGAAAAATATTATTTTGGTATTAATTTAACAATGACCAATAAAGAAATCTAATGGTTAAAAATATTTTTAACATAAAATTTTGAACTTTGTTATTATATAAAATTCCACACTTGTTCACTCTTTCTCAAACAAGGGCTAAATAAAAAAAATCCTGTTACTAATTTTCTACTAACAAAAAATGCGGTTTTTAAAATTTTTAAAAATTATAAAAATATAAAAAATATGTTTGTTCAAGTTTTCATATTTAGTTTTTATTTTTCTATATCATTTTTTATTATACAAAATTTTTTAAATCAAAAAATTATTAAAAATAGAATATCTTTAAAACTAAAAATTGATGTGCTTGCCTAAGCCTTTTATAATGTTTGTGCTACAATAACGTGTTTCGCGTCAAATATGGAGGGATCATTCCGTTCCATTCACATATTTACTAAAAATCGATGTGATTGCCTTATGCGCCGTTTGGTGTGCTAAAACATAAAATAATTTTTAAAAAATTTTAAAAATTTATAAAATTTATTCACTTTTTATTTCACTATACAAATTACGAATTTACAATTTATCTCACTTTATTTCATTTTTTATCACTCTAAACACACTCGTACTAGTCTCAAGTTTATGGGTGGACCCAAAGAAAGTTGGGGAGATAATTATCCTCTGATTTGAAAAATTCAATTAAACTTTTATTATTTTATTACTTTTTATAAATTATATTTTTTATGTTTTGTCTTTTTTATATTTTGTCTTTTTTATATTTTTATTTTTAATTTTATTTACTTTAAAATATAATTTTATTCCACTAACTATAAAATTTGGAGCCGGCTACGCTGCTGCCAAGACTTGAAAGTCTTTCCGCGCGAAGACTAGAAGAAACACCAAAAAAAAAAGGGGGGGGGGGGGGGGGGCGAAGACTTTGGGCATTGACTTGGGTACCAAGCGATTTTTTTACATGATAATTAAATGGATGTTATGATCCCGTTTGGCGTAAAAGTTTTAAATCGTTATAAATTTCCAACAACTCTTTTATCTTTAATTCTTCCGTCATTATTAATTTCAAAAAATTCTAATATTTCGCTAAAAAATAAAAAATATGAAAAAAATAAAAAATATGGAAGTAGGTTAATCGAATATATAAATTTTTTATAAAATTATATTTTTCGTATCGAAAACTTTTAAATGAGTACCATTATCTCTATTTCTTGTGAATTTTTTTGAATCTGTTAGAATGGATTTTAAAAATCGTTCCCATGATTTGCGACTTTTCAAAAAAAACGGTGCCAAAATTAACCTAAACTATATTTTATCTTAATTTATCTTATTTTTTCTTACTCTAAACGCAGCCTATATTGTCAAAATGTTCGAGTGGCGTATAATTCTCCAAAGGGTAGAGGTGGGAGGAAATGAGGATGGAAAGAGGCAAAGTTGAATGGTCACAAATGTGATGAGAGTCTTAACCCATTTGGGACATTCCTTGAAATATCCATTTGGGACTTCCTCTTGGAATTAATTAAGGTGACTTCTCCCCCCATACTTCCAAATTTCCACCCGATGATCCCTTTGTTCTTCCGATGTAACATTCCTAATCCCATGTCCACACACTACACAATCCCTGTTACTAATTAGTTTTGTCATTTTGCAGTGATTTTATGGGTAGGCATTGTCTTGTTTTTTTGTAGTGCTCCTCCGTTGGCCTGACGGCAGCGCCAGACAAAAGACTCTCTCCCCTGCTATTTCCATGGTTGAATGTCATCCGGTTTAACTTGGGAAATTTTTTTTTTTTTTTTACATATAAAATATTAAATATGAGATATTCTTTATATATACGGCCTAAATTAGAATATTCTATATTTTATTTTTTAATAAGTTGTTAGATTTATTTTAGTATGTAAATTATTACCATACATACTTCTTCTCTCGTTGTAAGTTTTACCTTTATAATATATATCACAAGATATAAATTTTTTATATTCTCTCTAAATTCTATTTTTTGTCTTTTATTTTTTTATTTCAACATAGTATCAGAGCTCACGGTTTTCGATCCTGAATGGATTAGGCTACATAAGTTTGGTGTGGTTTAATTTGTCTCTTAATTTTTATTTTTGCCAAATCTTACTAATTTTGTCTTCTTGACGGATCTGTTGTGTTTTTCACCAGTGCTGCCACCGTCTTATTCTGCCATATTATTTTTCATCACCTTAATATATATAGAAGATTATTTCACCTTCTATTTTAACATGTCATTAGAAATTTTTATATTTTTATTTTTTGGTGTTTTTTTCTTTTCAAAGTTGCTTTGCCATAAAAGCATCACAACTACCGCGGAATTTTTTTCTTCCACCTTTTGAACCATATTAAGGGCCCGTTTGGTTGGCCAAAAATACAATAAAAATAGAAAAATGTGATATAAAAGTGATAGGTATTAAAATTTAATTGGAAAAAGTATAAAAAGTAGTTAGAAATTAATGAGTTTTGGTAAATTTTTGTAGGCCAAACAGGGCCTAAAGCTTTTTGCGTTTTCATCTTCGTACACTGCATTTTTGTTAGTTATTTTTCAATCTCCAATTTGAAAAATAATCATATCAGTGGTAGCAAAATTTCTTCAAAAACTCACTATCAAAACTTCATCGCCATCAGCAGCCACACAACCCCAAATTTTGCATTCACAGTTTTTTTTACTATCCGATTCAGCTGTTTTTGAAATGCTCTTATTTCTAAACTCAAGTTGGTTTACTATCTTGACTTTGAGAGAATATGTTAGAATATTTTATATATACTGCCTATATTAGAATATTTTATATTTTACTTTTTAGTAAGTAGTTAGATTTATTTTGGTATATAAATCATTACCATACATACCCCTTTCATTGTAAGTTTATTTAAAGGTTTCTTTACCTTTATAATATATATCACAAGATGTAGATTTTATATTTCCTCTCCGAATTTTATTTTTTGTCTTTTATTTTTATTTCAACAGTTGATATATTTAATTTTTTTGATTTAAAAAAGTTTTAAATATAAAAGAATAATTTTAATCATATTAAAAAATTAAGCTAAAAGTTAACTTTCAACTAGTATACTCAAACTAAACTAAATTTAATTGATAAATGAAAATTTATTTAAAAGCGTTAACTAGTTAGATTATTTGAATATTATTTTAGGGGCGTAGCACATAAGTGAGACAATTTAAGGGAAAGAGAACACCAATACTCGGATCCATTTAGTGCGTGCGCGCGCGTGTGAATTAGCATTAAAGTTTTACACGGATGTAAATGAGTGTTTTGCGGGATAACCCGCGACTTCACCCCTCCTTGGTAGCAATTTACCTATGCATATGGGAGGTTCAGTGTAATTATTACCGGTGGCAGAAACAAAAAATATTGATCTCTTTGAAAACAAAATAAAATTTTATAGGGAATAGTATAATTTTTAAAATATTTTTATAATTTATCTCATAGAATATTTTTTTTTTAAATAAATTGTCTTAATACTTTAAATAATTTACAAGTTTGACCATTACTTTTATGTTAGGCAGATTATCCATTATTAAGCAGTACATTATGTGCAAATGTAAATTTATGGTAATAATATAATTTTTGACGTAATTTTATAATTTTGACCTATAAAATATTTTTTTACAAAATAAATTTTTTTAATATCTCAAATAATTTATAAATTTTACCATTACTTTTATGTCTGACACATTATCTATTATCTTCAAGTACACTGTGTGTAAGTATAAATTTATACTGTTTGGCTTGATCTCAATGGGTTCAAATTATAAATTCGCTACTGATTATTAACTTATTTTCAAATTAATATTATAAAATATGAAATTTATTCTAATGAAATTGACCCCCCATTACATCTACAACAAACAAAGTATGAAAATGGGCTGTAAAAAAGGGAACCAACCAAGCAATGGATTTTTGATCACCACCAGAGCAACCCAACGTTGAAAATATCGAAGAAGATTGAAACTTCTTTCACTGACAGAAAGGGATGGATGGGTATATGTTATTATTACTGCTTGTGAGGTCGACGCATTGTTTAGCTCATTCTCATAATGTCATTATATTTTCTATTTTCTTGCTATAATTTGCTAATATTTTTTTCAAAAAAATAAAAATAAAAACAAAAAGGCTTTAATTATTAATTAATATATACTCCCTCCACAACTGCGATTTTCACCTTCTTGCACATGTTGGCCAATCAATAAACCAGCTTTTCTAAAGAAAAAGACTTATTAAAGTGAGTTAGGAAAGTCTAAAGTCATAAGACATTATAATTCAGTCAATCATTCATGAATTAGAAAAATTCAATGTAGACCTTTGGAACATTCTCCATACATTTTCTTTTAATTTAATTTATTCAAAAACTTGACAATGATTGTCTTTGTATTGATATATATATATATATATATAGTATTTTTCTACGATATTTATAATAAAAAAAATAATAAAATACTTAAAAGTTTACAAAAAATTATTTTTGATTAAAAATGAAAAAAATTAAAATTAATATTATAATGTCTCAATCACCCTATATATATATATATATATACCACGCTAGAAGTATGCACACACAATGTGTTTGATTTTTGTTAATTTTTTATTTTAAAAAAATAAGAATTATAAAAAAAATTATTTATGTAATTTAATTAGAGCTATAAAAGTAAAATAATATGATAATTAAAATTTTAAAATTTGTAAAATAACTTAATTAGCAGTGACTTTTTGAAGTGTGATTTTTATTAAATTTTTTATTTTAAATAAAATAAAAAATATAAAAAAATTCATTTGTGTAATTTAACACGTGTATAAAAGTAAAATAATGTGATAGTTAAAATTTTGGGTAAAGTACAAAAATTACTCTTACAGTTTATTCTTGGTGTCACTTTAGTTCCACACATTTCAATTGTAACAATCAAATCTTTACATTTTCAGTCAAGTATTAATTTGTTCCTTCCGTTGGTTAACTATTAGAAGCAACCATTAAACTGAGAATAAAATGGTAATTTTATTTATATCGTTCACCCTTAGTATCGCCTTAGACAACTACGTTACAAATTTCAACTAGTTGGCTCCTAATTAATATATAGATAACTATGTTACAGATTTCATATCATATGCATCGACTAGTGAGCAATGGATCTAAGGGTGGAGATTTACATTTATGTACGTAGTTAACCAAACATGGATTAGACATTGCTCCATGATTGGTTCAACATGAGTTTTTATATATATTTTAAAAACTTAGGCCAATCAAAAATTTCCTAGAATGACTTAATTAATCATTAGCCATCTTCATAGAAGTAATGGTAACCATAAGTACCGCTCAAGTGGGTGATGATTTGCTTTCAAGTTATTAATTACACATTATTATATACAGACCATCTATGTTAAACTTTTACAACCAAATTAATTATCTGCAATAAAGATAAAGATGAAGATGGAAATGAAGCAATAAATTCAATTATGACAGGTTGACCAAAAGTCAAGTCCCCTCCAATAATGGAAGCTAATTCCAATTTAGACTTTTCACCAATAAATGCATGCAAATTTTCATGGTGATGAAGGTCGATCTCTTGCCCTCCTACTATATATATTAAATTTTAAACTGTATTAGCATGATTACTTGAACTAAATAAAAAATCTTAGATGAAAAAAATAAATAATAAAGAGATTGAAATATAAGAATTAATGATGAAAATCCTCCACTAATATGAGTGAAAAATTTTGGGTTAGGAACTTTCAATGAGTATCCAATGTGTTCTTTTCTTGAGTCAAAATTTTCATCAACTTCAGCATACATACATTTTTAGTAGGTATCCAACAACTTATTCAATGGCCCATCCAACATACAGTTTTAGGAGTTGCACTGAATAAATATACTATAGAGACTGCAATGTAAAAATGAAAGGTTGAAATGCCATAGTGATTTATTTCAAATAATTTAATAGTTTTGATTTAACTTATTTTCTCCAAATAATTTAATGATCATTTAATGGTTCTTCTTATTTAATAGTGGAGATCACCCAATGATTTAATAATGCGTATCTTAATTCTTTATTTTTTTACAGCAATTCTACAGTGCATTTATCCATTGTAATATCTGTAACCGATCCAACATATACTACCAACCATCCAATAGATTTAGCCAACCCATCTAACACATCAAGAGAGTTATCTCCAACACATCAAGCTTAATAATCCTCAATTCTAATTCAGAATATGTCCTGTGTTGATTTTAAAACTATTAATTCTATATTCTCAAACACCTTAAATTAGCTTAGTTCTAAAAATACAAAACTAAAATTATTGTTTTAATAAAAAATTATCATATTACAATGAAAAACCTAACAGTAATTTAAGAAGTGCAAATTTGTTTTGATTTTCTTTCGTTGAGTTATTATTTGTACAACTAAATGCTAAAATTTTCAAAATTTCTTTATTAAAACTAAATGCTAAAATTTTCAAACTTCTTTTGTCAAAACTAATTGCTGAAATTTTCAAACTTCCTCTATCAAATACCCTTCAATTTGTTGGAATTTATATATGTGGGCCAAGATGTTTCAAATTGTCAAGCAAATGCATCTTTCCACCGATTTTTTTGTTAGCTTTAACTTCTTCTTCTTTTTTGAATTTCTTGTTAGCTTTAATATTTGAATTTGACATAAAGTTGAATGCTATTTTAGGAACTATAAAGTTTCACCCAAATTAAAGTTTTATTAATTTTTTAATTTCATTGATACCGTTTAAAGTTTCATTTATAATATTATAAATAATTCTCAAATATTAATATATTAAAATTGAAAAATGATAAATGCATTTTTCTATTAAATTCCCTCACTTGATATCACTTTTTTTTATTAAAATTATTGTGGAGTGGAAGAAATTAACGATAATTATAAATAATCCTAGTCATAAAAAGTTTGCACCAAGAAATCCATCATTACAGCTTTAAAAAAAAATAATAATAATAATAAAGAAAAACGTGGTGGTCTCTCTCTCTTTTATCTCTTTAAAAAGTTTAGTTATATTATTAATAGAAATCATATTTTAATAAATTTTAAGTACAAATTTGATGATCAATTATAAAAATAAATAGATTTTTTTAGTAAGAATGAATAAATTTGAGAAAAACTACAAAAACTACTTTTATTAAATAAAAAAAAAGAATTTTTGTTAGCTTTTTTTAGATTTTAAGTATTTTTTATAGTATTTCTAATAAAAATATTAATAACATACTTAAAGGTTTTTATTTTGATGAAAAAATGTTACAAAAAAATTAAAAATTAAAATGTCTCTACATGTATCTATGCGAGAATTATTGATTTATATATATAAAAATTTTGCACAGAGATCAATCATGACACGAAAAAAAACTAAAAATTAAAATGTCTCAATCACCTATATATATATATATATAATTTTCAAATATTGATATATAAAAATTTTACACCGAGAGATCTGATAAAATTTCGTGATTCTCAATCCGGATCTCCAAAGGCTCGATTAATTGAAAATAATGAAAATTTATCCGTCATGAATATTGATATAGTATCTATTAAAAAATATCTGATACTTAAATTAATCAAAGTATCAGAGTTTTTGTATAGAAGAACACAGAGAGAGAGAGTTTTTTCTTATATCTGTTAAAGTGATTTCGTCATTTATTTATAAGAATATTTTATAGAATTACAATGAGAATCAAATTAAAAGTCTTCCCAATTTCTTTATTTGAATAAAAAAAATATTAACTTGACATACATTTTACGAGATTTAATGTGATATTACAAAAAAAATTACGCCCATCAAGATCAATCATGACGCGTTTAAAACGGTGGTACCCTCTCTCTCTCTAACGCCTTTCGACCCGATCCGGTTCTGAAAGATTATAAATAGAACAAGGATGTTGGGTTTCATCCAAATTAAAGATGGCCATCACGATCCCAATCCGCGTGGCCGTCTGCTTATTATTATTATTATTATTATTCATTTGTCTCTGTTCTGCAGCAGCTGCTGCTGAAACTGAGTCGTTGGATGCCCCGAAAACTTACATAGTACACGTGTCGGAATCACAAAAGCCGTCAACTTTCAGTTCCCATCAAGCATGGTATTCCTCCATCCTACAATCACTGCCATCAAACTCTCTAGACGGCAACAACGCTACTAGCGCGACACAAATTATCTATGCCTATGAACGGGCGGCGTGCGGCTTCGCAGCCCGGCTCACTGCGGCACATGTGGCGGAGCTGAGGAAGGTCGCCGGGGTTATCGCCATTCTTCCGGACGAGACACTCCAGATCCAAACCACTTACAGCCCAAGCTTTCTTGGTCTCTCGGACACCTCGGGACTCTGGCCCTTCTCCAATTACGGCGAAGACATTATCATCGGAGTCCTCGACACCGGGATCTACAACAATGCACATCCGAGTTTCTCCGACGCGGGACTCTCTCCGGTGCCCAGCAGTTGGAGAGGCCAATGCGAAACGGGAACGGACTTCCCAGCTTCGTTTTGTAACCGAAAAGTGATTGGCGCGAGGGCTTTCTACGGTGGAGCTCATGCGAGTTCGGCCAGGGATCACGATGGACATGGGACACATGTCGCTTCCACAGCTGCTGGAGCAGCAGTTGTAGGCGCCGGTTTCTATGGATATGGAGTAGGAGAAGCGAGGGGCATCGCCATGAAGTCGAGAATTGCCGTTTACAAGGTCTGTTGGCCGGACATACGTTGCTCGCAGGCCGACATCCTCGCCGGGATGGAGCAAGCCATTTCCGATGGAGTCCACGTCATTTCTTTCTCCATTGCAGGTTCAACTGCGCTGCCGTACTACAGTGATAACATTGCGATCGGAGCTTTCAGAGTTGTCCGGAGCGGAATCACGTTTTCGTGCGCAGCCGGGAACATAGGTCCCGGTCCTAGTACAGCTCTGAATCTTGCACCGTGGATGCTCACCGTCGGAGCATCCACAATGAATAGGAGGTTTGCGGCCCAAGTTTTTCTAGGTGACGGTGTAATATTCACTGGCGCATCAATTTACGATTCTCCTTCTTCTGGTATATCAAATTCGGCGCCGCTGGTATACGCCGGCGATAGTGGAACCGGAACAGGAGACCCCTATTGTCAACGGAACACGCTTAATCCGTCGACAGTCAGGGGAAAGATTGTGATATGCGATCGTCATCCAGAATTAGAAATCAGTGAAGTAGAACAAGGTAACATCGTGCAATCAGCTGGTGGGGTCGGAATGATAGTGGTCTCACCCGACGGCGGCATCTCTTCACAACCGTATATGCACCCAGCAATAATGGTCACCAAAAGTGACGGCGATTACATCAAAGGTTATACAAAACTGCGTCCATCGCCGACGGCCGCTTTCTTGTTTCTAGGAACACAGGTAGTAAACTCCCCGCCGGCTCCAATGGTTGCCAGTTTCTCTGGCCGAGGCCCCAACCAAATCACGCCCGAGATTCTCAAACCCGACGTCATAGCTCCGGGCGTTGACATTTTGGCCGCCTGGACTGGTGATCGTGGTCCTAGCTCGTTGGTGGACGACCCAAGAAGGGTCCGATTCAATATCATATCGGGCACGTCCATGGCTTGCCCCCACGTCAGCGGGTTGGCTGCCATGCTGCGTAAGACGTACCCAACTTGGTCCCCAGCCGCTATCAAATCAGCCCTCATGGCCACTGCTTATGTTTTAGACAATTCTGGGAGTAGCATTAAGGACGCTTCCACTGGACTCGCAGCAACACCGTTTATTCTTGGATCAGGACACGTGGATCCGACTAAAGTGCTTGATCCAGGGTTGGTTTACGACATGGGGGAGGTGGATTACCTGGGGTTCCTCTGCTCCATTGGATACACCCAGCAGCAGATTGCAGTTTTTTTGAGAGGGTCTGGTCAGGTGGATTGCCGTACACAGAATTTGCCTAGTCCGGGCAATCTCAACTATCCATCATTCTCTGTTGTGTTTAGTCCTAGTAGAAGAGAGGTCACTTACAGGAGGACGGTAACAAACGTTGGGAATGTGAATGCGGTTTATACCGTTACGGCGTCTCCCCCAAACGGCGTTACTATCCGTTTTAGCTCAGAAAGACTTGTATTTGACCAACAGAACAATATCCTTTCTTACGAGGTCACGTTCACCAACGTCGGACTTACTTCAGAGGGATCCGGGCATCTCCAGTGGTCTGATGGAACCCATATTGTGAGGAGTCCAATTGTTGTTAGGCAATAAAAAATTACTATTATCTCGCTTTATGACCGAGTACAAAAGAAATCGAGATTATGACTAGAAAGAGAGTCTCTGACTAACAAATCTTCTAATAATAAAGTCAAAAAATATTTGAGAGAATTGTAAAATAGAAAGTAAAGTGCGAAGTACTTGGTTGATAATAATAAGCGTACCTAAATTTTAAATGTTGTATTTATGGTAAAATAGTGTTAACAAATTAATAGATAAATAATGAAACTGTAATCATATGTATATGTTAAAGTCCACTACTCTGATGTACTTTTCTTTAAATACCTTTCATTTCATCTTTAATGCCTTCTACTCTGCATTAAATGCGCGCGTGAGAGAAAAAACTCCTAAATAGATAGAATGTAACTCGTGGAATGCCCAAATATTACATCTGTTTACCACTTATAAATGAACGAACTAACTAAGTTAACTTTTAAGTAATAAACTCAGTTCATTTATTATTATTTTACATTTATAATTAGAACCACACTAGCATTGATTCACAAGAAGTTAGGACCCAACTACAGCTACTTCCTAATTATTTGATCTGCGCCGAGCACATTTCATTACTAAAATTTTAGGCGTTTGCGTTCAAAAATTCGGGCAACTGCTTTAGGCGGTCATGAAACTCACTATTAGCGACCGTTTTTTAAGGTTTTAGCAACCACCAAAAGCGGTTGCTAATACCCCTTAATTAAATTTCCCAAGTCTCTCATTCCAATTTTGTGCGCCTTTATTTCCCCAATCTTTGTCTCTCTTCGCTCCCTCATCTCTCTTTTTCCTCACTCACTCGTTGCACCACAACTAATTTTCACACTACCGACAACTGCATTGCCGCCGTGCCCTTGCTACCGCACCTGGTCGAGACCCGTTTTAGGTAATCTCTATTCTCAATAATCCCTCTTTCACACACACACACATACTCGTTCTTCATCTCTTTCTCTCACTCTCTTTTCTCTCATTATTTTAATCTCAAATTCTTCACAAGTCATATTTACTAAGCTGCAAAACAACACCAAAAAAATTTGAGCCTGTTTAACTCTCAGTTGCCGAGATATGAATTTTTTTTTCTCTAATTTATTTGCTACAAGTATGAGAATGAGCTTTGATTTTAGGTAATTTTAGAATTTAGATTTTAATTTTGGGATCCAGGGTTTTAATTTACATTTTGATTTTGGAAATGATACTAACTCCTTTATTTTTAAAATGTGAATTTTGCCTTTAGTTCCTAGTGGATAGCCAGCGAGCTTCTAGTGATTTGTTGATTTGTTTTTCTTATTATGGGCTCGTTTGGAGTCCCAAAAAAAATAAAAAAAAAACTAATGGATGGGATTGATGTGATGTAAAAATGATAGGTGGTAAAATATGATTGGAGGAATTTAAAAACTTTTGAAGTTTTTTGAAATTTTTTAGTTTTTTTTGGGACTTCAAACGAGCCCTATATATCAAATATATGATGATATGGACTTAAAAAAAAACGTAGCAGTGAAACAAATTTATTCCTCTCTGCTCTAAATTTTTGTCCTCTTTATGCTGTACAAATCTTTGTTTTGGTCAGATTCAATCTACTTTCACTTAGCACTTAAGGTAACTCATAATGACTCATATTTTGTTAGATAGTGCCTCGCTACTAAATATACCTTCATTTTCATTATTATAATCTAGTAGTATAGACATGAATTGGGATCAGGGCTGGCTCAAGCATAAAGTAATCAAAGCCACCACTTTAAGTCTCAAAATTTTGAGGGCCCTCAATTTTTAAACATCTTTTATACTATAGTTAAATTTTAACATATTTTGAATATATTTTTAACATACGTTTTGTATAATGAAAGCTTAATTTGAATTAAAAAAAGTTTACAAGAAAAAATGTAAAAAGTTTCAAACTAAATGAAAAAAAAAAATGATCACAAGAAGTCCAAATATAATTGAGAAAAAAATCACAAGAAAAAAAAAAAGGAATGCCTCAATCTAAATGAGGAAAGGGCTCACAAGGAAAGGAAAAAAAAAAAAGAAAGCCTCTACATAAATGAAAAGAATAATATATTCAAAGAAGGAATATCAAAAGTCTTATAAGGAAGAAAGATCAAAAGTTTTATAGACCAAAAATTTTATAAAACTACCTCTAACGTGTAGAAATCCAATCCTAATATACTCTCTCCCTCTCTTCCTCTCAACCTCTCTCTCTCCCTGTCTCTCTCAATCTCTCAAAGTTTAAATTTTGAAGCTAAAAAATATATTGGTAAAGTTTATAATTGCCACATCAATCCAAGGGATTTTTGAGGTAATGTTTTAAAAAATTTATAAATTAATTTTTCTTTTATTTTTTTTTAATATAGACTAGTAGTTTGATTTTTTTTTTTAACATATGACTTTCAGACGACTTTTCATCAATCAACGAAAACTCGTCATCGATAACAAATTATTAGTTTTGTCAAGGCTCAGATTTGTTCGAGGAAGATGTAGCCCTTCTTTTTTTCTTCTTTCTTCTTTTTCTTTTCTTTTTTTTTTCCCTTTAAGACTTGTTTGTTTATTTTTGTTTCTGTAACTCTATTTAAAATATATTTGACGATTAATTTTAGTGTGACTTTCTTTGGTGAAAATCCAATTTGAGGAATATTGTAAAGAAAATATATTTTTATTTCTTTATTTTTATTTCAATGTATTATTTGATAGATAACTAATTCAATTATTTTTTTTATTCATATCGTAAATCCTATACTAAATTCAATTGGCATTTACAATTTTCACAGTTCGACAGAAATAAATCAGGTTCCATTATTCTGTACTTTAGTATTTCTTTTTATATTCCAATCTTCTCTTTTTGTTAGTAATTAATTTTAATTATACGTAAAAAAATATGTTTATTAGAAAGTATGAATCTAGTTATGCAAAACTTAATAATTTTGCATCTCAAAAAGTAAGAAAAATAAATTTTAAATAATATCTTCACCATAACTAAAAAAGTAGAAAGTTACAATTTTTTTTTTTTTAAATGTAAAGGCCTCATTTGTAGTTGTCGCTTTAAGTCTCAAAGTATCTTGAACCGGCCCTGATTGGGATACCGTGAAAAATTATTTGACTTTACAATTGCAATAATTTTGTACTTGAGTAAAGTTGTTCGTTAATGTTTGTACCAGAGATTAAATTACTGTTCAAAGTGATGCACTTTTAATTCTAGTGGTTTATTCAAACTATTTTCCAAGCTAAAATTTGTGTTCAAGTCAAAATTAAACAATTTAGTGCTGACTCATTTTGCCAAGGGAGGTATTAGAGTAGTTAATGCAGGGGGTGGTGATTTTAGAAATGTTATGGTGGTGATTTTAGAAATTGATTACACTGCAAAGTGTAGGCGCTAATTGTGTAGGAATAAACGTAAAATGACCAGGAAGGTACAAAGAAGAGAACAAGGAAGTGCATTTAGTCAAAAATAAATACATCAAAAAAATATTTTTTGAAAAAAAAAAAAACAAAAAAAGAAAGAAGGGTAATGGAGGTGTTTAAAGTTTGCATTATGGAAGTTGTTGGAAGAAAAGGCCCAATTAATATAGAAGTCCCATTGAGCATTGACATTTAGCATAATGTTAATAAATGATATTGAAGAGTATCAGATCTATATGTTCTTTAGTTATTCATACTAGTATAAATTGGTATGAGAATTATTTTAATATGTATAATATAGCTTTCCTTATTATCATAGAAGTCTCAAGGCGAAGGATTAAAATTTCATTTTGATGTAGGTTGTTTCAGTTAGAATGAAAAAGGAAGCATTGCAGCAACGTTTCAAAAGTGTTTTGAAATGTTCAGATGGTAGCACAAAAATATTAAAATATTTAGAGAAATTTTGAAGTATTTATTGATATCCATCCAAATATACAAAAGCTTAATAACAAAATAATTAAGCAATTCATTATTTTGGTCTAGTAGACTGTATTTTTAGTGCATTTTACTATATTTCAATGGAAATATTGTAATTGTTTCATCATGGTCTCATTTCGGTCTATTAAAAATTAGAAAATTTTTTAACAATTCTGTGTAAAAGAAACAATATAGTGTAATCATTACTTAACTTAGGAACTTAAGTTATTATTTTATTAGATAATTAAGGTAGAAAAGTTACACATCAAGTTAGATAATGAGTTTAAAATTAGATAATTAGAAAAGTAAATTAATTATTATTTGTCAAAGTAATTAGATTAGAGAAGTTTCATGTTATAATGACTAACTGAATATTAATAATCATTATTTTCCTCATGTTCTAGTGTATATCTCTCTCTGCCCCAGCTCTCCAATTTCTCCCTCCCCCATTGGTATTACAGTCTTATTAAGGTTTTTCATCAAATGGCAGTTTCTTTAGTTATTGTAGAAGACCAAGCACAGAGTAAAAACATAAGAGTCCTCACCCTGTACATATAATGTTAAGCAACAACATTAATTGTAAATATGTCAACATTTTTGAAATTTAAATTTTTAATTATCGTGTGTAATTAATTTATCTTATAGGTTATAAGAGGAGAGGTCATCCGCTCTGTGAGAGGCTCCAACGAGAACTGGAGACAAAAGCCAACATTCTCAACAAACTCCAAAAAAGGCAAGTTTCAATTGTCCTCATCTTCTGTTCTAATTTTATCTAAGTTTCATGCTGCATTTTACTTGGATTGTGGAGATCAAGATATGCATTCCAGGTATTTGTGCCATTGTTGCTCATTTTTTCCTTACCTATTCTTTGTGAATTTACAAAATACCATTGAAGTTTGATGTTTCTACACCTTTTTTGCTTACAAATCAGTGAGGGTATTAAGATCTAATTTATTTTTTATTCTTGTTTTGGATTAGCTTTTCTCTAACTTGCCGGTTTGGGGGTCATTGAAATAGGGTCCGCATTTGCTTCCTTGACTTGTCTCAATTGAGTAAACTCATGTATGAATTTAAAATCCCTTCCTCACAGTTTTATTTAACTAATAAATACTGTATATTATTGAAGCGAAGACCTTTTCTAATATTTCTTTAATGTTTCTTGATGATCTTGCTGTGTAGGTTTAAGGAGTGACTAATACAGAGCTCTAGAGGCTCTTTTAATTCAGTTGGGTGGGAGAAAAAATTGAATTTTGATACTGGTCTTGATTCATTACATTGTTTTTATTGCTGGGATAAGGACTAGGCACTTGCAAGGTCAAAACCGGTTCTATTGTTGTTCATTGCTAGAGTCATGACAACCTTACTACATTCCGAGTTTAGGCGCTTGTATTCATGGTGGTAAGACAGCCACATTAGCCCAAAAAATTCAAAAATGGCTTCAAGAAAATCTTAAAAGTGTTGAGTTTGTCTCTTAATTTTATTTGGAATCTAGTTTCCAGGAATGATGTATTTCACTTAGATTTTCTATTTTCAGAGTTTTTTGTTTTTCTCGTTTACCTTGCTATGAAGAATCGAGGAATTAAGGTGGCAGAAACAGAAGCAGAACTCTGAGTGATGATTAACTTATGCCCAATGGTGGACTTAAACAATGGCACAAATATCTGGAAGACGCTAATGTGTATAAATTTGTTAGTCTGTGGCTAATTTGTTAGTTAACTTTTTTATTTATTTAAATAAATTTGTTTTGGCTAATAATTTTTCTTTGAATTTTTTTTCAAGTTTGATATCTTGTTCCTCAATATCAAAGTTCGCCCTACTACTCCAGTTTTGATTTTTTTTTTGTTTCTTTTTTATTTTTTTTTCAAGAATATTGTAATAGGATATTATATTAAACTTTTATAATTTTGTTGATATATACATCAACTTTTTGGTGGTCACTTTTTTATTTTGGTGTATTAATTTAATATTATAAAATGTTTTAATACAAGTAAATATAGGTATGGAATGAATAAAATTAACAGAATTAGTGGCCGCTAGAGCACTTTTAGCAATCGCTTGAGGCAGCTACTAAAAGTATGTGAATAAACCATTAGCGGCCGCTTAAGGCAGTCACTAAAAGTGACTTGGCGGTCGCTAAAAGTCCCAACCACTTTTTGCTCTGTTGTGTTTTGGCGATCACCAAAATTGTCGCAAAAAGTTCGCAGCCACCATGTGGTGATCGCTAATAGTCATTAGCAACGAAATTTCCACGATCTATCTTTGGCCATCGCAAAACAATCGCAAAAGAGTATTAATGACCACTTCGAGACTTTTAGCGACAGCGTGTAGCGGTCGCTGATATTTTTATTTCTACTAGTGTTTTCATTGTGCTCGGGAGTATACCACGTGTCCAATGTTATTTTTATACTAACATTATGCCTCCACTCTAGTCAGGATAATCTATTACTCGAGCAGAGTAAAAAATGGCCCAAACAATATCTGTCTCATTTATATAAAATCTCATCATATCCTTATGCGCGACTTTACTTTTGACGTGATTTTCTCTGATTGGATGCTTTTTAGGCCTATTTATGATGCATGATAACTCTTTCACCTTCCAGTGCGTAAAAAGGCCAAACGTCATCTCGAAATCATAAAACACACTACCAACTATCATTTTAACATCAATTCAAATGGCGCATTGAATAGAATTTTACCGCTAGTCACCTCACTTCTATTTTATTCAAAATATTGATATATGTATATATATTCTGAGTTCTCACCATTGCTACTCTTTCTGTGCTTCTCCAAATCGTTCCAAGCACTCAAGTAATCTTCGAGCTCTTTTTCTCTCTTACGATTTCTTCTCCTTTTCATAATTTCCTTCGGTGAGTCCTTAGGGATTTTTTCCCTTTATCTTTCTCTCTCATTTGATTTGGGGTTAAAAATGGGTAGTCTTGTTAATGAACTTAGGTCTAATGAAGAAGTTGTCACTTTCAAGCAAAAAAATAATATCCCAGATAATGTAAATATCATATTAGCTAGTGAGAAGGATCGAGAGTTAGGGATGTTCCCAATTGTAGCCATTACAGAAGGTGGTTATTTGGGTTAACCAATACTATTCCATTACTGGATTTGGTTCGAAGTCAAGGTTTTCTTAATTATTTTATTTTTTTAATAATTTCATTTAATATCATAATTCTTTTACTCCACCATTCTTAACCATTTCATACTCAAGCATATTTTAAATCTAAAAATTAGTTTAGATTAGATTAGGGCCACCTACTAACTAAGAGAACAAATCTAGAGCTTTTAACAAAGCCCTCCCTGTAGAGATGACCTTGATTCTCACCGAGTAAAACTACGACTGCCCTCTTGTACATGAGAGGTAGAACCCAAACACGTTTTAGGGTCAGTCACTCATCTACCTCATTTACTATCCTATTAAGTATTGAATCGTCGTTATTTTCCCTCAGAAAATGTGTCCTTGGCTTGTTTCCTGGTAAATATAATACAGTCCTATCATTGTCTTCTTCAATTACTGAATCTCCCATTCTGGCTCTCTTCCTTCCCAGCTCTCCTTCAGGCCTTATTTGTTTCTCTAGCTCATCTCTTTGTCTGAATTTTCTGTGGAGTTCTATCTCTGAAGAATCACAAATTGCTCTCTGAGCTTCAAGTCTTGCCATCAGTGCGTCAAACCTAGCAATTGCACATGTATTGCTCGGTCAGAAGATATTTCTTTTAAAACCTACTTTATAGAACTCAAGGTAAGTGGAGGTTTTTGAAATTAGTTTCAGACTGATTGAGACATTGAATAGAACACCTAGTGTACACGAGCGTCAGCTCATAACCAGGCTTCGATTGTAACACTGGTGAATCGATTGTTTAAGAAAACCTCAAGTTATGGTTTTAGGAGAATAGGTTCCAAATCACTGGGCTATTGAATCAAACACTTGGTATACACGAGTGGCCAATCGTACCTAAGCTTGGATTATAACATGAGTGATTTGATTTTGTAGGAAAACCTAATTTGGGTTTTGGAAAATATGTTTCTAACTCACCGGGATAACACAGGTGAGTTGATTTCGAAAAAACCCTAACTTACGATGAAATTCCAATTAGAAATTAAAAATATATTTCATTGAAATAAAACCTTTTATGTTTGAGTTCACCAAACTACCACACCACCTTCAATGATTTGAAGCCAAGTACCAACCCTAGCCTAACATAATTGAACTTCAAAGAGAAAAATAAACTTGCACATGATCCATTAATGTAAAATAAACAAGTACGAAGTAACAACGAAAGACAAAGAACAAAAATGAAGTACTTTAAATTGAAAATATTGAAAAGAAAAAAAAAAACTTACATGTAAACCCTGAGAGAGAGAAAAGCAAAATCACCCTAAAAAAAAGTTAAACAAAACCCTAAGACGCAAATGTAATGTAACCTCCTCCGTCAATCCAAAACGAAATAAAAAGGGCAAACATAGGGTTCCCCCCTAATACATCAGAATTTAGCCTATTTATAGGCGTATACAACTCAGGGGTATAATTGTAATTTTATAATTTAAAATCATTGTTAAAAGTCTACTGGAGGAATGTCAAAGGCACCCAAGCTTTACTAAGCGTGCGCCCAAGCCATGACATATAGACAGCTGTTGGAAATTTGCTCTCAATGGGTGCCCAAGGTCCAACACAGGTGGGCGCCCAAGATCTCGCGTGCCCCAAGGTTGCTCAATCATGCACCCAAGGTGCTTTTCTGCCAAGTGTTTGATTAATGTCCTGAGAGAGTCCAGCCCAAAACAAACCTCGGCGAGTGCCCAAGTTGTAACACAGTCAGGCACCCAAGCCTTGTGCACCCAAGCCTTGTGCGCCCAATCCTTGTGCACCCAAGGTAACTTACTCCGGCCCGGATTGTAACGTTCAGCTCCTAACTTGGCTTCCTTGAGCTATGTTCCTCCATTTCCTTGCAAAACACACAAAGACAATAAAAGTAATCAAAACAAGATAAAAATGCATTTTACTGGATAAAATGTTCATAAGAAGAGTGTGAAATGAAGCTAAAAATGACAATGATTGCATGCAATCAAGAAGATTAATGGTCGGTGCAGGTTTCACTTATCTGAGTGGGATTTGTTGTACTGTTACAACATCTAAAAAATTAGGAGAGACAAAAATAAGTGGTATCTGAATTCTTGACCTTACAAAGCCCTTGTGTACATGCTCCCAAACAACATTAAGGTATTCGAAGATGATGTTTGCGTCATCTCAGGAGAATGGATGAATCGTCTTAATAAGGTCCCTTTTCTTCCAATTATGGTAGTAGCACAAGGCCCAAGTAAGAGAGTTTTAGTGTTTTCATTTCTACTTAATTTCAATTTATTGAATGACTCTTTCTGATTACTTATGGTTTTTGTGTGCAAACGACCAAACCAGAAAGGTTTGGGCAAAAGGAAACCTTACCGACCTCCCCTATATCGAGACAGTACTGTAATTCTTAGGTGATCTAGATAATTTTCCTTTCGTGAGGTCAGCACATATTCTATTCAACTACCAGCCCAGTTACCGTTCCTTCGTCACTTTTCTGCGAGGATTTATCATTAGCTCAATCTCCCAAACCCTCTAATAGTGGTTTAGCTGGACAACTAAACGAAAGCTTGAGTTCTACTACACACATCATCCAACTTGGTGAGCATCCCCCAACATTGCACTTATAATTGAATAGCCAGTCCCTATCGATTAGCTGATCCTTGAGGCAATCCCAATCGTGGATTCTCACATTAGGGTGATACTTGAGGTCAAAGAAGAAGCTGCTCTTACTCCTATCGTTACTGCCAAATAAACAATGGCGCTAAAGTGTGATGTGAAGAAGATTACTGAAGAGGCCAAAAGAAATAAAGTAATACCTGTCAAGAAAAGGGCTACAGTGGCCAAAGAAGCAAAGGCCACGCAAGGCCAAAAAATAAATGAAGAACAGATGGAGGCCAACAAGAGGGCCTCTAGAGTTTTAATTAGGAAGCCAGTTAAAGCTACTCGAAAGGCCTCTCGAGCATAGGAGGAGGATCCTAAGGCCAAGAAGCAAAAAGTCAGTGAACCAACTAACTTAATCATTTTGTAGGATCCTCCCTTTTCTAATGTGCCCCCAACCTCTTCATAAGCAATTAAGGATGCTCCATAACTTCCTTTTCCATCCCCTCAATGACCAGGCTCCTCTCAAATTGGGGAAGGAAGGTTAGAACCAGTCCCTTTGTAGGCCATCCTACCAAGAATCTACCCGTATAATGCACTAGACTTCGTTCCCCAAATAAAAGTCCCTATGCATAGGAGTATAAGTGGCTAAGTTTTCAATGTTCTAGATTCAGATTTCATCCGTTCACAAGAATTGCTCAAAGGGATTGCTTCACCATATGATTATAACAAGATCAAAAGAAGCCGACCAGAAGATTACTCACTGCTTATTTCTTTTACTTATAATTTTCAATGCTATCTCACTTTATTTTTCTTTTCAATTATTACAGTCTTCTCTATATTCTCTCGAGCTGTTTCCTGAACCAAATCGTTCACCGAAACATTGACGATAATGAAGCTTTAATACGAGGGCTTAGGACCAGACTCACCGAGCTCGAAGAAGAGCAAGAGCAAAAGGTTGTCGAGCTAGAAGAAGAAAAAAGGCAACTAGAATCACAACTTGAAGCTGTGAATTCCAAGATTTCTATTGCTGAGGAGAGGACAGAGGCTAGTGAGAGGAAGTTTAATGTCGTTGATAAGCTTTTGGCCTCCAAAGATGAAGAATTATTGAGGAAAGAACAAACTCTCACTGAGGTTAGGGCCGAGCTCAATTTGTCAAAGGCCAAGCAGGAGAACATAGCAGAAAAGCTCAACAAATCTCAATTGGAACTTCATAGTCAAAAGGAAGCTAATGTGAAGTTGAAGAATAAAGATAGTGCCCATCAACTTAAGGAGCAGAAATTAAGGGCAGTCGAGGAAAAGGCCACTCAAGAAATTGAAAGCAACTTGATGTACACAACGAATATTTTCTTGATGGCTGAGAGACTAGCATGAAGAAGTTATCCATCGAGCCAGTCTCAGAAACCTACAAAGACGTGCCCTTGCCTTACTCAGACGAGAAAATTCCCTGATTCAACTTCGAGAGATCCCCTCCTCCTCCAACTCCAACTATTGATACACTGGGAGTAGAAAAGCTCTTAAAGGGCGAAGTAGAGGTCCAAAGTGGTTCCAAGATCACTTAAGTTCAAGAGGCCTTCAGTTCAAGCCCAAAAGATCCTCCCAAATGAAGATGTTATCACATTGTTGTCATTATTCAATACCCTTTTTCTTTTATTAATGTAAATTCTGACTCTAAGTTTAATGAAAATTTCATTTGAGAAATATGTTTCTTTTTACTTAATGTTGCTATACTTGCAAATCATTATTACTTTTATGAATGCATCATTTGATAGTCTTCCACATTCTTAAAGTAAAGTGCAATACTAAAAGCCTTGTAAGATAAATGTTGAGTATTCAACTCTAATTGATTGAACTTATTTCCAAACTAGCCTGAGCACACCACTCCTATGGTATAATGATTAGTGAGTAGTTAAATGTATGAAATATTAAGTATGAAGCAAGCTTGCAACCCTCTCTCATATAAGAGTAACATGATAACTTAATCAAGTTAATAGACTTAGATCATTATAAGCTCAGATAAAATGGCTTGTAGCACATTGTTGACTACATTTCATGTGGTCAGAAGTCCTTTTGAGTCAAGGAATTTGAACTACCATGTCTTTCCCATCAAGTTTCCTCATATGATGCGGTTAGGACATTAATTTTTCACCTTTCAAGACCATGCAAGAAGTAATTGTAGCCCACATGAGAATCCTTAACTTGTAAATAGATCAAATTTATAAGTTTGAATTATACACAAAAATAAAACCAGTGAGTTTGTTCTTCTTCTATGTTAATCACTAAGAATATCTAATGGAACATGTTTTTTTCAAGTCAACCACTGGGACCCCTGGTGGGACTATTCTTTTTTAAGTCAACAACTAGGAATCCCAGTGAAACTATTCTTTTTCGAGTCAACTATTGAAAGCCCTAGTGAGACTATTCTTTTTTTGGTCAACTAATGGGAACTGTAGTGGGATTATTTTTTTTCAATTGTCACAACTAGGAAACCCAGATGGACGTTCCTTAAATTTTGTGCGTGTCTGTAAAGCTAGAGTAAAGTCCACTCTTACTCCTAGTTTATCAATAGACAAGAGAAAGAGTCAAGTTTTTATACATAGAACAAATTCAAATGTACTGTATTCCATGGCCTCTTCACTGGTTTGCCTTTTATGTCTACCAGGCGACAAGCTCCATAGCTGAGCACCTCAGTAACTCAGAATGGATTCTCCCACTTAGTGCTGAGCTTTCCCTCTGTTAGATCTTTTTGTGCTCCCATTAATTTTCTAAGGATAAAGTCACTAGCCCTGAATTCTTGCGGCTTCACATGCTTGTTGAACTTCTTTCTTGTCTTTTGTTGATAGGATGTTAGCCTTATTGTAGCCAATTCTCTATTTTCTTCAAGTAAATCTAAGCCAACACACATTGCCTCATCATTCTTACTTTGATCAAAAGCTGTGGTACGAATAATGGGCAAGCCAACCTTTAATTGGATGACTGTTTCTATGCCGTATGTAAGGGAAAACGGGGATGACTGCTTCTATGCTGTATGTAAGAGAAAACAGGGACTCGCCTATTGATCTCCTTGGAGTAGTCCTGTATGTTCAAAGCACAATTGGAAGTTCTTTAACCCACTTGCCTTTTTTTGACCCCAGATTCTTTTTAATGCCATTGAGGATAACCTAACTGAAAGCTTCAGTTTAACCATTGCTTTAGGGATAAGCAAATGTAGAGTAAACATTTTTAATCCCATACCTAGAACAATATTTCCTAAATGAAGCACTATCAAATTGTATCCCATTATCAGAGCTTAGTGTTCCAGAGATGCCATACCTTGTGATGATATTCTTCTAGACAAATCAAATGGTATCTGCCTCTCTGATGTGAGCCAGAGGCTCTATTTTCACCCATTTTGTAAAATAATCTGCACCAACCACCAACCACTTCTTGTTCCCGGCAGCAGTTGGTAGTGGTCCTATGTCGAGGCCCCACTGAGCAAATGGCCATGGACTAGTGAGAAGACTGAGTTCCCAAGCAAACTATTAAGGGACTAGAGTAAACTTCTGGCATTTCTTCCATTTATGAACAAAAGCTGAGGCATCCCTTCCCATTCTAAGCCACCAACAACCCTGTGTAATTACTCTTTGTGCCAAAGACCTGTCCCTAGTATATGCCCCATAGACTCCTTTATGTAGCTCATACAAAAAATTTTGTACCTTGCTAGAATGAACATAAATAAGGTAAGGGCCTGTGAATGATTTCTTGTATAGCTTGTGATTGGGGGACAGCCAAAACCTTGTAACTTTCATCCTCAACTTCCTTGCTTAAACTTTGTCATTGGGGAAAGTCCCATCCTTCAAATAAGGAATAATTGGATCCATCCAGGATCGACCCAACTTAACACAAGCTACATACTTTCCATTTGATACACTTGGCTTCTCTAACACATCAAGAAAAACAGTGTCAGTCAACCTAGTCCTTGGCACTACAATTAATGTTACCAAAGCATCAGCATGTGAATTATGATCTTTTCCTATCAGCTCAATTCCAATGACATTAAAATCCTCCAATTTCTTCTTTGACAACTCAAGATACTCTTACATCATTCCATTCCTCACTATATATTCTCCTTTTAATTGATTTGTCACCAACTAGGAATCAGTCTTGATCAGCATATTCCAAGCAAACAAGCACCGAGCAATATCTAGCCTAGCTAACAATGCTTCATACTCATCCTCATTGTTTATCACCTTGAAACCTAGTTTATTAGCATATTCAATAATTATCACTTCAGGAGTTGTTAGAACCACTCCAACTTCAGCACCCTTTTTGGATGAAGACCTATCCACTTTAATCTGCCACAATGGTGCAGCCACTGTAGCTTCTGAATTTAACTCCAATTGCCACGCTTCTTGCACCAACTCGGGAATTGGACGAGTGAATTCTACTACCAAATCTGCTAAAATTGGTGCCTTTATAGCTATCTTTGGCATGAATCTTATATCAAAAACTCCTAAATGCACTGCCTATTTCGCTAACCTTCTAGTGATATCAGCCTTTTTCAACAGTTAGCCAATTGGTTGATTAGTCACCACCTGAATGATGTGAGCATAAAAATAATGAACTAGCTTTTTTGATGCCATCAATAATGCCAATGTGAACTTCTCTAGGGGAAGATATATTGTCTCTGCCCCTGTAAAGTTTTGCTTGTGTAATATATGGGCGTCTGTATTTCATCTTTTTTTTTTTAAGCAGAACAGCACTCATTGGTTGATCTGACACTTCAAAACACAATTATAGCACATCCATCGGCTGGGGAATTGACAAAATTGAAATAGTTGTTAGATATTCCTTTAATTTCACTAGTGCTTAATCAACTTCTTCATCCCAGACCATATTATTTGCCCCCTTTAGTAGCTTAAAAATGGTCGACACTTATCTGATGCTCGACTGATAAATTTGTTTAGTGCTACGACTATTCCTTTAAGCTTATGAACTTTTTTCTTTGTACGAGTGGGACTATAGATTGGATAGCTCAAATCTGGTTAGAATTGGCTTCTATCCTTCGTGTGGTGACTAAGTGGCCTAAAAACTTTCTAGTGCTGACTCCAAAGGTACACTTGGCAGTATTGAGTTTCAACCCATATTCATTAAGAGTATCAAACACGTGCTGCAGATGTTGAATATAGGTTTAAGAATCTTTACTTTTAACTACCATGTCATTAATATAGACTTCTATGGTCTTGCTGAGGTCCTCCTTGAACATATTTGTAACAAGGCGTTGGTAAGTGGCATCGACATTCTTGAGCCCAAAAAGGCATGACTTTGTAGTAATATATTCCCATCAGGGTGATGAATACAGTCTTTTCTTCATCTGGTTTATATATTGGGATCCGATGATATCCCCTATTTGCATCCAAGAACAACACTCCCAGCCGTTGAATCCACGAGTTGATCAATCTTTGGGAATAAAAATGAATCTTTGGGACATACTTTATTCAGATTTGTGTAATCAACATAAACCTTCCACTTCCTATTTTTTCTTCTTCACTACTACTGTGTTGGCCAACCATTTAAGGTACAAAACCTCCTTGATAGCCTCAGCATCCAATAGTCTATCGACTTTGTTTATGACAACTTCAGCATGTTGTAGTGCAGATCTTTTTACTTTCTGAATTACAGGTTTGACCCCTGGATTGACGTTCAGTTTATGGCTCATAATTTCAGGGAAAATACTTGGCATCTCCTAGGGTGTCCAAGCAAATGTTCTAATATTCTTTAAAAGCATCTCTATCAATTTCAACTTCTCCTCAGCTCCCAGGTTTGTGCCGATCAGAAAGAATTTGTCAGTTGGACCGACTTGAATCTTTTCTAAGCTCTTAACAACCTTCTTATCTGGATCCCTCTCATATCATTGATCTTGGGGGTATCTTCTGGCGTCTTTGTCAATTGAACCTGCTCGAGCAATGGCTTGGAATTGAAAGCAACAGTGAAACACCTTCTAGATTGATCTTGATCCTCTCTTATCTCTATCACTTCATCACCATATGGGAACTTGATTACTTGATAATAAGTTAAAGGGATTGCTTTCAACATATGAATCCGTGATCTTCCCACTATAGCATTGGAGGAAAATAGTGCATCTACCACTGTAAATGTAATACCTGGTATTTATTTTTGGGTATTTATGTGCTATTTTGAACCAATAAAATATTCATTTTGAGATTTAGTTATTTTATTATATTTTTCCTAGGCTGGTGTGGCCCAAATTGGTAATTGATTGGACAACTGGGCCAAGAGCCCAACTCCCTTTTTTTATTTCCTTTCCCCTTCTTTTTTCCTTTTTCTTTTCTTTTGGCCCTTGGTTGTTTTCAGAAGGGGAAAGAGAGGAGAGAGAAAGAAAAGAAAGAAAAGAAAGAGATGAGAGAGAGAACAGAGAAAGAAAGTGCGATTTAGAGCAAAAGGTTGACGGACCAAGGTAGTTTTCGACGCCATGAACGTCGTGGTGACATCCATTTTTGGTTATTTGGCTTGAGGTAGGAGAAATTGGCTTTTAAAGGTTGAAATCGACACCAAGATCACCTAAATCGGACACCTGAGCAGAAAGTTATGACCATCTGAAGTTTTACTTAGTTTGGTTTTCTCTTTTCTTCTACTCCTGCTAGCACTATTAAGAGTATTTGCAATTAAATGATCTTAAAAGCAAATCATGTTACACTGATTTCTCTCATCTTTTTTATGATTGAGCCCTGATTATGTTCAGACAGAATTATCAAAGCCCTGATTTTGGCTTTTTGATCAGGCAAATGATGAATTTAAAGTTACGTTCTTCTTTATGGATGCTCGGGTTATTTCATATAACTTTTAGTTGGAGTGTTAAAGCATTCGCAATAAAATTACATCGGCATTTGTCATCTTCGGGTGTTTTACTTATGCTTTAAAAGCCTATAAGTATGAATGAATGTTCACATTTGCTATTATTTGGTGTATCTAAAGCGTATTCGCTTTAGGGGCACACATACACTCTTGAACACTTGGAATTTTAGAGCATGATGAAATAAAGTTATTTTCTTGTCTTGTATCTCATAGAAACTGGTGAGCATTCTATTTAATGTTTAGTTATTAAGGCATGACCAAAAACCCTTTCATGATGACGATCGATAGCATGTTAAGATATTTGTCACATTCATGATTCATTGCATGACGAAATTTACTTCTCGAGTCAGTGTTGTTTATTAAGTGTATATGAGATGAACAGACTCGAAGGATAGTTTTAAGACTACGTGAGATATTTCGGGATTCGATGTCAAATATTAAAAATAGCTTCAATTTCCTGTGTTACCCGCATAAATGTCCATTAATTATACTGGAAGATCGGTCGGTCAGTAGTCAGTACAAGACCAAACATGGTTGGTTGGTCAGTAAAAAGTTAAATCTATTAATGTTTCATCCAAACACTTCTCATGCTCAGCTTAAATTTGAAATACTGAGAGGTGTTTGTGGAAGGCTTTCAACCATATATGTGTGTGTGTGTGTGTATACGTCCACTACTACATCCACGTATTACCCTCACGAAGATTGTCCAACCCATAAATATGGTTAAGAGTAGCTCTCGCCGGTGACAAACTGACATCGAGACAAGTCGGTCGATCACTCTGATGAAGGCACCTAATTTCTTCAAGATAATTATCTCTTCTTCAGTTGTTACGCATTCAAAGCCGATCACCTCTAGTAGCTTGAATGCCAAATGGTTTATGAAGAATTATTTAGAGCTATATTAAGCCTGCTAGCGCAATAAAAGCAAACTAAGGTTTTCTGATCAACATCCACACTACGCCGAACAGCCATACAGACATAAGTTAAGAAGGTTCTCAGCATCAAAATTGTATCATTTGTTACTTGATTCAAGACGGTTAGGTACATCATTTTTTGCAACATATACAAGATAATAGAGGTATTATCATTGCAGTATTACAAGTTATATTCTCGAATTCAAGTACATCCTGCCTTTGAGTAATCTGCTTATTTTCTTTTTATTGCCGAAGGTGAAACAAGAATTAATGATTCATTACCATATTAGTTCTTAAGTACCATTACACATAAGGTGGTAAGAAAAGCTATAGAAAGTTGAAGTAGTGAGAAGCTTTCTATATGCCTATGACTCTGCATGTTTACTTACATATGCGAATCAATCTAACATAAGTTTATTTTAGCATCTCATGAGGAACTGTTATACTGTTACATAGTTGCAATGTTACAACGCTTTACTCATTAATTTCAATTTTTGGACGTATATTGTTGCTAATTCAGAAAAGATATGAAGCTCTTAAATTTTGTTCTACTCTGGTCGGATAATAAATTATTCCGACCAGAGTGGGGGCATAATGTGAGGCCAAAAGATATCTCCCCGACCATAGTGGAGTTTCCTCGACCACAGTGTAGTTTCCCCGACCACAACAGAGTTTCTCCAATCACAATAGTGTACCCCCTAACCAAAGAGAGAAAAGATTTGTAGATTCACTATCACACGGCTCTCAAAGCTTACATCATCTGGCATTTAATGTTAGTCACCTACCTCCACTTTACGTCATATCAAAAGTAAAACAGATACTCCACCTATAAATACCGAAAATGAAGACAGGGTAAAGGCCTTCGGTTCCTTCTTCTCTGATCCTCTTCTCTCTCTCTATATTTGTTTACTTGAACTTATTATTTATATGAGTTACTGAGTTAAGCACCGGAGTGTTCTTGGTAGGGGACCAACTCCGACCACTTACCATTTTCTTACATGCAGGCCGCAACTGAGAGGGGGCGTACAGGAAAAAGGGAGAAGAGGGGGTCAAGGGAAAAGGAGGGTAAAAAATATCCCCGAACAGTTAATAATAATAATGAAAATTTGATCACTTCACGTTAATAACTGATGATCAATTTCAAGTCAATGTGTTTGTGTTATATTTATAAATCAGCCATGTTCGTTATTGCGAGCTCGTAATTATATCCAATGTTTGCATGTTTTTCAATTGTGGTTGTTAACTGAAACATTATTTGAACTAGTTGACTTAATTATATTTGTAATGAAACAACTTGTTGTCTGGTGCAAGGTGAGCCAATGATTTTGAATAACATGCTCAATATTTTATTTTGCTAGGTGATCATTTAGATTAAATATATATAACATAATGGCCCGAATTCAACTGTCTTGAGGCGATCGTATAAATAGAACTACCAGCATATATAGAACACTTGACCGTTGTAAATAATCGCCTGTACTTTAATCAACTATCTTCGATCGTCAATGAATGGGTCACGAATTATAATAGACGACTGTAAAAAATGATCGTCCAACAATTGACCCCCAAACTTATTGTCAACCGCCTCATGACATCTAATCTACTTTGCCGTCCGTGTGAAGCGATCATTCATTTGAATTACTTAAAAAGGTCTTTGGTGATCGCCTCATAATAGTCGTCTATTTATATATATACATATATATATATATATATATTTGAAAACGTCCAAAAAAATTTTAAATTCTAAAAAAAACTATGCAATACAACATGTACGCATACAACATATAGGTGTTTGGAGTTGTATAAAATTGTATAAAAAAGTATAAAATTGTAAAAGTAAATGTCTCGTAATTCGTGCAATGAGTAAAAAATTTAAATTTTATTGTCTTGTAATTCGTGTTTGTAGAAATTTATAGGATTTTATATTATGTTGAAGAGCTCCAAACGGAGCCATAATCCAACACAATTCAATTAGCCAATATAAATTAATTAAAATATTATGAAATAAAAAGGAATTTTTTATTACAAATAATCTATAAACAAGTTAATTATATAAAAATATTTAATTATGACTAGAAAACAATTAAAAAAAGGGTACTTAAATTTCAGCATAGAAACTACTCGAGGCTATTCTAAGTAAAATAAGTTATTTTAATAATAAATGATTATTTTAATAGTAATATTCATATAATAAAATAAATTATTTTAATATGTAATAACTATTAATTTAAATTTTGCTAAAATAAATTATTTTATTATCAAATTATTATCTATTAATAATTTTTAATCTAATAAAAAATTATTTAAAAATAAATTATTATTTTAGTTACATTTAATTTAATTTTGATAAAATTAAATTCTTTTATATGTAATTATTGTCTATTAAAAATAATTTTTAATTTTAATAACATAAATCATTTTTAGTTATAGATTATTATTTTAATTTTAACAAAACAAATCATTATAATAATATATTATTTATTAAAACTAATTTTAATTTAATAAAATATTTGAATATAATAATTTATTTTAATATGATACAAGAAAACCAAACAAATGTTAAAATTGGCAAAATATTTATAACAGAAAAAAAAAACGAGAATGAAAATAGAATTTTTCTATCTATGTTTTTCTATTCAATTTTTTTTATTTTTTTGGTAAGAAAAAAATAAAAATAAATTTACCAAAACCATTTTTATTGTTAATTTTTAAAAATTTATAAATTTAAAAAAATAATAAATATCACTACAACATAACACACTTTTGACAACCAAAAATTTGGTCACTAAATCATTTTTTTGGTTGCTAAAGATTTCCACAATCAAATCAAACTTAGTCGGCAATTGATCGAGAAATATTGGTGGAAGAAGGTTTTAGCAACCAAACCAAGGGTTGGTTGCTAAAAATTGTTTTTCCACAATCAAAAATTTAATCGCCATAATATAATTTTTAGTGACCAATTAGTCGCCAAACCACAAATAATTTGTTAAGGATTCAAAGCATTCACCGACCAAATAGTCGCGAATTGTAAAACTTTTAATAATCAATTGGTCACTAAATATGAGCCCTTTAATAACTAATTAGTCGCCAAATCTCAAATAATTTGTTGAGGATTCAAAATATTTTCCAACCAACTAGTCACAAATTATGGACTCTTTAGCTACCAATTGGTCGCTAAATATTAGACTTCCAGCAACCAATTGGTCACCTATTTTGTTCAAAAATTCAAATTGGTTAAGCTAGTAGCAATCAATTGGTCGTCAATTCTTAACTTTTAGTGACCAATTGGTCACCAACAATATTTAAAAAAATAAAAAAATTATAGCAACTATTATTTTCATTTTCTAATTTATTTTCCTGCAACAATACACGCAAAAAATATTTGCCTGTAACAATCACATAAATTGACGAAAAAAATAACATCCACCATTAAATCATATATTCCCAACCATAAAAATAGATATTTAGAGGGTCGTTTGGTAATACTGTCGTTTTTCTGTTTATATTTATATATTTATATTTTCTGATTTTTGTTTTTGTTATCATTTTTTTAAAAAATAAAAACTGAAACTGCATTTAGAAATATAATTTTGCCTACAATTACTAATTTTGTATTTTCATAAAATATTTAATTTTATTATTTTTAAAAAATTAATTAAAGTTAATAAATATATTTTATATCAATTTAATTTAAATATATTATTTATTAAAAACAATTGAATAAAATATAAGTATTATGTCATTTAATCCAATAAATATAAAATATATTAATTACAATTTAATTCCATTATTTACTAAAAATAACTGATCAAAATATATTTTATAATAAACTAAATAATTTAGTTACGATATTTAATAAAAATCATTTGATAAAATATAATTCATATTAAATAAATTAATTTAATTAATTTAATTAATTATGATATTTATTAAAAATAATTTAATAAAATTATTTATGTTAATTAAATTAAATTAATATATTTTATTTTATTATTTATTAAAAATAATTTAATAATATATATTTCCTATTAATTAAATTAACTAATTTAATTTAATTATTTATTGGAAATAAATTAATAATATATATTACATATTAATTTAATTAATTTAATTTAATTATATTATTTACTAAGAATAATTTTAGTTTGATAAAATACTTGAATAAAATAATTTATTTTAATATGATGTAACAAAAATAGATAAATTATTAAAATTAACAAAATGTTTGCAGCAAAAAAAAAAAAGAGTGAAAACACTTTTTTTTGTTTACATTTTTCTGTTTAAGTTTTTATTTTTTCGGAAACAAAAAAATATAAACAGATTTAACAAATATGTTTTTGTTGTCAATTTACAAAATTTTAAAAATATAAACAGAAAAATTGAAAACAAAAACATCACCACACAGGACCTTAATAAAACCACAACATATGTATGGTCTCCAAAAGTTACATAGACCAATATATCAGTTTAATATCAATACTACAACAATAGTATCAATACTACTACAATGTTCTACACTACTCACACATTTACAGTAATTCTTACACATGGAACAGATCATTAATTCTTCAAAAAAAAAAAAAAAACTAAATTCTTGATAAAACCTCCTTACCTTACTAGCACCCATGAAAAAAAGAAAACAACCACCTTTGAAAGATGCAATTCACGCATAATGCGCACCTGGCACTCAAAAATAATAGTGTTAATACTAACACAATCACAATACAGAGCAAAACATGATGCATGTAATACATCTCACCGAAAATCATATTGATACTAACACAATCCAAGCCGGACAACATCTACAAAAAAGTCATATAAGCATTTGTGATTTGTTTTCATTACCTTAGAAATGGTTTTTTTGCTAAAGAAATTAAAGATCCAAAATTAATCTAACTCTGTCACACACTTATATCCCGAGTTACATATATTTTGGACAATATCACCCCCCAAAAAAAATTATTAATTGTAATTTTAAGATTCTGCATTCATCAAATTTTGACAAAATGAACATATAAGATTTGCACATAAACCTATACACACGTCCAAAGTAATAAAATGATTTTATAAAAAATTTTAATTTTTATTTGATTAATCAAAAAAATAAACACGTGCAAGTAATTTAATTTTCCCTCATATTTTCTCTTCTCTTAACAGATCTTTTCTACAAAGATAGAATAAAAGTAAATTTAACCCAAAATAGAAGGGGAGCAAAGCCACAAAACTATTACCTGCTCCAAGGTCAGAAACATGATCACATTCCATGATCCTAACCTTCCAAAATTTGAGAGGAAGCCCTTGTAGAAAGCAAGAGGTCCCTACAAAAAGATACACAGTAATAAGACGGTTGAATTATATCGTACCCATAAAACTCAACTCAACATGGTTTACCAATAAAATGACTGAAAAATTAAAGTCAGACTTAGCAGACAAACGAGCAAATGGACATCATCTTACAGTATAATTTTTTTTCTCTGTTATTGATAGTTGGTCTTAAACTTGGGGCTGGACATCATCATAATTGGCAATCCATTTATTCACTTTCAAATTTTTCTGTTATATTTGTAAAACGTACAAAATAAACTATAGAAGACGGATTCATCAGAGATATTATTAAAAGGCTACAATAAACTTTTTGGTTTTGATAATTTCAAAGGTGATAAATAACTGTGATAAGAATAATGCATAAACTATTACATACGTTGTTATCTTTGGAGACATGGGAAATCTTCAACAAAATTACCACCAGCATAGAAGTTCTTAACCTGTTAAATTATGCATGAAAATCAATAACTTGCAAACACAGAAAACCATAGGTAATTTGGTCCAGCATTGGAAGAAAGTCACGTAACCTACAGGTTCATACAACCCAATTCTTAGACCTCCGAATAGGCATTGACGATGCAATCCAGATACAATGCCTTTCCAGAGAGTAGGTAGGCTTTCTTCCCTTGCAATAGTACCAACAGTACCTATCAATCCCTAATATTTTGGTAAAGCCACCGCATCCCCTGCAACTGCTGTCTTTTGGAGCTGAAGCTTAACTTTTAGCAGTGTCCAATGGAATAGAACAAATCTGCGCAAAATCAAATTAGTGTCAATAAAATGAGAGAAAAAAAAAATCACTTTCTATCACATATGTATCAAACCAAAATATGTGCATAAATTTGGATACATAAACAAGTCTAACTTACAAATATGATCTGGAACAATTTTGGAATCAATTTGGTTCCATTTGGGTATCTTAGATATATAAATGCCATGCAAATTCTGATCCAACATTCATCATGACCACTTCATTTATTTTTCTTCCCCTTTTTTTTTTTTTTCGCCAACATTTATAATATCACATATGTGTAGGAATTTATGACACCCCCCCCCAAAAAAAAGAAACTGAACTTCCATAAACAATTCCGCAGTCACCACTGTAACTTCAAATCGTCTAAGATTGGCAAGATTTGCACACGCACAAGCATCACATCACACACGAGATGAAGACACCCAAGCTTTATTACTCTTCCCCAACTCTATGTTTTCATAGTTTGGAGATTGTAACGATTACAATTAAATTACAAAATACTTCATAGTACAAGGTCACACATCATGCCGAAACAATTAAAGTAAAAATTGAGATGATTAGGCTTTCAATCTCTCGAGAAATCATTACGTCATGAACCCATTAATAAAATTAGGATGAACCAATAAGCACTCCAAGATATCCAATTAAAACATTAACTTCTAATCAATGTACCAATCCAATAGCAAATTATTAGCACGAAGAGGAAATCATAAACATCTCAGCATTATAATTGAAAATTTCCAGATTAATAGATAAAATTGAAGTGCATTAGCTTTAAAACAAAACAAAAATACTGAAATCTCAGTTCAAGTACGAAGACCTTATTTCAACTAAAGTCACCAAGCCCATATCAACACATCCTTTCAAAACCCTAATTTGACCCAAAGAAGAGAGAGCCAAACTGAGCCGCACACCGAAGATTGGAGATTTCAATCAGTCGGATTCATCAGAAGATGCAGAAAGCAACAGAGGGGTTGCCTTGAGAGGGTGGAAACCAGCTTTAAGGTCGCGAGCTTGGTGTTTCTAATCTTCGGCTTCACTAGCGGTGGCGGTGGAAGAGGGTTTTTCTTCTTGGTGATGCTCGGTGGTGCTGGAGCAGCAGGCCAGAAAGGCACAGCAGCACAAGGCAGCGCGCGGGGAAATCTGAAAGAGAATGGGGGTTGGGTAATAGCGGTGGAAAGGAGTCGGATTGGGCTGAGACCCGGCCCGGACCGACCCGAAAGCTGCCCGCGCTCACCCTTGCCCGCCGGGGTCCGTACAACCCGGCCCTGCCCACCCCCTTACCTCCGGGTGAGGGCTTGGATCAACATGACCTGTCTCGAGACCGGACCCTTGGGTCAACATGACCCGACCCGAGACCGAACACAACCTGCCCGCACCCTTTCCTCTTCTTATGCGCCTTGCTGCACTGCATCCCCTCTCCCTAGTCAATGACCGTTTGGGTGGGGAGAAATTTTTTTTTCTCTTTTTGATCGTTTAGGCCGCCTTTGTTTTTTTTGTTTTTTGTTTCTAACCGCTCCTGGTGGTAGTGGGCCGTTGGTAGCCCCAACGATCCAAATTGTTTTAAATTATTACAAAATCTCTCCCCGAAAATATTACAAATTCCCTAACCTTCTATATTAGAGGTGACCCATTTCCCTCGTTTACATTCTTTTATCCCCAGTTTGTTAGAGAATGAGTGTTAAAAAAAATTAAAATTAAAATGTAATTTTTCTATTTTCCCTTTATTATTTTTACATATCATAAATAAATATATTTAAAAAATATAATAATATTCTAAACTATATTATTTACCTACTTGACATTTTTTTCTTTATTTACTGTTGTTCTCCTTTCTTTTTCTCATCTCTCTCTCTCTCTCTCATCCCATTCTCCAAACAAAGGCTTGGTGCCCTTGTGGGTATCGACTTGTCTCTCTTGTTTAATTTACTTCAAAGCTTAAGAAAATAGTTGAATTAAAACTTTTTGGACGGGAGGACCACTTATCAGACAGAGACATTCTGAATTTCATCAGCATCAACAAAAGAAGAGAAATATGGACAAGGAGACAAAAATTTATTCTAAGAAAATAGTTAACTTATATAATTTTATTTTAAACATATTTCTACTAGTATTTTATTATTCTGATTTTTTTCCTTATATATATATATATATATACATATTCTTTTTTCTTTGGTACATTAACATTTTTTTCACCAAAAATAATAGATAAGGATGCTTGCAAAATTTTGCTTTGGCTTTCATCACGTCGTCTTATCAATACCGCATGGACACATCATTATACTATAGACATATGTATTTGGTTTTGGCATTCATTGAGAAGGCGACAACTCCATTGGACCACTGTCATATCAATAGGCACGCATGAAATGGGAATGACAATTGTTGTTTCAAATTATAACGTTTCAATGATGTTTATACACTCTTAAGAAAAAAAAAAAAAAAGCAAGCATTTTCAACGGTCACTTTTTCACAACCAAAGTTAAATTTAGTTGCTAAAGAGTACTTTTTGCATGACCAAATCTAGGGTAGCTGAATAACTTTTGGTTGGTGAAATCTTACATTTGACAATCAATTAGCCGCTAAAGGTAAATCTTCGGCAACTAAATTATTATTTAATCGTCAAATGTTCTAAATTTATCCTCTAAAAACTTTTCTTGAAAAGTGTGATGCCAAAATTCAATTTTGCCAACTAAATTATTTAGTCATAAAAAGTTTTGATTTTCTTTTATATTTGTCGACCAGTAGATTAGTAGCTACAATTTTTTATTTTTTTTAATCTTTACCGGCTAATTTATTTAGTCGCTTAAAGGTTATTTTTTTTTATTCATTGCCAAGCAAGTTCTTTAGTTGCTTGAGTTTTTCTTTTTTTTTTTTTTTCCTTTTTTTTTAAACCTTTACCGACCACATGGTCAGCTAAGCCGTTAGGTTGGATTTAATTTTCCCCAATCCTTATTCTTTTTTCCATTTCCCAATAAAGGTGTAAATGGGTCAGGTTAGGCTCAATCCGTCCTTTGACTTGGGGTCGAGCCGCCCCTCCACATTTTCGCGTCGAGTCAGGTCGGGTCCACCAATTCCCGCTTCTAACCCGCCCCAATTGACCCAACCTATTTTTTAATATTTTTAATACTTTTTAATTATATTAAAGTAAATAAAATACATAATAAAACTCAACCAAACACATTAAAATAATTATTGACAAAAATTAAAATTTATTAAATAACAAACAATTACATAATTAACATTAAATTTAAGATTACAATTTACAAATCCAGAATTATAAGAAAAAAAATAAATGATAGAGTAATAAATAGGTGCATCACTTCATGTCTTATACATTCTAACTAGGTTGACACCTATAAGAGTGACTATTATTTTCAAATATTACTCTATTTATACATCATCATCATTTATTACTAGATCTACTAGTGTGTTATTCTCTTCACGTAAATATATTGCATCAAAGTCAATGGCAAGTTACTCTTTTTTGGCATCTTCTTGTTGTCCACTTTTGACGAGATACCAATCTCATAAACACATCAAGACTTTTGCTGTCGGTGAGACCAATCGAATTCTGAATTGACTAATAATGCGCGTACTTGTATTAAACGCTTGCTCGGATGTTACAGTAGAAATTGGAAATGTAAGGATATCATTAGTTAAAACTGAAAAAAAAATATAAATTTAGATTATCTTCTCTTCCACCAGTCTAAAAGATTAAAAATCATCTTCATTTTCTATCGAAAGTGTACCAAGATAACATTGCAGGTTGAATGAATTTGATAAACTAGCACTTGTTGATGAATGTGTCCACTGAGATATTATTCTTCTACAAAGGGATGTATTACCACCAAAGTCACGGTGAGAAGAGAACGTTGGGGTGATAGTTGTTTGGGCAGTTATACGATTAGTATCATACTGACCCACTAAAACTTGCATTTGCTCTTTAACATTATTTAATTATTCTTGAGTACTTTATGGCCCATATATCATTTCTAATAATTGATAAAAAATATTTTCTTTATATCTATGGTCTAAAATAGTGGTAATACTAAAATATATAAGAAGTGGGTTAAAATATTTGTTAAAATTTTCCTTCATTATAAGAACTATAGCAACATAATATTCTTAGACTATATTTTTTGAAAATTTCATCAATAACTTCCAATTGATAAACAACTGTAGAAGAAGTAGGATAATAAATCTCACAAAATATTTTAGTAATAATATCAAAAACATATAAAAAATCTCTATAAAAATTTGCATTTGCCCAATTAATGAGATCAATACTATCTAAACTAAGAGCTTGATTACTTAAAATAAATAAATCAATTGTTTTTTATGTTTAATAGTAACGTTTAACATAACATAGATTGAATTCCATCTTATATTAATTTTCATTGGTAATTTTTTAGGTTTTAAACTAATTTGAGTACATATACCAGCAAATAGATTAATTCTTTTTGGAGAATTCATAGTACAAACTATAACTTTTTTTATTTTAATAATAGAAGATTCATAAATATCCAATCCATCCTTTACAATTAAATTAAATATATTGGCATAACAACGCCCATAAAATAATGGACCCCTCGTAGGCAAAGTATTAAATAAGTAATTAAAACAAACATCATTATATGAAACATTATCTAAAGTAATAGAAAATATTTTTTTACATAATCTCCATGATACAAGTTCACCAGAAATAAGTTTCCTAATACTCAATCCAGTATAGGATTGTTTAACTAATTTAAATGAAATAATATGTTTATTCAATTTTCAATTTTCATCAATATAACATGCAGTTATACAAATATATTCAATATTTTGATAGGATTTCCTCACCTTATAGGTCAAGTAAACATTTCCTTCAAAATCATCAAAATAAGTTTTTAATTCATCTTTTTTTTGTTTCAAAATCTTATAAAACTTTATTTTTTGAAGTATTTTTTGAAAAACTGCAATATTGTGACGTAAAACTATCGCAAATAAATTCTTCAAAATGTCAATTTTCACTCATTGTGAAAGGTTATTCATCTTTAACAATATATTTAACTAAATTATTTTGTATTCTTGTAGGGCCATAAAAAAAAATATTTAAATTATCACATTCATTACCTAATTGAGTTTGTGTAGCATGTGAAAAATATTGATCAATTACAAAATTGATGCAGGGATTGTGTTAATACTTTCTATTTAAATGTCTTGTTAGGTGACTAGTTTTAAAAGTAGTCCTACCATTTAATAAATTCTCACAAATATTACATTTAACCTTATACGTACATTCCATCATCGCATGGAATTCTAGAAAAAAAGTCTCATAATTTTGAAGAGCTATGCTGTTGGCCGTGGCAGGAAGATGATGCACCAACATCACCACTTGTGCTAAAGGTGTTGGTATTTATGGTGATACAAATTGTTCCATTTATTTTTGAGAGGGAAAAGATATTGAGTCCCCACCTTCCAAATCAAAAAAAAGGGTGTCTCTAGGATCCTTTTAGAAAAAAAAAAATAGTTTGATGGAAAAATTAAAATATGCAAATTAAAAAAAATGTATGTATGCAAATTAAAAAAATTAAATACTAACTTGGAATAATTTGAAACTTTGAAATATTTGATCTTTAAATCTTGACTTTAAATTTGATAGAATTGGATGCACTTGAGCACAATTAAAGAGTACACTTGAGACTTGGTAGCTTGGTGGTGTAGAATTTGAGAGAGAATTTGTTAATTTTTTGTAAGTTTGAATGAATATGTGTGTGTGGTATTTATAATTTATTACTTCTCTTCCCTCTTATTAACTTTTTCCCAAAAACATAAATCTCCTTATTGTATTTTTTGTATATTTTGTATATTTTGTATATTTTATTTCGCTTTCATTCAACCCTCTCCCAAATAAGGGCTAAATAAATAAACAAATAACGCCATTACTAATTTTCTACTCACAGCAAATGTCCTTTAATTTTCCCAAGCAATTAGTCAAGCACCGACCTATATTATTGCAACAAGGGACCACGCCCCTATCAAATTTTGAAAAAAATTTGTATACATAGTATAGGTAAGGATATCAACAGGTTGGATCAGGGTTCAGTAATACCTCTACTATCTCCAAACTCACAGGTAAAAAATATACCTGAACCAAGTGAATACTTGATGAGTATCTTTAAGTGGTTACCATCCACTTATAACTCATTGTGAATCGAATATCTATAACATTCAAATATAATACATTTATTTCAAGAATAGAAATTAAATAAAATTAAAAATTCTTTAAATCCAATAATTTTATAATTTTAAATTCTAAAAGATTGAAAAAATTATCTTTCAAATAATATTTTTAAATATTTTGTACTTATTAAAATTTATTATATTATTTTTATAAAGATAAAATTTAAAGAAAAAAAATCTAATATTTGATTTAGTCTTAAGCATCTATTATAACTAAGCCAAAAATAAAAAATAAAAATTTGTGTTTATGTGCTTCGTTACATAAAAAAATTAAATCTTAAATTTAAAATAAATTATTTAGTATCAAAATTCTAAATTATTTGGGTAGACTTACAGTGTTTTTGTGATGCTTCTCCGTTGGCCCCGACGATGGCAACAGACAAAGAACACTCTCCGCTGCTATTTCCATGGATGATCAATGTCCTTCACTACAGAGCTTAACTTCCCTTGGAGCTTGCTTGTCTTGGCCGATGATGTATTCAATCAAAACTCAAGGAGTCAGCCGCCCTAGAAAATAGCTTCATTCACCTTCTATGTATTGTCATAAAATATACAAGTTCTTGTTACCATAAATTAAATTGATAAGTGGAAATTTATTTAGAAATTTTAACTAATTAGATTATTTTGTGTGTGTTTAAATTAGTGTTTAAGCTGCGCTTATACCTTTTATTTTTTTAACCATTAATAAAATAATTATTTTTATTTAAATTTTTATAATTTATCTATGTAAATATAAATTTTTAAATTTTTAAATAATTTTTATACATATTTTATAATTTAAAACTAATAATTATATAATTAAAAAATATATCAGTGTTCATAAATAAAAAAATCTAATTATACGTAAATCACTCCTGATTTCTGACAGAATGCTTGATAATAATAAAGAATTATTATTATTTTTTTAAAAGTAAAAAGAATTATTTTTCATAACAACAATGAAAATAATTGAGATCAAAGCGGCCTGTTGTTTTAGAAAAGGGGAAAGCTGACGACAAGATTTAAAACCGTTGCATTAATGATTAATGATTAATGTTAAATGGTCTAGATTTATTTAAATATTTTTTAATTAAAAATATATGAATTAAAAATATATGAATAAATTTAAATTATTAAATTTTAAGCCAACTGTTCAATTTAACGTTTGCGGTTGGCCAGGAGAAGTAGTGCCAACTTACTCGAGTCCGTTGTCTTATTATAGTTTTGATTCTGACCGATCGACGCGCGCTTAGATGAACTGTAGTTTGCAGCGATCAATTGGTCACACAAAATAAGTCCAAGCCAATCAAAAATATATATTATGTACTATAAATATATATGTATATATTACAAATAAATTCTTACATTTTACTTTTAATTTTTTATTAAATAAAATTATACAATCACCGACTACTAGCTTAAGCCATCAATTATTTATTATTATCTTAAAACACTGCAACACAAATGGCTTCTCATGAGAAAAAATTGTGAGGAAATTTAATTTTCTCACTATAGAATGACATTTTGCATGGAAAATAAAATTTCCTCACAGTTTTCTAGTTGATAAGGTAATAAAAGGTGAGGAAATTAATTTTTGTTGCCAAAGCTACCTTTTGGTGAGGAATTTAGATTTTTTCTCACGAAAAAAAACAGAACAAATTTTCCGAATGCTAAGGCGAGGAAAAATTTCCTCGCGAAGTTTGTTTGCTTTTTGTGAGAAAATATATTTTCTCGCCTTATTATATACATGATTTTGTCAAATTATACTAAAAAGGACGAGAAAATATTTCCTCACCAATATTTCCCAACTTTTTGGCACTGAAGGAAGGCGGGGAAAAATATGGCGGGACTCTAAAATTAATTAAAGGAAAAAAAGGACAGAACGGTGCCGTTTGGGAGGGGATTACAATCCCAAATACCTTCTTCAACCTTCTCTCCGTAAATCTCGACGCCTCAGTATTTCCATCACTCCTCTCTCTGATCTTTGCAGACAATGTTTAGTTTCTCCCTCTTTTCGCACCAGAGGTCGATTATTTGAGCTCGCTTCTCATGCCGGTTGATTTTACAAATCCAGGTTTGTATCCATCTTTGTTAACCCTTTTTATGAAAATGCTTTCTTCTGATTCCGAGTCGATTATGTGAGCTCGCTTCTCATGCCGGTTGATTTTACAAATCCAGGTTTGTAGCCATCCTTGTTAACCCTTTCTATGAAAATGCTTTCTTCCGATTCTGAGTCGACGTTGTGAGCTTCGCTTGCCAGTCGCTTCTCACGCCGGTTGATTTTACAAATCCAGGTTTGTAACCATCTTTGTTAACCCTTTCTATGAAAATTCTTTCTTCCGATTCTGAGTCAACGTTGCGAGCTTCGCTTACCAAACGATTTCATGAACCCAGATGTATATTTACCCCCCTGTTATACTATGCCCAAGTCTAATTTTTTGCTTTTGCGGAAATCTTTAGTGAAAACTAATTTAATGATAGTCTAATAATCATATTTGATTTGGTTCTTTTCTTGATTTATTTGTCAAAATATTTTCAAGCATGATTAATTTCCAATATTGTTTGCTGCCGAAGCATATATATACACAAACATACATTATTATACCCTTTCTTCTCCATTGAAAATAAATTAACACTGCGAATTAATCAATAAATATATCAATGCACACTTCACCTCCTCCACTTGGTGAATTTGAAAGGCTGAAGCGCCGGTGGAGGAAGTGGCCTTGCGGGGTCTTGAATCTCACCGAGAAGCCGTCTTTTATTGGATCCCATTTGACGTTTGAATCTATTCGATTTTGGATGATAAAAATCTCTTACTTACTGGCTATATGAGATTTTTATCAAGTAGTAATTATTTGAATTGTATAGAGTATGGGCATCTGAAGAATTTTCTGTTTTATCCTAGCTAACAGTAAACAAATAGAGTCCTTAATTTATAATGAAGTGTGCTTGGAATTTAAAATGCTTGAGTTTGCATCCTAGTTATTATTAGCTCGAGTACTCGGTCATAGGGACTTGATAACTACTAACATTCATAGTGCACCAAAAGTCTCTTTGATGTGGGCTTGCTATTGTGCTTTATTGCCATATAGTCAACTTATTTTGTCATTGGTTGTTAAGTTTAAGATTTGCTAGTGAGAGTCATGTTACTTCTTGAAAACAAAATGTTATAATGAATCAGAAAAAAGAAGTTTAGACAATTGATGACAACCTTTTGTAGAATAAAAACCAATATATAGTCACCATATTTAGCATGGATTTTTCAGGATTCCTTGGCTAAGCTTAGTTTTTATTTTACTTTATTTTATTTTGATTTAGAAGTAAGGGAGAGAAAATTGATATTTTGTCATTGCTTGTTTGATTTGATTTTACTTTTTCATTGCTTGTTTGACGCCGAAAATAGAGAAAAGAGGAGTAAACACGAGGGAGCACTCAAGTAGCACACTTGCCACCCAATTGGAAATCTACCACGAGGGATAAGAGAACAGGATAACAAGAAGAACTCTTTTTTCTCAAAAGCCAAAGGCTAAATTCTCATTCATTCAGATCAACCCCCCTTCATTACAAGCCTCTAGCCATAACTACTACAACTTCCAAGGGAAGACACAAGCTTTCAAGCAATTAGAAATTAGCAACTTTTGACAAAAACTAAAATCACTTAACGAGGGGCTTAAGAAGCTTTAAAAGACAATAAGACTCCAAATAATCAAAATAAAATGGGTAAAAAGTGGACAAATTTTCAAGAATAACCAGCCCCAAAACAGAAGGAAATACCAAAAGTTGTTATATTCGCGTATGTACAGTCAACCAAAACACACTTCAGTAAAATAATCATAACTTCCTCTAGAAAACTCCAAATGATACACCGTTTTTTTTTTTTGGAAAGTAGACTCATAGATCCTTCTTGGTACCAAAAATTAGCTCCAAATTCCAACCCAATTAAAAATGGCGTTGCTGCAAAGTTGGTTAAAAATTGATGACTGACAGCAAAATACTCTGTTTTGCAGCTTTCAAAATTTTGAGTTTCTAAGTTTATGACTTCAATTGAGCTGGGTTTGAAGATGACAAAAACCTCCGATATAATTGTCCAATGTCATTGTTTGATAAGGCTCCAAATATTCAAAATAAAGTGGGTAAAAAATGGACAAATTTTCAAGAAAAACTAGCCCCAAAAGTTGCTATATTCGCACCTATACAGTCAACCAAAACACACTTCAGTAAAATGATCATAACTTTCTCTAGAGAACTCCAAATGATGCATCGTTTTTTTTGTTGGAAAGTAGACTCATAGATCTTTCTTAGTACCAAAAAGCAGCTCCAAATTCTAAACCAATTACAAATGGCATTGTTGCAAAATTGGTTGAAAATTGATGATTGACAGCAAAATACTCTTTTTTGCAGCTTTCAAAATTTTGAGTTTCCAAGTTTATGACTTCAATTGAGCTGGGTTTGAAGATGACAAAAACCTCCGATGTCATTGTTTGATACTGATTTAATATGATAAGGGCTTATTTTTGGTTAAGCCCAATTTTTAGGCCATCATTAATTGACTATGTTTGTCATTAGACATGGACAAGAGTTGGATGTCATTAGCTAAGACTGCAGATGGGAGAATGGGTCAGCCGTATCGTGATGGTGTAATGTCATTTCTTCATTATGCTGTGAAAGTTGCTGACCAAGAAGGATATATTATGTGCCCGTGCACAAAGTGTGTGAATGTTTGTCGACAATTGATTAGATATGTGCAGATACACTTACTCCAATATAGGATTATGCAAAGCTACACTGTTTGGCATAGGCACGGGGAATCTCGTATGTTAGATGAAACTCAGCATCATTATGAAATGAATAGCAGTGAGTTCAGAGATTCGGGTGGCATTGATGCATTGGTAGAAGACCAAATAAGAGGGGACTCAACCAATACAAACCCGGAAGAGGAAGTGCAAAGCTTTGATAAACTATTAAATGATTCTAGGAGAAAGGTGTACCCAAATTGCTCAGGTTTTACTTTATTGAGTTTTGTTATTGAGTTGTTTAATTTGAAGGTAACAAACCACATGAGCAATAAAGCAGTTGATATGTGGTTGCATTTCTTGAGAAAACTTTTACCAGAGGGTAACTTAGTTCCCAAGTCCACCCATGAAGCTAAAAAAATACTGCGCGACTTGGGTTTGTCATATGAGCTCATTGATGCATGCATAAATGATTGTGTGCTTTTCTGGAAAGAGAATACAAACTTGGATAAGTGTCCAAAGTGTAACGTATCTAGGTATAAAATCAATGGTAGAAGGGGTAAAAAAATCCCTCATAAGATTTTGCGTTACCTCCCTGTGACTCCAAGGCTAAAAAAACGATACATGAATAAAAAGATAGCTAAGAGCATGCGGTGGCATAAGGAAAAGTGTGTAGATGATAGGGAATCGAGGCATCCAGCTGATGGTGAGGAGTGGAAAGAGTTTGACAAACAACATCCTGAGTTTGCATTGGAGCCTCGCAATGTGAGGTTAGGGATAGCCACAGATGGGTTCAATCCATTAGGGAACATGGATAATTCTTATAGCATATGGCCTGTCGTTCTCGTTCCCTACAACTTGCCACCTTGGTTGATAATGAAAGAGCTATTTCTCATGCTGTCATTATTAATTCCTGGAGACAAGCAACCAGGAGTTGACATCGATGTTTATTTGCAACCTTTGGTTGACGAGTTGAAGGATTTGTGGAATAATGGAGTGTTAACTTATGATGCCACAAGTGGTGAGAGTTTCCAGATGCGTGCAACTGTGATGTGGACAATACATGATTGGCCTGCATTTGGTGATGTATCTGGGTGGAGAACAAAGGGTCACTATGCCTGTTACACTTGCAACGATGAACCTTACTTTGAATCTGTGAGAAGTAAGACTATATACCTTAACCATCGTGCCTATTTGCCAGACGACCACCCAGAACGGCGAAAGTAGGCAGCCTATAATGGTAAATGTGAAACACGAAAAAGATCTTTGGAGTTACCTGTGAATAAGATAGAAGAGCAATTGAACAACGTACCAAAGATCTCATTTGGAAAAGATCCGAACAACAAAAAAAGGCCTCGCTATGACCCAAATTGGACAAAGGTTAGCATCTTGTATGATATGCCATGTTGCAAGAAGCGGAAGCTTCTACATAATATTGATGCCATGCATGTGCTAAAAAATATTAGTGAGGCAATTTGTGGAACTATGTTGGGTATCAAAGGGAAAAATAAGGACACAAATAAGGCTCGAAACGACATGGAAGATATGAACATACGAAAAGAGTTGTGGTTGATACAACGTCCCGATGGTTCATGTGTCAAGCCTCGTGCTAATTTTTCATTGACATCTCAACAAAAGGAGGGGTTCCTTGAATTCTTGAAATCAGTCAAGTATCCGGATGGCTATGCTGCAAATATATCAAGGTCAGTGAACGTGAGAAATGGTAGATTAACAGGTTTAAAAAGCCACGACTACCATGTTCTCATACAACGAATTCTTCCTATTGGAATGCGGGGTTTTGTGGACAAAGAGATTAGCACAACATTGTTTGAGTTAGGTAGCTTTTTTCAAGACTTGTGTTCCAAAAAACTTAAGCGGTGTGAACTTGAGAAATTGGAGGAACGTATAGTGCACATTCTATGTAAGCTTGAAAAAATCTTTCCCCCTGCCTTCTTTGATGTGATGGTGCACTTGGCCATTCATTTGCCACGTGAGGCTATTCGTGGAGGACCTGTGCACTTTCGGTGGATGTATCCAATCGAAAGGTTATTTACGTTGCTAATAGCTAATAGATTATAACTTTTTTTTTTTTGTACTTACTCTTACTCCTAGCTCTTATTTGCTTCTAGGTTTCTTGGGAAATTAAAGAGGTTTGTTTCCAATAGAGCTCGACCAGAAGGCTCAATTGTACAGGCTTACATTGTAAAGGAGTGTATAAATTTTTGCTCAATGTACTTGGATGGAGCTGAAACAATACATAATCGACCTGAACGAAATGACGATCTTGGTGTACGTGGTGACGGATTGACAGTATTTAATCAAACAACTCGTCCTATTGGCTTAATCACTAGAGATGGTCAGATGTCGCAAGAGCTCCGTAATATTGCCAACTGGTTCTTGTTGTACAATAGTCCGGAGTTGGGGAACTACTTAGAGTAAGTGCTTCGTCCAATTATGATGTATATTTTCCATCGTATGCTATGAAAAATATTAACAATATTTAACCCATTAACCACCTTCTTTGGAGTAGGGAACATAAGAATGTGTTAGCTATTCGAGAAGGAGAAAACATAAATCACAAGCAACAGAAAGAATTTCCAAAGTGGTTTAAAGATCGTGTAAGACATTAAATTATTAGAACTCTTTCTATTATGGTAGTAAACAAGATGATTAGTAGTAATTAAATCACTTTTGCTTTGTGTCTGATTGTAGATGAATAGATTGAGAGCAGAAGAGTCACCAGAGGCAACTGATAAGTTGTGGTCATTAGCAAATGGTCCTACTTCGCTAGTGAAGGAATATTCTGGTTGCATAATCAATGGCGTAAGATTCCACACAAGAGAACTAGATGATCGTCGAACGAGTCAAAATAGTGGTGTGCTTGTACGAGGTGATCATGAGCATGAAATGCATGACTTTTATGGTCATATAAGCAAAGTTTGGGAACTTGAATACAGGTGTCATAATAAAATTGTGTTGTTCCAATGTGAATGGTATAACACCGGCAACACTGGTAGAACCAGAACAATACGAACGGATGCATATTGCACGAGCATTAATGTCACTAGTCGGTGGTATCAATTTGATCCTTTTGTGCTTCCTAGGCAAGCGAAGCAAGTCTTTTACCTAAATGATACTAAATGGGGTAAGCCTTGGCAAGTTGTACAACAAGTCCAACATAGGGGTGTGTTTGATGTACCAGAGCTTGATAATGAAGAATTTGGGTATCTTATTGATGGCGATGATGCATTCCAACAAGAGAGCATTACCTCAGTTGTTCCAATTGATGTTGAAGCAGAAGTTCATTGTCGTAAAGATGGTGCTGAAGACGAGATTACGTTAGGGGTTAGGTTATCAAATGAAACAATAGAGGATAATGGAGATGACGAAGAAGATGAAGACACTGAAATACCTGATGTGGATATGGATCCTGATATGGATTATGATATGTAGTTATGTTTTGTGCATCATTTTAAATGTCGCTAAAGTCTTGAATTATTTGTTTGTTTGCATTTCTGTTGTCTTTTTCCTTGTGTTGTTATAACAAAATGTGCTTCTTCCAATCATGTTTATCTTATTTGTTATTGGGCTTTACATAACTTATGTCTTATAGTTGCAACGATGGGAAAAGGAAAAAAATAATTCATCCAACCAGGTTCTCTAGTTACTCAGAAGAAAACCAAATATGAGAGTAAAAGAGATGAGACAATCAAAAAGAACAACACGGTATTAAAGGCTTTTGGAATAGAGAGTACACTAGCTTCTTTGAGGGGTTCATCTTTTCCAAACTATACAAATGAAAAGGGAGGGGGTACTGGAAGTGATTTAAATGATGATGATGATGATGACTACAGACTACCAGAAGATGAGGACGATAGTGACGATAAGTCCTTGGATTCTTTTGAAGAGGTACAATATGGATAATCTTTTAAGTGTTTTTCATTTTGTGTGTGGGGTTTATGAGTTTAGAAAAAGAGATTTAATTACGTGTGTTTTTGTATCAGCTATGGAAATGCTTGGTAGCTTAGAAAAATCCACCATAATGTGTACTTTATCTCTATTTTATCTTATGTAATATTTGTACATTTCTTGTTATTATGTCGTGTTAGGCACTAAAGATGCCACCAAGTGGACCAACAAAATCACAAGTTCAACTCCAAAATGACTCGACATTTGTCCTTGAAAGGATGACTCGTTCGACACTAGATCCTACAGTTGAGTCCCAGGTATAATATTGGATGATTAACTATATGTTTTTGTTTGTGTGGTTCTATGACATAAGAGAAAAAGAGAGCGAGAGTTTTCAGTGTTTTTTTGTCAGCTACGGAAAATGGTTGTTTTCTTAGAAGAACCTATTACAATGTGTACTTTATCTCTTGATCATTTTTTGTAATGTGTATATATATATATTTTTTTTTGTTTTGTGTTACATTAGGTCCCAGAGATGCCACCAAGTGGACCAACAAGATCACAAGTTCAGAGGATGACTCGTTTAACATCACATCCTACAGTTGAATCACAGTCCTTACTTCCTGTTGCGGAGATACAAACTGAGGTTGTTGAAGGTAGCAATGCTGGTAAAATAGTGAATTACATTGATGTGGATATATAAAGTTGAATTTTTTTCCTACCAAATAACTAAATAACATTGTTGTACTATTAAAGTAGCTCCAAGGCACGGGCGTGGCTTATCACGTGGACTAGAGATCCAAAGACTTGTTGAAAAATCTGGGAAACTACCTGTTCCCATCCCACAAGAGTTTCGTGCTCCAGTGGGAATTTATGCTTCTAAATTGGCCTCTAAGATTGGTTATGGGGTTCGTACTCAAGTACCTGACCTAAGTGTTAAAAGTTGGAAAGAAGTGGATGAGGGTACTAAGGGAGCTTTGTATCAATCCATCCAGGTACTTTGGAATACCTATTCAATGCTTTAGTTGATATAGTACATAATTAATGATTACTGCTAAATCTTGTTTATAGGATCAGTTTGTCTTCGAAGGAGATGCAAGTGATGTCAACAAGGTAATAACAACAAGGTACGGGTGGAGATTGAGTGATTACACCCACAGGTTATATGGGAAATTCAAAAAGCTGAAAGCGACCAAGGGGGAAGTGTATGCAAAAAGTCACCCACCTCCTCAAACTAACTTGGAGAAGTGGACCCGTTTGATTGAAAAGAAGTGGACTAACACAGATTGGCTGGTAACCAAACTTTTTTCCATTCAATATTCTTGTGTTGTTTTTCTATCTAAGATGCAAAATGGAACCTTTCATGTCACTCATTGCTCGCAACCATTTAGTTGTATATTTAGTTTATATAATTGTGTTTTGTATTGGTTGTTGGTGCTTGTAGCTTCGAGCAGAGAAGAATGCAAATAACAGAAACAATAATGGGACAAAGATCACAAAGCATAGATTCGGGTCGAAGTCTTTACCAGTTAGAGTACACGAATATGTGCGTTCTCGTTCCTCTCTTTAAGTTTGATAAGTTATTGACATGCCAAATTAACCTCTTGAATGTGCATGTGCAATTGATAACTCAGGCTGTACAAAATAATAGTGAACTACCAAGATTGCCGAAATTCTATAAATCAACTCACTTTGATAAAGAGAAGGGCCAGTGGGTTGATCCAGCTTGCAAGGCTAACTTTGTACGTATATCTAGTAATTTTTGTTGATAGACAATCATTATAGGTTTAATTGTAACTTTTTTAATTGCAATTATTAAAAAATGACAGGAGAAAATGAAGCAATTAGAGGCTGCACATAATAAAGAAGGTGTTACCCCATTAACAGGGGAGCAGATGTCCATCGAGGTGCTAAAAAAGAGACCAGGTTATGTGAAAGGACTTGGCTTGAGGCCTTCCTCCTCTCTTAGAACCACACTTGAATCTGCCTCGACCCATGGACATGTGTCACGCCTCGAGTTGAAGATAGAGGCACAAAATGAGACTATAGAGAGGCTTTTGGAGGCAAATAAGAAGCAACAAATGGTAAATGCCAGCATGATGGAGTTTCTCATTGCAAAAGGGTACACTGAACCTATTGAGAATGTTGGATCATTATCTAGTGAATGACTGGTTAGTGGAATTCTTTTATAACTCTCTCTCTCTCTCTTACTCGTTAGTAGAATTCTAGGTGTCAAAGAGTCCGTCTTATTGTGTATGTTATATGAACATTACTAAGTGTATGAAATGCCTGTAATAGAGACTGATACTTAAATAAGACATATCCATTTACGTATGCAGCACGTGCAAGCTAAAAGCTTATCTTTCCTATAGCCCTTTTTGTTTTTTTTTTTTTATAATCCTAAGTATATAACTAAGCTCTAATCCTAAACCTGACTTATTCCTAAAATATATATAAAACCAATATTGAAATAGGATAACCTTCAAGTGAAAAGAAAAAAGTGCCAGCAACATTTGCAAAGGAAATAAGATAACTTTAGTCCAGGTGATAGTACACTCCATCTTTCTTTCCCATTTTGAAGAGTGTTTCTTGCGCTTACCTAAGGGACAGAGACCACTGGACTGGGATTAGGATAGGTTTACACAAGGCCTAACCTTAGTATTTCAATTAGACCCCCTTTTAGATAATTTGCTACATAAAAGAATGTAGTCCCTTCGTATGTTTGAATCATTTTTCTATATTAAGAGAAAGGATTGAGCACTAGCATTTTGCCTTTCATGTTTTTCTTGTCTCATTTTCATCCGTTATTCAGTTATTCTTTTCAGAGCTAATTTTTTTTTTAATAATGCTTCAGTCCCATAAGGACTCTATACACCAAGAAAGTGAATGGTCTTATTGCTATGTATCTTCCATGATTTTTACTTATACAAACAATACAGAATATCAAACATGATTTACTCGGTGCATCTCATTCACATACTTCAACCCCATAATGCTTAGTGTATATGACCCATAATATATTTCTCATTCTAATGTTGCTTCTTGATTTTTTTTCCCTTGGCAGTGGGTAAGAAGTTCTCTTTGGAGTTTTTGGCTGTGGGAGATAGATGAAATTTCAAGGATACATGGCAAAAGTCGGCACTGAAATGGTGTAGTATTTTGGAAAGAACCACGATGCTTTTTGTGAATGCTAGAGAACATTTGTAGTAAACTTTATCTTTTGTTTCCAAGGGCTAAACTTTGTTCTGATGGTTTGAACCATGATACCACTATTATGTAGCTGAAAGTGATTGGGGTAATGTTCCATAGTTATGATGTTTTGTTTAAGTGAAAGCTAATGAATTTAGGATATTTATGGTTACACTTGTCCATGGTTTACACTGTTGCATGAGGTGGTGATGGATCTTAAATATGAGCAAGAACTATGTGGAAAAATATGATATTGATAAGAAGTATTTGCAACGAAAAACGTTCGTTTCTGACAAGGAATTATTTTGTTGGTTAAAAGTCATTGGGGAGGAAAACTTTCAACTCTAAAAGCTTGCTACAGCTCTTTTGTTAGGAAATTATTTTGTTGGTGATAATGTGCCAATGGCAAGGAAATTATTCCTCACTCATACTATTGGTTCATTGACTAAGTTTATCATTAGCAAGGAAATATTTGTAGCTAAAAACCTGAATTTTTGGCGAGGAATAATTTCCTCGCCTATTGTGTTCATCCAGGTGACATTCAGTGCTTTAAGTGAGGAACTTCTATCTTTTGGCGAGGAAATTTATCATATTTAGTGAGGAATAGTTTCCTCGCAAATTCTGGACAATTGGCGAGGAAAATTATTTTTCTCGCAAAAAGCTTTTGCAACGAGGTATAGGTAAGGAAAACGGGTGACGAAAAAATTCCTCGCCAATACTTTCGGCGAGGAATTTGAATAATTTCGCGAGGAAATTGTTTCCTCGCAAAAAGCCATTCGTGTTGTAGTGAAATATTCCATCCATCAGAAAATTATTCTAAATCATCTATCAAGTAGTGGGAAGATCGTCATAATCTCAAAGAAGTTTTTTTTTTTTTTTTATACATAATTAACTCATAAGCATATATTTTTATGGTCATCACGAATGACTTTCCATCGTATGGTGGCTCCAACGGCCAACTTCTTATTTGTTTACGTAAGGTCTGGGTGGCTAATGAGACCAAAGCAACCTGTTATTTTATTGTGGAATTTGAGTCTGATCGGTCGATGCATGCCGGCCACATGGACAGTGAACTTCCAGCCATCAATTGGTCAGAGAAGTGTTTATCTTATGTGAAGGTGACAATTTTTTTTTTATCAATTTTTATCAAATTTTTTGATGAATAATAGGTCAGAATATAAAAGTAACTCTTTTATGATCAAATTTAAGGGAAATGTTACATTTATAATAATTTTTTACCAATTTTTTTATAACATTTCAAAACAATGTTATTTTGGACTAAAAATATAAGAAAAAAATTTATTAATAATGTTCGTTCAATTGCCTGCATATATATATAATATATATGACTATGTAGAAATATTTATCTGATTAAAAATATTAAAATTTAATAAATATTAATTTATTTTACATCTCGTTGACATTAGTTAGATGTAGTTTATTGATATTTAAATATATTGTTGATATTTCCATAACTTTAATATAAACTAAAAGTAATAGAAATGCAATGTGTTAGTCTGAAATAACGTTGTTTTGAGATGTTATAAAAAATATTCGAGAAAATTGTTATAAATCTAACATTTTTCCGACTTTAATCAGAAGAAGTTTATACCAAATGGTGAATCATGACACGAGAAAAAACTAATTAAAAATTAAATGTCTCAATCACCTATATTTTTATAATTCTCAAATATTGATATATAAAAATTTTAGGTCAAGAGATCAACCATGACACGTTTTAAACATGGTACTCTCTCTCTCTCTAACGCCTTTCGACCGGATCTGGTTCTGGAAGATTATAAATAGAACAAGGATGCTGGGTTTCATCCAAACTAAAGATGGCCATCGCAATCCCAATCCGCGTGGCCGTCCGCTTATTATTTTTCATTTTTCTCTGTTCTGCAGCAGCAGCTGCTGAAACTGTGTCGTTGGATGCTCCGAAAATTTACGTAGTACACGTGTCGGAATCACAAAATCCGTCAACCTTCAGTTCCCATCAGGCATGGTATTCCTTCATCCTACAATCACTGCCATCAAACTCTCCAAACGGCAACAACGCTACTAGCACGAGACAAATTATCTATGCCTATGAACGGGCGGCGTGCGGCTTCGCAGCCCGGCTCACTGCGGCACATGTGGCGGAGCTGAGGAAGGTCGCAGGGGTTATCGCCGGTCGTCCGGACGAGACACTCCAGATCCAAACCACTCACAGCCCAAGCTTTCTTGGTCTCTCGGACACCACGGGACTCTGGCCTCTCTCCAATTACGGCGAAGACATTATCATCGGAGTCCTTGACACCGGGATCTACAACAATGCACGTCCGAGTTTCTCCGACGGGGGACTCTCCCCGGTGCCCAGCAGTTGGAGAGGCCAATGCCAAACCGGAACGGACTTTCCAGCTTCGTTCTGTAACCGAAAAGTGATTGGCGCGAGGGCTTTCTACCGAGGAGCCCAAGCGAGTTCGGCCAGGGATTACGATGGACATGGGACGCATGTCGCTTCCACAGCAGCTGGAGCAGCAGTTGCGGGCGCTGGTTTCTATGGATATGGAGCAGGAGAAGCGAGGGGCATCGCCATGAAGTCGAGAATTGCCGTTTACAAGGTCTGTTGGACGAACGAAGGTTGCTAGCAGGCCGACGTCCTTGCCGGGATGGATCAAGCCATTTCCGATGGAGTCCACGTCATTTCTTTCTCCATTGCAAATACAGGTCCAACTGCGCTGCCGTACTACAGTGATTACATTGCGATCGGAGCTTTCGGAGTTGTCCGGAGTGGAATCATGTTTTCGTGCGCAGCCGGGAACATAGGTCCCGGTCCTAGTACAGCTCGGAATCTTGCACCGTGGATGCTCACCGTCGGAGAATCCACAATGAATAGGAGGTTTGCGGCCCAAGTTTTTCTAGGTGACGGTGTAATATTCACTGGGGCATCAATTTACGATTCTCCTTCTTCTGGTATATCAAATTCGGCGCCGCTGGTATACGCCGCCGATAGTGGAACCGGAACAGGAGACCCCTATTGTCGCCCGACCACGCTTAATCCGTCGATAGTCAGGGGAAAGATTGTGATTTGCGATCGTCATCCACAATTAGAAATCAGTGAAGTGGTGTTGGTTTTTATAGCATAGGATTGAGAAAAATACTTCGAATAGAATGATGAACTCTTTAAATTTTTCTTCTGATGCACAGCGGAAGCACCTTCTTTCAGCGATTCAGCCTTCCAAATTATTCTCAAATTATCTCTCTAGATAGATATGTGTGGGCACTCTTTTAGATCACTAGCTAATTGATATATAAAAGATATTTATAAAGAGTTAGATACAGAGTTTGTATCAGAGAAGATCTCTAACTTTAGAGATTATCTCTTATCTACTTTCACATATATTTTATCTATATATATCATCTTAATATATATTTAGAAGATATGGTATCTTGAGAAAATCTCTCAATCATATCATCTTATCTAAATATATATATTAATTATCTATAATAAATAAATTATAAATAATTAGCCAACTGGACCTGGCTCATCAAGATAAAATTGAGCTAGCTTGGGGACTGAAGGCCCATGAATTCTTAGCTCCAACTTAAAAGATATTTGAGCCTTGTCATCTCATGACAACCCATTATCTATTAAATTAACTCAGGGCTATTCCACTAAAAGTCCTGAGCTGTACTCTAGTAGTCCATGTTGAAATTCATTTAATTAAAACAACTTTTAATAAAATGAATTTTGGTCTTAGACCAATAATATCCACTTAATTAACCCTCCATTATAAGTTCGTAATTAAGTTAGACTAAATGTCGAGCCCCTTAATTACATATTTAACCCTAAGTCACTATTTGTCTATATTTTGATCATTCTCAATATTTTCATATTTGTAAACAATTTACAAATAAATATTGTTATTCAATAAACAATTTATTGAATAAACTGCGGCCACAGATTTAATGATCAAAAAGATAAATAGCTTAGGTGAGCGTATCAGAATGGATTCCATCTTGTAAGTATATGTTCCAACGATCCATAATATTAAATCTCCAAGTTATCGAGGTTTTAACCATTAATAAAATCTCACTCCGTGATAACTCAAATAGACTTAATCTATGAATGTGAGTCCATTACAAACTCAGGATTAAGGTTTATTAAGTTTATTAAAGCTTATGTAAATTATGATTAAAGATATTTATTAACCAAATCATAATTTACAATAGTCCATTCAATATGTATATCGCATATACATACTAACTTTCCTACTCAAAGTCACCACTTTAATGATCAAGATAAATCACCCAATTAAGAAGTAGAAAAGTTACAGCTTTAACATAATAAAATGCCCGTTTCATTAATAGCTGTGAATTTACTTTAATTTATAAAACTTATTATTTAAATCTTTCTGTATTGACATCTCATGCCCAATACTTAAATCACATACTTTATAAATAAGGGACATTAATGTATGCTTAAATAAATAAATATTTTATTATATCCACAAAAATAAACTAAAATAAAATATCATTACATAAAACATGCTTTCAAAAGCACCAAAGAAATATAACTCTAACAATCTCCCACTTGCCCTAAAGCATGTCAGGCATATGACGAACACCCATATCATAAACATGATGATCAAAAACTTTAGCTGCTAGGGTCTTTGTGAATGGATCCGCTAGATTCTCTGCAGAAGCAATCTTGGATACAATCACTTTGTAAAGTCTTGTGGCAAATCCAATCAAAATCTTAGTTAAATTAGGAATGCTATTCAAGTTTCCTAAAGTGATGCAAATTGAAGATTTGAAGAATTCTAAACAATTAAGGAGATAAAATGAATCAAGTTGACCAAGATTTTGAAAAATTCTAATTGGTGTGAAGGATTACAAAACCTAATGGAATTCGGACGCAGCCTTCTGGAACATGAATGGAATTCCAATGTACCTCGCAGGCACGGCGCAGGGAGCGCGCGGGTGCGCCCCAAGCACGCAGGCAGCCCGAAGGGAGCGTGCGGGTGCGCCCCAAGCACGCAGGCAGCCCGAAGGGAGCGTGCGGGTGCGCCAAGATGTCTCAGAAATTCCAGTGAGGTCCGCAGGCTGGAGGATGGGAGCGCGAGGGTGCGCCAGTGTTATTTTCTAAAGCATAAAAATTCCAGTGCAGGTCGCAGGCTGGAGGATGGGAGCGCGAGGGATCGAGTTATGAATATTTTGTTCGGATTCAATTTCCTATTTTGCCAAACTAGGGCAACTTTGTAATCCTATATATATGTGAAACCAACTCTGTAATTGTAAGAGGTGGGAGAACATATTATAGGGACCTAGAGAAAGAGTCTTTGGGTGTTGAGAGCTTTCATGTTCTTTCTCTAAATTTATCTTGTATTTTCTTTTCACTTTCTGTGTGAGGCAGAAAGCCTACTTGTAGGGTTTATCGAGTGATTCAAGCAAGAGTGACGAAAGGATTCGTGCGAGTGATTCGTAGAGAGTCTGAGTAGAGTCTTGTAACCCGTTGATAGTGGGATTGTAAATAGAGGTTTTTCTCCCTGTGATAGGGTTTTCTCGTTATTCTCTTGTGTGATTACTTTCACTGTGTGTGTGATTGTGTGGGTTTGGAATTTTCAATTGGTATCAGAGCGGGTCACTCTAAGTTCTTGAGTGAAGATCTTCATCTAAACCAATGGATCCACCACGTGAAGGAGGCTCAAGCACCAGACCCCCTTGGTTTGATGGCTCAAACTATTCATACTGGAAGGTACGAATGCAAGCTTTTCTTTTGGGAATTAATTACAGAGTCTGGATGTCAATAGTTAAAGGATGGGAAGAACCGACCCATGAAGTTGACGGAAGAATCGAACAAAAGTCAATTCAGACATGGACTAAAACTGAGCAAGAGAGTTCGGAGTGGAACTTCAAAGCCTTGAGTGCCATATTTTCTGCAGTTTGCCCTAATGAATTCTGCCGCATCTCAAGTTGTACGAGTGCCCGAAAAGCGTGGTTAATTCTCCAAAGTACACATGAAGGGAACGAACAAGTCAAAACCAGCAAGCTTCAAAAACTCACTTCTGAGTTTGAGGGACTAAGGATGAATGAAGACGAAAGATTTGATGACTTTTATGTCCGGCTCAGTCACATTGTTAATTCATGCCATAACCTTGGAGAACCTATTCCAGAATACAAAGTGGTACGTAAAATTTTACGTTCTCTTCCACGAGTGTTTGATTCTAAAGTCACAGCAATAGAAGAAGTCAGAGATGTGAACTCCATGAGAATAGAAGACCTTGTGGGATCCTTGCAAACGTTTGAAGCAAATATGGTGAAACCTCGCAAAGCGTCAAAAGGTATTGCTCTAAAGACAGTGGAAGAAGAAAGTGATAAAGAGGAGTCGGATAAAGAAATGGCGCTTGGGGCTAAACGATTCGTGAGATATATGAGGAAGAAGGGTTTATTTAATAAGAATAACAAGAATGAGTCACAAACTCAAGAAAAAGGAAAGAAAATCAAGAAGATTGAATCTGGGGAAGAAAACAAGAAGAACAAGGTCAAGTGTTTTGAGTGTCACGGATATGGACATTTTGCTCAAGACTGTGCAAACAAAAAGATGAAAAAGAAGCAAGTCAAAGTCATGAACGCTACATTAGATGATGAATCCAGTTCAGATGAATCATCTTCATCAGCATCCTCAAACGATGAAGGTAATTTTGTTGCTTTTATGGCGTCTCACTCTTCGTCTGCAGGAACAGCTTCTGGATCTCAAAGCGACACTGATATATCAAGTCATGAAGATGATGACTCTGAGGATGAATTCAACAATGATTTGCAAGTAGCATATGATGCTCTCATTGTCGAATACAGTAAGGTAAAGAAACAAAGACAAGCCCAACATACTCGCAACAGTAAACTCCGAAGTGAACGAGATTCCTTGAAGACAGAGAATGAAAAACTCACAGGTAAAATATCTATTTTAGAATCTGACAAAACTTCTCAGTCTCATAGTGCAGAAAAGTTCAAAGAAAAACTTGAAGAAAAGAATAAAAAGATCGATGAATTGGAGAAAGCTGTTGAAGAACTTCAGGATGAGGTTAGTAAGCTGAAAGAAAAGATCAAGAGTGATGAGAAGATAATTGAAAGAATGAACTCCAGTTCACAAAAACTTGAAGAAATTTGGAGCCAACAACGAACACATGGAGACAAAACAGGCTTAGGCTACACTGAAGGGAAAAATACAATTGTTTCATCATCATCAGCGCCTTCAGTAGTAGAAGAAGTTGTTTCAAAACCTGCAGCCAATCCCAAGACCTTCCATAAGTCTGCTGCACCACCAAAGAAGAGTTTTGAAAAGAATAAACACTATCAGTATCCTCTTCACATAGTGAAAGGTACGCATTTTGCTAGATCCCAATCCTTTGTACCTGTTTGTCACCATTGTGGAATCAAAGGTCATATACGCCCCAACTGTCACAAACTCTATGGTCTTCCTTTAAACCATGTTAAAAATTTTTCAAAAAACCCTGAGCCTAGAGTCCCTGTGAAGAATAAATTTCAAGTGTTTTCAAAATTTTCAGAAGATTATTACAAAAACTCACATTCTTTTCAAAAACAAAACAGTCTAATATTTCGAAGACGTACAAATTTCAAAATAGTTGAGAAAAAGAATTTTCATAAAAGTCAAAAACGTGAGGAAAAACCTGTCAAGACAACTGGTCTTAAAACTAGAGCTATTTGGGTTAGAAAGTCAGATTTAAATTATTTTGTTTCACAAAATGCCCTTCGCTTTGAGTCTCTAAGAAAATATGTAGGCATTTGTACACACCATTGAAATCTAAAAGATAAGTTAGAAGTTCATTGATTAAGTTGAAAATATTTTATGACTTCTATACTGTTACCTGTACATTAAATCTTCCAAATTCATCGATTTCAATGAGTTCATAATTTTCGCATTCCTTGTAAATTGATACGAAGTGTTTTGGTTATTTTTGTCATAATTTTGAAGTGCTTCCTATTACACTTGACTGTACATGCATATATCTCTTTCTCTTCTTTTCCATGAATCAAGGGTTATTGTTTGATGTGTTTAAAAAATGTTGAGGAGCCTGATATGTGCATATCAAAGTTATGCATCATATAAATTAAAAAAAAAAAAAAAAAAACAAACAAACAAACAAACTTGGAAAGGGCTACCGGTGGGACCAGTGAGAAGCCCCTTAATGACTCGTTGATTGTTAAGGAATAGCTACCTGCCCATAAGCGTGTGAAAGCCGCCAAGTGTTTAAAAAAAAAAAAAAAAAAGGAAGATTGGCTCTCAATTCATTTGGTACATCAAATTTAACTTTTTGAGTCTATGATTTGTTTGAGGGGGAGCCTATATGTATATTATAGTCAAAAACTCACACGTGCACAAGCATTTGTTCAATTTTATGACTTATTTCACCTCACGACACAAAATTGAAAATTTTCTTGGAAAATCAAAATGTGAATCTTTGAATTTATGAAGGGTGCGAGATTGATGTACATGCATTGGCATAGTGGAATTAAATTTTTTTTTAACATTTTTTAGTGAATTCTTCTACTGTCTCTTTTTAGTTTTGATTGTCTGTGTCCAAATCTGCACTTACACGTATTTTCCTGCGAGCCTCGTAGGCAGGGCGCAGGATGTCCTCCCTCACATTATTCTGATGTCACACTTAGAAGAGGTCGTGTCATGTATGCCATACTCATGGGTCTTCGGTTTGATCTTGCCTTATTTTTGTGCACTTGTCATTTCCATATCAAAAAGGGGGAGTCATTTCAAGTTATGTATGTAATATGTGAACGTGTTTCGGCTATGGCATGATATTTTATGTATAATATGCTTTGGTAATGATATCATTGATCATTTCTATATTATTCCACATGGTGCCTTGATGTGTGTGTTCAGTACGTGCAGAATTTGAGCAGAATTTAAAATTTAACTTAAGTTTTGATATGGAATTGCCAAGGGGGAGATTGTAAAGTCTTGTGGCAAATCCAATCAAAATCTTAGTTAAATTAGGAATGCTATTCAAGTTTCCTAAAGTGATGCAAATTGAAGATTTGAAGAATTCTAAACAATTAAGGAGATAAAATGAATCAAGTTGACCAAGATTTTGAAGAATTCTAATTGGTGTGAAGGATTACAAAACCTAATGGAATTCGGACGCAGCCTTCTGGAACATGAATGGAATTCCAATGTACCTCGCAGGCACGGCGCAGGGAGCGCGCGGGTGCGCCCCAAGCACGCAGGCAGCCCGAAGGGAGCGTGCGGGTGCGCCAAGATGTCTCAGAAATTCCAGTGAGGTCCGCAGGCTGGAGGATGGGAGCGCGAGGGTGCGCCAGTGTTATTTTCTAAAGCATAAAAATTCCAGTGCAGGTCGCAGGCTGGAGGATGGGAGCGCGAGGGATCGAGTTATGAATATTTTGTTCGGATTCAATTTCCTATTTTGCCAAACTAGGGCAACTTTGTAATCCTATATATATGTGAAACCAACTCTGTAATTGTAAGAGGTGGGAAAACATATTATAGGGACCTAGAGAAAGAGTCTTTGGGTGTTGAGAGCTTTCATGTTCTTTCTCTAAATTTATCTTGTATTTTCTTTTCACTTTCTGTGTGAGGCAGAAAGCCTACTTGTAGGGTTTATCGAGTGATTCGAGCAAGAGTGACGAAAGGATTCGTACGAGTGATTCGTAGAGAGTCTGAGTAGAGTCTTGTAACCCGTTGATAGTGGGATTGTAAATAGAGGTTTTTCTCCCTGTGATAGGGTTTCCTCGTTATTCTCTTGTGTGATTACTTTCACTGTGTGTGTGATTGTGTGGGTTTGGAATTTTCACACTTCACCCTTCTAAACTAAGTCTCTTACTAAATGATACTTCCTCTCTATGTGTTTCCCTTTCTTGTGATATCTGGGTTCTTTTGATTGTGCTACTGCCCCACTATTGTCACAGTAAAGAATAATAGGCATGCTAACACTGTGAACCACACTAAGTTCCATAAGGAACTTACAAAGCCACACAGCCTCTTTTGTAGCTTCTGAAGCTGTTACATATTCGGCTTCCATGGTGGAATCTACGATGCATGTCTGCTTCACACTCCTCCAACTTACAGCTCCACCACCCAAAGTAAACACATATCCCGAAGTCGATCTTCTGTTATCTATATCTGCCTGAAAGTCAGAATCTATATATCCAATGCGTACAAGATCTTCACTGCAATACACAAGCATATAATCTCTTGTTCTCCGAAGATACTTAAGTATATGCTTTACTGCAACCCAATGCTCTGGTCCTGGATTAGACTGATATCTACTGACCATTCCTACTGCATAGCAAATATCTGGTCTAGTACATAGCACAGCATACATCAAACTCCCTACTGCCGAAGCATAAGGAACTCGTTTCATGCTTTCTATCTCCTGAGGAGTCTTAGGAGACTGATCTTGAGATAGACCAACTCGATGTCTGAAAGGAAGCAATCCTTTCTTGGAGTCTTGCATAGAGTACTCGACTATTATTTTGTCTATGTAAGTAGTTTGGGATAACCCTAATATCCTATTCTTGCGATCTCGTAATAACTTGATCCCAAGGATATAACTGGCTTCCCCTAGGTCTTTCATATCAAATTTGCTTGATAACCAGACTTTTACTGTTGATAATACTCCCACATCATTACCAATGAGTAAGATATCATCAACATACAAGACCAGAAAAACTATCAACCTGCCGTCTATCTTCTTATAAACACATGGTTCATCAGGATTTTGTTCAAAACCAAAAGACTTGGCTGCTTGATCAAATCTGATGTTCCATGATCTAGAAGCTTGTTTAAACCCATAGATAGACTTTTGCAGTTTGCAGACCTTATGTTCTTAGCCTTTAGCTATAAAACCATCTGGTTGTATCATATAGATGCTTTCATCAAGATCGCCATTTAGAAAAGCGGTCTTGACATCCATTTGCCAAATCTCATAATCTAGATTTGCTGCAATGGATAAGAGAATTATGATAGATTTAAGCATGGCTACTGGCAAGAAGGTTTCCTCATAATCGATACCTTCTTTCTGAGTATAACCCTTCGCAACAAGCTTAGCTTTGAAGGTTTCCACCTTCCCATCTACCCCTCTCTTTCTCTTGTAGACCCATTTACACCCAATGGGTTTGATTCATTCAGGTTTGTTTACAAGTTCCCAGACTTTATTAGAGTACATGGAACTCATCTCTGATTTCATAGCTTTATACCAACTATCTACTCCACATCATTCACCGCTTCATCATAACTAGTGGGGTCTGATTCATGTTCATCAGAGACTGCCTGATAAGACTCTCCAATTAACATGTATCTAGATGGACGTTTAATTGTCCTCCCATTATGACGGAGCACCGGTGGTTGATGTTCTGCAACTGGCTCAGGTTGATTAATAAACTCTGGATTAGGAATTGACTCATTAATCTGACTGGGATTAGCAATGCTATCGTTAGATAATTCTTCAAGAACTATCTTGCTTGTAGGTTTGAAATCTCTCATATAATCTTCCTCAAGAAAAGTAACATTTGTGCTAACAAATATTTTCTTTTCTTCAGGACTATAAAAGAGACCCCTTCTCGTTCCTTTTGGATATCCTACAAACAGGCAAACTTCAGACCTAGGTTCCAATTTATCCGCTTTTCCCTTCAGCACATGTGCTGGAGAACACCAAATGTGTATATGGCGTAAACTAGGTTTATTACCATTCCACAATTGTAAGGGTGTACTACGAATAGACTTAGATGGAACCAAATTTAGAAGATACATGGCTATTTCTAAGGCATAACCCCAAAACGAGATGGGCAGAGTTGAATAACTCATCATAGACCTCACTATATCAAGCAGAGTTCTGTTTCTCCTTTCTGCTACACCATTTTGCTGGGGAGTCCCTGGTGCAACTAATTGAGAAAGTATCCCATTATTTGATAAGTAGTCCCTAAACTCATTAAGGAGGTACTCGCCACCTTGATCAGATCGAAGTGTCTTTATGTGTTTTCCTAATTGCTTTACCGCTTCTGCCTGAAAGATTCTTGCTTGAGTGTTCATAGGTCCACATACATCAGAATGCACTAATTCCAACGGTTCTGTGGCTCTATTACCTTTAGCATTAAAAAGTCTCTTGGTCATTTTGCCTTCTAGACAGGATTCACAAACTGGTAGTGGTTCAAGAACTAGTGAATCCAAAGGTCCACTTTTAACTAGTCTTTGGATCCTGTCTAAATTTATATGACCTAAACGTAAGTGCCACAGATACGTTTTATTAGTTTGGGATACCTTGATTCTTTTATGGTGATTAGTTTCATTATTCAATTCTGTGTCATGCAGTGAGTTTATTTTAGGATGCAAACAATATAAATTGTCAACCATTGTACCAGAACAAATAAACGTTTTATTCTTTTTGATTACCACGGTAGTATCAAAAATAACTGAGTAACCACAGTTATTTAAGCTACTAACCGAAATCAAATTACGTCTAAGTTCAGGTACAAATAAACAATTTTCTAAAACTAAAGATCTGAATGCATCAAAAAATAAAGTAACGACTCCCACTGCTCTGGCTGCAACCAATGCACCAGTTCCCAACCTAAGACTAACTTCTCCATCATTTAAAACCCTGGTTTTCCTGGAACCCTTGCAATGAATTGCAAATATAATTAGTGGCTCCAGAATCTACTATCCAGGAATCCGTAGAATCAACCACTAAACAAGTTTCAATGACGAGAATGTTCGAATTCCTTTTCCAGTCCGTATAATTAGGTCCAGTTAATTTATTCTGACTTAAAATAGCAGGTAATGAGTTGAAAGACATTTTTTTGAATAAAACAAATAAATTTAAATAAGCATACATTCTCAAAACATAAAAACTTTTACATAATAAAATGCATAACAAAATATATATGCATAAGTAGAACTCTATAACTACTTTATCATGCATCGGTAATCTAATTCCGTTTTAAATATGCCTCCGTAGGGTGGTCATATTTGCCACTAATTAGACAAGTCCACTTACTTATTTATTATTATTATTATTTTAATTAGATATCTCATATCTAAATAATAATAAATTACCGATATTTTTAGCTTCTTAGAATTAATTTAATAAGAACTCCGTAGGGAGGATATTAAATATTCTAAGTTGAGTGTATAACCACTGTTTCAATTTCTCATATTAGCAAAATAAAAAGGCTACCGTAGGGCAATCAATTCTATTTAGTAATATTCAAAATTTTATCCATTAAGGAAATCTTACCCAGTAACCAATACCGATTAATATCCTCCGTAGGGAGATCACAAGATTTGAGACAAGATATTAATCTATCTTACTATAGGATTAACAGTGGAGGCTGTGGGTTTTATGTCTAAAACCCTTTCCCACTCAATTTTTATAACTTAGAGTTTTTAATTTTGTTAATTTAATATTTTAAGAAAAATATTAATTGACATTCTAACCATTAATATCTAATTTTATAAAACAAAATAATTAATTGGTTATGTCAATATAAAATTAAACAAAATTAAATAAATGATATTAACCTTATTCTAATCTCATTAGAATATAAATATCATAAAAATTAAACAAAAAATATTTACTATATCCTAATCACGTTAGAATATAAATATTATCTAAATTAAGTAAATGACATTAACTATATCCTAATCACATTAGAATATAAATATCATAAAACATTAATTATGCATGAACATATGATGTGGCATCCCTAAAATCTATATGACATGTCATCAAACAAACATTCATAATAGATAAATTAACCAAAATAAATAAATAACTCTTAATTCACAGTTTTCCTAAAAATTACATTGACAAAAAAATTTAATCTAGTCTTCTTGCAGTCAATGTCCATCTTCCAGCTGCTTTCTCTGCCTTTGGAATTTTGAGTTGAATTGGGTTGAGGGTATTTTTGTCATTTCTCAAAATTTATAAACTAACTTTTATAAATAAAAACTTTTGGGCTGAAAAATAATTTTTAAAACTTTGCCCAGCTACTTTAAAAAATTTAAAGTTTAATAGTTTGAGAAATTTCAATTTTACCCCAGTTACTTTAAAAACTTTCAATTAAGCCCTTACTCGAACTTTTTAAAGAAGTTTCAAAATAACCCCAGGGCCCCAAACTATTTTTCAAAGATACCCTCTTCCCCAAATACTCAATCTAAAGCTTCTGTAACCATCAAAGTCACCGGTGGCAACCTCTTGATTTGACCACAAATCGGCAGTTGGGAAGCTTCCACGGCATGGATCAAACGGAAACCTCCATGGCCCAAGCCGTGGCTGGTGTATTCCGATCCGGCCTGCGAGAGAGATTTTCCGGCGAGGATGAGACTCGAAACCACGTGGGTTTCATTCCGCCGCCGCTGTCACGACTAGTTCCATTCCCGCCGTCGCCTCTTACAGCCATCTATTGCCAATCCCCGCGCGCACCGCTTGCAGTCCACGATTCACCCGAATCGGGTTTTTGCAGTCATGGCACTGCAATACCCCGCAGAGTTTTTTTTTTTTTTTTTTTTTTTTTTGGCCGCTTCCTGCGGCTCATGCCGTTGGCTGTAGACTTGCTGGTGGTTCTAGATCTGCCGCCACCTGCAAGCACCGTGGTCCATGCCGCGGGTTGCCGCTGCCACGAAGGAGGATTCCTGCAGCTTCCCGTAGTCTTCCGGTGCCACCATGGGCTCCTGCAGCCGTGACTGCCCCCGTGGTGGATCTGGTTGCGGGTTGCCCAGTTTCCTCTTTTTTTTTTTTTTTTTTGTTTAAATCTGTGAGGCTAGCTTCACATGTCTGCAGCACCAAACCAGCCGTGAGGATAAATCTGAAGTTCCCTCTTCCATTCTGTTTATCCACGCCATCTTGAACCATTGTTACAACACAATACAGATCCAAATAAAAAATTTACAGACTCTAAAATTAAACAATTACAAAGACTTGTAAATCTGGAACAATAAAATCAAGAGGGAAAACATGGTTCCAAAAATTAACCACCGCTCCTGTTACACCTTTTACACCTTTGAAAATAAATAAAAACCTACTGTGAATTAAGGGTTTTATTCATCCACACAAGAGAGAGAAATAAAAATTGATGCCACATCTATGCATAATTAAACTATGCTATAAATTCAACAAAAGCTCTGATACCAATTGTTGGTTTTTATAGCATAGGGTTGAGAAAAATATTTCGAATGGAAGGATGAACTCTTTAAATTTTTCTTCTGATGCACAGCGGAAGCACCTTCTTTCAGCGATTCAGCCTTCCAAACTATTCTCAAATTATCTCTCTAGATGGATATGTGTGGGCACTCTTTTAGATCACTAGCTAATTGATACATAAAAGATATTTATAAAGAGTGAAATACAGAGTTTTGTATCAGAGAAGATATCTAACTTTAGAGATTATCTCTTATCCACTCTCACATATATCTTATCTATATATATCATCTTAATATATATTTAGAAGATATGGTATCTTGAGAAAATCTCTCAATCATATCATCTTATCTAAATATATATATATTAATTATCTATAATAAATAAATTATAAATAATTAGCCAACTGGACCTGACCCATCAAGATAAAATTGAGCTAGCTTGGGGACTGAAGGCCCATGGATTCCTAGCTCCAACTTAAAAGATATTTGGGCCTTGTCATCTCATGACAACCCATTATCTATTAAATTAACTCAGGGCTATTCCACTAAAAGTCCTGAGCCGTACTCTAGTAGTCCATGTTGAAATTCATTTAATTAAAATAACTTTTAATAAAATGAATTTTGGTCTTAGACCAATAATATCCACTTAATTAACCCTCCATTATAAGCTCGTAATTAAGTTAGGCTAAATGTCGAGCCCCTTAATTACATATTTAACCCTAAGTCACTATTTGTCTATATTTTGATCATTCTCAATATTTCCATATTTGTAAACAATTTACAAATAAATATTGTTATTCAATAAACAATTTATTAAATAAACTGCGATCACAGATTTAATGATCAAAAAAATAAATAGCTTAGGTGAGCGTATCAGAATAGATTCCATCTTGTAAGTATATGTTCCCACAATTCATAATATTAAATCTCCAAGTTATCGAGGTTTTAACCATTAATAAAATCTCACTCCGTGATAACTCAAATAGACTTAATCTATGAATGTGAGTTCATTACAAACTCAGGATTAAGGTTTATTAAGTTTATTAAAGCTTATGTAAATTATGATTAAAGACATTTATTAACCAAATCATAATTTACAATAGTCCATTCAATTTGTATATCGCATATACATACTAACTTTTCTACTCAAAGTCACCACTTTAATGATCAAGATAAATCACCCAATTAAGAAGTAGAAAAGTTACAGCTTTAACATAATAAAATGCCCGTTTCATTAATAGCTGTAAATTTACTTTAATTTATAAAACTTGTGATTTAAATTTTTCTGTATTGACATCTTATACCTAATACTTAAATCACATACTTTATAAATAAGGAACATTAATGTATGCTTAAATAAATAAATATTTTATTATATCCAGAAAAATAAACTAAAATAAAATGTCATTACATAAAACATGTTTTAAAGGACACCAAAGGAATATAACTCTAACAAGTGGAACAAGGTAACATCGTGCAATCAGCGGGCAATCAGCGGGGTCGGAATGATAGTGGTCTCACCCGACGGCTACATCTCTTCAAAACCGTATATGCACCCGGTAATAATGGTCACCAAAAGTGACGGCGATTACATCAAAGGTTACACAAAAATGCAGCCATCGCCGACGGCCGCTTTCTTGTTTCTAGGAACACAGATAGTAAACTCCCTGCTGGCTCCAATGGTTGCCAGTTTCTCTGGCCGGGGCCCCAACCAAATCACGCCCGAGATTCTCAAACCCGACGTCATAGCTCCAGGGGTTGACATCTTGGCCGCCTGGACCGGTGATCGTGGTCCTAGCTCGTTGGTGGACGACCCAAGAAGGGTCCAATTCAATATCATATCGGGTACGTCCATGGCTTGCCCACACGTCAGCGGGTTGGCCGCGATGCTTCGCAAGCTGTACCCAACGTGGTCCCCAGCTGCTATCAAATCCGCCCTCATGACCACTGGTCATGTTTTAGACAAATCTGGGAGTAGCATTAAAGACGCTTCCACTGGATTCATAGCAACACCGTTTCTTCTTGGATCAGGGCACGTGGATCCAACTAAAGTGCTTGATCCAGGGTTGGTTTACGACATGGGTGAGATGGATTACCTGACGTTCCTCTGCTCCATCGGATACACCCAGCAGCAGATTGCGCTTTTTCTGAGAGGGTCTGGTCAGGTGGATTGCAGTACACAGAGTTTGCCTAGTCCAGGCGATCTCAACTATCCATCATTCTCTGTTGTGTTCAGTCCCAGCAGAAGAGTGGTCACTTACAGGAGGACGGTGACAAACGTTGGGAATGTGAATGCGGTTTATACCGTAACGGGATCTCTCCCAAATGGCGTTACTATCCGTTTTAGCCCGGAAAGGCTTGTGTTTAACCAACAGAACAATGTCCTATCTTGCGAGGTCACGTTCACTAACGTCGGACTTACTTCAGACTGATTTAGGCATCTCCAGTGGTCTGATGGGACCCATATTGTGAGGAGCCCAGTTGCCTTTACGGTGAGTTCAACTGCTTCAGTGGCGTCGGTGTGAGATTGGTCCACGCCGCTCAGGATTAAAGCAAGCTTCACCCCTTGCAATAATAAGACAGTCTGAGAATTTGGATCTTTGTTAATTAATAATAATAATAATAATTTGATCACTTCCAATGTTTGCTTGCTTTTCAATTGTGGTAGTTAACTGAAACATGATTTGAACTAGTTGACTTAATTATATTTGTAATGAAACAACTTGTTTAGTGCAAGTTGAGCCAACCATTATGCATAACATGCATGATCAATATTTTATTTTGATAAGTGACCATTTAGATTAAATATATATATGAGCGCAGCTCTTGGCCTAGTGGTAGAGGCTTCCATTGGCCCGCTCACCACCTGAATTCAAAATTTGAGTTTTCCTTCTTCTCCGCTTAACTATCAAAAAAAAGATTAAATATATATATATATATATATATATATATATAATAATGCAGCGAACTCAATGTTGTTTGTTAGCTATATATAAATAAAGTAGAAGTGAGAGTGAGTGAGGTGTGGCACTGAGAAGAAATCAGAGAGTTCATGAGTGAAAGCATGGAAGCTTGGTAAAAAAAATCTTGTAACACGAAATTTACAATTCAATAAAAATATGAGTGTTTTAATTGTGTGTTTAATTCAATCATTTCTCTAATATAAATAGCCTATGAACTAAGTTGTTCGTTGCAGTTCCCTTATTACTTAGAAAATAAATAATTTTAGTACATAACAATAATTAATTTAAATTTTACTAAAATAAGTTATTTTAATACGCAATTACTATTTATTAAGAACTAATTTTAATTTAATAAAATGAATTATTTTAAAAACCAAGTTATTATTTTAATTATAATTAATATAATTTTGATTAAATAAATATTTTAATATGTAATTATTTATCTATTAAAAATAACTTTAGTTGAATGAAATAAATTATTTTAATCATAATTTATTATTTTAATTTTAATAGAACAATTCATTATAATGATATATTATTTATTAAAATAATTTTAGTTTAATAAAATATTAAAATAAAATAATTCATTTTGACAAGATACAAAATAATTATGAAAGAAAAAAACGAGAATAAAAATTAATTTTTTTCATTTACGTTTTTTATTCGAACTTTTATTTTTTTATAATAAAAAATAACAATAGGTTTGGCTAAATTTATTTTTATTGTTAATTTTTAAAAATTTATAAATATAAAAAATAACGAAAATATAAACGTTATAAACGGACGAACAACATTTGTCATCCTCTTTCACGCGTCCCAGTGGGTATAACAACAATGGTCCAATGGAGTTGTCGCCTTCCCATTGAATGCCAAAACCTAATACGTCCATCCATCATACAATAATGTGTCCATACGGTGTGGATAAGACCACGTGATGAAAGCCCATGCAAAATATTGCCAGCGTCCTTATCTGTTATTTTTGATGAAAAAATGTTAATAATGTACTTAAAAAATATATATTGAAAAGAAAAATTAAAATAATGTAATAAAAGTACAAATATAATTAAAATAAACTTATCTAAACTTATTGTTTTCAAAAAATAAATTCTTAAAATTTTAAGATCATTTTAATTATTTCATCTTTTATTATACATATAATAAAATTTAAAAAAATAAAACTGCATCGCGTGACGTATAATTGAGTAATATTATTGTAACACTTCTTTCCTCGTCGTTATATCTTTTTCATGTCGCTAAAATGATAAAATCACTTCAGAACATCGAAAGTAATTTACGATAAAATCATTTCAAAACATCGGAAATAATTTCAAAACCGACGAAGCCACAAGCAAGGTGAAAGCAAGTGCATTTCGAGCTAAAAAAATTTTTATAAAATTTTTTTCATTTCAAACTATGTAAATTTTTATCAATCTGTATAAATTTATATATCTCTATAAATTTTAACATATTTTTACAAAATGCCAATAAAATTTTTACAAATTAAAAAGAAAGTTATGATACAAAAAGTTAAAAAGTGTCTGTTAAAATTTGTTTAAACGAAATGGTTCATTTTTTTATTTTTTCTGATTTATAATTTGTACTCGAAATGTTAAAGAATACTTCAAACCACAATCTATTTTAATTTTTTGAACTTCAAACGATATCTGTTTTTTAAAATTGGCGCGTCCCCACCCTATTATAAAAGAAATGCTTAAAAATAAACCATCCAACTCCAATTTATTTTTATAATGAGAGATCAAAACAGTACTCTTGTGGAGTTACAAAATGCATCTCTAGTCATTATGGATATTAACTCATCTCCTACTGACATTGTGGAGAATATCCAGGACCCCCATAGAAAAAATACACATTATCTATTATTCTTAGATCGTAGCATGTGGGATTTGATGTATACGGAAGAAGATGAGTTGGATCGCTCGGAATTCCATCTGAGTCCAGGATCCCAATCCTATCAAAATGGCTTGATCTTCGAAAACCTTCATTTGAGAAATGGCCACTTCCCATTTGAGTAGAAGTGTGGTGTCCTCTCTGTCTCATGTTGACAGTCTCTCCCCCCCCCCCCCCCCCATGAGACTGCCATTGCACCCTCACCGAATCGATTGAAAATGGAACCAGGCCAGTAGCCTATCATCTCTCCTTGCAATTGAAGCCACCAATTTCCACTGTTTTTGTCCTAAGACATGTGTACATATATATACATACATACATACATATATATGTATATATATATATATATATATCATCTTATTTCAAAATTTTGAGTAATGCTCCAGGGTACAAAACTAAATTTATCCACAAAAATTTTAAGGGTAAGTTATAGTTATCTCATTTTAACATTTGAATAATTATAATTAGTACTTATAATATTTAAAAATTACACTTATATCCCTTATTTTGAAATATTATTAATATTAATTCATTTTCGATAAAATCAATAGTTAAAATTTAATAGAAAATGTTAAAATAACTAAAGTGGCTTTTGGTTTACTTTTTGTTTTTTATTTTTTATTTTTGTTTTATGTGTTAAAACTCTCAAAACGAGAAAACTGAAAATGGTCTGCTTTTCTTGCTTTGAGATTTTCCTCATTTTTTGTTAAAAACTCTCAAAACGACTTTTTGCCATTTTTTTATTTCATGTGTAAAGTCATTTTTTATTTTCAAAAATAAATTTTAAAAACACAAGTAAACAAATGAGTTTTAACCTATTTCTTTTATTTTCAAAAGTACAAAATGAAAAATGAATTTAAAACAGAAAATGAAAAACAAAAATAAAAAATAGAAAAATAAACTAAATGAGCCCTAAAATTTTAAATTTTTTTCTATTTTACTCCTCCCCTCTAATATCTCGTTAGTTTTCTTTACAAAAATTTTCAAAATTTTTTTTATTTTTACTTTTTTTTTAACTTATTTTGGGGGATTTTTGTATAACAAATTACGAATATGTGAAAGAGCGAGGAATAAAATAAGAACAAACACCTAAAATTCAAGTTATTTTAATATTTTCTGTTAAATTTTAACGGTTAGTTTTAATAGAAAGAGGTCAATGTTAAATAACATTTTAAAATAAAGAAGATAAGTACAACTTTTAAATATTTAATACTATGTGTAATTACTTAAATGTTAAAAGAAAATAGTTGTAATTTACCCGAATTTTAGTAATGTTCTGGATGTAATAGGGAACCTTGTGTATGATTATGACAATTTGCATTGACTGTTGGTTGTAGGTGGAAACAGGTGAAATGATATTTCCAATAGCAAATTCTCTACTTGTTTGAACGAAACCGGAGCAAGAAAGATCGAAGCAGCCGGTGCTCCCGTATCCATCACTCTGATATGCCACGCATTAATATATATAAAGTACCATGAGCAACATCACTTATATATACATACGCAAATTCAGATTAATTAATGGCAATTACAAAATTTCCATGCACTGATTTTGATTTATTACTATAAAATTATATATATATATTAGAAATATATAAATTTACTTAAAAATTGTTATGCACCACTCAAATAATCATAACTATAAAATAACAATTATAAATAACATATTAACATTGTTGAAGACAATTAATTTAACACCGAAACCAAACTACTCAAAACAAACTTTTTAGAATCTCTAAACTTAATTTATTGAACCACCTTTTTTTTTAATTTTTCTTTAATTCTATCAATTTTTTCTAGCTTTTCCTAATATTTACTAACTTTTTCTAACTTTTACAAACTTTTTTAACTTTCTTCAACTTTTTTAGTAACACACCAAATAGTTAACAATTTAAAAGTTGACAACTTTTTATTTTGGTTCCTTTTTTTTTTTGTTTCAAATTTTGACATTCCAAACAGACGTTAAAATTATTGATTCATAAATGAAATAATTAATTAACCATGCATGCATTTATCCATCCTGATCAGTGTATGTGGAGAACAATAGAATCTTGATCGATCATTACCGTGTCTTTCTGGATAAACCTAAAAATGTAACATGAAACACTATTTATGCATTCAAATTTCATTTTCTAAGGTCCTTGTTGTAAATTATATATGAACAGTATATTAAGGCACAAAGTTACCTTCCTGCAAACCTTTGTAATTTATTGTGTGAGTTATGAAACATAACTTTTTAAAATTTGTACTAATTTTTACAATTTCAAACTTGTGTGTCTATTTTTTACCATCACTAGCACAAAGTTACCTTTCAAGGTGGCAAATTTGGACTTGCACACAGATCACATGGTTGCCTTTACAATGTAGAAAAGGGAACCACCAAACAAGGGATTCTGTCATTGAAATAGCATACGTTTTTACCGGAAACCACCAAACGCTGAAAATATACAAGAAGGTTGAAAATTTTTCCCGACAAAAAGGGATGGATATAGCTGTTATTATTACCTCTTCTGAGGTCGGTGCATTGTTAAACAAAAGGGAAGGTTGGTGTGTCTTTTAATGTCAATTTGATGACATTGAAATTAGAATTATTGAATTAAAATTAATGGTTAACGGTTTCTAACTTCACTCTAACTTTATGTTTTTAAATGACATTAAAAATAATGCCAACCACAAACTCATATTTGTAATGTCATTATATTTTCTAGCTTAATTATAATTTGTTAATTTTTTTTCAAATAACCAAAAATAAAAAAGTTTAATTATAATTAGATAAAATACAAAAATCATATCTATAGTTTACATTTAATATTACTTTAATATATCACGTTTCAGTTATAATAATTAAAATTCTTACCATTTTGATTAAGTACTAGTACGATCGTTCGGTCACCAACCATTATGAAACAGCTATTAGAATAAGAATAGATATGTCATTTCTCATCCTCCTTCTCCGACAGGCTTACACACACACAGACACATATGGATATATATCACGCATGGCTCTCTCATTCTGCAAATAACCATTAATTACCAGCAACCTTCACCAAAATTTCCCAATTTCGTGTTCACAAGTCAACATCCAGCAAAATTTCTATTCATTTGAATCGGCAGTGCAGAATTTCCACTCATTTCAACTTTGTGCCGTCTTATTATTTGCATAGTTTCCCGTTGTATCTAGTAATTTCAAATCACAATTACTGAATAGTACTCATAGGATCAAAACCCCCCAAAAAAAAAAAACAATTAAAATAAAAGCAGAAGATTTTACTGGGTCACACGAAATGTATTGATTTGGATTCTTTTCTCTCACACAATTTTTCTGATCCCTCGTCTGCTCCTCCATTACTCAAAATCACTATTACTTCCCTTGCTCTCTTCTTCTAAACACCTCTCTCTCTCTCTCTCTCTCTCATGTATTTGTCAGTGGTGGTAAAAACTGGGGATCTCTAAGTTACACGTTGGTTAGCAGCTTTGTCTTTAAATTTGCAATTGTCGTAAAGGTCTCGGCGATAGATTTTTGAGATAGCTAAAGGCTGGTGGTAGTTGCACAAATTGATCAATCTCCGAGTCAAGTTCGTTCCATGGGCCCGAGCTTGGAAGAGGAAGGAGAAGAAGTTGAAGGCCTTACTTCTTCTGAACTCCATTCTTCTTCAGCGACATCTTCCTCTTCATCGACCGGTAATAGGTGATGCGGGTCATTGATATACCAAGACAGATTGTTGAAAATGATAAACAGAAATCTTCTACCAACGAGAGTGAATTTGGGGAAGATGATGGGAAAGTGACATATTTGTTCTCACCCTTACGGCTGTTCTCGAGAGCTGGTGAGAAGACTGAATTGTCGCTTGATTAAAATTATAATGTTTTGACTGTTATAATTAAAATTAAAACGTGAGGAATCAAAAGGACAAGTGATTTTTGTAGTATCCCTTATTAATTAATACGTACTCCCTCCACAACTGTGATTTTCACAGCTAATCACTTGAATAAAACAATTAAATACTGATGGGTTTTTAAAGCTAGAGTTCAATCATTGTCATTGAGCACATCTTTCAAAATAATAATAATAACAATAATAATAAATAATAAAGAAGTTAAAGAAAAAAGGGGTGGTTCCCCTCTATAGGCGAATTCGATACTAAAAATCTAAGAGGGTGTTTGGCAACTCAAAAATTAATAAAAAAATATTAAAAATTGATTTTTGTGTGTTTGATAAAATCATAAATTTTGTCACTTTTTTGATTTGTTACAATAAAAAGTATCACTCCATAATTATAATTTTTTTTATTTGTTACAGTAAAAAATATACCAAACACCCAAAAGTTATAACTTTTTTACTTTGCTATAGTAAAAAATTTACCAAACATCCAAAAGTTACTAAAAAAATACTAAAAATTCTACTTAGTTCAACCAAACACACAAAAAAGTGCCCAAAAAAAAAAAAAAACAACTAAAAAACTACCAAAACTTAAATTTTTTTTTAACTTCCAAACACCCTCTAAGGCAAGCGGTAAGTGATTAGTTTAAAAAATTTAGATAGCATTTGGTTTATTTTTTTATTTTTTATTTTTATTTTATGTGTTAAAACTCTCAAAACGAGGAAATAGAAAATACTTTATTTTTTATTGTGATATTTTTTTCATTTTTTATTAAAAACTCTCAAAATAACTTTTTGTCATTTTTTGTTTCATGTTTAAAGTCATTTTTGGTTTTCAAAAACAAAATTTGAAAGCACAAACAAATAAATGAGTTTTAAATTATTTTCTTTATTTTTAAAAGTATAAAATAAAAAATAATTCAAAACAAAAAATAAAAAAAATAGAAAAAACAAATCAAATGAGCCCTTAAAAATCATAATCAAGTTGTTTTTCTAAAAAATGGAACTACTAAATTCGGTTAAGTAAATCTATATTTTTTAATTTTAAATTAATTATCAAACAAATAAAAAAAATATTGAAGCACTTGTAAAAAAAATTAGATAATTAGTTTTAAATATTCTCAATTGAGGTAAACCAAACTGAAATTTATGGGTTAAATATCTTTTAGAATGATTGAATTCTCAAGAAAAATATCAAAAAAAATTAATTATTTTTAATTTTTTTAACTTTTTTTTTTTCTGTATGTTATCAATGTCTATCACCACCATATTCACGTTGCTAGTTTTGTCCAATCTAGTCGATCATTTCGGGAGAAGACTGAACGTTCCATTATTTCAGTTCGTCTCCTTATTCATCTTTCTTTTCTTATCAGCACCATATTCACGTTGCTAGCTAGTTTTGTCCAATCTAATCGATCATTTTGGGAGAAGACGGACGTTCCATTATTCCATTTTGTCTCCTTATTCATCTTTGTCTTCTTTTGACGATGCTGAAACTCACCAGGTCTGGTGTGAGTGGTCCTCCCATTCGAAAAGTTAATCAATTAATTTCCTAAACGATAAAATCAATTAAACAAAAGAGACAAGCCCGTATCCACAAGGGCGCTAAGCCTCTGTTTGGAGAATGAGATGAGAGACAGAGAGAGAGAGAGAATGAGAAAGAGAAGTAAAGTAAATAAAAGGAAAAAAGTGTAACACCCCGATTTTTCAGAACCCGGGAAGTGAGTGGAAGAGTTATACATAACGTGTGCTAAAATATCCGTTACCCTAATCACAGTTGCACCACCACCTTGGAGCAAACATCTATACTATATAATAATAATAATTTTGTTAATAACTAAAGGTAATTAATAACAACAAAACCTCGGTATAATTGGGCAACAGTGCTCCAGCTACCACCTCAATTAATAATATTATAGTTTCCGAGTAATGTCACAGCAATGCAAAAGTAAATCCAACAATGGCCCACCAAATTTTCAGATTCATGACCTGCAAAAGAATCTGTAGGGACGTGAGTACTAATCCACGTGTGCCCACGATGCATAATAAATAATATATATGATATGCACACAACAATCGGATTACCAATAGTTTCATATCAATAACTCATAAGCTCCAAATCGTCTCGCATCCCAACATCAACACATACATCAACATACATCTCAAAAATGATTCAGTTGTTATCTTTCATTCATCTCTTTGCCATCACATCACAATCATCACAGTCATGAGGCAGATACTATATAATATCGTCGTTTACAGGTCCAGACCCGATGGCCACGAGTAGCCCAATAATTATCATCGTTGTAGGCTACTAACCTATTGGCATGAATACCAACCCCTGCGCAGGTTTAGGGTTTTTCAACCCAAGGGTAATCTCTGTACCCTTCCTATTTTTTCAGTATCTACAGCCCCGCAATCACAATATCGTTCACATTTCCTTTATCTCCATTATTATCATCTTAATAAAACAACTCGTTAGAAGCAATTAACAACATCACATCATCACTTTCATAATCATTCTCTATTAATAAAATAAATCACTCAAACATTACAAAATTGAGCATTCTCAATTACACATTTTCCATGCACATATCTATAAATTGTCAAACTGCAACTTCAGGGGCAAAATTGTAAATTTGCATAACTTTAGGGGCAAAATCGTAATTTCCAAAAAGTCTTGGGGCTACTTCGTATTTATTCCAAACTTTGGGGTCACTACGTAATTACCCAAAACTTTGGGGCCAATTTGTAATTTTTCAATAAGTTTGGGGTCAAACTGAAATTTTTAGTCATTTAAGGGTAAAACTATAATTTTGTAAAACTTTTGGGGTCAAATCATAATTACATAAAAACTATTGGGGCTAAAGGAAAATTTTGGAAACTTTCATGGAATATGCTTTGGCATATTCTTTTCTACAATTCCTTCAAATTCCAGTGAAATCCTTTTCTTTTGGTAATGATATTTTGGTGGTTTAGTTTGGACAGAATTCACCAAATGTAGTCTAAATTTAATTACATTCATACAAAATGATCACATAACAATTTATCGAAATATTTTCATATCACATATATGTAAATAAAATGCATTAAATCCCTACCTCGAATCCAAAGAAAAGGTGAAGAAACTCCAACACTTTAAAATTTCGCTTCTCTGTATCTCTCATCTTAGACCGAATTACCACGATCCGACACTGCCATGATGATCACAACGTCAAAAATACCAAAATCCTGTTATTCCTAAACTTAAATCCTCATTTTCTCTTTCCTCTTTCTCTCTCCTCTTTATTTTTTTTTTCCTCTCTTCTTTATCTTTTTTTTTTTTTTTTCTCTTCCCAACTCTCTCATTCTCTCGGGTTGTTTTTCTTTTTTTCTTTCAAACACTATCATCTCTAGGTGTATATATATTATACTTACAAGACTTGGTCACCAAGCAAAGTAAAAAAAAAATGAAAAATGAAAACAAAATTCTTAACTCACCAATTCCTCACGTGGCTTCCAGGTAGCTTCTTTGACCCATTTTTCTTTTTCTTTTTTCAATGAAATAATATATATTAAGTAATATATATTTTTAAATAGTATATATTTAAAAATTTAAATTTTTAGGTTGTTACACAAGTCCTAACTGATCGACTCAATCGAGAAGACCATTGAAGATCGCCTCCACATTGGAGGAGAGACTGCCCCCAAAGGAGTCAAACTTGAGACCTCACACAGCCTCGAGCCCTACGGCCCTCGACTCTGACCAACATGACTACCCCTTTCGAGGCTGTTATTATTACTTCTTGTTAAGCCGACGCGTTGTTTAGCTCATATTCATAATGCCATTATATTTTTATATTTTCTTGCTATAATTTGTTTTTTTTTTCAAAAATAAAAATAAAAACAAAAAATTTTCAATTATTAATTAATATGTACTCCCTCCACAAATGCAATTTTCAACTGCTTGCACATTTTTGTCAATCAATAAACCAACTTTTCTAAAGAAAAAGGCCGATTAAAGTGAGTTAGGAAAGTCTAAACTCATAAGGCATTATAATTCATTCAATCATTCATGAATTAGTAAAATTCAATGTAGACCTATGGGACATTCTCCTTACATTTTCTTTTAATTAATTTATTTATTAAAAAACTTGACAATGATTGTCTTCATATTGATCTATATATATGTATAGTATTTTTCTATAATATTTACAATAAAAATAATAATAACATACTTAAAAGTTTACAAAATAAAAAAATTATAATTATAATTATAATATCTCAATCACCCGTATAGATATCCACACTAGAAGCAAACACAATGTGTGTGATTTTTGTTAATTTTTATTTAAAAAATTAAAAATTATACAAAAATTATTTATGTAATTTAATTAGAGGTATAAAAGTAAATTAATATGGTAATTAAAATTTTAAAATTTATAAAATTACTTAATTAGCGGTGATTTTTTTGAAGTATGATTTTTATTAATTTTCTATTTTAAATAAAATAAAAAATATAAAAAAATTCATTTTTGTAATTTAACACGTGCATAAATGTAAATTAACGTGGTAATTAAAATTTTAAAATTTGTAACAATAATTTAGTTAGGAATAGTTTTCAGAAATTATTTAATTTAATATTTGAATTTGACGGAAAGTTGAAGGGTATTTTAGGAATTAAAAAGTTTCACCGAAATTAAAGTTTTATTAATTTTTTTAGTTTCACTAATACCCTTTAAAGTTTCATTTATAATAATATAAATAATTCTCAAATATTAATATATAAAATATTAGAGAATGATAAATGCATTCTTCTATGAGCTTCGCCCACTCAACATTATTCTTTCTTATTAAAATTATTGTAGAGTGAGAAAAATTAACGAAGAAGTGTAAATATTTTCAGTTATAAAAATTTTGCAACAAGAAATCAATCATGACATGTTTAAGGGAAGAAAAGAGGGGGGAAAATGAAAAAAGGAAGAAAAACGTGGTAGTTTCTCTCACTCTCTATCTCTCTAAAAAGTTTAGTTATATTATTAATAAAAATCATATTTTAATAAAATTTGAGTACAAAATTCGAGGATCAATTATAAAAATAAATAGATTTCTTTTTTTAGTAAGAATGAATAAAATTGAGAAAAACTACAAAAATTGTTTGAGCTCTGTTTGGAGTTCTAAAAAAATATTGAAAATTGTTAAAAAATAATAAAAATCTCTAAAAATCATTCATTTTTATTTCACTATACAAATTACGAATTTATAACTTTTATTAAATTTTATTATTTTTATCACTCTAAACATTCTCTTATATTAAATAAAAAAGGATTTTTATTAGCATTTTTTTTATAGATTTTTAAGTATTTTTAATAGCGTTTATAATAAAAATATTAATAACATATTTAAAGGTTTTTAAAATAAAAAATTATTTTTGATGAAAAAAGTTAGAAGAAAATTAAAAATTAAAACGTCTCAATTACCTATATATATATAATTCTCAAACATTGATTTATATATATATATATATATATAAATTTTACACCGAGAGATCGATCATGACACGAAAAAAATAAAAATAAAAATAAAAATTAAAATATCTCAATCCCCAATTCTCAAATATTAATTTATATATAAAAAATTTACAACAAGAGATCAATCATGAGAAGGAAAAAAAAAACTAAAAATTAAAATGTCTCAATCACCTACATATATATTTTTTCAAATATTGATATACAAAAATTTTACACCAAGAGATTAGTCATGACACGTTTAAGACGTGGTACTCTCTCTCTCTCTCAAAACTAAAAATTAAAATGTCTCAATCACCTATATATGTATTTTCAAATATTGATGCATAAAAATTTTACCCCAAGAGATCAATCATGACCCGTTTAAAGCGTGGTACTCTCTCTCTCTCTCTCTCTCTCTCTCTCTAACGCCTTTCGACCCGATCCGGTTCTGAAAGATTATAAATAGAACAAGGATGTTGGGTTTCATCCAAATTAAAGATGGCCATTACAGTCCCAATCCGCGTGGCCGTCCTCTTACTATTATTATTATTCATTTGTCTCTGTTCTGCAGCTGCAGCTACTGCTGCTGTTGAAACTGAGTCAGTGGATGCCCCGAAAACTTACATAGTACACGTGTCGGAATCACAAAAGCCGTCGACTTTCAGTTCCCACCGAGCATGGTATTCCTCCATCCTACAATCACTGCCCTCGAACTCTCCAAACGGCAACAACACTACTAGCACGAGACAAATTATCTATGCCTATGAACGGGCGGCGCGCGGCTTCGCAGCCCGGCTCACCGCCGCACAAGTGGCGGAGCTGACGAAGGTCGCCGGGGTTATCGCCGTTCTTCCGGACGAGACACTGCAGATCCAAACCACTTACAGCCCAATCTTTCTTGGTCTCAGGGACTTGGACACCTCTGGACTCTGGAATCTCTCCAATTATGGCGAAGACATTATCATCGGAGTCCTCGACACCGGGATCTACAACGATGCACATCTTAGTTTCTCCGATGAGGGACTCTCTGCGGTGCCCAGCAGTTGGAGAGGACAATGCCAAACCGGAACGGACTTCCCAGCTTCGTTTTGTAACCGAAAAGTGATTGGCGCGAGGGCTTTCTACCGAGGAGTTCAGGCGAGTTCGGCCAGAGATTACGATGGCCATGGGACGCATGTCGCTTCCATAGCTGCTGGAGCACTGGTTGTAGGCGCCAATTACGTTGGATATGGAGTAGGACAAGCGAGGGGCATCGCCATGAAGTCGAGAATTGCCGCTTACAAGGTCTGTTGGACGAACGAAGGTTGCTCCCAGGCCGACATCCTCGCCGGCATGGATCAAGCCATTTCCGATGGCGTCCACGTCATTTCTTTCTCCATTTCAGATGCAAATCGACATTCAGCTGCACTGCCGTACTACGGTGATAACATTGCGATCGGAGCTTTCGGAGTTGTCCGGAGTGGAGTCATATTTTCGTGCATAGCAGGGAACATGGGTCCCGGTCCAAGCACGGCTCGAAATCTTGCACCGTGGATGCTCACCGTCGGAGCATCCACAATGAATAGGAGTTTTGCGGCGCAAGTTTATCTAGCTGACGGTGCAGTATTCACTGGTGCAACACTCTTCGGTACTTCTTCTTCTGTTTTATCACCTTGGCTGCCACTGGTATACGCCGGCGATAGTGCAACCGGAACAGGAGACCCGTATTGTCGCCCGAACACGCTTAATCAGTCGATAGTCGCGGGAAAGATTGTGATATGTGATCGTCATCCAGAATTCGAAATCAGTGAAGTAGAACAAGGTAGGATCGTGCGATCAGCTGGTGGGTTGGGAATGATAGTGGTCTCACCCGATGGCGACATCTCTGCCATAGCGTATGAGCTTCCGGCACTAATGGTCACCAAAAGTGATGGTGATTACATCAAAAGTCATGCAAAACTTTTTCCTTCGCCCGCGGCCGCTTTCTTGTTTCTAAGAACACAGATAGTAAACTCCCCGCCGGCTCCAATGGTTGCCGGTTTCTCTGGCCGTGGCCCCAACCAAATCACGCCCGAGATTCTCAAACCCGACGTCATAGCGCCAGGCGTTGACATCTTGGCTGCCTGGACCGGTGGTCGTTCTAGATACAATATCGTGTCGGGCACGTCCATGGCTTGCCCCCACGTCAGCGGGTTGGCTGCCATGCTTCGCAAGATGTACCCAACTTGGTCCCCAGCCGCTATCAAATCGGCCCTCATGACCACTGCTTATGTTTTAGACAATTCTGGTAGTAGCATTAAAGACGCTTCCACTAGGACTCGCAGCAACGCCGTTCATTCTTGGATCAGGACACGTGGATCCCAACTAAAGTGCTTGATCCAGGGTTGGTTTACGACATGGGCGAGAGAGATTACCTGGCGTTCCTCTGCTCCATTGGATACACGCAGCAGCAGATTGCAGTTTTTTTGAGAGGGTCTGGTCAGGTAGATTGCAGTACACAGAGTTTGCCTAGTCCGGGCGATCTCAACTATCCATCATTCTCTGTTGTGTTCAGTCCCGGCAGAGGAGAGGTCACTTACAGGAGGACGGTGACAAACGTTGGGAATGTGAATGCGGTTTACACCGTTTCGGCGGCTGTACCAGTTAGCGTTCTTGTCAGTTTTAGCACAGAAAGACTTGTGTTTAACCAACAGAACAACACCCTCTCTTACGAGGTCACGTTCACCATCAACCGGGGATTTGTTGGTAAGGCATTTGGGCATATCCAGTGGTCTGATGGAACCCATATTGTGAGGAGCCCAGTTGCCCTTATGTGGAGTCCAATTGCTTCACTGGCATCGGTGTGAGATCCGTCCACGCCGCTCAGAATTAAAGCAAGCTTCACCCCTTGCAATAATAAGACAGTTTGAGAATTTAATTCCATCTATGTTAGTTAATAATAATAATGAAAATAATGAAAATTTGATCACTTCGCGTTAAGTGATCAATTTCAAGTCAATGTATTTGTGTTATATTTATAAATAAGTTGTGCTCGTTATTGTCACTCCAATGTTTGCATGTTTTCCAATTTTGGTAGTTAACTGAAACATGGTTTGAACTAGTTGACTTAATAATATTTGTAATGAAACAACTTGCTTAGTGCAAGCTGAGCCAACTATTATATATGAAAACTTACCAAAAAAAAAAAAAAACTATTATATATGAATAACTTGCACGCGCGCTCAATATTTTATTTTGATAAGTGACATTTAGATTATATATATATATATATATATATATTAAATAATGCACCGAATTCAATGTTGTTTGTTAGCTATATATAAATAAAGTAGAAGTGAGAGTGTGTGAGGTGCGGGCACTGAGAAGAAATCAGAAGAGTTCGTGAGTGAGAGCATGGAAGCTTGGTAAAAATTCTTGTAACAAGAAATTTATAATTCAATAAAAACATGAGCGTTTTAATTGTGTGTTTAATTCAATTATTTCTCAGGTTCACTAGAGATTCACCCGATCGTTAATTTCAATACTCTCAGAGATTAGTCGAAGTATGTACAAATTAATTCGAACACCCTGAGATATAAAAATATATATATATATCAATCATTTCTCTAATATAAATAGCCTATGAACTAAGTTGTTCCTTGAATTGCCCTTATTACTCGTAAAATAAAATTTATTTTAACAGTAATGTTAATAAAATAAATAATTTTAGTATGTAATAACAATTAATTTAAATTTTACTAAAATAAGTTATTTTAATACAAAATTACTATTTATTAAAAACCAATTTTAATTTAATAAAATAAATCATTTCAAAAATTATGTTATTATTTTAATTATAATTAATTTAATTTTGATTAAATAAATATTTTAAGACATAGTTATTTATCTATTAAAAATAACTTTAGTTTAATAAAATAAATTATTTTAGTCATAATTTATAATTTTAATTTTAATAAAGCAAGTCATTATAATTATACATAATTTATTAAAATAACTTTAATTTAATAAAATATTAAAATAAAATAGTTCATTTTGAAACTATACAATAAAAACAAACTAAAAAGTGTCAAAATTAGTAAAATAATTATAAAAGAAAAAACAAGAGTAAAAATTAATTTTTTTCATTTACATTTTTTTATCTGAACTTTTATCTTTTCATAACAAAAAAATAACAATGGGTTCGGCTAAATTTATTTTTATTGTTAATTTTTAAAAATTTCTCAATATAAAAAATAACAAAAATATAAACGTTATAAACGGACGAACAACAATTGTCATCCCCCTTTCACGCGTCCCTATGGATATAACAACAATGGTCCAATGGAGTTGTCGCCTTCCCAATGAATGCCAAAACCTAGTACATAATAACGTGTCCATACGGCATGGATAAGACCACGTGATGAAAGCCCATGCAAAATATTACCAGCGTCCTCATCTATTATTAGAAATTACTCGTGACTGAAAGCACATTTTTTTTTTTTTTTGATACGAAGGAAACCTCTCGCCGATAAACCGTCGCGACTGAAACTTTCGGGCGAGCGCACCACCCCGCAAGACACGCCCACCGATAAGACCGAGCGCCCAGGAAGGGATTCGAACCCGAAACGTAGAAAGCATGCCCACTCTCCAAGCCGGTCCCTGCTCCACTGAGCTAACCCGTGTGGGTATGACTGAAAGCACATTGATATAAATTAGTTTGCAAATATTTCAAATATAAACTTATAAAATAAATTTATATGAAAAATTATAAAAATAATTTATAAAAATAAAATTCAATAATCAAAAGAAATTAAAATATATATACAATATTTTAATAAAGGTGCAAAATTTTAAAGTTTTAAAAATTTCTTAAAGAATAGACACTTAAATTAAAAATACAATTTTGATGTACAACTTCAATAGATACTTTAGTTTCTTTTGATTATTGGTTTTTATTCTAATAAGTTATTTTTATAATTTTTTATGTACGTTTGGTTTACAAATTTACCTTTAAGCACAGACAAATTTAGTTTTTGTAAATAATATGGGTAAGAAAAAAAAAACATTTGACAATCAATTATTGATCAAATAACGACGAAACTTTGATGATATAGGGTAAATGTTAAAAAAATAATTAATTTTTTATTTAAAAAATATAATATAGATATATATATATATCTATTATATATATAAGTTTGAATTTCAAACCCCTCAGCCCCCCGCCACCTCTCAGACCAGCCCTCCACACCCAGACCCACCCCCCTCCCCGACCCAAAAGCCAGTCGGACGTAGGACGGCCCGAGGGGGGGCCCAAGCCATTTCCATTTTGAATCAACGTCAAATCATGTGAGTAGAATTGTTATATAAGTTTTGATGAAAAAATGTTAATAATGTACTAAAAATATATATATTGAAAAGAAAAATTAAAATAATGTAATAAAAGTAGAAATATAATTAAACTAAACTTATATAAACTTATTGTTTTCAAAGAATAAATTCTTAAAATTTTTAGATCATTTTAATTATTTCTTCTTTTATTTATTATATATATATAATAAAAATTTTAAAAATAAAAGTGCATCACGTGATATATAATTGAGTAATATTATTGTGTCACTTCTCTCCTCGTCGTTATACCTTTTTCATGTTGCTAAAATTAACTGGGTCCCATTTGTGTTAAAACGACAAAATCATTTCAAACATCGGAAATAATTTCAAAATTGACGAGGCCACAAGAAAGGTGAAAGCAAGCGCGTTTTGAGCTCAAAAAAGTTTTAAAATTTTTATAATTATTTATAAATTTTTTTTCACTTCAAACTACGTAAAATTTTATCAATCTGTATAAATTTATATAATTCTATAAATTCTAACAAATTTTTACAAAATGCCAATAAAATTTTTACGAATTTTAATAAAATTTCTACAAATTTAAAAAAAATTATGATACGAAAAAGTTAAAAAGTGTCTATTAAAATCTGTTTAAACGAAATGGTTCGTTTTTTTAGTTTTTTTGATTTATAATTTATACTCGAAACATTAAAGAATAATTCAAACCAGAATCTATTTTAATTTTTTTAACTCCCAACAACCTCTGTTTTTTAAAATTGGCGCGTCCCCACCATATTATAAAAGAAATGCTTAAAAATAAACCATCCAACTCCAATTTATTTTTATAATGAGAGATCAAAACAGTACTCTTGTGGAGTTACAAAATGCATCTCTAGTCATTCTGGATATTAACTCATCTCCTACTGACATTGTGGAGAATATCCAGGACCCCCATAGAAAAAATACACATTATCTATTATTTTTAGATCGTAGCATGTGGGATTTGATGTATACTGAAGAAGATGAGTTGGATCGCTCGGAATTTCATCTGAGTACTCCAAGACCCCAAGCCTATCAAAATGACTTGATCTTCGAAAACCTTCATTTGAGAAATGGCCACTTCCCATTTGAGTAGAAGTGTGGTGTCCTCTGTGTCTCATGTTGACAATCTCTCCACCCCATGAGACTGCCAATGCACCCTCACCGAATCGATTGAAAATGGGACCAGGCCAGTAACCTATCGTCTCTCCTTGCAATTGAAGCCACCAATTTCCACTATTTTTGTCCTGAGACATGTATACATACACATATATATATATATATATATATATATATATATCATCTTATTTCAAAATTTTGAGTAATGCTCCAGAGTACAAAACTAAATTTATCCACAAAAATTTTAAGGGTAAGTTATAGTTATCTCATTTTAACATTTGAATAATTATAATTAGCACTCATAATATTTAAAAATTACACTTATATCCCTTATTTTGAAATGTTCTTAATATTAACTCATTTTCGATAAAATCAACAGTTAAAACTTAACAAAAAATATTAAAAGAACTAAAGTGGCATTTGATTTACTTTTCTGTATTCTATTTTTGTTTTATGTGTTAAAACTCTCAAAACGAGGAAACAGAAAATGCTCTACTTTCCTTGCTTTGAGATTTTTCCTCATTTTTTGTTTAAAACTCTCAAAATGACTTTTTGCCATTTTTTATTTCATGTGTAAAGTCATTTTTGATTTTTAAAAACAAAATTTGAAAACGCAAGTAAATAAATGAGTTTTAACCTATTTCTTTTATTTTCAAAAGTACAAAATAAAAATGAATTCAAAACAGAAAATGAAAAACGAAAATAAAAAATAGAAAAATAAACCAAATGAGCCCTAAAATTTTAAATTTTTTTCTATTTTACTCCTCCCACTCTAATATCTCTAATATCTCGTTAGTTTTCTTTACAAAAATTCTCAAAATTTTTTTTATTTTTACTTTTTTTTTAACTTATTTTGGGGGATTTTTGTATAACAAATTACGAATATGTGAGAGAGCGAGGAATAAAATAAGAACAAACTCCTAAATTTAAGTTATTTTAATATTTTTTGTTAAATTTTTAACGGTTAATTTTAATAAAAAGAGGTCAATGATAAATAACATTTTAAAATAAAGAAGATAAGTACAACTTTTAAATATTTAATACTATGTGTAATTACTTAAATGTTAAAGGAAAATAGCGATAATTTACCCGAATTTTAGTAATGATCTGGAAGTAATAGGGAAGATATACCTTGTGTATGAGTATGACAATTTGCATTGACTGTTGGTTGTAGGTGGAAACAGGTGAAATGATATTTCCAATAGCAATTTCTCTACTTGTTTGGACGAAACCGGCGCAAGAAAGATCGAAGCAGCCGGTGCTTCCGTATCCATCACTCTGATATGCCACGCATGAATATATATAAAGTACCATGAGCAACATCACATATATATACGTACGCAAATTCAGATTAATTAATGGCAATTACAAAATTTCCATGCACTGATTTTGATTTATTATTATAAAATTATATATATGTATTAGAAATATATAAATTTACTTAAAAATTGTTATGTACCACTCAAATAATCATAACTATAGAATAACAATTATAAATAACATATTAACATTGTTGAAGACAATTAATTTAACTCCGAAGCCAAACTAATCAGAACAAACTTTTTAGAATCTCTGAACTTAATTTATTGAACTATCTTGGCCGAATTTGCTCAGCTCAGTTAAATTTTTCGGTTATTTCATTTTTTGCTCCTCTAATTTTTGTAACACAATATTAACGTTTTATAATAAAATATTACAATTACATTAAATGTTGAAATTAGTGCTAATACTAAACTAAGTTAAGATTTGACATATGGTCCATCTTGAATGAGAATTTAATGTTAATATAAATTAACATTAATTTAATATAAGTTATGATAGTTTTTAAGAATTAGTTCGAGTGAATTGTAAGTATGAATTCGATTTTTGATTCAAGTAAAATGTGCCTAAGAGTTAGCGTATATCTTCTCGATTTACCCATCAAATTTTCAAAAAAAACAAAATAGACATTATGATAGTATTTATCAGTCCCAACACATACAGAAGATAAGTAAGTTAAAATTTGTCATATAACAATCCTATCTTCTACCAAATACTTTTTTTGGGACAGCTTATGCGGATTTCGACTAATTCCTGGAGCTTGAAGTTAACGATCGGATAAGTCTTACAGTAACTATGAGAAGACACATATTAGTGATCTCTGTAAAGTAAATGCAAAATATTACCGGTTAACTAATTATTAGAGTTATCTTCTACCAAAAGTAATGTATATGTATGTATATGTATTTTTTTTTTCTTTTTTGAAGCAGAGTACCAAAAACAATACGAAGAATTAAGGCTAGACAATTCAGATTTAAAAACAGTTATGTCTTAATTTAATTCTCAAGTCTACCCGCATGGACTCGATCATTTATTTATTTTCAAAAATAATTGAACTATATATTTAAATAAACAATAGCTTCAAAAATTATACAACTGAATAGTTAGTACTAAAATAATTATTCTTTTATAAAATTTGGTGTAAATTTTTAATTTCTGTAATTACTAAAAATAAAATAATATATAAATACATTAACAATATGTTTTTAAAATTTTTTTACCAGGTTTAGTCCATCGTACTCAAATTCAAGCCCAATTCAGTCTCGAAAATTTTCTAGACCCAAAAAAAAAAAAAAAATGACAAGTTTAAGCTGGCTTAGCAAACCGAATTTAAAATATCTATTTCTAATTAAAATATCATAAAATAACTAAAGAATATTCCAATAATCATATATGGAGAGAGATTAAATCCCCTTACCCCATCCACTAAATAAAAGTGACATAAGGTTATTAGGCTTGTGACTTACCAATAGGCTGGGTGAGGTCTGTATTAGATTTGTCAAGATTTAGGTCGATTCAGACCTAATTTAGATACAATAATAATAATAATAATAGATCTAAAATACTTGAGTCTGATCTTATAAGATTTAGATCTAATCCACATTCTTGGATTCAACCCATTTTGAATAATAATTTTTTATTTTAAATCATCATTTCATAAGATAAAAATATATATTTTATTCAATCTATATATGCATTCTGGTGCATTTGCTTTCGGCTTAACTTGAGTGGAATTAGATTTCTAACTAGAACAAAGAGAAGATAATTCCATCGTTCTGTGTAGAAGAAAAGGTAACTACGGCTATAGCCAGGATTGTCTGCCCAACCACTTTAGCTTCTGTCTTGGCAACTAAAATGATCAGATATATAGACAAATAAACTTATACACGCAGAAGCTTTTTTTTGGATTTTAAAGTTGGGAGATATAAGTTTTTTTTTTATTAAAAATTATCTTATATAAAATTTTTTAATGTGTAATAATTTTTTGATATTTTACTAGTATCTTTAAAAAAAATTAAAAATTGCTTAAAAATAAAATTATTTACATTAAAAAAATGATAGTAGTAAAATAGTTGAAATGATTGATTTTATTTGCACTTAAAATTTTTTATTTTTATTTTTAAAATAATGAGTCTAATGGATCGATTCAAATTTAGATATATAGGTCATTAAATCCAGATCAAAATCCATCGAGTTATTGATTGGATTTGTTAAATCTTGTCTAATGCTATCGGATCAGATTTGGACTAGAGCCTAAAGATAATAGAATAAAGTTCAAATTAAATTTTTGTATATAGAATTATTTAAACCATGTTTGATTTAGTTAGAATGGGCCGATAAGTTATGGAACAAGAAAATCGTGCAATTGAATGAGAATTTAATTGAGGCAGAGTAATCGAGTCCCTCCCGCAAATATAGATGGATATTGAGATTTTATATTGTCATTGGGACATAATATATATGTATACGCACACTCACATATAGTAGGTTAAGTATACTTACAGTCCAGAATATGAAGAACCTTGTCTTATTATCACCATATAGTGTTGGATTAACCTGGACATTCACATCGAGCAACATATTTATCAACAAACAATATATATATGCATATATAGTTAGTTTCCCCATCTTTTGTGTGTTTAAACAAGTTGAAAGATGACTTACCATCCATCCAGCCTCTATAGTATTAAGGTATGGTGTTCTATGAGGAAGATCCGACAAAATCCAAATTTGCGAAGTACTAAGCTCTCCTGTGGCATTCCCTACTTTAGGGTTCCACACCTCAATTCCAGCTTGTGCTCCATAATACGTATTGCCAATTTCACCCACTTGAGCGTACTAATAGAAATCAAATTATACAAAATTAACCATATGTTTGGTTCGAGGAGAGGAGAAGTGAAACTAAATTTCTTCTATTTTTGTTTAATTTTTGGGTTTGGAGAATAATGGTTTGTGTGGAAAAGAAGTAAAAAAGATGCAAAAGTTAAAATTTTGAGTAAAGTACTTATTGGGTCTTAATACTTATCTAATTATATTTAACTCCCTTTAATATGAAATTTATATCTAAATCCCTTATTTTAAAATATTTGTTATATATAATTAAATCCTTTAGTTGATATGATTGCCATATATGTTAAATGAAAAATAGTGTGATCTTATGAAAAAAAAAAATGAAATGTTTATTCCCCCCCTTCAACCATAAATTGCCCAAAATGCATGCCATTGAAATCTTTAAAAGTTGAAAAAAAAGAAAAAAAATAATGTGTGAATTGAATAATTCATATTATTTTTGCTTTATTTCATCCTTTCCCATTTCTAGACATTTAATTCAATTTTAGAGATAGAGCCAGTGTAACAAGATGCATCCACACAATAAAATATTATCTATTTTGAACTTGGTTAGCTGTTTTTCAGGATGTCATCCATTTTGGTACTACTTTTACTCGAGCATGCTTAATCGTAAAGTTCTTACAAAATCTAGTGTCTTCACAACTTTAAAACGTGTTATTTTTTATAAATATCAAACATTATATATATACCATTTCCTTTCTCTACCCAGCGATGTTGGTCAGAAAACATTACTTCTCTACTTTACTCTCCTACAGGTAAAGTCCGCGGTCATTCACAACTAGTCTATAATTTACCAAAAAAAATATTTTTTTTCTTTTAATATGTTTGAAGTTCTCAATAGGGATTTTCAATATTTTGCAGCTTGGAAGGGTAAAAAATAAAGGACATATCATATATATATATTTTACATTGACCACACTATTTTATATTTGAGATTGATAGACAAATGGATAGAAAGACTTAATTGTGACAAACATTTTAAAATAAAGAGTCTAAATGTAAATTTTAAATGTTAAAAATAATTATTTATAATTAGTAAAATGTTGAGGAAATGTAAGTGCAATTTATTTTAAAATTTTTCTATCTTCTTCTTTAGTCATTGAGTTTGGGAAGAAATGGATGAGAAGAAGATAACATAAAGTTTTCTTAAGGCATTGATTTGCAACTAAAATTTTTAATTAAAAATATTAACTAGAATTGCGTGAATGTATTTTGGTCAATACAAAATTTTGTTATAAAAATATTATTATCACATTATTCTAACATACTTTTCTTGTAAAAAAAAAATGTTAAAGAAGTCATTGGTGGACGCAAATAAAGTCAAGTGGGAGAGCATTTTTTCTACTGATTTGAAAAATTACACTAAAATTCTATTAATTTTGTTATTTTTCTTATAAATTATAATTTTTCTCATGTTTTGCCATATTTATTTTTACTTTTATTCTTATTTACTTTAAAAGTGTAATTTTTCTTCCAATAATTATAAATTTGCCCAATGAAGTAGTATATATTTTCTTTTATATTATGTTCTTACCTCCCTTTCCTTATTCACTTTCTTTCGTGATCCTCAAACTAAACAAATCTTAAAAAGAGATTAAGAAAATAAAAATAAAAAAACAATTCCAAAACAGGTTCTTCCTCGTTCTTTTTTCTTTTTCCTCGTGTTTCATTTCTCTTCTCTAGTTTTCAAACAAAGCTTAGATTGAGGTAATGCATGAGACATGTTAAATTAAAATCAAATGGAGACAACTAAAAATTAAAGAAAAAAAAAAAAGAAATTTTATATACGTTGAGTCTAAATTGATACCTCATGACCATTTCGTCGTGGAAGAGGAGTTCCACGAAAGGAAGATGGAAATTTTCGATGAAGAATAGGACTTGAATTTCTTCTAATTGGGATTGTTCCTTCTGGACACTCTCCATTTTTGCGCCAACCTTGAACAAGTTTCGGCATTGATCCGTCTAATTTTATTCTAGCGGGATACGAGCTTGGCTCCATCTAGTAGTTTCAATTAAAATTATAATGGCTAAAGTGAGATTTAATATAAAATGTAAGGATGTAAAATATAATTTATTTAAATATAAAATTAAAAATCGACAACAAATACTTTTGGACAAATCCTTGTAGGAATGAAAAAACAAGTATAATTTACATTAGATATATAATTTAATTTACAGAAAAGTAAATAGAGAAAGAAATACCACTATATCCTTGATCAGGGGATGATCAAATGCAGGCTGCTTATAAATGTCGACGCAATCAATCACATCATCTTCACTCTGTTAAAAAATAAAAATATATTATAAACATGGGCAATCAATAAATTTCTTTAAAAATTTCAATATTATTTTGGTTGTCAAAAATAATATTGAACATTGCCTTTATTCATGTGTGTGAACATGGGTGGATTAGGTACTGCTGAGGCGTATAAGGTGCGTTTGGAGAATGTAAAAATTAGTATAAATTACTAAAAGTTACAGTACTCTCATAATTGTGTGTAGAAAAATTAGAGTTTTATATAAATTTTTTTAAAAGATTTTTAAATTTTTATTGTGCTTTCAAACGGAGCCATAAATAAATAAAAAGAGTAAAGATTAGAGTTACCTTTATTGTTTTGACTGATCCTTTGTGCTTCGGGCCTAAATACCTTTTGACCCCTCCACCTTCAACGCGTCCCTGGCTTATCATGCTCGACAAAGCTCCGAAGAACAATATAACTGAAACTATGTAGTTTTCACTGTTAGCCATATACCTTTTATCTCTAGAAAAACTGTTTTTGCAAGTCTCCCTCTTCAATTTCCGTTCTAAAAACACTCACTAGTGTTTGACACAAATTATATAACTATATATATATATATATAGCTCTGTCGATAATAAAATAATGACTTCTGTTTAATTTTTTATAATTCACTCAAAGAATAAAAATATCTGAATTTAATGAGAGATAGCGTATGCAACTAATGAAATATTTCTCCAAATGAAATAATTCTATTAGAAATTTCTTTAATTGTAAATTTTAATTAAAATTTGGAGCTTTCAATAGTCCAATTGTTGCAGTCCGATCTATTTCTATTTTCAACAGGTTGTCGTAAATTTTATACAATAAGAAAAATTGCATTGCATAAAATGGTCAAATATGAACATTAATTATGAATATAAGAGGGAGGGATTTTTTACTTAAATAAGGATAAAAAATAGATAAAATACCTATTTGAGTCTGATTAAACTTATTTACCACTAGAAGCAAAATCGTATTCCTCATATTTGTCTAAAATCATCAATAGCCACTTATCACTAGAAGCAAAATCGTATTTCTCAATTGTCAATAGTCACTTACCACTCGATATTGTAACAATATCGTATTTTTCATGTTATCTTAATAAGGTGATTAGAAACTCTAAATAGATAGAATATTAAAAAATCGTTTAATAACATTGTCATTTTTTTTTCTTTGTTTTTACTTTTTAATGTCATTTTTTTTTCTAAAATGAAAACTAAAACTACATTTGAAAATATAATTATATTTACAATTATTAACTTTTTATTTTCATAAATATTTAATTTTATTAGTTTTTAAAAGTTAATCAAATTTAATAAATATATTTTATATAATTTAATTTAATTATATTATTTATTAAAAATAATTGAATAAAATATAAGTATTATATCAGTTAGTTCAGTAAATATAAAATATAATAACTATAATTTAATTATATTATTTACTAAAAATAATTGAATAAAATATATTTCATAGTAATTTAAATAATTTATAATGTTTGTTAAAAATAATTTAATAAAATATATTTAATATTAGTTAAATTAGTTTGTTTAAATTAATTATTAAAATAAATTAAATTAAATACTTTAATTACAATATTTATTAAAAATAATTTAATAAAATATATCTATATTTATTAAATTAAATTAAATTAATATATTTTATTTTATTATGTATTAAAAATAATTTAATAATATATATTTCCCATTATTAAATTAACTAATTTAATTTAAATGTTTGTTATAAATAAATTAATAACATATATTACATATTAATTCATTTAATTTTATTTAATTATATTATTTATTAAAAGTAATTTTTTATAGTTATTATTAAAAGTAATTTTAGTTTAATAAAATATTTGAATAAGATAATTTATTTTAATATTATATAACAAAAATAGACAAAATATTTGTAACAGAAAAAAATAAATTAAAATACCTTCTTTATTTACTTTTTAGTTTAAGTTTTCATTTTTTTGAAAATAAAAAACGTAAACAGATTTAACAGATATGTTTCTGTTGTCGATTTTCAAAATTTTAAAAATATAAATAAAAAAATAGAAAATAAAAACGTTACCAACAGTGCCTAAGTGTGAAAAGTCAATCAGTTAAATAAATAATTACGTGACATATTAAAAAATTTTAAATTTGACAAAGCATTCAATTTGATGAAACTCTTATTCTTTTCCTTTTTTACATTAATTTACCCTTTTAACTATCTATAATTGCAAAATTTATGCATTCAATTAATTCTGTTTATCGATTTTAATAATTACCAAGGTTAGAGAATCATCCGATTAAAAATTAAATGATTGTCCAAAACTGGTGGCGTAATTCATACCAACTATTTCGTGAATAACAATAATAATGGTATGCATAATGATGAGGTACAATTTGTGAATGCCGAAAGACCGAACGAGACGTTACCAGCCAAGGATCAATCGGGCCCCTTCCGTTCGGGAACCGCCGAACAGATTAAGGCTTGGTTTGAGCTATTTTTGTGTTTAGAAAAAAAAAAAAAAAAAAGTTACTTTTTTCGGTGAATTTATAATTTTAATTAATTTGACTTTTTTCTTTTTAAAAATTAAAAAAAAATTAAAATGTAAGAGAGTAAAAATTACTGTAATAATTACTATCTAGTAGCTAATGTAGCAGTTAGTAGTTTGGGTGACCAAATCAAGAGTCAATCAAGGGTTAAGATGTAATTTTATTTTAATATGATGTGTCTTTTCATATTCTTCTTTAATGATCTTTCAATTAGATTTTATTTAATTTTTATTTTTATTTTAAATTTAATTTTATTACATTAAATTAAAATTATTAAATTTGACTGTTGATTCATCCCTCGCAGCCTCCTGGAACCGCTTAATTGCCAGCATAACCGCCCACGTGCCATCCAACGGGATCCTCGCCTAGAATGCCGCGAATCTCCCACTAAAATAACGGCTCATTCTCTCCAAGGAAGGCGAAATTCTTGAGATTTGTCCATATCTGGAGGTGGGAAGGTTATTGCTTCCATAACTGATGGAATATTCAAAAATCCCGGTAGTCCCGACATTACACCAACAGAAACCTAAAGGGGATACCATAGCCGTATGACGTGCTTCCTTTTAGCCGAAATTTTGTCAAAATATTTTTTTTAATTTTATTACTGATTTAAGCATTAGAGATTTTTTTGACGGTTTCAGGTGACGTGCTTCCTTTTAGCCGAAATTTTGTCAAAATATTTTTTTTAATTTTATTACTTATTTAAGTATTAGAGATTTTTTTGACGGTTTCAGGTGACAGGAGTTGGGAGCACTGATAACACCAAAAATGATTTTACATAAAAAATGAGTCAAGCATTGTAATAATTTATAAACGCTCAATTTTTTTTTCTTGACACGATATATTTTAAAGTTGAGTCGAGCACTGTGATAATTTATAAATGCTTAATTTTTCTTTTCTTGACACAACATATTTTAAAATCATGCGCGAGAGAACTTACGAAGAGTGTGCAAAACGAATAATATTTTTCAAAAGAATTTACGATATACAAATAAAAAAAATAAATCGTCATTGCATAATAGCATCGTCTTTATTATTTTTTTTCCCATTATAGATGGACAAATTGGCAGTGGGACACTCGGCTTTGTTTTATTTTGGGTAAATGAAAAATGTAGTAAATATTAAATCTCGTGCAAAACACTAACTTAGCTAGGTAACCAATTTGGGTCTCTCTCTCTCTCTCTCTCTCTCTCTCTCTCTCTCTCTCTTCGCTTATATAAGCTAGGTTCTTTTGAGATACCGTTTAGAAAAAAAAAATTAATTTTTACCTTTTGACAATTTTTTTCTTATTTGGTTTATTCACTTACACCCATATGTTTTCGATTTTGTACACTTAGATCTCATATTTTTCATAAATATGCACTTGGTTAAAGTTTGCATTATGTTAACTCAGACTTATTCTGTAAAATTTTTCATTAAAAATTAATTTTTGGCCAATTCAATTCTAATAGAATTATCTTTATATCTCTGGTATTAATAAAAAAATATTTATATTATGATATAGTGCATCTTCTTTTATATAAAAATTACATCATAGTTAATTTGTATAAAAAAATTTTGTGAACCTTTTTAATATTATCATTTTAAATTATTATGCTTTGCATTAATATTTTAAGTTATTATATATAAAAAAAGTAATTATACCGACTAAATTATCATCATTTTTTCAATTGAAATAAATTAAACATGAATATAAAAATTACATTATAATTTTTACAATTACATAACATATTAAGAAATTTTAAATTTGATAAAATCATTTAATTTGATGAAACTTTTATATTTTTTTCATTTTACACTGATTTACTCCTTTAACTATCTTCACCCTTTTAACCATCCATAATTGCAAAATCTATGTATTTAATTAATTTTATTTTTCTATTTCGGTAATTAACAAGGTTAGGAAATTAATTGATTAATAATTCAATGATTTTCCAAAACTGGCAGTGCAATGCATACCAACTGTTTCACGTCATGAATAATGATCTATTTATCTATAATACCAAAAGAATATATTTTCTCTCTCCCCTTCTCCTCCACTCAAATCGTACGTGGCTCACCTATTTGATGTTCATTCTATTTTTTATCTTTTTTTTTTAAATTATTGAATTATTTTTAAATTTCTTTCATTCTATCTTCTTCTTTTCTTTTTTCTTGTTTACAAAACATTTATTTCTTTATCCCACATCACTAAAATATTACAATTTTACTTTTTCTTTTGTCAAAATACTAGAATTGTGACATATGATCGTAACAAATATAAAAGAACTCATAAATTTCGAAAAGTAACCCACTCACTTGGATTTTAAAAATGGACCAACTTACTTATAAATTTCATACGAATGAACTCATAGGTTCCAAAAGGGATTTGCTTATAAATTCAATATAGTTGTAGAATTTATATATTTCAAATATATTAGTAATTAAATTAAAAATACAAATAAAAATGAAAATAGTTTGTTCAAAAAGACTAAAAAAAATGTATATCTTAAATTCGTTATATCTTAAATTTAAAAACACAAAAAATTTTAAAATACTATTTAAGTCGGGAATAATTTGTTTTTAGAAAAAATTTTATTTTAAATTTAAATTAGTCATGTCAATAATTTTTAACTAATTAATATAATTAAGATTAATAATATTTCAATTGATTCAAGAATTAAAAAAATAAAAATGTATATTAAAATTAACAAACAGTTTAAAATAGAAAAGTGATTAGGTTGATTAGGTAAGTTTATAATTTGATATATATTCTAGAGGAAATTTTATTTTTTAGAATTGGAACGGATTGAGATTTGGTAAAATATAAATTTTTAATATTTATATGTAATCATGACTTTAATCAACTCTATCGGCTCACTAACATTGACGCAAGTAAAAAATTATAAATATAAAAAAATTCAATAACTATTTTATGAAATTATACAATTTTAAAAAAATAAAAAATATGTTTCTATCTATAAAAAATATTATACAATTCTGTGCGTTGCACATGTCAACATTAGTAATAATATATATAAGAGTAAGCCTATTTGCACTCTATAAAATAGTCTCTTACACTTTAGTATACAATTCTTTATCTATCTTCTCACATGCATTTTGTTTATTTATAATGTCATAAAAATTATTATATTAAAATTCAATCAAAGACATAATTATAATGTTATATATAGTTCTATTTTGTAATAAAAATTATTTTTTTAAAATATATACAGCGCGCAGACAATTTATCAATTTTTTTCTTAGATATTTTGATAAGTGAAGGGATAATTATAATCTAAATTTTGATAAATCTACCTGTATATTTAAAAGTTAATTTTTTCAGTTCTTTGATTTTCATAGTTAGATTTTTTTAGTAATTTTATTTTTTTCAGTTGATGAATGGTGAGAAAAAAAAATTAGTGACTTTATTTTGAATTTAGGATTAGTGTAGAAAGTTACAAGGAAAGGACGATTAAAAATTTTAATTTGCAAAATGGTCTTATTTGCATGTTGTATGTAAGAAAAAATATTTTGATAGAATAAAATAAATTTTATTTTCGTTATATATATTTATATATTTAGAAATCATGTAAAAATAAATTTTAATTTATTTTATAAATTAATCAAATCAAAAATAATTTATTTCATTTCAATTTATTTAATTTTTTTATTTTTTATCATATTAATATTTGTTTATTATTTTTTACAATTTTTCATAAATTAATTTTAACATATATCACAGTTACATTTTATTTCATTACCTTTTTTTTAAATATATTATTAGATTATGAGAAGGGCATTCTTCATCTAACACCATCTTATTAAATAATTCTCTCATCTAACCCTCCTTTATTAAGATTAAGAATATTTTATTATTTTATTGCTAAAAATGAGACTAAATAAAATATATAAAAACGAACTATTGTCCGAATGAATAAAATATGAGAAATTAAAATATCAATATATAAATTAATATAACAAAAACAATATTTTAAAATAAATATTTTAATTTATTAATATATAAAACGAAATTAGCAAAATATTTTTATAACTTTAAACCTACTTGGAGTTGCACGAAAAATTTTACCGACTCCCGTCCATACCTAATCTTATTAATTTTGTCTATAAAAAAAAAAAGAAAATAGAAAAGGAAGAAATAGGTACGAGGTTAATGTTTTAATGTCGTTGATTATGGGCCTATCATTTGAAGAAATTAAAAATATTTTTATATTACTCTTTGTTGTTATTATATTATTTTAAATGATTTTTATATAAATAAATTACAATAAAATAATATTAATTTCTTTTTTTTTTTTATAAGAGGTGGTTGTGCACGGAAAATGATATCTTAATTATTACATTAGAAAATTTAACCAAATGACGCGACAATGATAACTCTTTGATATCATTCTAATTAATATTTAAAGAATATATAAATTCAATAATTAATTATCATTAACGTTGCCATGCATTCTGATACATATTTACGTAAGCAAGCAGGTTTGATAGAACAATATTTCTTTTTTTATTTGATCGTAGAACAAATGACATTGCATACATAAAAATTATATTTTATTAACAAATTAAAATATTATTTTAATATAAAAATGATAATCTTATAATTATAAAAGGCTATAATAAGTTAAATATTTTAAAATAATATGGTCGTAGCCTTTCCATTTGATATTTAGTTACTGCTCTAGTGAACTTTTTCTGAGATGGCATATATAGTTGATATTTCTATATTGCAAAGGTTCTAACAAAATCTAATCAAATGACGAGATCACAAATATATATATATATATATATTATCAGGGGAATCCAAAATTTGAGATTTATTTGAATGAACAAAGAGTTTAAAGATAAAATAGAGTGGATTACAAAAATTTAGACTGAACAAAGAATTAAAAAAGTAAATGAGCTGAATTATAAAAATTTAATATGAGCTAAATTGAAAAATATATATATTTTTTGAATTAAAAAAAGGGGCCAAACTACTCGAGTTACAGTCGGGGAGAGTCTATATTTCCATCCGCTCTTGTATATTATTACAACTTAGAAGAAATATTTTTTTGATATTTTTTATCTTACATGATTTTTTTCACTAAGATAAAAATTTAGTTTATTTTTATAACTTTTTAGTCACCTTATTCATATTCAATTTAGCAAACAAACAAAAAAAAAAATTATAAAAGAAATGCTCAAAAAATAAAACACCCAACTCCAATTTATTTCTATAATAAGAGAAAAGTGTGAAACACATCTCTGGTCATTCGATACCACTAAAATAATTTTCATTCTCCAATGAACTTATCTACTACTGGCATTGCGGAGAATATCCAGGACCCCCATAGAAAAAATACACATTACTTTTTACAGTTACATCGTAGCATGTTGGATTTGATGCATATGGAAGAAGGTTAGTTGGATCTCTTAGGGTTCCTTCCGAGTCAAAGACTCCAAGCTTTTCAAAATGGCTTGATTTTCGAAAACCTTCGTATGGGAAATGGCCACTTCCCATTTGAGTAGAGGTGTGGTGTCCATCCTGTCTCGCGTTGACAATCTCTCCACCCCATGAAACTACCTTAGCACCATCGTCGAATCGATTGAAAATGGAACCAGGCCAGTAACCTATCATCTCTCCTTGCAATTGAAGCCACCAATTTCCATTGCTGTTGTCCTAAGACATATATGTATATATATATATATTTATCATCTTATTTCGAAATTTTGAGTATAAAACGAAATTTACCCACAAAAATTTTAATAATGTTCAGGATGTAGGATAACGGACCAGGCTCTTTATTATTTTTTATTCTCTTATTTTTATATTTTTTTAAATTTTAACCATTCATTTTTATTTAAAGACTGAAAATATAAATTTAATTTATAATAAATGTAGAAGTAATTACAATTGTAAGAATTAAAGATGAAAAAGTGAATATAATGGAACTTACAAAAAAAATTATATTAACAGTTCTGAAATAAAAATAAATGGTTAAAATTAATGAAGTAAAATAATAACAAAATAAAAAAATAAAAGGGGAGCCAAGCCTGTAAGCTAACATATACCTTGTGAATGTTTATAGTAATTCCCAGTGTCTTCTGGTTGTAGATGGAAACAGGTGAAATGGTATTTCCAAGAACAAATTTTTTACTTGTTTGGACAAAACCGGGGCAAGAAAGGTCGTAGCAGCCGGTGCTCCTGTATCCATCACTCTGACATGCCACAGATGAAACTAAGTAAGATATATATATCTCACTGCGACAATTGAAATATATGAAGTACCATGAGCAGCATCCTATATATGTACACAAGTTCAAATTAGTTAATGACAATTACAAAATTTCAATGTACTGAATTAGATTTATTGTTATGAAGTTATATATATATATATATATATTAAAACCATATAAGTTTACTTAAAAACTTTCATGCATCAATCAAATAATCATAAAATATAATTTAACTATACAATAAAAAATTATAAATAACATATTAACATTGTTGAAATGTCTATTTTAATAAAAATTTATAAAATAACTAGGGAATCTTCTAATAAATCATATACGAAGAGACTATATTCCCTTCCTCCATCCATTAAATAAATATGACACAGATAATTAGTCCTATCAATAGGTCAATTTTGGATCAAATCCATTAGATCTAAATTTGGTCTAGATCTAAAAGTACTTGAATTTGATATTACAAAATTCAGATCCGATTCATATTTCCAAAATTTGACCTATTTTAAAAACCACCATCTCATAAAATAAAAATTTATATTTTATTCAATATATATATAAGCACACTAGCGTGTTTGCTTTATTTAAGCGGAATCAGATCTCTAACTTGAACAGAGAGAAGATAATTCCATCGTTTTATGTAGAAGAAAATGTAATTACGGTCATAGTCAAATTACCTGCCCAACTACTCTAGTTTCCGCTGTTGGCAACTAATATAATCAGATATATAAACAAATAAACTTATACATATATGAGCTTTTCTTTGGACTTTGAAGTTGGGAGATACAAGTTTTCTTTATAAAATATCTTATATAATTTTTTTTCAATATTTAATAGATTTTTTATATTTACTGGTATCTTTTAAAAAAAATTAAAAATAGCTTTAAAAATAGAAATATTTACGCGGACAAAAATGATAGTACAAGTAAAATAGTCAAAATAATTGATTTTATTTACACGTAAAACTTTTTTATCTTTAAATAATTTTTAAATTTTTATTTTTTTAAATAATAAGTCTAGTAGATTAATTCTAATCCAAATTTATGAGTTATCGAATCTAACTATTTAGATCTATCGAGTCACAAATTTGATACGCCAGATTTGATTTAATATTACTGAATCTAATTGAATTGGAAATAAATTCGTGCTATTGACGTGCCTAAAGATAATAAGTTAAATTTCAAATTAAATTTTTTTATATAAAATTATTTATACCATATTCGAGTAATTAGTTAGAATGGGCCGATAAGGTATAGAACAAGAAAAGCGTACAATTGAATGAGAATTTAATCGAGGCAGAGTAATCAAGTCCCTCAAACAAATATAGATGGATGTTGAGATTTTATATTGCCATTGGTACACAAATTATATATATATATATATATATATACACCCATCCATAGTAACTTAATTAAGCATACTTACAGTCCAGAATATGAAGAACCTTGTCTTAAAATCAGCATATAGTGATGGATTAACCTAGAAATTCACATCGAGCAACATATTTATCAACAAACAATATATATATATATATATAGTTTTTTTTTCCAATCTTTTGTACGTAAATAAACAAGTAAGTTGAAATTTCACTTACCGTCCATCCAGCCTCTATCGTATTTAGGTTTTGTGTAGTATCACGATCCGACAGAATCCAAATTTGTGAAATGCTAAATTCTCCTATGACATCAGTTACTTTAGGGTTCCACACCTCAATTGTAGCTTGTGCTCCATAATATGTATCGCCAATTTCACTCACTTGAGCATACTAATAGAAATCAAATTAAATAAAATCAACCATATGTTTGGTTTGAGGAGAGGAGATGAGAGGCGTAAAATTGAATTTTTTCTATTTTTGCTTAGTTGTTGGGTTTGGAGAATAATAGTTTGGGTAGAAGAGAAGTGAAATAGAAGCAAAAATTAAAATTTTGAGTAAAGTATTTATTGGCTCTTAACATTTGTCTAATTATATTTAACTGTTATTAATATTTGAAATTTACACTCAAGTCCCTTATTTTAAAATTTTTATTGCAATTAAAACATTTAGTTGATATGATTGTGATGTTAAATGAAAAATAGTGTGCTCGCATGAAAAAACATATGAAATGTTTCTTTTTCCCCCTTTCAACCATAAATTGTCCAAAATGCATGCCATTGAAATCTTTAAAAGTTGAAAAAAAAAAAAAACGTGTGAATGAAATAATTCATAATAGTTTTGCTATATTTTATCCCTTTCCATTTTTAAAAATTGAATTCAATTTTAGAGTTGGAAGTAGTCCATAATTTGGAAAAAAAAAATTATTGTTTTCTTTTAATGCTAGAAGTTTTCAACAACATTTTTTAATATTTTATAGTTTGAAAGAGTAAAAAAGATATATCATACATTTCTTTTTATTTATTTATTTATTTTTATGTTGATCATAATACTTGATGGTTAATATTGATAGACAAATCGATAGAAAAACTTAATTGTTATTAACATTTTAAAATAAAAATTTTGATAAATTTCGAATGTTAAAAAGTAATTATTTGCAATTTGTCAATGTTACATCCCAGGGATGTGAGTGTAATTTATCGTAAATTTTTTTTTCTTCTTATTTGATTGTTGAATTTGAGATGAGTTAACGAGAAAAAGATAAAATAAATTTATCTTAGGGCATTACTATGTAACTAAAATTTTTAATTAAAAATGTTAACTGGAATTGTGTGAATTTATCTGGTTAATATAAAATTTTGTGAATCATTATCACTTTACTTTACACACTTACTAAAAAAGTTTGGTGAAATAGCATTTTTCTTATGTCATGTTCTATCTGCCTTTTCTTTCGCTCTCTCCCCTTTATTTTCACTTTCTTTTCTCCTCAAACTAAACAGATCTTAAAAGGAATTAGAAAACACGAAACTATATATATAATCTTACAGTTTTTTCTTCACTTTTTTTTTTCTTTTTCCTTGTGTTTCGTTTCTTTTCTCTAGTTTTCAAAGAAACCTTAGATTTAGGTAATGCATGAGGTATGCTAAATTAAAATCAAATGGAGATACTTAAAAAGAACAAAAAAAATCAAATACGTTGAGCTTAAATTGATACCTCATGACCATTTTGTGGTTGAGGAGTTTCATCTAGTTCCCTTCCATGAAAGGGAGATGGAAATTTTCGGGGAGGAAAATGACTTGAATTTCTTCTAATTGGGATTGTTCCTTCTGGACACTCTCCATTTTTGTGCCAGCCTTGAACAAGTTTCGGCAGAGACTCATCTAATTTTATTCCAGCGGGATACGAACTAGGCTCCATCTAGCAGTTTCAATAAAAAATTATAAAAATTAAAGTGAAATTTAATATAAAGTGTAAGGATATACGATATAATTTTTTTAAATATAAAATTAAAAATCGATAACACATACTTCCAGACAAATCCTAGTAGAAATGAAAAACAAGAAGAATTTACATTGGATGTATATGTTAATTTGCAGATAAATAAATCGAGAAGGAAATACCACTATATTTTTGATCAGTGGATGATCAAATGCAGGTTGTTTGTAAATGTCGACACAGTCAATTACATCTTCTTCGCTCTGTTGAAAAGAAAAAAAAGGAAGTAACTAATTAATTTCTTCAAAATTTTTAATATTATTTTAGCAGCCAAAAATAATAGGGAAGAAAGAGTAGAGTGACCTTTATTGTTTTGACTGTTCCTTGGTGCTTCGGGCCTAAATACTTTTTGGCCCCTCCGCCTTCAACACATCCGTGGCTTATCATGCTCGACAAAGCTCCTAGGAACATTATAACTGAAACTACGTAGTTTTGACTGTCAGCCATATTTAATTTCTGAAACTCTCTCTTCGATTTCCGTTCTAGAAACACATACCAAGAATAATGAGGTGAATTATATAAATATTCAAACCCTTTTCTATTATATATGGAAAAAAAAAAATTCTCGACATAATTGGAATAGTATTTGGCACAAATTATATAACTTCATATATATATATATATATATATCGATAATGAAGTGATGACTTTTGTTTATTTTTTTATAATTCACCCAAAGATTAAAAATATCTGAATTTAATGAGAATTATGAGAATCAGGGTGCGTAACTAATTGAATAATAACTTCTCCAAATGAAAAATAATTAATTGTCGTAAGACTAGTAGCCAATAAATTAATTAGTAATTCTATGTGAAATTCTTTTAATTGTAAATTTTAATTAAATTTTGAGCATTTAGTCAAATTGTTGCATTCCGATTTATTTCTATTTTCAACAGATTGTTGTTGTCGTGGATTTTATATAATAGGAAAAATTGCATAAAATGGTCAAAGACAAACATTAAATATGAATATGAGAGGGAGGGATTTTTCACTTTAATAGGAATAAGAAATAAATAAAATACTAACTTGAGTCCTGATTAGGCTTATTTACTAATAATAGAAGCAAAATCATTCATGTCATTCACGATTTCTCTTGTTTGTGTAAAATCATCAATACCAATGACAACTTTTATTGAACATTTACAACTTTAATAGAAGTTTTGGTATTAATAACTTCTGGCATGAAGTTATCAATTTCAATTTAGTTAAAGTTAAAATTAGAATTAAAATAATTTATTTTATTGAACTAAAATTTTTTAATAGATAATAATTACATAATAAAATTTTATTTTATTAGAGGATTGAACTTAAGTACTCATTAACTAATTTGTTTATTTTATTCATATTAATATATGTTCGTGTATACATGTAAAAATATATATTTGATATATAAAAGTGTTAAAATAACTTTTTTTATTTTTAAAAATATCAATGCATCTTGGATGATGTATTTTTGAATTATTAATTTTGGATGATATATTTACAATTTATACTTTGAATTTAGGTGAAGGCTATTTAGCCTCGTTTGATAATATTCATGTTCTTTAATTTATGTTTAATTTTTTATTTTTTTTTCAAAATAAAAATTAGAATGTTATTTTAATATGAAAATGAAAATTTCCTGTGGAGTTACCAAAACCATCTCTAGTCATTCCATACCACTGAGAAAACTTTCATTCTCGAATTGACTTCTCTACCATTGGCATTGTGGAGAATATCCAAGGAAACACACACGCACACACACTTATATATATATATATATATATGTAAATATGTAACATGAAGTGTATATATATATATATATATGTATGTATACGTAAATATGTAACATGAAGTTAAAACTCTATACTTTTGATTATTAGCCATATATCCCAATTTTCAAAGAAAGACCATTTTTGAAGTCTCCCTATCTTCGGATTAATTTCTTTGTAGATTTGACACAATTTATATACCAAATAAAAGATGATAATTCTGCTTTTTTGTTTTATAATTTATTCAAGATTGAAAATATCTAAATTTAATAAGAAATTTGAGAGCTAATATGAGTAATTAAAATAAAATAATAAATTCACATAAACGAATCTGTTTAATAGAAAAGGCAAGTAGACTAAAAGTTATAAATGCCTCGTTTTTAAATCCAATAAAAATAAAAAAGATACTAAAACTTTTAATATTCAAATTTCATTTAAAGCATTGCGGGTCAAAATAAATTATAAATTTTCAAATTGTGTTTTATTGGCCAAATTTGATTACAAAACATTCACTATTCAATGGCATTTGGCTGATTGATAACTTAGGTAACTCAATTGTTGAGGTCATAAGTTCCTAAGGCGGGATTTGGTTTATTTTTTTGTTTTTTGTTTTTTTTTCTATTTTCTGTTTCTTATTTTTGTTTTATGTATTAAAACTCTTAAAATGAGAAAACAAAAAATATTCTATTTTCTTTATTTTTGAGATTTTTCTCATTTTTGGTTAAAAACTCTCAAACCGACTTTTTGCTATTTTTCATTTCATGTGTAAAGTCATTTTCGGTTTTCAAAAATAAATTTTAAAAATACAAGTAAACATTTCCTTTATTTTCAAAAGTACAAAATGAAAAATGAATTCAAAATAAAAATAAAAAAAACAGAAAATAGAAAAACAAATCAAATGAACCCTAGTTTATTCAAGATTAAAAATATCTAAATTTAATAAGGAATTTGAGAGTTAATCTGAGTAATTAATAAATTCCTAACTGTGAGTTTCATTTAATTTTAAACTTAAAATTATTTTTCCAATAGAAATTATGATTTTATAAATAACTTAATCCAATAATAGAAAATGGAAGTTTACATTTATTTTTGCTTTGCAACACTAATTAAGAAAAAGGAAATTAAAAAAATGTAATTTATAATTATTTTTGCTTTGCAAAACTAATTAAGAAAATGCAATTTATGAATTTTTCTATATCTTAAAAAATGTAATTTTTCTATTTGATGTGTGTCTAAAAAAATTTTAAATAAATTTAAAATAATAATTAATGTATTAAATATAAAATAGTTATGACACGTCTAGATAGAGTTAAAATATGAAGTTCAAACGTTTTTTATTTGTTCATATAGCATTTTAAATAAAATTAAAAAATAATAATTAATGTATTAAATATGAGATAATTATGACATATATAGATGAAGTTAAAATAGAAAGTTCAAAATTTTTTATGTTTAATAAAATTTTAAATAAAATTAAAAAATATTTAGTTATGACATTTATAAATAGAGCTAAGATAAAAAAAAGTTTAAAAATCTTCTCTCAATATTTTTTAGATAGAATTTTAAATAAAATTAAAAAATAATAACTGATACATTAAAAATCAAATAATTACGTTATGTACAGATAGATTTAAGTAGGTAATTATGAAAACTGGAAAAAAAAAAGTAGGTAGTTTCAAAATTTTTATTAAATTTTAATTAGTTTAAAATAATATTTAATATTTTTATTATTAATAAAATATTTGCAGATTTAGGATTTTCTCTTTTCTTTTTTTTTTTGGAACCCTAAGTGACCACCTCAATGTCGCAGGGCTATGCCCCGATCAACTTAGCTTTTTTTTATTGGAAAAAGAATAAGTTAAATATGCATACTAACGAATTTGCACGGGGTGCATATCAAATATATATATATTTATTAAAATTGTATTTGGAGAAAAAATCAGTGAGAGGAAAGAAAAATGAAAGGAAAATAAATAAAAAAAGGTGTAAAAAATATTCATCAATGTATTATTTTTTTAATTTAATTAATTAATTTTATACATTTCAATCATAACAAAACAAGAAGGGAATTTTAAATTTATATCCCATTCTTTTTTTGGTAACAAATTATTGAGCTAAATATAATTTAAATGGATGCAGAAGAATAAAAATTAATAAACATTGAATAAAATAATAAAAATATAAAAAAATTATTATGAAAAATATTTTATCCATATCTGAATGAATTAAAAACTATAATGAAATAAAAGACATTCATCAGTAAAATAAAAATATAACGCCGAGGGGAAAAAATCCGTTTTCTAGCTATTTAAATTGGATGGGTAAATTAATAAAACTCAATAACATGAAATTTTTTAATAATTTTTAGTATAATTATTTTTTATTTCATTCATAGGGCAAGTGTATTGTTAATAGCAAAAGGCACTTCAGGTACTGAAGTGCAAAAAATAAACTATCTTGATTTAAACTATTAAATTATTTAAAAATTAGAATCATCAAATCATTTAAACTATTAAATTATTTTTTAAAAAATCAAGTTAAATTATGATTATTAAATTATTTAGAAAAAATTAAGACCGTTGACTTTTTTATATCTTATCCCCAGAGATCGATTATATATATATATATATATATATATATTAATATTGTGTCTAAACGCATGGAAGCAAAACTTGGTATACAAAGAATAAAATGTAAATTTGTAAAATAAATTTATATGAAAATTTTTAAAAATAACATATAAGAAATTTTATTGACTGATATTAATTTTAATTTTAACTCCTTACGGTTAGGACCTTTCGTTGTCTCCTATTCAAAACTACCAACGGTCATAAATTAATGACTGTTTAAAATAATTCATATATTAATGGTTCAGTTGTCAATTCAGTGTCAGTTTATTGCTCATGTCCAAAACTAGTGTATCGTTCGCGTTCAAAATTATCCCATTTAACCGTGTGCTTGAATGGTAAAAAATAAAAAATAAAAATGTGCCAAAAAAATTTAATATAAAATAATATATAATAAAATTTGGTTGAAATTAAATATAAAAATTAATAAATTTTAATAAATTATATACTTTTTATATTTAATTTTTAATTTATTTATTCATTTATTACCTTGACATTTTGACCTTTCAATAATAGAAATGTACATAATAACCTCCTACACCCTTACGACTTAGGGCTGCAGTTGAAAGTTGATTGCAACTGTTGTAGTGTCTCAAAAGATGTTGTTTTGTGACTTTTTACTAAAAACGATGTTGTTTTGTAATTTTTTATTAGAAACGAGACTATTTTATTTAAATTGCCGGATTTAAATACACAAATCATATTTAAATATGTATATTTAAATGCATTAACTCATTTTTGAATATAATTTAAGTAAAATAGTATTATTTTGAATATAAAAATTACAAAACTGCGTCGTTTTAGAGCAGCAGCAACGGTTGCACTCAGCCCGACTGCAGCCCCCCCTCTCACACCCTTACCATACGATTTCTTCCTAAACCGAGTACCCAACCTCGCTGATACAACTCACGCCGTCGAGTACCGGACCCAGCTCCCCCAGGCCTACGATCTTCTCACTTCACAAATCGGAACCAGAGTGCTGGCCGTCGAAGTCGTACCTTTGCGACAATGTCAAATGTAATTTGGCCCTGACGGGTTTGCTCGATGAGTTCTATGATAGACTGGGATCTGATCATGATCGACGCGCCTAGAGGGTACTTCGCGGAGGCGCCGGGCAGATGGGTGCGGTATACTCGGCGGCGGTGATGGCAAGGAATAGGAAGCGATCCGGGGTGACGCCCGTATTGTTGCATCATGTTGATCGGAGGGTCGGGAAGATTTTTGCCGAGGAGTTTCTGCGCAGGAAGCATTTTTTATTTTATTTTATTTGAGTGTATTTTGGTTTTATAAAAATTGTATTATTGAAAGGGGACCACGTTATCCCATCCGAATCTGTGAACCGTTTCTAAACGGAACTCATTTTCAATGTTTAAAGTGATAAAAAATGGAGTAAAATAAAATAAGTTATGAATTTGTAATTCTTAATTCGTATATAAACAGAACTCATTTTAAATGTTTAAAGTGATAAAAATGAGATAAAATAAAATAAGTTATGAATTCGTAATTCGTGTAATAAGATAAAAATTAAATTATTTTTAAATATTTATAAGAATTTTTAACAAAAATCAATACATTAAACACACTTTAAATAAGGCCGAACTAATGAACGGAAGACTAAATTAAAAATTATATATAATTGAAAAGGTGCAAGTGTAATTAACCCAATCAATGACTGAGATGCCAAATCAGTATCTTCATTTAGTTTGCATTTGGTGCATTGAAAGTTAGGAAAAAATCTCTAAAAATTTCTGTAAATTTTTAAAAATTTTTTAACACATTTTATTTTTCTCGTATTTCATGAATTTTTATAAATTTATATATATTTACATATTTCAACAAATTTTTATAAATCTCAATAAATTTTTTATAAACCCCAATAACTTTTTTACTAATTTCAAAAATATTTCAACAACTTTAAAAAAAATTCTAACATTAAACCATTCGAATGGACCTCAAAAAAAAAAAAAAAAAACTATTTGAATAGATTCTCTCTCTAGAAATTGAAGCAAAAATAAAAAAAAATGACACCATTCATCTTTAAAAAATATAGTTTGATAATTGCACGTCAAATGTCAAAAAATTACCTAAAATCACATGTTTCAAACGCCACCTTAATAATTTTTATTAATTTAATTTATTTATTTTTTATTGCATGCACAGCACAAGCACACAACTAATATTGAAATACAAAACTTTGTTCCGAAGTATGAAAAAAAGTTCATCCACAGCAGCTCATTTCATGAGTTTTATTGCTAGTCCTTTTCGAGTAAATAATTACATAATTGCAATTATAATAGAAGGAACTCTATGGGCACTGAGGAGAATACCCAGGACCCCCGAAGAAAAAAGTAGTATTATCGATGATACGTAGACCATAGCACGATGGTTTCGAGACGAGTGACTTAAGATGAGCAGGTTCCCTATCGGTTAAATTGACGTCGTAAAATCCAATCGAGTCAAAATAACTTGATCTCCTGAGACCTTCGAATGGGAAATGGCCGCTTCCCATTTCAGTGGTTGTGTGGTGTCCATTCAGTCTGGAGTTGAGAACCCACCCACCCCACATCAAGGCATCGGCTCCCGCGCCAAGTTTTGTGAAGATGGAAGCAGGCCAGTAACCAATCACCTCATCTTGCATCCGAAGCCACCAATCACCCGCGGAATTCTGAGACATGCATCAATTTTGCATCATCAGGTTAATTAATTAGCCAATGGAGCTTTGGTAAACAGTATACGTTGTGCCACAACCGGGACTAAGGGTCCGTTTCGTGCACTAACTTTTGGTCAAAATTTGACACATGCCAATTTTTTTTTTTTTTTTTTTTTTTTTTTGTGTTTGGTAAAAATTTGTAAGTGTTAAAAAAAATAGAAAAAAGTAGTGATTTTATGTGTGTTAACTTTTTTTTTTTTTTTTTTGTGTTTAGTAATTTTCAGTGAAGAAATTTAGAAAATTGTGACTTGTTGACAAACGGGCCTTACGATTATATTTCGTGATCGACAGTCTCAGTTGCATTTGAACTGAAAGCCAATATATATATATATATGTATGTATATATTTATGTATAAAATTTTTCGTTCTTTGTTTTAGATTTTTAGTTCTTGTTTTTGCCTCCAAAATAAAAACAATAAACGCCTTTAGTAACACAATTTTGTTTAAAAGAAAATGAAAAAAAAAAAAGGAAACTAAAATTTCTTTGTGTTAACTTTCTCTTAATAAATTGTATTCCAAGAAATTAATCTTATTCTAATAAAATACTTTTTTATTTCAATAATTTTTATCACTGACATTAATACTAAATTATTTTTAAATTGTAAATAATTTAACACTAGCATAATATTTTAAAAAAATAATCATTTTAACAATATTTAATTTCAGTAAATTATAGTAATTTTACCATAATTAAATAATATATTATTATTTATTAAGAATCAATTTTAACATAATAAAATACTTATACAAAATAAATCATTTTAATAAGATGCAGTAAAAATTTACAAAGTGAACTATTTATAGTTTAAATTTGATAAAGTGTTTCAAAATTATCAAAAAAAAAAAAAAAAAGAGGTAGAAGAGGAAGAAGAATTGTTTTTGCTTATTCTCAAAGTGAATTTATATTTTTTCCCCTTTTGACCTTTACAAAAAAAAAAAAAGATATTAATTAAAAATATCACCAAATGATGAAAATATTGGATTCATTATAATGATGTTGGTGGAAATTAGAAAAAACAAGAGAGGGTAGCTAGCATGTACCTTGAATACAATTATATGTATGTAGTGTGATTCTCCTTTGTAGGTGGAAATAGGTTCTAAGGTACCTCCAAGGGCATATCTTTTACTTGTTTGGACAAAACCCGAGCACGTAAGATCGAAACAGCCGGTACCATTGTAGTTATCGGTCTGATGCCACATATACATACATACATATATATATATATATATATAAGTATGATATGAAAATTGTGAAATTCAAATCAAATATATATGAATAAGTATGGTATGTATCTTACATAACTTTAAATTGATGCGAGGTAAATTATATTTAGAGTGCGTGTAGAGTGATAAAAAATGAGATAAAGTGAGATAAGTCGTGATTCATAATTCGTACAGTAAGATAAAAAGAGAATAATTTTTAGATATTTTTAAAAATTTTCAAAGATTTTTAAAATTTTTTAACAAACTAAACACAGCCTTAATAATTTTGTATTTTAACTTCAATCTTATTTTTTTGTTTATATTTTAAATTATAATATTTTCTTAAATATAATTAATTTTTACGAAGTTAAAAGTTAACATTCATTATTAAACAATTAAATATATTTAAAATTTAAAATTTTATCCACTTACCCCCTTAACATTTTTTTTTTTTTAAATTTGATCTTACACAGAACATACTTTTATTATTAATGTTAGTGCAATTCACTGACACTAATATTGGACAGTATTCAAGTGATTTATTTTAAGTTATGTTTGCTTTTATAAGTTCTTTTAAATAAATACCTTTATTAATGTTTAAAAAACAATTGTTCAAGTTGCATTAGACGACTAGACTTTATGGATCATAAATTCGTTTGTTTTGAATATTATCTTCTTAGTTGATGTTTGTTTTTGTGTAAGTAATAATTTTTCTCATCTGTTGCAGAAGATGAGATAACAATTATACTGGAAATAAGAATTATCTAATTATCTTATTGTGAAAGTAAATTGTCATGGATAGAAAGGGATGAGTAATAGATAATAATGAAAAAATCATAGCAATTATATCATTTTTTTATTACTCCGTAAAATTTTCATTTATACTTTTATAAAATTCTAAGTAATATTCAACTATAAATAATTATAATTATAATGAATATTATAAAATAATTATTTATTTAATCAAACTAAAATTAATTAATTACTAAATTATTCTATCCAAGTAATATTTAAAATATATTATTAAAATAATATTTTTTTATTAAATTAACACTATAGAAATATTAATTTGTGACTAAACTATTTATTTTCTTAAATTATAATTAATTCTTAATAAATAATATTTACCTATAAAAATGATTTATATTATTAAAATGTTTTATTAAATAAAATTATTTCTCATAAATAATAATTCTCTAGATTATGTATTGTATTGATATAATTTATAAGAATTAATAGTTTGTTTAAATAAAATAAATTTAATTGTTTTATTAAATTATTTTATCAAAATAAAATTTATTTTTAACAAATAATAATTCATTATTAAATTAATTACGATTGACATATTGATCTATGATAAAATTATTTTTATGATCAATATTCTAATTTAAAATTAGGGTTAATAATATATATTATTAAAATTAATTATTATTAAAACAAAAATTATTATGATAATTTATCTTACTATAATATTTTACTTAAGTTAAATTGTCAGTTTACTCTCATACCAAATATAATTAACTTTTACCCCTTCAAAATTTTTAATATTTCAAACATAATATACCTATTACCAGGTAATATTTACTTATTTTTTTTTTTTGGAAAGATAATATTTACTCTCTCAATCCGAATAAAAATATCATGAACTTGATATCCCATTAATTATTATTAAGGTAACAATTACACTCGTAATTTTTTACATCCAAAATTTTACATTGTTCCAAACGTTTCTTAATGGTAAGTTAGGATTTGGAGGTAAAAGAAAACGAGGATAAAGAATTATAGGAATTTATTTTATGCTAATAATAGTTATCATATCTGAGTAAAATGTTACACATTTAATATGTAATTATTATAAATTAAAAATATATCAAACTTAAACCTTGAGTAATGGCCATACTTACCGTCCAGAACGTGAATAATCTTGTTTTATTGTCACCGTACAAACTTGGATAAACCTATAAAGCAGTGTATTCATATTAGCATATTTTGGGCTCATTTGGAGTTCCAAAAGATTCCAAAAAAAATCAAAAAATTTCAAAAGTTTTTAAATCCCTCCAATCACATTTTACCATTTATCATTTTTATATCATATCAATCCCATCCATTGATTTTTTTTTTATTTTTTTGGGACTCCAAACAACCCCTTCATTTTAGACGCAATATATATATATATATATATATCAAGAATGTTACGTAATTAAAATATATATATGTTAAAAAATAACCAAAATGATATAGAGTATTGATAAACATATCATTTGAAAATAATAAATTTATAAATATTTATTTTAATTACGATTATACAAATATAATATCATTTTGATTTCACTTTTGTCATATATATATCTTTTATTCACTAATATATATAATATGTGTATATTTAAACAAATTGGAAGACTTACAATCCATCCAGTCTCTATGGTATTAAGATTTGGTAAGTGAGAAATATCTGAGACGATCCAAATTTGTGAAGCACTAAATTCTATCTCTTCCCTTCCTATCTTGGGGTTCCACACCTCAACCCTGGCATGCGCTCCAGAGTACAAATCGGAAACTTCGGTAACTTGAGCGTACTAAAATAAAATCAAACAAAGTTAATTAATTTAGGTAATGAACATAATGATAAACAGTTTCATATATTAAGTTTATATATATATATATATAATATTACCTCATAACCAGTTGGTGATTGAGGGGCAATTGGTGGTTGAGAAGAAGGGTAGTCGATTCCTTCTTCATGAGATCGAGATGGAAATTTCCAAGGAATATTATGATTTGTGCCTCTTCTAATGGGGATTGTTCCGTCTGGACACTCTCCATTTTTATGCCAATCTTGAACGACTTTCGGTAAGGAGTTATTTGCTGTCATTCCACTCGGAGGCTCCATCTTTGTCATTCAAAGCAAAACAAATTAAAGTGTACTAATTCCACTATTTTTTCAAAATTTTTTCAGCTGCAAATAGAAACCATCCAACAACATATGTTTCCGTGCGCAATTTGTGTGAATGTACTAGACGCAACAATGGAAATGGGTTTTTACTGGATCCAATAAGGGTGGACCTCGGCATGTTTGAAGAATCTATGGACTCACACTTGAACTTTGATTCATCGTGTCTGTTATTCTTTTATTTATATTCAGACATAATAATTAAATATCTTGCAACGACTCACATTTATATAGTACAACATTGTCTGCTTTGAGCTTGGTAAACTGCTTCTAAGGAGGTTACCCATCTTAGTACTGCCCTCACTAGAGTATGCTTAACCCTTTAATTCCCACTAAATTCAGTGCCTTCACAACTTTAAAACGCATTGTTCTTATATAGATATTGAATATTACGTATATGCCACTTCTTTTCACTACCCAGGCAATGTGGGATGAAAGTCATTACTTCTCTGCTTCACCTTCAACTTTACTCTCTCGCAGACAGAATCTCTCACGAACAGGTCCCTCACAATTTCTCGCATATCTAATTTGCCAAAAAAATAAAATTAAATTAAATCTAAAACCCAATCTGTTGATAGGCTTAAATGCTTCGATTTTTCAAAAGAAATTTATTTCTCTATTCCACTAAATTATTAAATCAAAATTGTTGAAAGAATAGTTCATTATTAACTTAATCTCCTGAATATATAATCTGTCGATAGGCCTAAATATATTGACTTCTCCAAAAGATAAAAGTTATTTCTCTCTTCCATGTATTCTTGGTTCAAAATAAGAAATTTGTTTCTCTCGTCTACCAGATTCTTGATTGAAAATTGTAGAAAAAATAATTCCAATACCATTTGTGATCACTAACTCGATTCAAGTTGATAAAGAGTTACTATATTATCAATACATATGAAATAAATCTCAACGCGCCGTTCACATCCGACTTGATATGAACATCCAACTCAAAATTAATTGATAATGAGTGAAATGATTTATTAAAAACTATATTAATGTTGGAGATATTATTTTATTAATGTGAAATAAATCTTAACCAAACTAATAATAAAAAGAAAAATAAGATAAAATCATAAAAGTGACAAAAGCCTCCGGAAAAAAATTAATAATCAAATATGTTAATTTTCAATCACTAAGATACCTTTATATCATTGATAAGTGGATGATCTAGTGCAGGCTGTTTGTAAATATCAACACAATCAATCACATCACTACCATCGTCACTCTGCAAAATATATATACATAATATATATAATTTTTTAAAAAAATTGTAACACATTTCTATGCGAGTATATATAGATACACACAAAACAAAACAAAGAAGCAAATACCCCAAAAAAAAAAAAAAATCAAAAAAAATGAAGAACAGAAACCATAACCTTTATGGTTTTGAGTGTTCCTTTATGCTTCGAGCCTAAATCCTTTTGGACAGGTCTACCTTCAACACATCCATGACTTATCATGGGAAACACAGCTGCCAAAACAAATACATATATGCAGCATGGAGTTAAAACTCTACCCTCCGGCTTATTAGCCATGGATCCCAATTTTCAGAGAAATATACAGTTTTTGCCAGTCTATCTATCTTCTGATTAATTTCTTTGTAAATTTGACCCAATTTATATAAGCAGACAAAAGATGATAACTATACTTTTATGTTTTATAATTAATTCAATATTGAAAATACCTAAATTTAATAAGAAATTTGAGAGCTAGTTTGAGTAACTAATTAAATAATAGATTCCCATGAAAGAGTCCATTTTGTAGAAAAGGCAATAAGCCTAAAAGTTATAAATACTTCATTTTAAAATTCAATTAAAATAAAAAAAAAAATACTAGCTAAAACTTTTGATATTCAAATTTCGTTTAAAATTTGCGAGTCAAAATAAATAATAATTTCAACTTGTGTTATATTGGCCAAGTTTAATTACAAAATATTCAATTTTCAACGGCATTTGATTAGTTGATGACATTGGTAACTTAATTCTTGAGGCGATAAACTCCTAATTTATTCAAGATTGAGAATATCTAAATTTAATAAGAAATTTGAGAGTAGTTAATAAATTCCTAATTGTCAATTTCATTTAATTTTAGACTAGAAATTATTTTACAAAAAACAAATATGGAAGTATACAATTATTTTTGCGGTGTAAAACTAATTAAAAAATGGAAATTACAAAAATGTAATTATGAATTTTATATATTTTGAATTGGAAGCTTCTACTGAAGGATGCAAAAAATTAAAATTGGTTTATATAATATTCTCATAATATTCAAGTCCTTGTCATATATATATTCATATTACCTTAAAGAGGTTTATCAATAGCACCAGAAATATAAAGTAAATTAAAAACAAAATATAAGCTTTGTTAATTTAGGAAGTGTTTGAAAACATTAAATTCATAACAAAGGAGGAAACAAATAATTTGAATTAAATTATTGAATAAAAAAGAATTTAAAAGAAATTTCATTAATGAAAAAGCATTTTAAGATAAATTAAGAATGATTAATATATATCATCACACTCATATTTTTTACCATCTATATAATAAAATACATCTTTTAATTTGATATTTGTCCCAATCATTATTTCGTCACGTCATTACTTATTAAATATCTACAATAAAACACATCATTTGAATTTGAAATTTAAAATTCAAATCTGTATAATAAAACACATTTTGACATTTATCCTAATCATTGCCACGTCATTACTTATTATATATTTATATAATAAAACACATTCTTTGATTTGATGTTTGTCTCAGTCTTCACTTCGTTATGTCATCGCATTTTATATATTTATAATAAAATACGTTATTTGAATTTGAATTTGAAATCTATATAATAAAACACATTTTGACATTTGTCTTAATCATTACTTTGTCATATCATCACTTATTATAGGATTATTTAGAGTTAACAAAAAATACAAATTTTTGTAAACACGAATTACGGTATTTTAAAATTTAAAATTTCACTCACTGCACAAAATACGAGACATTAACTTTTACAAATTTATACAAATTTTTATAATTCCAAACACATATCTATAATAAAATACATCTTTTGATTTTGAAATTTAAAATTCAAATAAATTTATATATTATATTTCATAAAATTATACATACATATATTTATATAATAAAATATATCATTTGATTTGATATTTGTCAAAGTAATCACTTCACCACGTCATCACTTATTATATATCTATAATAAAATACGTCCTTTGAATTTGAAATTTGAAATTCAAATCTATGTACTAAAATACATTTTGACATTTGGCCTAATCATCACTTTGTCACATTATCACTTATTATATATCTATATAATAAAACACATCATTTAATTTTGAAATTTAAACGTCAAATAAATTTATATATTATATTTTGTAAAATTATACTTACATATATTTTAAATATATTATATTTTGTAAAATTATACAAATTATATTTTTCTTATATTATCTATTATTATTAAATAATGTACAAATACTTATTAGACAAAGTCAACTAAATTTTTTAAAAAATATATATTTAAATTTTAATTTTTTAAAAATTTTATTAAAAATAAACATTTAAACTAAAATTTCAATTTTAATGTGCTTAAAACTTAAATTTTAAATACATATACTTTTACACTATGTGCCATTTATATAATAAGTAAGTTTAAAATTTTATAAATATTTTCAACTATTAAATTTGTTAAATAACCAAGATTATTTTTTTTTCTCTCACTCTTCTCATATTTTTTTAATATTTTTTACATAAAAGATGTCATATATATAATAAGAAAGTTTAAAATTTTGAATTTGATATATTTTCAATGATTGAATTTACTAAATGGTTAGGATTATTTTTCTTTTCCTCTCACTTTTCCCCTATTTTTTGAATATTTTTTGTATAAAATATTTTTAATTAATATTTTAAAAAATATGATAATATTTATAATAAAAAAATGAACTTTCCCAGTTGGGTAGCAGCGTGATTTGATTTTATATATATATATATATATATATCTACACTGATTTAGTAAAACCAGAGAAACAACTGATGGTTTGACACAAATTTCATGAGAAATTAACACGTGGTAGATAAAATTGGATGGAGCAGTTGTTGTGGTGCGCCGTTTACTCCATGAATCTACGTTATAAAACAAAACATTCTAAAATTAGGTCAGCCTAACGGTTAAAAAGTGACTAGTCAAAATTGTAAAGTCAGAATGGCGTAGATTCGAATCTCGCTGAGAGCACCATGATTAACTTGGAAATGTATTGAGTCGTGGCCTATTTCTCCCGACTTATCCATCGGCTACGCGGACCGTTAAGGTCTATAATAAATCAGTGCAAGCTCCGATTAATAAAAAAAAATATTTTAAAAATGACACTCTCGTGAATTAAAATTCAAAAATTGATATTAAGTTTATTTTTCAACAAATAATTAAAATAATTTATAAATTAAAGTTTCATCTCAAATTCTTCTCCAATTTTTAAGTTATTTTAGATTTTGATAAATTATTGAATTGAATTTAATGATAATATTTAAAAAATTATATTAAAAAAATATAAAAAATTTTAAATTTTTGATAAAAAAATATATTAACAGATTTCAATTCAAATGCATGTATAATTACTTCTAGCTGAGGAGCATTTAACATTACCTTGGCGAACGGTGGAAATTAAAATACATGTTAATTGAGTACAAACATTCATCAATAAGAAGATGATTTATCCAAAAAAAATTACTAAAAGAATATGTCAACAGTGGAAGTTGATAAAACTTTTGAATGTGAGAAAAAATTAAAGTTACTTGTTTAAAATTGTTATTATTAAATTATATTAAATTAAGTTAATAACTCACCATTTAATATGAAATAACATTTAATGTTTAAACTTTAAAAAAAAAAAAAAAATCTTTTACTTTGCCAATGAAAACATATATATGAGTTAATCCGTTCAAAAAATAACCTAAATATTCGTAATAATAATAACAAAATAAGTCATTATAAATTTACTAACAAAAATTAAAAATAATAAAACAAAATAAACCCCTCTTGATTTTCAAAAAATATAAAAGCAATACATAAAAAAATTAAAAAACATTAAGAACACGTGTAAATATACACTGTTCTGGCATGCAGTTAGGGGCAGAGCTACTTGTGCAGCAAAGGACACATTTCCCACTAGAAAAAATAAAATTATTACTGATTATTTTTTTATTTATATGATCTTTAATATTCAATTATGCCCACTCTAAAAAAAAAAAAAAAGAATTTAATCCAATAACAGTTGTGTTCACCTAAGAAAAAGAAAAAAAATATCAATTATGTCCACATAATGAAAAATAACAAAATATATATTAATAAAATTATATCCAATCCACCAATATAATTATTATTCACCCATATATATACAAATTTTTGACTCTGACCCTACCTGTTGTCGAAAATCTATATTAGGTGTGTTTAGAGTGAAAAAAAAGTGAGATAAATTGAGAGTTCATAATGCGTGCAATAAAAAAAAGTTGATGTGATATAAAATTAACAGAGATTTATAAAATTTTTTGTTATTTATTTACAAACTAAACAGAGTCATTAAATAAGAATCACTAAAACCGTACAACTATCCCGTCCATTATTATGCTTTGAAATTAATATTCTAGAATTGAAATAAGAATGTGCCTGCTACATATTGTCTAATATTTAATTTTGCTACAGAATCAAAAAGCAAATATGTACAACGCGCGGACTACTTATCAAGTATATATATATATATATATATATAAAAGGTGTGTTTAGAATTATATAAAATTATAAAAGTTAATGTCTCGTATTTTGTACAATAAGTGAAGAATTTAAATTTTATTGTCTCGTAATTCGTATTTGTAGAGATTTGTAGAATTTTATATTGTTTTATCTTAACTCCAAATAAGCCAATAATAGGAAATATTTGTGTTGTGAGGTACAGAAAACATAATTTGACTTAAAAAAATTAACTGAAATTTTTATAAAATAAATTTACAAAAACAACATATAAAAATAAAAATAGCAAGAAAAAGAGAGTAAGGATATTTATACAGCAAGGCAGCTAAACAATTTAAAAGTATATAAGTGAATCAACGGTTGAGATTTAATTTAAATGATTGATGTTAATTTTAGTTTTAACTACCCATAGATTAATGGTTGCTCAAAATTATCCATAAATTAATAATTGAGATGCCAAATCAGCGTCCCTTTCATGTTCAAATCTCCGGTCTCACTAATGTTACGGTCCCGAATGAAGGGCTCTGTCGCTCGCTCTCTCCATTTTTTGCCAGTTTTGCCTAGTAAAGGGCTATGATTACAACCAAAGAGCCCATTTGATCTCAGAGAGAGGGAGAGAGAGAATTCAGAGAAAGACAGTTTTTACAAGTCTCTCTAAAAGTATATTTAATTTGTTAAAAATTTTTAAAATTTTTTAAAAATTATTTATTTTTTTATCTCACAATATGAATTAGGAGTTTACAAATTATCTCACTTTATCTCATTTTACTACACTTTTTATCACTCTAAATACACCCCGAGTCTCTCTGTCTTCAAATTAATTTCTTTGTAGGTGCATTTTTGTACATTTGACACGATTTATATTCCCAATCAAAAGATGATAACTCTACTTTTTCGTTTTATAACTGATTCAAGATTGACAATATCTCAATTCAATAAGAAATTAGAGAGTTAATATGAGTAATTAATAAAATATTAAATTCCCATAAAAGAATCTATTTAATAGAAAAGGCAATTAGCCCAAAAGTTATAAATACTTCATCTTAAAAAATTCAATTAAAATAAAAAATACTAAAACTCTTAATATTCAAATTTCATTTCAATCATTTGCCATTCAAAATAACTAATAATTTCAACTTGTGTTATATTGGGCAAGTTTAATCGGAAAATATTCACTATTCAATGGCAATATTTGATTAATTAATAACTTAGGTAACTCGATTCACAAGGCCATAAATTCCTAATATTTTTAAGAACAAAATTATCTAAATTTAATAAGAAATTTGAGAGCTAATATGAATAATTAATAAATTCCTGATTGTCAATTTCATTTAATTTTCAAACTAAAAATTATGTTTCCCAAAAAAAAAAAAAGAAAAAAAAACTATGAAAGTGTATAATTATTTGTGTTGCAAAAAACTAGTCAAGAAAATGGAGATTAAAAGATGTAATTATGAATAAAAAAATATTTAAACGAAATTTCTTTAATTAAGAAGCATTTTCAAGATAAATTAGGACACATCATGACACTTGTATATATTTTTTACCATTTCAAATATACAAAAGGCGTGGACTGAAAAAAGGACATTCCCAAATAAAGTAGCAGCGTGATTCGAATATTTTGAATATATATATATATATATATAGGGTGCTTATAAAAAATAAGATGAATTTAAATTACACCTCAAAATTTTACTGGTTGTGAAAGCTACAAATATAATGGTAAAATTCCAAACTGATCCACCCATTGATCCACCCATCAATTTGCCTGTTTTGGCGCTCTCATTAAGAACCCAGACCAACCAATTTCCTTTGCTTCAACAAGCAACCAACCAACCAACCATCGGATAGTTCCCTCAGCTGTGGATGGAAATGCAGACCGGAAATGCCATTACAAAGTATATGCTATTCTGTCAGAAAATTTGTTTAAGAGGAAACACTATCAGAATGATGTGTCAGAGATAATTTTGTACATAAAAAGGATCGATCTCAAATAACTTTTTTGCTTTGAAGCCTGCACTTAAGTCACATCATTATGATAGAGTGTACCGGTAAAGCTTTCTAGTTGTATGTATAGGATTTACCACACAAGAATCATCTCCTCCAATAAATCGAAATCGACTCCCTGGGAAGAAAAATTTGGAATCCCATTTAATACAACTGAGATAATAACATCATCTAAACAGAATCATGAATTGTGGAACACAATCCAAAGTTGATCGAGAGAGAGAGAGAGAGACCTTTCTAATTAAGGCATGAGTTCAAGCAGGGATCATTGAAGCTCCAGGAGGCAAACACACTCAATATGAGGAGTATGAGGGAACATGTCTACTGGCTGTAGGCTTCTTAGTTTGTAACATCCCTTTATATTTTGCTCCACCTGCAAAGTTTTAGAGGTCTCATATCATATTGGTAGAATTTACAGAGGAACAACCAACAAATAATATGCTGAAAGGCAGGACACGTATACATACCACACCGTGACAAAGGTAATCGAGGTCGCGTGCGCATGTTGCAGGATTGCAGGACACGTAAATCATCCGCGGGGCTTGAAGCTTTAGTAAGAATTTAATCAGTTTCATATGCATACCCGGACGGTTTGGATCTGCAGAACTTCTCATGTTAGGAAATAGGATGAGGAACTCAATTAATGAAAAACTAATTCGGCACAAATCTTGATATGAAGCGCAGTTTATGCAATTTATGCAGATACTACATGCTGTGTCAGATTCACTGCTAGCAGTAAATGAAAAATATGCAGCAAAACAGAAGCATATGGTATGGTATTTACAGAGGCAACGTACAAAATCCAAATTTTCTTAACTAAAAAAAAGAAAAGGGGGAAAAAAAAAGAAACAGATTCAAGGAAGAAAATTATTTTTCATGGTAATAATTTTCATAAGGGTAACATTTTTTTGTTTACAAAAATGTTTTAGGAACTCTGAACATTAAACCTTGAGATCCTGGATCTGCCCATTTTTTTCCCTTTATTTATACGATTGCGTAATATTAGCCAGACAGGCTTGCTGCTAGTTTGAATGAAACATTATTGTCACCTAAGAAGCATGAATATGGATACCAGAATATAGACACAGCAAGAATACAAATACAGCACGGATACAACAAAAGAAATATATAATTTTTATATATTTTTATTAGTTATATAGGTAAAACACACACACAACAAAACTAATTCAATAATTTAATACATGATTCAACATATAAAATATAACAAAATATAAAATTGAAAATTTTATGATTTTAGGGGTTTCGGTTACTCAACTCTGCCTATGTTTTTTTCATGGCCGGTCCCAAGCCCGGATAAAGGAGGAGGGTTGTGTTAGATAGTCGACAGCCAGCGTAAAACTTTGTCGAATTTTTTTATGGATTTTCTGACAACTAATGAGATTTCGTGGGGGCGTTCCCTACTTAGCGACGCGCTGTATGGTCCGAGTACAGTGTTAAATAAGCAAGGACCGCTGCATCGGCGCCCGGGTGCGGTGTTAAATAGGCAAAGGGCCTCGCACTTTCCTGGACGAGTGGGGGGGGCAAGGAAGCTAGTCCAAAATAGAAGGCTAAGATTAGGTACTTGAAATATTGGGGGCTTAACTGGGAAACTTATGGAAGTGGTGGATACAATGGAAAGGAGAAGAGTCGCAATTGCTTGCTTGCAAGAGACGAAGTGGGTGGGACAGAAAGCTAAAGAGATTGAGAGGACTGGGTTTAAGTTATGGTATACGGGACTTAATAGATCGAGAAATGGGATCAGCATAGTAGTAAGCAAGGACCTAAAGGAAGATATAGTTAATGTGAAACGCTGTGGAGATAGGATTATTGTAATTAAGTTAGTGTTAGGAGAAGAAATAGTAAACGTAATTAGTGCTTATGCCCCCCAGGTGGGCTTAAGAGATGTACATAAGGAGAAGTTTTGGGAAGACTTAGAAGGAATGCTATTAGAGATACTTCAAGGAGAGATGGTCTTCATAGGAGGAGATTTGAACGGTCATATAGGACACGACATAGATGGATACACAGGAGTACACGGGGGATATGGTTACGGTGATAGAAATGAAGAAGGGAAGGATATTTTGGAGTTTGCAGTGGCTTCAGTGGCTTATGATCTCATGGTGACGAACACCTTTTTTAGGAAGAGAGGAGAACATTTGGTGACTTATAAGAGTGGCTCCTCAAAGACACAGATTGACTTCTTCTTAACTAGGAAAAGAGATCGTGTAGCTTGTAAAGATTGTAAAGTTATAGCGGGGGAGAGCTTGACTGCCCAACATAGGTTGTTGGTTATATATGTGCAGCTTCAAAGGTGGGCTAGAAAAAAGAAGTCGTATAGATGCTCAAAGACTAAATGGTGGAACTTAAAAGGTGATAAGCAAGCAGCATTCAGGGAACGAGTACTAGAGGAAAACATTTGGACGGTAAATGAGAGTGCAAATATTATATGGGATAAGGTAGCAAAGTGTATTAGGAGGGTAGGGAAAGAAGTCTTAGGAGAATCCAAAGGGAGTGCTACGGCACAAAAAGAGGCATGATGGTGGAACGAGGCCGTCCAAGACAAGATAAGAGTTAAAAGAGAGTGTTTTAAATCTTGGCAAAACGACCGAAATGAAGCGAACTTGGAGAGGTATAGAGAAGCTAGAAGAGAAACCAAAAAGGCAGTTAGTGAGGCTAAGGCAAAGACATTTGAGGATTTATATAAGCGACTTGACACTAAGGAGGGCGAAAGAGAGATATTCAAGCTTGCTAAATCTAGAGATAGACGGACCAAGGATTTAAACCAAGTTAAATGCATTAAGGATGAGGATGAAAAGGTATTAGTAAAGGAAGAGGAGATAAAGGAGCGTTGGAAGAGCTACTTCTACAAGTTATTTAACGAAAACAGTAGTAGTGACATACATTTGGGGCAGTTTACCACTTTTAGGGAAGAATTAAATTTTATGTTCTATAAGAGAATTAGTAGGGAAGAAGTAAAAGAAGTATTAAAAATGATGAAGAATGGGAAAACGGTTGGGCCAGATGGTATCCCTATTGAGGTTTGGAGGTGCTTAGGAGAGGATGGCATAAGTTGGTTGACAAAACTTTTTAATGTAGTGCTAAAGAGCAAGAAGATGCCTGATGCATGGAGGAAAAGTATCCTTATACCCATATACAAGAACAAAGGAGATATTCAGAACTGTGCGAACTATCGCGGGATTAAATTGATGAGCCATACGATGAAATTATGGGAGAGAGTTATTGAGAGAAGACTAAGAAGGACAACAAACGTTTCAGAGAACCAATTTGGTTTTATGCCTGGAAGATCAACCATGGAGGCTATCTTTCTCTTGAGGAGGTTAATGGAACAGTATAGAGAAGGTCAAAAAGATTTACATATGGTGTTCATCGATTTAGAGAAGGCATATGATCGGGTTCCTAGGGAGATTCTATGGAGAGTATTGGAAAAGAAAAGAGCGTGTGTCGTATATATTGAGGCGATAAAGGACATGTATGATAGAGCCATGACATCTATACGGACGACTGGTGGAGAGACTAATGAGTTCCCAATCACGATTGGTTTACATCAAGGCTCAGCGTTAAGCCCGTACTTGTTTACTTTAGTTATGGATGAGATTACAAGACATATTCAGGATGAAGTGCCGTGGTGTATGCTATTTGCAGATGATATTATTTTAGTAGATGAGACGAGAGAAGGAGTGAATGCTAAGCTAGAATTGTGGCGGGATACGTTAGAGACAAAAGGGTTTAGGCTAAGCCGATGCAAGACGGAATATATGGAATGTAAGTTTAGTCAAAGTAGGATAACGAGTAATATAGAAGTAAGTTTAGGCGCACAAAAGATTGTAGAGAAAGATAAATTTAGGTACCTTGGATCTATGGTGCAACAAGATGGAGGGATTGACACTGATGTAAGTCACAGGATTCAAGCTGGGTGGACTAAATGGAGGAGTGCTTCAGGGGTTTTGTGCGACCGAAAAGTCCCCCTCAAGGTGAAAGGAAGTATTATAAGGTAGCGGTTAGACCAGCGCTGCTATATGGATCAGAGTGTTGGGCAATAAAGTATAATCATGGTCAGAAGATGGCAGTTGCGGAGATGAGGATGCTAAGGTGGATGTGCGGGATTACAAGGAAAGATAGGATTAGGAACGAGGAGATTAGAGGCAAAGTAGGAATAGCACCGATTGAAGATAAAATGAGAGAAAACCGATTAAGATGGTTTGGCCATATTAGAAGGCGTCCAGCAGAGGCACCTGTTAGAAGGTGTGAAAGTATGGAGATTGCCAGGAGTAGGAGAGGTAGAGGAAGACCCAAGAGAAGCTAGAAAGAAACCATTAAACATGACCTAACCTACCTAGATTTATCGGAGGACATGCCCCTAAATAGATCTAATTGGCGTCGACAAATCCATATAGCTGACTCCAACTAGTGGGAAAAGGCTTGGTTTGGTTTGGTTGGTTTAGGGGTTTCGGTTACTCAAATTTAGGCTTGTCTAAAACATATTAAGGAAAAAAGTAAAATAATTGAATATGCTACGAGGCGCATATTTTTTGTGTCTAATAAATATGTGTATTTAATACATGTCAAATACAGATATGGCATCCATTTTGAAATGTTTGAACTTCTTAGACTCACACCATTTAATATTCTAGAAAAGGGAGGTGAAGTAAGGTAATCAAGGTACCCGACAAATACGTAACCTGAAATGACAATGTCAGGCTTTGGGAAACTTCTGCCAAAATTCTCATCAATTTTATTTAGATCCCCTTGGACAAATGTTGCATTACAGATGTTGTTCAGCTGGGCATTCCGATGAGCATCTGAGATAGCCTGAGGAACTACCTCATAGCCATAAACATGTTTGACCCTGACGAGAGGAAACCAACAGAATTAAATATATATATATATATATATATCAATTTAAGATTTGTTAAATCTCACATTCCAAACTGAAAGAACATGAGATGCACCTTCTAGCAAGAGTCAGACCAATGGTGCCTGTTCCACAAAACAAATCAAGTACAATTTCTGAGCCGTCTCCTTTGAGATTAGCATAATCTTCAATGAGTCCATAAAGAACCTCTGCCTGAACATTGTGAAGTCATTTAGGTGGCATTTGATTTACATTTCTACTTTCTGTTTTATGTTTTTGTTTTCTATTTTCTATTTTATGTGTTTTATGTTTTAAAAATCCCAAAACAAGAAAAACAGAAAAATACATTTAGTTTGACATTTTTTGTTTTTCGTGTTTTGTGATTTTTTTTTTTTTGGGGTTAAAAAGGTTCAAAAAGATTTTGTCATTTTTCATTTCATGTGCAAAGCCATTTTCTATTTTCTAAAACAAAATTTGAAAACACAACCAAATGTGTTTTTAGCTATTTTCCTTGTTTTTAAAAGTGTAAAATGGAAAATGAGCTCAAAATAGGTATACTAAATGGCACTTTACTATCATAAACATTGAAAATGAAGAAATGGGCGTGATGAAATTTAAGAAGCAATCAATTTATGCGAAAATCATAGACTAGCAGGAAATTCAAATTCTGGGATATTGATACCTGCCGCGTATTTGTTTGAAAGAAGGAGTTTGCCGAAATTTGAAATGCAAGCCCTCTCAAGATCTCTGTGATGGTAGATTTGCCATATAAAATGAACTCGTCCTCACCAACAGATGTGTTACCAACAGAAGAATTTACATTGTTGACAACGCTCACCTAATTCGTCAGCAGCAAAAGAAGCACAAATGATTCGTTGACACATTAATTAAGGAAAAGTTTACACACACAATTCTTATATAGAAACATCGTCTTAAATGTTTGGAAGTAAATGAAAATACCATCAAAACGATTGTTTGCTAATTGCAAGTGATCCTAATCCTACCATGATTTACAATTTATGGGAACCTAAAAATCCTCAAATTGTCACATATTTTCACCGGTGTTGGTGGCGGCGGTGGTGGCGGCGGCAGTGGCAATAAACTTGATAATTTCAGGTTGTTCAATAGCTAAACAAACTTCTAATGAAATTTTCGAACCCCCAGAAGCAGGAGTTTTCAAAGAAAAGATTGTTAGCCCACTCAAATAGCAATTGCAATTCATGAATATAACAACATACATCAATAGAAAAGATAGGAATCACAAAGAGGTAATAGACATCTAAGAAACCTTTCCCCCTTTCCAAGTTGGCTGCACTGCGAGTATGCATGAAGAAACAAAGTAAAATAGCGCTTCTACCACATTACATTTGAAATTTATCTTCCAAACTCGAAATGAGAATGACAGGTCACACTTCTCATCTCCATCTATAACCTTCTAGTTAGAATATGGTTTTGAAACTCTAATGTTTTGACATAAGCAATTGTTGGAACTATACACCGAGCATTTGATAAAAGCCTTCTGTGCTAATATCAGCAGGATCCATGCATGTGCATCTAGAACACCACATAGCTAATGTTTAACCAAGGATTTTCAGTTGTCCAATTTTCTTTAGAAAACTATCACCGTGTGAATTGTACTAGTAAAAGGACTGCTAAAAATGCTCATTAAACAGAGGGAAATGCTATAAAGATTTTGTCACAAACCACTTCAGGAATTTCTGAAACTTTCTCAACAAGGGTCTTCAGGAGCTCTGGTTTGTAGGACGAAGTCACAAAATTAACCATAAGTTCAGGCAGACCACTATCAACATCCCTGGATAGTGCAATCATTATGTTAGTTTGATATTTATATCTGCATCTTAACATTTGAACAAAAAATAGTCCCTATGAAAAATATATAGATTGGAATGTATACAGATGCTAGAACAATCAACTAAGCAGAAGGGCTACTAAAGGAGGTAAAAGTCATGCAGTGAATATTAGGTGCATGCACCTATTTTGAACGAAAAAGGTACAGTATGATGGCGTGCACTGAATTTTATATTTCAAACTACAAGCTATGAAAAAAAAATTTTCCTTCTTATTGGGCGAATGCCCAATATTATTTTCTTTCAAGGATCAAGAAAATACAACCTCGTCAAGCATACACATCTAACTAGTAACCATATGTTTCACATATCCTTAAAGTAAATTGAAAGTAGGAAAGTATAGAAATAAATATTTCTCCGCACTTCTTTTTCTTGTTTACTTTCCTGACAATATTTCTCCTAATAATCTAAGAACATAAATATCACTATCATAGTGTAAAAATGGACAGGTTTTTGGAGCCCATACATATTCTTCTACAGACAACCAAATATCTTCTGCATGCAAATAAAAAAATGAGATGCATAGCACGCTTAATGTTTGGAGTGAAACCAATCATGACCATGGGAGAAATGATAGCTGTTGGTGTACCTGCCTGTTCGTAGCATTAGATGCTTAAGAAATCCAGCATGAGAATGAACATCATATGGAGACAGGCCTAATTTTGGGTCTCTCCAAGAATCTTGAATAGCTTTGAGAACCTATAAATCAGAAATGCCAATAAAAGAAACAGGAAAGTGTTGCTAGTATGCAGTAGTATTATGTCAGTATAACAAGCATAATAATGGACATGATGACAAAGCTGTGTACATTATTTAGCGCAAGCATAGGCACAAACATTTGCAAAATGTTTGATGTAGATCCTAATCCAAATGTGGACGCCTAATGTTCAATGTTTACTGCAGTAGTCTTCTATTGGTGACATATGAGTGTTTGCTTGAAATTTTCAGTTTAGTCACTCAAATCTCAATAATGATTCTTTTAGTAATTTCTTTTTCCCAGTTTTAACCCCTTCATATAAAAAGAACATTGAGCGTATGACTCTACAACAATGGCAATAGCATGTTTATCATCTGCAGAATTAGTTTATGTGAAACAATGACTTTGGTCATGCATTCTCATTTCTCTTCAGAAAAGCTCCTCTGACTCGGGCTCAACCTTAAAATTACATTATTCAAAATGCAAATCTGTATGCATCACTGAAATTTTCACCAAAGCAATAGACCAGGACTGGGACACAACGCAGAAAACCGAAAGGTCACATGCGGAGATTCCTGATATCTTGCTATTAAATAAATAATATTAATTTATGCATCAGAAAGAACATATTAGATTATCAGATAAGAAGTTTCCATGAAAGCAATCATGTGGCATTTCACTGATACGAATTAAGTACCACATACCTCATTGGCAGGCTCACTTTGTAATAAGCATTTATTCACATTAAGGACCTTATCAAAATAGCCAGGTGCATGCAATCCTAATGCATAGCCAGCAGCATCACTTTGTTTCTCTTTTAAAAAGCCTTCCGGTACCCATGTCTGACTACTGAATGAGAATTCCATCTGCAAAGGACAGAAAACCAGCAAAAGATAGTGGTTTTTTAACCATTTACAATTTTACATCATCTAAATCTCCTCTTGGATATTAGTCAAAGAAATGGTAACTAGAAGTCAACAAACACGGGGTGATTGCTTATCCATGGATACGCCAATAATCGGTAAACTTTAATTTTAATGTAATTTGTCCAAATACAGACTCGGTAAAACATTCACGTTCCATGAATCAACCATGAAACTATGAAAGCATGCATCAGAATATCCACCATCAACAAATTTTAAGTATCTATTTTCTACAACTCTTCACTCACCATTTTTTATTTTTTTACAATGAAAATAGAGTGTCACTCTCTCATATGAGGACATATAGCCAAAATCAAACAAAGCTCGAAGAAAGGACGCTATGAACCTACCTTGTTCCTATAATGAAATTGTATATCACAGGGAACAATGGGCTTCAAAATGTTCAAAGACTCCAGTTCTTTATCAGAAAACTTCCCCAGGTGCATGACCAACTCTCGGACCTGTTGTTCTTTAGCTCTGATCTGTGCTTCATAAAGTAGATTTTGTGTTTTACAACCTCCACAATGTAAAGCATGCTCACATGGGGCTTCCACGAAGTCCCAGTGAGGGGATATTGTCTTCAATTTAGTCACCTGCATTGCTCAAAATTTAATAAAGGAAGCCCCGCAAAAAAAAAAAAAGTACCTCCACTGAGTTCAAAAAAAAAAAAGAATCTTTATTCCCATTTTCCCAGCTACCAAACAGTATAGTTCAGAATTATTTAAACTACTTCAAAAGATTATCATTCGAAAAGAGCTCCGGCAACTGAAATTTTTGCTAAATTTGATCGTGGAAGAGTGGATGAAACAAAATAAAAGACAATTCGTTGTCTATCAAGAAAGAATGAAACCAAGAAAGAATGAAACGATTTCTAACAAGTAAGCTCCCCCACCCCCCCCCCAAAATGAAAAGAAAGAAACTCTCTGCCCATTTTCGCAGCTACCAAACAGTGATTAATATAATTCCAAGTGAAATTCAAAGACAACATTAGAAAACGCGGCGGCGAACCTCGGCGTAGTTGTCCTTTTTCCGGGAGACACGGCCGAGAAAGCGTTCGCCTGGGAGGGCACGGTCGCACATGACGACAAAACCAGTATCGGCGACCTTGCACAGTCCCTTCCCCTTGAAAGCCAGGGTTTCGCAGACCAGTTCCAAGGTCTGTCCTCTCTTGGGGAAATACGACTGAGTTTTCTTCTTCTTCTCACTAGTATTACTGCCACTGGGTTTAGTGGTCTCCTTCAATTGGGTCCCCTCTGAATCTTCAGTTAAGGAAGAAGATAGAGAAGCTACAGTAGAAAACGAGTGTGACGACGATGGTGATGGGAATGGAGATGGAGTTGTACAGAAGTTTTGAAGCCATGGACGAGAGTTCAGCCGTCGGAGCCCGGTGCTGGGAATCGCCGCCATTGTCTGCCAACACTGCAAAAGCCCGGCGGCAAAGTGGAGGTTTCCTTATTTTGGTGGAGGATAGGGGCCACAAATCGAAATTTTGGGAAATAACAGAGGTTGTTTTGGTAATTCAATCTTTCGTGGTTTTTCGTGGCGGAAAATCCAAAGAACGACACCGTGGTTTTAAGAAAACGAAGAATACGACGACGTTTATCTAGTCCTGAAGCCAGTCATCTCTCGTCTCCTCGGCATGAAACTTCCCAAAAGCCTGGCCACAACCCTACCGCTAATCTACCCGGAGGCGTTCGCTTTTCGACGTCGCCGAAGACAACCAGGGGACAGACGAGAAAGGAGAAGCGCCAGAGCACTGCTTATATTTTATTCTCTCTCTCTCTCTCTCTCTCTCTCTCTCTCTCTCTCTCTTCGTTCTTTGTTTCTTATTCTCTTTACGATTTGCTTACGGCAAGAATTTCTGGTTCGATTCTGAGTCTTTTCGATTGGGGGTGTCGATACAGGTAAGGTTCACGGTTTGCTGGCTCGTGCTGGGACGGTGAAAGGCAAACGCCGAAGGTGGCGGAGCAAGACAAGAAGAAGAAGCCCAGAGGTCGCGCCCACAAACGTATGCAATACAACCGCCGCTTTGTCAGTGCAGGTAATCTCTCTCGAGCTATCCCCAAAAAAAAGTTCCTTGAATTTTACTAATGTGTCTGTATTTCCTAGAGCTGTTTTTTGGATGAATATTTTCCAGGAAGGATTTATTAGTCATGGGATTTGGATTAAATTTCTTCTGTGGTCTTATAATTTTTTAATATATATATATATATATTTTGGTCGATTAGGGAAGTTGGTAATATGCTTGGACAAATATTTTGTGGATGATGCTAATCCATGAAAAAGGGCAGGAGGAATGTCACTTAGAACTAAAATTTTCTCATATGTTTTTGTATTTTCTTCCCTCTTGTTTTCCGTTACATTTTATTTTCCTTTTCGCCCATCAATTCCATTGAGTCAAACATAAACATGTAATTCCAAGACCACTCTAAGAGAAAGTTGTAAATTCAAAGTCAAACTCCTAATTCCTTTTAATTTTGACACGACCTCAGTGTTATACATGGCATTGCCCATAATGTGAGGATTTGCTTTCTGTTCATGGTCCTTCTAGCAACATGGTGGGGGGTTGAGATTGTTTGCATCAAGCATCCACACATGCACTCACTTATGAACGCTTTTTCTCAAATTCAATTTCACTGATGAGTTACTTCCACGTTGCATCTGCGTGTGTGCATCCACATATGCATGCTTTTTCTCAAATTCAATTTCATTGACGAGTTACATGCAAGTTGCATCTGCACTGTCATCTTGTGGATACGATATTCAGATGGTCCCATAAGATAACCAATGAATGAATAATGCTCATCAGTATCTCAATTTCAATTCAAACATGGATTTGATTCACACTCCATGTTCTGAGAAATATTTACCATCCGAAAAAGAAAAGGAAAAACGGAGTCTTGGTCTAAAGAAATGCATTGAGAAAGGGCAGATGTATAGAACTTTCAACGAGATAGTGCCTTTTCAACTCTCTCAGAATAATGCTGTTTCAATAAAATTTCTTATTGGCCACAAGTTGCAGCATTGCCACTAAATGGGAGCCATTAACAGTGTGGATTCTCCTCTATCATGTCAACAAGAGAGTTCTTCAAGAAGTTGATTCCTTATAAGCTTTTGCTAAATATGAGTAGGGACATCGCCAAATTATTTTTATTTTTTGTAAGGAGAACATCGATTTTATATATTTTGGTTGGGGGTTTGGGGAACGGGTTGATCCAATGACCATAGCAGTAGAGGTGAGCCCTGACAATTGGCTTATGCCCAGTGGCAGATTCAGGATTTGAAGCTGCGTGAGGGGGAGGTGAAAAAGATTATATACAAGGGTGGCAATTAGGAGTTTTGGAAAAAAAAAAATGAAATTTGAGTGGAGATTTTCGAAGCCATCTCTAGGTCTGCCACCAGTTATGCCCCTCAGCTCTTTTTAGATTATTGTTGAAAATTAAATAAATAAACTGGCTGTGTGTTGTGTCCAAGTGTGCAGGGGCAGCGCCACATTATAGCTGGTGGGGTCAATTGACCCCATCAGCTAATAAAAAACTTTCAAAAAAAAAAAATTTCTTATATTTAAAATGTTTTGCTAACTTTCGCCCCATTAAAATTTTGTAATTACTATTTAAATTTTTATATGATCCCATCATCTAAAATTCCTAGAGCCGCCACTGCAACTGTGCCTTCTATATTCAGTCAATGACTGCAATTTGCTGTGAAATGAAACTATTAAAAAAAAGAAAGAAAAAGAATTTAAGTCGAAAACATGATTCCTATTATAATCTCATCTAAGAGAGTGTTGGTTGAGATCATGACTACTATTTTGACTGGGTGTTGAACTTTAGACAAGTTGAGGAATTCGGGATATTATTCAAACATTTAAATTTTTCAGGACCAGCCATTGATGTTCAGAAATTTAGGCTGTTTAGTTCTTTGTTCCATAATGATTGTTGGTTCGATCTCAACATAGGAGGTGCTCAAGTCGCTAGGTTAACATATTTTTCAGCACTGGCCATTGATGTTCAGAAATTTGGGCTGTTTAATTCTTAATTTCATAATGATTTTTGGAGCCATCTCAACATAGGAGGTTCTCAACTTGCTATGTTAACATTGTAGAGAGATTACTCCTGTAATGTGATTCTGTGAATCTTTGTTGACCCTTAAACTACTAGCCTTTCGGAGAGCAGCTGAACATGAGGTGTGGATGAAGAATAAAATGTGCTGAAAATAGCTGCTCCCTTCAATCATCTGATGATAACACTCTCTCTCATTTTTGTTTGTAGTTGTTGGATTTGGGAAGAAAAGAGGACCCAACTCGTCAGAGAAATAAAGCTGAAATGTGATAAATTTTGCATTTGCGGTATGGTCAATTAGGTTGCTACAGTCTCCTTTTTTTTTTTTTGGGTGGGTGGGGGAGGGAGGTGGTTGAATTTCAATTTCTGGCCAAGTTAATCTGGAGTAGCAGTTCATGCTTGTTTTGTTTGAAGCGGCTTGTTGGTATTGGTTGGGATGTTGCATATTTAGAAGCATGGAATCTGTTGATTTCAATATATTTGTGGTTTGTCTTCCTAACTTTTTCTTTAATTTGATGCTTTGAATTTGTGGGCCTTTTTTGATTAACCTCTTGATCGATTATATATTTTTTTCTTGTCTAAATTTTCGTTTTTGTCAAAAAGTTTTATTTTGGGTCTTCTATTTTTTGTTGTAACATTTAGGACCGCTAGTTTCATTATCATGCGTCCTATCATGTCAATTGCTGTGCCGTGAAGGTAACGGGATCCGTGGGATAACGATCATAGAAAATAACTGGTGCATTTTTGTAAAAATCTCTTAAAATCTTTAAAAGTAATTTATTTTTTATCTCATTATCCAAATTACGAATTTATAATTTATTTTATTCTATCGTACTTTTTATCATTTCAAACACAACCAACATGTATAATAAACGGGTGTGTAGTGGGAGCATAAGAATCGGAAAATGTTATGTAATGGTAATTATCGATTTTTTAAATTGTGGATGGGACCTTCTCTTTTTTCAATGGTTGCCGGTTCAAACTCGTTTACAATAGTAATTATGGAAGTGTTTAGAAAGTGTTTAGAGTTGTAAAAAGTTAGTATAAATTTATAAAAATTATAATTTTGGCATTTATTGGGCATTTAGAGATAATTTTTAGTTAAAAAAATTATCAACTTTTAATTCTTGAATATATTTAAAAGTTTTCAAAAATTATTAAAAATTGTCAAAAATTGTTAAATTTAATAAAAAATGGTTAAAAGTTATTAAAAATTATTAAAATTTTTATTACACTTTAAAATTATAAAAAAATTAATAAAAATTGTTATCTGTTTTTATTAAACATGCTAAAATTTGTAATTAATAATTTTTAGCGAAACATTGTCAAAATTATGTCCCAAAGTCTTGTTACGCAGTGAATAAAAATTTTAAATTTAATAAAAATTTGTGGGGTTTGGGACGGGTTTACGTGAATTATATGTTAAGAAGAGGTTTATTGTTTACTCGTATGTTTGTGAGATTACAGTGTTTGTGAGATTACAGTGACGCTGACGGTCCTGTCTTTTTCAAATCAAGAGTTACACCTGCAGAGTTGTTATTCTGGTTGCCACTTTTTACTGAGTAGAAATATGTATATATATATATATATATATGGTTCCGTTTGGTTTGTAAATAAATTTTAAAAAATTTTATAAATTTTTATTAAATTTATATCACATTAATTTTTTTCTTTCACTGCACACATTACGAATTCTCAATTTATCTCAATTTATTTTACTTTATTTCACTCCAAACTCACTCTATGGCCCCGTTAGGCTTACAAACAAATTTCAAAAAATTCTATAAATTTCTGTTAACTTTATATCACATCAATTTTTTTCTCACTGCACGCATTACGAACTCTCAATTTATCTCAATTTATTTCACTTTATCTTACTCCAAACTCATCCTATATATCATTAAATTTCAATGGTATGAAACGTTAATATAACTGGCGGAAGATTTTGACCATGAGAGGTTGATGGTTACAAATTAATACATTAGTTTCGTTTGATTTATTATAAAATTTTAAAAATTTTTGAAAATTATTTATTTTTTATTTCATTATATAAATTACGAATTCACAATTTATCTCACTTTATTTCACTTTTTATCACTCTAAACACACTTATTATAAAGTAAAATGGGGAAAAAGTGAGGACTTGGGCACAGATCCACAGCCACTTTTATTTCATATTTTTTCGTACATATATTTTTATAATAATTATAAATAACGAAATACGCTTAAGACTTATGGAACCAAAAAAAAAAATTTAAGTGTAAACAAAACTAAAAAAAAAAATGGAAATAGTTTTAATTTTTTCTTTCTTGTTTGATTATAATTAAGAATGAAAAGAAAAAAAAATGTATAGAATTTGAAAAATGAAAAAAATAAAATTTATCAAATTCATTTTTAATAAATTTTTCAATTTTTAAATCAAAAATAAAAATAAAATAAGTATATACAAAAGTAAATTATTTTACTTCTAATCATTTGATTTTTTTTACATTGTAAATTATTTTTTTAATTTTTACTCTCATCGTGATACTATAAAATACTTATTTATTTATTTTAAAAATTAATTTAAATGGAAAAAGTTTTTTTTCCAAAATTGTAGCCCAAAATTTTGATTGTCAATGTCACTATAGGTGTATTAAAAAACCAAACAACTCAAAAATTGAACTAATTCGATTACTTTTTTTGAGATATATATCAAAATCAGTTCAATTTTATGTTAAAAAACTAATAATTAGATATTTTTGATTTGATTCTTAAGTTAATAGGCAAAAAAACTAGACTGAAAATAATTTAACTCGAACCAATTCAGAAAATATAATATATAATATATTACTAATTTGAATGTCTAAGAACCAAAAATAAGCAAATTGGTTCAATTCAAAAACTGAATTGACTAATCTAATTTAGGCTAACACAAAATCGAACTGATATTATTGAGTCAGTTCAGTTCAGTTCAGTTTTAAATTAAAATTGATTTGATTTCAAGTTTAGATTTTCAGAAATGAAAAAAATTAGTTCGTTTTTGGGTTAACTATAAACCCGAATCAAACCGACTTATGCATATCACTACTCTATATGGATTAAAAATACAATTAATTATTTTCAAAATAGTTAATAACATAATTTTTACATTAAAAAATTATAAATAAAAATTAATTTACATCCATATCTAAACGCGAATTATTAATTATTTTTACAGTAACAACTTAAACGTATGATTTACTTTTATTTTAATTTTAATTGTTTAATTTTTATAATTTATTTAGTTTCTCTTCTCTCTATAAGATTATTATTAATCAATGACACTACTTATATTTAGAATTTACTCCAAATAAAAAATATAAACTAATAATAAGTTTAAGGGTCCTTTTTTGGGTAAGTAATAATAATTTTGGGATTCAGTTGGTATAAATAATTAATGACATGACATATTAAAATATCATTCCAAACATAAATATTTTTAAATTTAATAAAAATAATATTAAATATCCTTAAGTAGTTAACGAAGGAATTGCTCCTCAATAAGACTCATTGTAGAATTAATGTATCTAAATTTAAATAGAAATCAAATTTGTAAGGTTATTCAACTATTAAATTATATATACATAGATATATTTATAATTAAACAAAGTTGTATTTTTATAGGGAAACAGGTTCCATAGAAATATTATATATATAAATTAAGTTAATTTTTTGTCATTTTTATTGAAATTAGGCATCTACTAATCTCTTTACTAATTAACTTATTTGCACTAATAATCAATTAATTTAGTCTTTTTTTAATCGCCCCATCAATTTCACTAATTCATGTATTTTTCAATATTTCTAAAACAACAAAAAATGAAAATTAATATATTTACTTTAAATTAAGTAAATAAATAAATAAATTAGTCAATACAGTACTGCAAATGTTTTAGAGTGGGCTGATTTAAATTAAATCTTCAATGAAATAGTCATACAAATGAATTTCTCATCTCGTCCATTAAGGCTGGTCTGGAAGTTAATTTTTAGTAATTTTTTGCTTATTTTTTAATAAAAATTGGTATGTGAAATTTTTTATGTATTTAATAAAATAAATAAAAATTTTAATAATTTTTGATAATTTGTTTTTTTCTTATTTTTTAGTAAAAATTGGTATGTGAAATTTTTTATGTATTTAATAAAATAAATAAAAATTTTAATAATTTTTGATAATTTGTAGGTATTGGGTAAAAAAATTGAAAACTATGTATGGGTTAATTTTTTTTTTTTTTTTTTTTTTTGTGTACGTGAATTTTTCTATTTGAAAATAATTTTCTTCATGGAAGCAAATATAATGCCTAAAAATTACTTAAAAAATTCAAAATTTAATGTAAAATAGTCATATAAAATAAAAATTAATTAAAAAATAAAATTAATTAATTAATTAATTTTTTCAAACCAACCCTATGAACTTCTGGTACAAGGAAGCCCGCAGCCTCTACCTTAGGGGTGAGCACTGGGTGAAACTCGCTCTGTGGCTCTAGCAGATCAAGAACCACAGAGAATAAACCAGTCTAGGTAAGTTCTGGCTGACCGACTCAGCCGAGAAACTGTTAGACAACCCCCACAATAAAGAAACGACTGCCCCCCGAAAATGAGTCGAACTTAAGATCACATGATCCCAAATCCTATCACATGATTCCAACTCTTACAGCACACTATCTGAACTAACTCGATTATCCTGGAAGGGGCAACCAACCCTATGAACTTGGGTTGAGTAGCGTAGGAGTGAGACAACTGCGTATGATAACATTGCCAACTAATACTTTTACGGCATGATAATCCATTCAACTATGATGATTATACTTACAAACTATATGTAACACTAACGCAAACATATTAAAAAGTAATGCTCCAACGGATATGTGGATCCATTTTTGTACGTAAAAAAGTTATTATTTTTAAAGAAAATATTAATGTTGCATAAGTTTTAGAACGAAGACTTCTTATGTCCGCCGAAACATAACTAATTTTGAATTCTAACAGAATTCGATACTCTTAATTGTAAAATATCGAATGTTATATATGTAGATCCCGTTTGGTAACGTTTCTATTTTTTATATTTTTGTTTATGTTTTTAAAATTTTGTAAATTCGTAACAGAAATATGTTTGATAAACTTGTTTACGTTTTTTTGTTTTCAAAAAAAAATGAAAACATAAACAGAAAAACGTAAATAGTAAAAAGGTGTTTTCACTCTGATTTCTTTTTATTACCAATATTTTTTCAATTTTAAAACTTTACCTATTTTTGTTACATTACATAAAAATAAATTATTTTATTCAAATATTTTATTAAAATAAGTTGTTTTAATAAATAATATAATTAAATTAATTATATAAATTAATATAAATTATTTTTTATAAATAATAAAACTAAATTAATTAATTTAATTTAATAATTAATTATTGCTAATTATCTGAAATAAATATCATAATTAATTTATTTAATTTAATAATTAAATTAATTTATATAAAATAATTAATAAATAAATAAATTACATTAATTTTTAATTTAATTTAATAATTGTCATTAATTTATTTTAAATAAATATCATAATTAAATTAAATTATTTATGATTTAATTAATTTAATTTATATAAAATATATTTTATTAAATTATTTTAATAAATAATTAATTTAATTTAATTAATTTAAAAATAAATAATATAATTTAATAATTAATCTAATTTAATTATTTATTTAATATGATATACATTTTATTAAATTATTTTTAATAAATAATATAATTTAATATAATTTAATATATTTTATATTTATTGAATTAAATGATTTTAATAAATAATTTACTGTATTAATTTAATTAATTATATTAATTAATATAAAATATATTTTATTAAGTTCTATTAATTTTTTAAAACTAGTAAAATTAAATATTTTCTAAAATAAAAAATTAATAATTATAAATAAACTTACATTTCCAAACGCAGTTTCAGTTTTCATTTCAAAAAAAATAAACAGTAACAGAAAACCAAAAACAGAAAACGGTAATAAAAAAACAATAACAAAAAAACGACAACGTTATCAAATAATCCCATAACATTTCATTTCAACTAGTTTAAGTGATCCGAGATAAAAGTATTTTATTAACTTGCTTAACTTCTAATTAAATTGTCGATCTCATTGTTCATCCGTAACATATATTATACAAATGACTGATATAGTGATGTTTTAATCATAAAAAATAATAATAATAATAATAACTATGACATTATGGTCACTTAACTACCAAAAAAAAAAACTATGACATTATGGTCAAGGGCGGAGCTAATGTTGGCCTCGGGCACATGCCCAACCTCAAAACAAAATAAAATTGTACTATTTTTTTTTATAGTATCTTATGTACTTAATTGTACCCATCTAAAATTTTTTTTTAACTAAATAAAACAATTGTGTCCATCGGAAAAAAAAAAATTAGCTCAACACCAATTTATGCCCACATAATGAAAGAAATAAATTTTAACCCAATAATATTAATGTAATTGTATCTAGTCTACCTAATACAATTAAAAAAAAATCTAATCGCACTTTAACTTTTCTCTCTCTCCCTTTCTCCCCCCTCATTTTCGACAATCAAACTTCTTTTTTATTCCTCTATGGTATTACACTAATTATTTATGTGTTTTATAATTAGTACTAATCCACACATAATTTCCCCTCATTATGGCTTTGTTTGAAGGAGTAAAAAATAGCCAAATAATAATAATAATAATAATAATAATAACTTTTGGCATTCTATTGATATAGCTATGACATTATGGCTTCGATTCAAGGAGAAAAAAGAGTAAAAAATAAAAAAAAGGAAAGAAAGAAATAATTTTTGATATTTTAAATGTTTGATAAAATATTAAAAATTGTCAATTTTGTTGAGCTGGCGAGAAATATAAAAGTAAAAATTTATCAAAATTTTTACTAAATACCTAAAATTATCAAAAATTACTAAAAATTTTATTTATCTTATCAAGCACTTAAAAATATCAAAAATTACTAAAAATTTCTATTTAATCCATCAAATACCTAAAAAGAATTTAACCTCCCAACTTTTATTAAAAAATTATTAGAAGTTAAATTTGACCATCAAATGGGGTACATGTGTATATTTTAATACTACTATTTTTTTATTTTTTTCCGGAGAAACTAAATATATTTTCGAATTAGACAAAATCCGATTCCGTCCTAGATTTTCTCAAATCCGAGTGCCATTGTCCTCGCAACGCACCCTCTCTCTCTCTCTCTCTCTCTCTCTCTCTCTCTCTACCAAAACATATCAGTTCGGTTTTTAGACGAAGAAAGAGGGCGGGGGAGTGGAATAGTCCATTAAGCAAAAACCGAAAAACATCATTTTCATATTTGGCAAAAAGCTGGCGCAATTCAAGAACCGGATCAAATGGTGTGAAACGAGTCACTTGTTTGCTCAAACGTCTTTTGATTCTTCTTAAATTCGTCCTTAATTACTCTCACACTCTCTCTCTATTCGTATTCATTAACTTTGCCATCCCCTAACGCCACCACCGCCATTGCCCATCACCCTCAGACCCCTTTCCTTTCCTTTTCTTCTTCCAATTTTCTCCTCCCAATCAGAGCAACAATCTTGTTTTGAATCGAGACATCACCCCATATGGATATATTGATGATACACATGCAGTGAAATCACATACCCATCTCTCCAAAAGTTCTCCCCCCCTTCTCTCTCTCAAACCCTTGTAAATCAAACCACTGTAGATTAAGGCTCATACCCACCTCACCCTTTTAATTCTAAGTTTCTGTTTCAGAGCCGGGGTTCTTCCTTATGGGTAAAAGACAGTGAGAGAGAGAGAGAGAGAGAGAGTCTAATTTTCTTTGGAAATTTTCATATCAGATTGTCGTTGTGTTTAAATTTCCTAAATATACACAAAACCCATAATTGAATTTTGAGCGAGAAAAGATGCAACCCAGGGTTGTGGCATTGGAGGAAGGCAAGGACTCTGCCAACACTGTTAGAACAAACCAATCTAGGGGTCTTTCGTGGAGAATCCTGCAATTTTTTGTGGTTTTTTTGTGTGTGGCCATTTTGTGTTCGATTTTTAGTATGTACATGACCAGCAATTTCACCGTCCAGAATGTAATAACAGGACTCCAAGTGAACGGGTCCTCTTCGGCAGAGCCAGGAAGTTTAGGGAGTTGGATTAGGCCTCCTTCGAACCTAATGCATTCAATGAATGACACAGAATTGTTTTGGAGGGCTTCGTTTGTGCCTGGTGTCAAAGAATACCCATTTAACAGAACTCCCAAAATTGCTTTCATGTTCTTGACTAGAGGACCCCTACCACTGGCTCCACTCTGGGAAAGGTTCTTCAAGGGACATGACAAAGAGCTTTACTCAATCTACATTCATTCTCTACCAAATTATCAACCAGATTTCTCACCTTCATCAGTTTTTTATAGAAGGAAAATTCCGAGCCAGGTATCATCAGTTGCCACTATCAATTATCTGTTTTCATATGTAGTTGACTGATTATTCAAAACACTCATTCTGCAAATTTAAAATTTTAACTTGCTTTCTATACTAATTTCTAATATGTGGTGGTTAGATTTGTCTCATTCACCCCCCCTCCAAAAAAAAAAAACTCTATCTTGTAAGAGATGAACAAATATGACTGCTTGTTTTCTATCTCATGATTACCCTTTGGACAACATTCTATAGAATCATTAGATTACTTAGCAAACTCTAAATTCATTGGAAGCCTTGCCTTTTTTGTCGAGGCTGTTATATGATTTTATCAATCAGCTAAATGATTGTATCTTACTTGGTTGACAGTGATAAAATTTTTTAAATTATAATATTTGTGAACTCGGCAAGTTGAAACAAGGTCCCCTGTTAGGGTGACTTCATAATTGTTTTTTTTTTTTTAAATTGAACTTGTCGTTCTGTTTAATACATTAAGGATACTGACATCCTTTACTATTAAGTGGAAAATAACTTCTCTTCCCGATTTGGATGCCTAAACTGTAATTATCTGAATAAAAAAAAGAATTGTCAGATTAATGTGAAAAAACATTTATCATTAGTGCTGATGCTTGGAGAAGACCAGACATACCCTCTAGTTTCTTTAGTCAATAAACCATTGGGTCTTTTTGCTATCCCATCTTGATTTGTAAACTTCTAGTGGTTTGATAAAATTTTAAATTTACTGGGGCTGTGACATGTGGTTATGCAGTATCCATTGTGATGATTTTATGCTTTCATCTTTCCACCGTTTTTGGATTGATTATTCATCGTTGGTTGCACCATCAACTAGTAAGTAAGGGTTTGTCTGTTCTTAGACCCATTGGTGGGTCCTTTCCTTTATTCAGTCTGATTTACATGTGTGGTGCTCTTCGATGGACCACCAGTCACTCCCACTATGGAATGCCAATCAAGAATCCGGCACTTATTATTGCTTGTGAAATTGCCTCAAATCAGAACTAAAGTTTTGTTCCCTTTCTCCAATTGAGTATGGAAGATGTAAGCTGGCAAATTGGTAGGGTAGTAATGAGCTACATGTACACCAACTTTCACTTCTCATATCGTTCTTGCACTTCCATAAGACTACACATGATAGCTAATCAAATAAACTTGTGTTGTAAAGACTTAAACAACTACTTCCTAGGATTTAATTTTAATTATTTAATGCTTTATGGTCAGCATTAACGCTAAAATAGAGTTTCCTGTCAGCACTGCATTTATCCTTGATGACTGGACTACAAACACCCTCCCCCCCCGGGGGGGGGGGGTGTTTAAGAGTCACATTTCTGATGATTGTGGTCGTGGTGGCAACCACCACTGTATGGAATCCCATGTCATGTGTTACTTGCAAGTTGCAACCCATTGAGATAGTTACTACAATTTTGACAGTGAATTCTAAGCTGCCTGGCTTCATTGGGAGTAGATATTGGGCTTTGGTTGCTTCTTGCTTGTTTGTTGTCAGTGTGTTCTTATTTTATTTTAATTTGCTAGTTTTAGATTGAAAGATCTTTTATATACCTTGGCTATTGAGGTCAGAACTAAGGAGGAGGTAACAGTTTTGTCCTGTTATGGTTGATAACCAAGGATTGAAATATAGTGATTTTATGCAATGTATAAGTTCTATTAGTAAAGGGCATCAAAGAGGATGTCACCTGAGTACAAACACCAAAATCAAAAACAAATGTGAAATCCTCAAGTTGCTAAATAAATAATGCCTTTAACACTGACAATTTGATAAAAAAATTTACTCTACCTCTTTGAAAGACCCGGTTTCTTTCACCCCAGAGCAAGGTGGTCACATGCAAGTTGCCAATATCTACGCTTTGCTCTCTCTCTCTCTTCCTATTCTCTTTCGCCTCCAACCATGAAGAAGATACTTCACACTCAAAGAGCAAATTGTATCCTAGAAGATATCACCATCCTCGCTCAATGCTGTGAAATCAAATTATCAATAATGAGAATCTTTCTATGAGCCCCTAACCATGCACCAAGAGAGAAAAAAAAATCTCCTTAGAAGTGCATTTGGAAACCAAATTCCTCTTCAAGGAAAATCTTTGAAACTCTGAACAAAGCCTGTAAAAGAACCCCAAAATGGCCTGAATTGATAGCACTCAACTCAATTGATCATCCTCCGCCCCAATATCACTTACCCTAGAAAGCTTATTGAAAAGATCCATTGAAGCATCAACCTTCCAATTTTTCTTCTCCTTTTGAAAATAGATTTTAGAATACATGGTCTATTTCTTTTGAAGGTAACGTGCTAGCCGCCTCCCTATCAACTGCAGCCTGATAAAGAGCTGGATATGCCATCTCTAGTTTCTGCTCATTGCACCTAACCTAGATAATTGAGAATCATTTTAATACCACATTTTGTAAACTAAAGATGTAGAGAGACAAGTCATTACTGATTGGCAAAACAAGGATTTGTTGTATTAGAAAACTAGCACATTCGGTTGACTTAGAGATAGCATTAGTGAGGTAAATAGAAGCTATTAAGACAATTGAAGTGTTCGTTGACCACATTAGTGTCACTGTCATAGTGCAAACTGAAGCAGTTACAAGGGTTATGGCAAGAGAAAGCAGAAAAAATCCTATGGCACATGATTCTAGACAAAATATGGTCATAAATCTGCATAAAAATTGTGTGATGAAATGGTAGTACATGTTGATATAAACAATCATCGTATGAAACTTGTCAAATTGCTGATTTTTTACAATATGAAAACTGTCATCTATTACTTCTAATATATGCTGTATTCAATGTATGATAAACAAGGCAAAGACGTTTAACCAACCCAAAAAATAATAATAATAATAATAAATAAAAATTAAAAATTAAAAAAAAAAGAAGGCAAAGACTTTACATGAATGGATAGGATTCCTTTGGAGGTGCCGTCCCTCACCCAAAAAAAAAAGTGGGAAATTTAATATTTATTGATATTTATGATAGAAATTAGTGTATCGGCAAGTTTTAACTTGGCCCTCTTCCCTTCAAATTAACTGTCGATCATGGTGCCAACCTGTCCTTGGGTAGGGAGAAATGCCAGAGCAAAGGCTTCTGAATCCAACCAGGTTGTATAGACTGGGTTTAGTTGCATTGCGTCGTACTCGGGCTGATGGACAATGGCAACCAAAATGGTCTGCTCTGCAGTTAACCATAGACCATCCCATGTGCCTCAGCTAGCTATTTATTCAGGCTCATTGAGAAAGCACTGTTAGTGATAGTTTTTAATCATCTAAGACTCGGGTGTATACTAATGCTGCAGTCATGTTTAATTTTCAAAGTTGTTTGGGTGAGTAGTTTATTTTCTTCTCTCCCCAAAGAATAGTTGCTTATGTATTTTCTCATTGCACTAGACACCACCAAAAGGGCTACAGGATTGTGAATTTATGCCATCAACCTTCTTATTCTTGGAATTGCTTTTATGTAGGTGGCTGCGTGGGGTGAGATGAGCATGTGTGATGCTGAGAGAAGACTCCTAGCTAATGCATTGCTCGATATATCCAATGAATGGTTCATCCTTCTATCCGAGGCGTGCATTCCTCTTCGCAACTTCAGTGCTGTTTATCGGTACATATCAAGATCCCAGTACAGCTTCATGGGTTCATTCGACGAAAACAGCCCTTATGGGAGAGGACGCTACAATCCAAACATGGCACCCGAAGTCAACATTACCGAATGGCGTAAAGGCTCCCAGTGGTTTGAGGTCAAGCGCAAACTGGCAGTGGACATTGTTGCAGACGACATTTTCTACCCGAAGTTCAAACGGTTCTGCAGACCAGCATGCTATGTGGATGAGCACTATTTTCCAACCATGCTGAGCATCCAATCTCCTCATCTCTTGGCGAACAGGACTCTCACTTGGGTGGACTGGTCCAGGGGTGGGGCCCACCCGGCGACATTTGGGAAGGCTGATATCAAAGAGGAGTTCTTCAAGAGAATTTTGGGAGGTCAAAATTGCATGTACAATAACCAGCCGTCTTCAGTCTGTTTTCTCTTTGCGAGAAAGTTTGCTCCCAGTGCCTTGGAGCCACTGTTGGAATATGCATCCAAAGTGTTGGGCTTTTGAGAAAGGATAACCAACATTAATTTTGTGTGGGGGAAGTTTTGAAGGGAAAAAGCAGAGTCACAGTTTTAGCTTATCATGAAGCAAATCCCCTGATAGCTAGACAGATTCATGTAGGAGAGAGTATTTCAGATGGGCTGAGTTCTCTTTCGGAAAATTTTAGGTAAATACCTTACAACCCCAAGGGCTGGGTGGTCAGAAAGAAGACAACTATTCTTGCCCCATAAATAAAGTTGTTGTTAATAGGTTTAAGTTTGTGATTGTGGTATGTGGGTTTTTTTTCTCAAATCATTTTGGTATTTATTTCTTAGTAATTTGTTTTTAATTTTTTTTATTCTCACTGTATTAATATATATATATATATATATATATATATATATATATATATAAATCGAGTAATGAAAAAATAAATCATTCTAAAAATTGAATTTAAATAGAAAATTGAATTTTAGTAAAAATTTTGAGAGTCAAATTGTTGAGTTAATCAATCAATTTTTTGTATTTATAAATTCAGTATGAACAAAAAGGAAAATAATTTTATTTTTAAATAATCGATGAAATAATATTACAACAATTTTTTTCTATAAAATAATTTCATCCATTTATAAAATTTTATCACTGATTGTAGTAGTCCATTACTTTTTATTAATTAAACTTTGGAATCATGATTAATTAATTCATTAGTCATTTATTTGAATTTTTAAGATTTTTTTTTCATAAATTAACTTATTTTTCTATTTATTTATTTGTTTTATGCATTACGTGATGGCCAAACATGACTTTAGAAAATCAATGGCTAGGTGACCTCCAGCCCTCTTTTTCTGATTCTTTTTTTCTTTTTCTAAACACTATATATATGTATATATAGATATATAATTTTTCTTTCCAAATTAACCCTAAAATTTGGATTTTGATATCTTATACATTTGCTATTATACTTAGGTACTTGCATTATACGTATATATGCAGTGCAGCGTAAGTTTAGCTTTGGCAATCAATTTTGATAGTAATGTGGCCTTCGAGATTTGATTTCAGTTTTACTGATGAAAAATATTTTAATTTTAATTAAATTCTATACCATCATTATTGGATTAAATTTGGGAAATGACATTAATTATTAATATGGGTGCAACATGTTTCCTTTTATTTTTTTTTTCTTCTTATGGATTTATAATTTATTTTATTTTTCTATATATAATTAAAGTCATAAATATAAAGGAATTTACTCATACTTAAAATTTAATCAAAATAAGAAAATACCAAATTTCAATAAATTATAAGATTTAATTTATATAATAATTAATGAAATAATTACTCATATTTAATATTGATTCAAAATAAAATGTATTTAAATGCACTAAATAACTGATACAATAGTTAATTTTCATTAACTCTTATTTTAAAATAAACACATTTAAATTTTATTAGAAATTATGGCAGCTAATGAACCATTTTTGAAGTTATTCAACTCTTTAAGTATATATTAAATAAATATATTTTGTACATTATGAACATATTATGATACATAAATTAATTGTTTTCTTCATTTTCACTAAAATAACCAAGCTAGTTGCTACGGTCACTAGTAGTTAATTAATTTACTCGTTTTTAATGATTTAATTAAATTCAATCATACATGTCATAAAAATTTTCAATATTTTTTAAATATCAAAAAAATACTCTTTTATGCTATATACTACTATTTAAAAGTATAAAAATATGAAAAACTTTTTTTTTTAACTATATACCCTCTTATTTTCGAGTAACTTTTATGCTATATACTACTATCTAAAAGTAAAACTTTTTTTTTAGACTATATACCCTCTTATTTTCGAATAAATTCATTTTTATCTCAAAATTTTTCAACTCTTTATTTAAAATCACCAATCTTCCCGCAATAGATCTCTTTTTTTTTTTTTTTTTATATATATAACTGTAACTCTAATTTTTTAACTTCTAATAAAAATAAAAACTTCACAAAGATTTCTCAAAGGTATATAAATTTTAACTATTGTAATTTAATATTAGTACATTTAATTACTAATTGGGATGGAAAAATTTTAAACATATGATTAATTACCTATATATGGTATTCTTACAAAATTTACTTATTTTAATATAATAAACATTTTTTATGTGAATGTTGTGTTGTATTCATTAAATTGTAAATTTAAAAAATAATTTAAGTTTAAAAAACAGTGTTTCAAAGTTAACAAGGATGAATAAAAATTATAAATTAAATAATTTAAGAAATGCTACCAGCCTATTATCCTTAATGGTATTGGAGGAAAGTAAGAACTCTACCAACACTATTAGAACAAACCAACCTAAGGGTTTGTAATTGAGAATCCTGTAACTTTTTGTGGTCTTTTTATGCGTGCACATTGTGTATTCAATTTTGGTTACATACATGACACAACAATTCCAAGTAGGATCCTCCTATGTAGAGCTAGCAGGACTAGGGCCCTATCAAAGAGGTAAAAAGCGATGAAGGTGAGAAATTTGGTCAATAATTTGGCAGGGAATGAATGCAGATTGAATAAAGCTCCTTATGTCCCTTGAAGAACCATTCCTAGAGTGGATCCATTGGTAGGGGTCCTCTAGTAAAGAACATGAAATCGATTTTGGGAGTTCTTTTAAATGGGTTCTCTTTGATCTTAGGCACAAACGAAGCACTCCTAGACATTTCAGTGTCATTCAATTGGTAGGGCACTAATCCTTCCTGACTTCACATAGGAGGATGTTACTTGGGATTGTTGTATCACTGGAATTTTATCATGAACACCTAATAATGTACGTTCCCAAAATTGAATACACAATAGCGACACACAAAAAGATAAGTAAAAATTGAAGGATTCTCAATTGCAAACCCCTAATTGGTTTGTTCTAATAGTTTTGACATTTCTATCTTGCTCCAATACAATCAGTCTAGGTTACATCTTCACTTCTCAAATTCAATTATGGGTTTTGTGTAATTAAGAGTTTTAAACAAACAACAAACTACTACTCACTTCTGATATGAGTTTAAAGAAAAAAATAGAATGATAAAGTGAGCATGACGAGGTGGATAGAGCATGAATAGAAGAAAAAAAATCCTTGTGTTATCAGAAACTCTATAAGGTCAATACCATCGATGAAAATGAGATATGAATATGTGATTTCACGACATGAGTATTTCTTATAACAAGATTGTTTGTCTGGTTTTTGGAGAAAAAAATAAGAATAAGAAAGCAATATTGGAACAACAAAAACGTTAAGTTCACATGATATTAAGAGTGTCTGTATATTAATAAAGGAAGTGCGTTCAAGTATGTGCACAAATCATTTAATTTTAATACTTTTAATGAAAATATTTAATGTATTTATTTTAATAGAAAAAGTTTCGTAGCAAGCCATGCTCTAATCTTTCTCTGGTGGCATGCATCTAGAATTTATCATTAGAACCAAGATTCAACCTTTAAATCCCACAGTTGGTACCTATCATCCATATAAATCAATACTTGTATTCTTATTCTATAATAACCTATTAAAACCTCCAAGCCTATTATAATTAATACATAATTAAACTAAATGAATTATTATAAAAATGGCAATAATGTTACAACAAATATTATTAATGTAGAGGATATTTAAAATAAATAGTGAGCAATTGATTATATAATAGTAAATTAATTCATTTATGAATTGATTAGGTAGGACATGATAAAGAATCTAAATATTTATAAAAGATATAGCCACTATGTTCACGTAAAAGAAATTAAGTGATATGAAAGATGTAGCCATTGTATTCACACTCCTAACACACACTCTTTCTCTGTGTACCAAATATATAAGTTACGTTCTTAGCGTAATTGCTCTTTCTCTCAATTCGCATTCATTAACCTTGCCATGCCCCACATAAATTGTAACACTATCACCATTGTCTGACACTCTCAACTCTTTCTCCTTTTCTTTCCTTCTTCAGATTACTTCCTCTCTTTCTCATTTTCTCATTCATGAACACATTGCATTTTTCATCTGCCTTTTTTCTTCCATCTCTCCTCTTTATTATTGTTGTTGACCTTAGAGAGTTTTTGATATCACAAGAATTTATTCTTTTGTTCAAGCCCTACCCACCTTACCACTCTCATTTTTTGTCTGCAAATTCTCATATCAGAGGTGATTAGAAGTTTGTTGTTTGATTAAAATTCTCAAGTATACAAAATTCATAATTGAATTGGAGAGATGAAAATGCAACCCAAGTTAATGGTATTGGAAAAATGTAAGAACTTGTTAACACTATTAGAACAAACTAACCTAAGGGTTTGCAAGCGAGAATATAACTTTTTATCGTTTTTTTGTATGTGATCATTATATATTTAATTTTGGGTATTTACACGATACAACAATCCAAAGTAGTTTCTTCCTATGCAAAGCTAGGGAGGACTATGACAACACACAAAAAAGGAAGTACAAGTTGCAAGATTCTCAATTTCAAAACATGAAAATGTATCTTCTGCTCTATCCCTTTTGTCTTTTATTCATTTTCACATTTAATGCTCTTCTTTACTATTATTTTTCTCTCACTTCATGATAATTTTTTGTTTAATTTTCATTTGTTTCACTTTTATTTACAAAATAAAAGAAATAAAAAAATTAATAAGAATTAAAAGGTATTTTGTGAAATAAATTGCTATACATATTCACAATAAAAAATGCAAAAAAATTCTTCTTTTATACTATTTATTGGTATAAGTAATATAAATTATAAAAAAATAAGTGACATCCATAAAAGTATTTTAAAATGATGACTTTACCCTTTATAATTTGTTCCTACACTTCGATTTTTTTATTTATTTAAGTTTAATTTCTTTTCTTTTTTCTTTTCTTTTTAATTTTTTCTTAATCAAAGTTTTATAGACAAACATGAGCTGAGTTAACATCAAGTGATGTCAGTTGGGTGACATTAAATTAAATTTTGGGTTGTAAAATTAAAATTTAACGATTTTAATTTATTCATATATTTTTATCCTTAAAAAAATAATTAAATGAATCTGGACTGCCCACGGAATGTCAGCGCCTCGAATCCTGAGCACCCACCTATGCACACATATTCCGATAGTGCCAAGAGCAGTCAGCCAATGATCAACCGACTGCTCCATTTCGGATTTCCTAAGAAACCTAGTTCAACTTCACTCTCTCTGCCCCACTGTTGTGATAAACAGTGACTCGTCGGGAAAAGAAAATGGGCTACTTCAACTGGGTCTTCTCGATCATCATCCTTCTATTGATTGGCGCAGTACCCAGTTTTTCAGATCCTCCTCCTTTTACCTCAGACGGGCTGCTCTCACAAATTACTTCAACCTTCCTCGACTACGCCAAGAGAAACGAGGTCTTTGATTGGATGGTGGGTATTAGGAGAAAGATACATGAGAATCCGGAACTGGGTTTTGAGGAATTTGAGACCGGTAAACTTATTATCGCAGAATTGGATAATATGGGTATTGTGTACAAATTTCCAGTTGCCGGTACCGGAGTAGTCGGATTCGTCGGCTCCGGCAAGCCCCCTTTTGTTGCGATTCGGGCTGATATGGATGCTCTGCCTATCCAGGTTTCTTTCCGAATTTTAGTTTTTATTATTATTATTATTATTTTTTTTTGGGTGGATTGTGGGCTTATTGGGTAATTGCTGTTGTTTCTATTGATTGTGGTTGGAGTAGTAGGACCTTATTAACTGTAATTAAAGTATTAGGTTGCGTTTGTGTTTATGTTTCTGAAGTAAAAGGATCTGAAACTAACGGAGGAGTGTGTATATGATGTATAACGGTTGATTATATTTAAAATAAGCGTGTAAAAAGTAGTTATTTGAAAGAGAAGTTCTAGCATCAGTCGCGTGTGTGCCCCCACAAAAATCAAAGGTCCAGATTTATCAGTTGCGGTTGACCTAGCAAAACTCAATTTCATATCCTCAGTATTAGTGGTTCAAGTTGTCCCAAAAAAAAAAAAAAATCATAACCAGATAGTTTTAATTTATGTTTAGTATTAATAAAAATTTAGTCTCAAATCCATACATTTGAAATTCACGTTTGGAGAATTAAGTTTGACTTCTTTTGGATCACGATGCCTTAAAATGTAGTTGCTATGTGAATTGAAGGCTGTGGGGCAGTGTTTGTGCTTGTGCATACTGAGTGAGTGAGTGGGTATATACTAATGAGGTTGTGTTTTTTTTATAGGAAATGGTGGAATGGGAGCACAAGAGCAAAGTTCCTGGGAAGATGCATGCTTGTGGGCACGATGGTCATGTTACCATGCTTCTTGGTGCTGCAAAGATTCTTCAAGAGCATCGTGAACTATTACAGGTTTATTTTTTGTGACACTCGGTTACTACTTCATTAATCCTACCTCGATAACATTATCCATCTCCTTATCCTTCATATAATGTTCAATAGTTTCTGGTTCTGACTTCTTCGTCTAGGTGTCTTGGAAATCCAATAGAGTGAAAAAGCAGACCGGCTGGTTGGAAGAATTCTCACTTAGTGTTCATTCTTGTGTCCAGGGGCAGAGCCAGAATTTTTGCCCAGGGGGGCACCGGGCGCCAGGGGGCATCGGGTGCCAAGGGGGTACCGAACACCCAAGAAAAAATAACAATCGACTTATTTTTCAATTGAGAGTAGGAGAAAAACGATGTTATTTTTAGAGAGAAAATAAATTATTCTTGAGTATTAACTAGTGAATATATTTCTCACAGTTAATTGTTCAAGCACCTGAAGTTTATTAGAGATATCCCTTACTACAAAAAATATAATTATTATTAAATTTTATTATCTATAGAATTTATTATGTTATATGCTAAATTTACTGATAGTATAAACAAAAATATGTAATAATACATTAAAAGATACACTTTATTTCACAAAAAATATCAAGTTTGATTCTTTTAAACTTCTTATATATTAAAAAATTTGATTTAACTTTAAATTTTTAATAAAATCAAAATATCTTAATTTTTAATTAATTTAATTTTTAAATAAAATTAAAATAATAAGAAGGGCATTTTAGTAATTTTATCTAAAAAATTGAGGGGGGGCAAGTGCCCCAACATAGCTCCGCCCCTGCTTGTGTCAAAATCCCATTTTAATTCCTTTACAAGTGGGTAATCATAATGAGAACTGACAAAGGATTTTCTTTTAGAAGGGCAGCTTATAAGATGAGTTCAGATTTCACTTGTATTGCTGGCTGATTTTTTCTACTATTAGCTTGGGTGTTGGATTTTGAGCATGGAAAAGTTGAATATCTAAAAATGTGAAAGGACCTTAGGAAGCCTATCAGAATTGGTAGGGATGACTTTTCCATATGTGTGGCTTTCAAGCAGTCTCAGAGAAGAGAGTGCAACTTTATAAAGATGAACGTGTGTTGTTTTGAATTCACCTTTATTCTAGATCTCTTCCCTAGACAAGAGGATAGGGAGACTTTGCTGGAAGGCTGGATAGGTGGTGTGATTTTTCTGGGTAATGCGGGACAATTGGAATGGACTGGTGTTGTGTTTATTTTGACTTGCTATAGGGCTGAAGATAACGGGAGCTGGAGGGCTTCCAGGTGTGGTAGAATTTATGACATTATATGTTGTGATTCTTGTCAGTTATCGTGCTTGTCCTCCATATTGTCTAATCTATGTTTTGTCATTAACCATGCAGTTGTACTTCCTTGAAAAGTATCTGCAGCTTGAATTGATTTCTTCTGTAGCAGGAGGACCAGAAACTCATTGTGGAAATATTAGAAAATTTTGGATGTAGATGTTAGTAGTAGTGAGGAAATTTCCTAAAATCATGCTTAATTATCTGTCGTGAGTCCTATGTATTTGTATGCTGCTTTATGAAGCTGGACAACTGAATTAGCAATTTTATCATTGGCTTTATCAAGCATTGGTTCCTTTTCTGATCAAGTATTGTAATTGATGGCTTGCACAAGCCTGTCTCTGACCATACGAGTGACTACCCCAGAATTAAGTATGTATTTGATTTTTCCAGCTTTTACCATAGTACTCAACAACAATCCCTTGATAATTTTTACCATAAGAAGCTCAATGTCCAATGCTGGACCTTACTACCACACCTTCTGTCGACTCGACGCTTGCTAATACTCAATTGTTGTCTGACCTGCATTAGAAGAACATCCCATGCTAGATGTTTGAAAATTTTTGCTAAATCATTGTTTTCTTTGACCCAATGTCTGTTAAAAAATTAAATGTGAATCAATGAATAAGATAGTATTTCCAATTTTTATAAGTAAATAATCAAATTTTTTTTAAATAAGCATCAAAGGATGCCGTCCTTGTACAAGAATGGGCTACATATCAGTGCATTTTCTCAACAAAGACCAAAAAAACTAATCAAATCTAGCTCAGATGCATTGGCTAGCCAACTAAACAAAATGAATAAGCTAGCATTTCCATAAGAAATGATTCAGCATGATGCAGTCAAGCAAGAATACAACCAGACTCATTATGCCTGGCAATTCCTAACATCAGTTTATCTGACAAGCAGAGTGCATAGAATCCTAATTATAAGACATGTAAAAATACCTGCCACTTTGTCTCGTATCCACCATAAAATGGAAAACTCTAGAACATAGAAAGAGTAGGTGCTTAAGCATTATGAAACTCCAAATTTGGAAAAGATGCCTTGGAAACCTGTTTTGCACGCCTTCCTTGCATGCTAAATAGAAAGACAATCCTATTGAGCATCTTTAGGGCTTGTTTGGAGCTACAAAAAAAACCAAAAAACTTCAAAAGTTTTCAAATCCCTCCAATCATATTTTGCAACCTATCATTTTTACATCACATCAATCCCATCCATTGGTTTTTTTTGGTTTTTTTTGGGACTCCAAACGCACCCTTAAATTGACAAATTTAAGGAGAAATTATTCCAAATGACTGTCAAATCGTGTGACTGCCTCCATGATTTTTAGCATTATGATAGATATGACATCACTTGACAGGTATTTGGAATTTTGGATCACAATGGAATTCATTTTCCAATGACTACTACATTTAATAGTTTTCCAAATTTAAGTGACTCTTTAAACAGATAGCAATCTTAGTGCCAGCAACTGCCTGTTGTAAGAGTTTAACCGTACTCTAAGATTCTCTCTCTGAATTTTTTATTTTCTTTTATATGGGCTATGCCTATTTTATCTTTCTCATATAGATGCTTGAACTCTCTCTCTCTCTCTCTCTCTCTCTCTCTCTCTGGGCCAATAGGGGACAGTTGTTCTTGTCTTCCAACCAGCAGAGGAAGGTAGTGGAGGGGCAGCAAAAATTATAGATGCAGGAGTACTTGAGAATGTTGAAGCTATCTTTGGGCTGCATGTCTTGCCTCACATACCCATAGGTGTAGTCGCCTCCAAACCTGGACCTATGATGGCTGCAAGTGGCTTTTTTGAAGCTGTAATAAGTGGAAAGGGAGGTCATGCGGCCATACCTCAGCACTCAATAGACCCAATTTTAGCAGCTTCAAATGTGATTGTCAGCTTGCAGCACCTCGTTTCTCGAGAAGCTGATCCATTGGATTCTCAGGTACATTCCAAATTTCAACTAATATGTTTATTTCCTTTTTGAATTTTATGAGGAACTCGAAATGCAGTAGCTTAACATTAATATTTCTCCGCAGAATTTGTTTTGCTCTTCTGCCGTATTAAAAATAGTCATTTTCAAAATAAACTCGTAAGATGGTCACCCTGACTCCTTAGAGAGTGTCGTTCACCAAAAAGTTCTTGTTCGTTCTTAAGATATGCTCCAAGAAATTTAATTTGGAAATTACACTACATTCAGTTCCCAGTGCTGCTATTAACTCTTACATACACATGCAGGTGGTAACCGTGGCTAAATTCCAAGGAGGTGGTGCATTCAACGTCATTCCAGATTCTGTCACCATTGGGGGCACCTTCCGAGCCTTTTCAAAGGAAAGCTTTATGCAACTCAAGCAGCGAATTGAAGAGGTAGCTTGTAAGCTTATGCGCTATAGTAGATAAATATTACAACAAAATGCTTCAAAACTTCAAAGTGCTGGCTGATATACGATTATTTGTTTCCACACGCTCCCCCCCCCCCCCCCAAAAAAAAAAAAAAAAAAAAACTTATAAGCTTACCCTTTCAATATTTTATTAGATTATTAGCCACCTCATCTAACAATTAAACTGATAGAAAAGGGACAACTTTATTATTTATACTGACTTATTTTCTATCAACTGTCCCCTAATGCATTGCCGGACTTATTTTTTTGAGGGGGGCCTAACACGTGGGACTAATTGATGTTTTTGGGTGGCGGTGAGATTAAATTTTACGAATTTTGCTTGTTCTGTTGAGTTAACCACTATCTCACTTAAAAGTTTTAATTGTTAGAGAATGGATAACTTTATCATTTATACTAACTCATTTTCTCTTAATATATGTATTCCTTTTTGGCTTAAATTTTCATATTGTTGACTCTCCATCCTTTTCATGCTATTCTTGATTATACCGATGCTAGCTCTTTTTCATCACCAACAGGTAATAACCGGGCAAGCCGCTGTACAACGGTGCAACGCAACCATTGATTTCCACGATAAAGATGAGAAACCTTTCTATCCAGCGACCATAAATGACGAGGGCCTGCACCAACATTTCCAAAAGGTTGCAGTCGACATGCTTGGCACGGTCAACGTTAAGGACATGCCGCCTATAATGGGGGCAGAGGATTTTTCATTTTACCAAGAGGTGATGCCTGGTTACTTCTTCTTCCTTGGTATGAAGAATGAAACAAACGGGAAGCTTGCTTCGCTGCACTCGCCTTACTTCCAAATCAATGAAGATTCATTTCCTTATGGAGCTGCTCTTCATGCCTCCTTAGCTGCTGCGTATCTTCTAGAGTTCCAACCCAGTACTACTGATGCTACTGCTTCCCTCCAGAGTGAAAAACATCATGATGAGCTGTGAGGTCCTTTTTTCCTTTTTTTCCTTTTTTTTTTTTAATAAGTATCGAAATTGGACAGAATGGTGCTGCAATTGACCAGGCTCTGGCGATCTGGCATTAGCCTGCCAATGTACATAAACATGATAATGGCTTGACCGTATCACCATTAACAAGTATGGTGCCCAGTTTTTGGTATTGTAATAATCACACACTCGTTGGCTGTTCAGTTTTATCTTTTTTTTTTATTATATGATTGTTACAAGTTACACACTCCATAAAAATTTGAAGGGATAAGTGGGCGTAAGCATCTCACATGATGAAATGTACTCTGACAAGTTATCCGAGTTATATGCAATCGTAGATGAAAGTGAAGCTGCACTGGATGTGGTCCGGGCTGGTGAGGTGGACGGTCCATAGTGGACGGGGCTACCTTAGGCCCTTCACATCATCCATTTTTAAGTTTTGAAAAATACTATTTGTAACATGTAAATTTTTTATCACAAAAAAAAATTATTATAGTTTATCCTCGCTTAAATTGTAACAAATAGTTGATCTTGATGAGAAAAATACTATCACTAATATATATAAATTTTTGGATTTAAAAAAAATTAAGTTATAGACTGATCTCTTCAAAATTTAACTATTTTTTTAATTGTTTTATATAGAGTGTGTTTGGAATGTAAAAAAATCTCAAAAAATTTCTATTTTTTTTCAAAAATCTTCAACTTTGTTCCCATAAAAAATCTTCAACTTTTCTTAATTTTTTTTTCTAATTTTTACTTCAACTTTTCTTAATTTTTGTTAATTTTTACTAATTTTCTCCAATTTTTACTACAATCTTCAAATTTTATAAGAATTTTTAATTTTTATTAATTTCTACTAATTTTCTCCATCTTGTTCACACTTTCAAGGAATACAGTAAACACTCAACAATTCAAAATTTATTTATTTTTGGGTCAAATTTTAACACTCTAAACCACGCTATAATTTAAAATTTGAAAGTCCATCCACACATGTATATTAATTTATTTTTACTCGCACGGGTTAGCTCAGTGGAATAGAGGCCGGCTTGGAGAGTGGGTATGCTTCCCACATCTCGGGTTCGAATCCCTTCCTGGGTGCTCGGTCTTATCGGTGGGCGTGTCTTGCGGGGTGGTGCGCTCGCCTGGAAGTTTTACTCGCGACGGTTCACCGGCGAGAGGTTTCCTTCGTATAAAAAAAAATATTAATTTATTTTTATTCATTAAATATGATTTATAATATTAATTATACTTTTTTTTCCTAGGCCTAGATCCAACCCAAGGAAAAAAAAAAAAAAAATTAGTCCCTCCTGATAAAAAATTCTGACTTCATCCCCGATCGTCGGCTCAGTACATGATCACGGCTCGGTTGACTTGGGCTATCCCTTACCAACGTTGGTGGACGCCCCATCGCCTGGGCAAATTGGATGGTCCTGTATGGGCTGATCTGGGTGGTCTCTCACCAATCGGCCCGATGGCGGTCTCTCACATTACGCCCACTACGGCGGCTGTCTTCCTTATCGAGCTGGATCGATCCAAGCTTTTCCTCCGGCGTGAGGATCAGTCAGAGTAGTACTCCTGAGTTTGCGCAGATCCCCCGGGATTGTTTCGTCCCCATTGATGCATTTTGTAGGATCTTCTACTGGTAAGTGTCAGTCCTGGGAATGTGCACAACCAGAGCATCCGCGAAAGGGGGTTGCAATAACCCAAAACGACGCTGGTATAGGGTTTTTTCTCTTCAAAACGACGTTATTCTATTGAGAATCTATATTCAAATATGAATTGATATTTTTAAATATGTATTTAAATACGTATTTGAATATATCAATTCATATTCGAATATAAAGACTTAAATAGAACAACATCATTTTAAATGAAAAAACGTCGAAACATCGTTGTTTTGAGTTACTACTGTAACTGTAACAAACCTCTTATTACAGCCCCTAAGTCAGAGTATCCTCCACCACCACCACTATGAGTATCAGTGGAAGTTGTGAAAATGTCCGACCAATCAAGTAAGGGCGGATTCAGAATTTTAAATTTGTATGTAAAATTTTAAGTTCGTCTAAACTAACAATACAGGATTTAAAGTTGAGTAAATTTGGCTGAATTATAAAAATTTAGATCCAATTAAAAAATATAGAATTAACTAATTTTAAAAAAAAATTACAATATAAAAAAATTTAGGCAGGCCGCTAAGGTTACAACCAAGGTGAGCCCCAGCGTCCGGCCCCAGTTCCTTGCTACTCTCAAAAAAGTTGAACGATGGAAATGATACAGGGTCGAGCCTAAAAATTTTGGGACCTAAGGTAAAAAATATTCAATAAGGCTTGTCTAAAAAAATATGAAACTATAAACCAAAAAAAAAAACACGCGCACGCGTGCGCACACATTAATAGTCACAAAAGCTGTGTTAATGTTTGCAACAAAGTAACGTAGGATAGATTACAATCAAAATTTAGACACGATTATTATATACATATACATATACATATTATATATATATATAAAGAGATAGAAGATGAGAGATTTAATTGGAAGGTTAGATTAAGATAGAAGATGAGAGATTTAATTGGAGGGTTAGATTATATTCTAGTAGAATCTCGGTGTCTAAGCATTTGAAATTTTTTCTCAAAGGATGAAGGATTTGAGACTGTAATTTAGACCCCAATAAAAAACAGGAGAGAAGAATAATAGACCCATAATCAATTTTCTAAACTAAGTTTGATTTTTGAATATGTTTAAAAAGTATGAAAATTTGAAAACAAATAATCTTGAGAGTAGAAAACAAGAGAGCGGAGGAGGATATGATGAGAAAATAAAGAGTTTTATAAGTTTTTAATTGGAAAAAAAAATATATTTTTATAGAATGTATTAATGAGAAGATTAAGAGGTTTTTGAAAATTGATTAATAAAATTTTTAAGTTAAAGATTATAGTAAATATTGAAGATTTGAAGAGTTTTTCTTTCACACATATATGTCATAAATAAGGGTTTTATTAAAATTCCAAGGCCTAAGACATTTGTCTTAATGGCCAGTTGATAGGACTGGCTCTGAAATGATAACAATAGAAAGAAAAACAAATTTTGACTTTCAAGAAAATTCCCTCCAAATTGAAAGGAATACTAATTCTTAAATTTTTAAAAAGATATTCTTAATATAATTTTTTATTTAACTTTTAAAAAATAGAATATTATATTTTTAAATTAAATGGTTAGATTAACATGACAATAAATAAATGACTAAAATTTAGATTTAGTATTGCGGTAAAAAATGACGACTGGCGTCCAACTTCTTTGTTTACGCAAATGACGTGCGAAGGGCCTTCTATAGGAGGATCTGTCCAATTTCCAAATGAGGTGAACCAAACTTCTCTCTCCCTCATTTCCCTTTTGTCTCATTTTTCATTTTGGGTAATTAACAGAATGTCCCACTGCCATTTGTGTATCCATAATAGAAAAATGATAATAAAGACGTTGATATTATGTACCTATAATGGGAATGGCACAACCCAGTTTTAGACAAATTAATTTCTTAATCGATTAACTTCCTAAACCTTGGTAATTATTAAAATAAAAAAATTAATTAAATACATAAATTATGGATAGAATTAATGTAAAAATGAAAAAAAAAAATTAACGTTTCATCGAATTAATAATATTAAATTTAAAATTCTTATTATGTCATTTAATTCATTATTTAATCGATTAATTTTTCACAATTAATCTATCCATTTAGAGCTTCTTACCTTATATATATATATATATATATGCAGAGCATGTAGTTTAGGCGCATATAAATTGTGTCTAGCTCTAAAAAATGTCTCTCCAACAAAATTTTGAAGAGACTTGAGATGGCTAACAATCAGAACTATAGAATTTTAGTTTCGGGTTTCATTTTTGTCTTCTCTGTTTTGCTGCAAATGCTAAGTCATGAATGTGTCGACGGAAAAAACTTGGGCTCGAAGCATAAAGGAACTGTCAAAACCATAAAGGTCAGATCTGTTATTTCTTTTCTTTTTCTTTTTTTTTTTAATATATTAATATAATTTGTAAAAATCTAATTACCTTGGGGTGATCCAATTCGATCCAAATCTAGTGGTTGGCACTTTCAATTGCTTCCTTTCGTTCCTTGTCGGTGTTTAAATTGAAATTTTTGATTATTGAAAAATCTTATTTATCTGTATATATTTTTTTTGACAGAGTGACGATGACACTGATGTAATCGACTGCGTTGATTTTTACAAACAACCCGCATTTGATGATCCACTCATCAAACCTATAAAGGTTTTATTTATTAAATTATTTGAACTTTTTGAATATCATTATTTATTTATTTTTGATAGTTTAAGAAGAACATCAAATATTTTTATTTTATTAGGAAGAGTTGTAGAAAGATGACTCGAACTTTTAACTTCGCATCAGAGTGAGAATGTCTTTATTAACTAGACTAATTTTTTTCGAATCGATCCTTCTTGTCCTAAATATATATTGTAATTTGAATTATTTAAAAAAAATATCAATTAAAATTCATATTTAAACTATTAAACCTATATTTTTTTCTCTACCATTTGTGTTGTTGATTTTCAATCAAGACATTGATAAAGTCAAATGTCCAAAATTGCTTTAGCTGCCCTTTTTAGTCTAGCAATAGGAGAAAAACAAGATAGAAAGTTGATGACGATGATGCTACGTGAATAATGTGAAATATATAATTAGTATAAAGTAGAAAATTCATTAAATTATGTTTTTGTTACAAAATTATATTATTATATTATTACGAGTGCTTTTACGTAATATTTCTTAGTAAATTAATATTTTTCATTAAATATGTAATAAGATAAACCTTACATTAACATTTAAATTTATTAGAATATCAAATTCCCGTAAATTTGGTTTACAGAGCAAATTTTAAAGGGGTCAGGCCTTATACTTGGGTTCAAGGAGGCTGTAGTGAATAAATCCACTGCAGGGGTTGCAGTAGAGAAATGAAGGGTTAAGATCTCTTTGCACTTTAATGATACGTAATCTTTAATATTCTGTATTAATTGTGGTCGAATCAAAATTTTTAAACTTTTATTTTTATTTTAAAAATAAATTACAACCATTGGATTAAGTGCAAAGATATCTTATCCTTTCATTTCTCCACTGTAGCTCCTGCAGTGGATTGTTCACTGCAGCCCCCTTGAACCCCTTATACTTTAATAGATACATTTAACTACAATCAATGAATTTGAATAAGCACAAAAATGGAGTTGTGGTGAAATTTATTTTTTTCCTATTATAATTGCAAGATGAACCTTAGCTCATATCTACGTGGAATGGAAGTGGATGACTCTTCACCGAAGCTTGTTCAAGAATGGCATAAAAATGGAGAGTGTCCAATTGGAACAATTCCCATTAGAAGAAGTACAACTCATGATATTCTTCATGGAACTTTTCTTCGACACCACTCTTATGGAATACAAGCAGATGATAATGAAACTCAAAACTCATCTAGGGGAGCTAATCTAGAGGTATATATTTCTCTCTCTCTCTCTCTCTCTCTCTCTCTCTCTATATATATATATATATATATATATGAACCTTTTAACGTTTGTCGGAATCAAATTTGCAATTTGTCATTACCTAAACTTAATTTTGTTTAATTGGATTTTAGTATGCAATTGTTACCGCATTTGAAGGAACCGGTTACTTTGGAACAAAAGTTACGATTGACGTGTGGAACCCTATCACAGAGAAAAATGCAAATGAATTTAGTACTTCTCAAATTTGGATTCTTTCCGATGCTTTTGGTCCAGAAACCTTGAATGCTGTTGAGGCTGGATGGATAGTAAGTCTTTCAACTTATTTACACATACTACAAAAAATAACAATTATATGTAAAATTGAACAGCTATATTTATATATTGCTTCCATGTTAACTTCTAGGTCTATCCAAGTTTGTATGGTGATAACAAGACAAGATTATTCGGACGCTGGACGGTGAGTATGATTAATCACTTCTTTAATTGATAATCAAAACTTGCAAAACAAATAGCATGGTAAAAGTTCAATATTCATCTATGTTTGTTGAGGAGAGCTAATCAAATATGGGCTCACTTGGGGTTAGGGCTAGGTTTTTATCAGGGTATAATGTATTTCGGTTGAACCTGAACCAAGCTCGATTTGATTATTCAAGTTCAAAATTTTGTCCAAATCTGACCTGTCACATAATATGTATACTAATTTCAGTTTAAAAAAATCAGACTTGCCAGGTTGGACCCATGCTTTTGGTACCAGTCGCAAACTCGACCCAAAATCCAAATTGAGTCAAATTGTTTTTCCCAAATCTATTCCACGAGTCTAATAAACTAATTTAAACTTCAAAGTTTTGGCTCATCACCAGCTTCGACCTCTCAACAGAGATTTTTAACTCTCCCTTGTAGTTAATGCCCGTTGTGCAGACAAATTTAATCCTATCTCATAATGCTTGGAATTAGGTCCATGAAAACAACGCAATCTTGATTTTGTAGCAAACATTACTATAAAGTTGTGTTGTATATTGTTGGTTTTATAATACTTTATTTTTTATTTGAATTTCATGGTAAGATCTTATTTATATTTTAATGTGGCATCAGCGTGATGGGCATAATAGTACAGGTTGCTATGACCTTAGATGCTCTGGTTTTGTGCAAATAGATAGGAGAATTGCCCTTGGAATGGAGATAGGACCTATTTCCATCTACAACGACACGATATACGCGATAAATGTAGAGATATACAAGGTATGTTTAACAGTAACTGATATTCAACTCAAAATTTTAAGGCAATTTTAAGTTGATCATATTTTTATTTTTTATTGATTATGTTATCAATTTTTTTGTTTTATATCTTGCTAATAACAACGTAGAACATTTGTATTATATACAAATATTATCTATAAAGGATAGTCTTGTAGCAACAAGAAGGATATTTCATTACGATTTGAAAGTTAAAAATTCAAACTTTAGAATCAACATATCTGATTTTAGGGGGAAATGAATTATGTTTGACTTTTTTGAATTAAATGTATTATAGTTTAGGTATGTATCGTAGTATTAGTGGAGAAAAAAAATTATTTTATGATCCTTTGTTGTATTTGGTTGTGAGATAAGAAGAATGGATTGGATATACTATTTGTAGAGCTTACTTATGTCAGATGTTTGGTTTTATGTATATATCAGTCAAAATAAATGATTAATATCCCAAAGTAAGGATATGGCATCCCATGAAGAAGTGGATATCCCTCACTATAGGATTTATTTTCTACTAAAATTCAGAGATTCAAAATTATTTCTTCTAACATCTTATATCAAATTATATCTCTTATCTTACTTTATATACCACTAATCAAATACCGAGAAAATCACATGAAAAATTAATAGTATAATATATTCAATCTCATACATCAATTACATTATGATATTAATTATTTTCTATCATTCTACTCCCTCGAGCAAATGTAGGTTTGAAGCATATTCTCCAAATTCATTGAAATTACACATTTGTAGTGAATCCCACTAAAATATTCTTAGGTTTCAATTAACAATGATGGGTTGTGTGTGGTAACAGTGAGTGGTGAGCTGGTTATAGTCTATCCTTGTGGATGGCGAAGGGAACATTGATGGATGATGACAATTATTGAAACTCCTTTTTTTTTTTTTTCTTTCAAATAATTTTTAATTCTTTTTTAAAATAATAAAAGAAAGTTTTCAAAAGATAATGACAAAAGAAATCAACAAATATGTTTTCGTTTTAGATTTTTAAAATTTTGAAAAACAAATAAAAAAAAAAGTTGTTAAACTAGTCTAAATAATTAATAAATATTTTTCACTCACATATATATTTGAATTACTCTTCTTGAGAAGGAAAAAAGAGAACCCAATTTGCTAACGTGATTATATATATATATATATATATATCAGGATCCAAGCATTGGATGGTGGCTTGTGGTAGAAGGAGAACGAGTAGGTTACTGGCCCAATTCCATCTTCACGAGACTTGATCACGGCGCGCAAGTCATTGAATGGGGTGGAGCGATTTCCAATTCCAAATTGAATGGACACCACACTTCCACTCAAATGGGAAGTGGCCATTTTCCAACCGAAGGTTATTTTAAAGCAAGCCATTTTAGGGACATTCAAGTTCAATACCCCAATCAAACTCTTGGTTATCCAACTGCAACTTATTTTTCTGCCTCAAATCCAATGTGTTACAATATCTCCATTTTAGGTGATGGGTATTTTTCTTATGGGGGCCCTGGATACTCTGATAAATGCCAATAGCATGCATATGTTTGAATTTCACAGTAATTGAAACTTTGTATTTCGAATTATAAATTTGAGAATAAAACTTTCTATTTTCATTATTTTTTCCAACTTAACCTTCAGTTTTTTTTTTCTATTGAATGACGCTTCCACCCACTTTATCAGAGCACTAGTGTAAGTATATAAAAGAAATCTATCTTAAATTTACTTTCTAATGATCACTAGTTCGATTCTTCTCAAAATCATTGAAAGGTTTACCTGATCATTAATTTCAGGATAACAGGAATTAATCGAAATGCACGTAAATTGATTCGAACATTCTCGATTACAAAATAAATAAATAAATAAATAAAAGATACCTATTAATTTATGTGTATTATATAACACGTGTTTGAATTACGAATACAAAACCAAATAATCGCTTGTTGAAATCTCGTTCAAACTATCCCAACTAAAAAATATTAAAACATTGCCAAAAAGAAAAGTATGATTGATAATATCCAACATAATATGTGTACAAGACGAACCCGAACATGAATTAAAATTAAAAGTAAGATGCAAAACACTGCAAGAATACTTTTTGAAATTGAAATTGACACTGGGAGATGCTGACAAAACACCTGGTGAGGCAGGTCATTTACAATCTGTGCTAATTTTTTTTTTTTCTTGTTTAATTTTCTTTGAAACACTTACTATCAATTTTAAACCATGAACAAGCACTTTGTAAATTTTTATTGCATACTATTAAAATGGCCGATTCATCTCATCAGTTACTCTTATTCACTTTAACATACTTATTATTATATCAACAACTTTTCATTGTCACGGGGCCGAATTTTTGTGATGCCGAGCAAACCCGCTAAACTCATGCAATCATCCACAATTTACAAATACAAACTACAATGTCCGTTTAAAATTATTCTTATCGTAGAATTGATTTAATTTTAAAATAAAAAATTAATTTAATTTAATAAATAAAATTTTGTGTTTGAAACACTTATTTGAATTAAAGAATTGAATTGAATTAACTTAAGAGAAATATCAAATTTGATTATTTTAATATTAATAGAAGATATAACATATATGAGGATAAATTTGTCCACTTACTTAAACAGATTGAGAAATTAATAAATTTTAATTAAATTTTATTGTTTTAAGTTACATTTCAAAATTATATAAAAATTTCAAAATTAATGTTACGAAATGAGATTAAATTCGGTGAAAAATTCTTACCATATAAAAATAAATTCCATTAAATTTACCATTCCAAATAAAGTATTACTGATAACACAAATTTTAATACGTTACATCTCCCACTGCATAATGAGCTCAAAATAAGCAACCGTCACAGCCCATTTGAATCGAGGGCTCAATAAAGTAATTATTTTTTCAAGTTTCCAAGTATTTCTGATGGGATATTTATTATTTCGCGTTCAAGTTCATAATCACGTTTACTCAATATTTTATTTACATATTTCAAAATTTAATAAAACGTTGTAAATAATTAATTTATTTTAAAATCGGATCAAATATTTAACAATTTTGAATTAACGTATTTGTATTACAATCGTGACGTAATGTTGAAAACTTGCAAAGGACATTAAAATTTCGGGGAGAGAGAATCATTTTTATTAAATATGCTGTTGTCTACATAAGGATTTTTTTTTTTTCAATAAATTCTAAATGAAAAAAAAAAGTATGATGAGATATTAATAATGTAGGTATTGTTTGGTAAAAAAAAATTAAGTATAAATCTATTAATTTTTAACATAAATCTAACAAAAAAAAATTAAAATTAAAATTTCAGTAGAATTGAAGTTATGGTGGCCTGCCGAGAAGTTAGAGAGAACCTTACAGGAACATCAAAATTGAGGTAAGGTCTTATTTAAAATAATAAAAAATCCTAGCCAGGAAGTTGATATAGTTCTAAACTAGAAGAATAATTTGATTCAGCAAACGTTGCAATAAAAGTGAGAAGGAAAATATTTTGAGAGATCCCCCCCCCTCCCCAAAAAAAAATCACATAAAACACACACTTCCTCTAATTACTCTCCAGGGCTTGTTTAACGTTTTAAAAATTGGTGAAAAATATTGAAAATTTTTGAGAATTTTTAAAATTCTCTTACACATTTTATTCTCTACATGTGTTGTAAAATTTCTATAAATTTATATATATATACGTATCCGAACAAATTTTTATAAGTTCTAATAAATTTTTTACAAACTCTAAATAACATGTTAACACATTCTAATAATTTTTTTACAAATTTTAAAAAATTTTAAACTAGTTTTAATAAATTCTAATATAAAACTGTTTTGGTGGAAAAAAAAAAAACTATTTAGATAATTTATCTTTCCAAAAAATTGACGCAAAAATTAAAATTTTCATTATTCATTTCTAAAAAAACGTAATTTAGTAGTTGTGTGTCAAATGTCAAAAAGTTCTCTAAATCATATTTTTTGCTATTTTTAATTATTTTCCTTTACGCCAAATGGACCTTTGAAATGAAGTCACTACAAGTAATTGCGGATGCAAAGAATTACACATGTTAAGTATCAATTCTCGTAAATTATTTTTGTTTGCAATAGTGAAAATTTTTTAAAAATATTAAAAATTTTTAAAAATTATTCACTTTTTATCTCATTACATGAATGATAAACTCATAACTTTTATTAAATTTTATTATTTTTTATCACCCTAAATTATTAAATTTTTTTTTTTTTACCACTCCAAATTCCCTTATTAGTTTTCCCAGTTTTACCAAAGGAAAAAGGCGAAAACCCTAGAAACACAATCTCTTTTTTTTTTTTTTTTTTTCAATTTTATGAATCCGCAGTTCTAATGACAACTTCTGTTTGGATGTCTTTCAGAATGGCAAATCCAGGCAGTGATTTTTTGACTGAATTCTGTGGACAATTGTGTGTCCTATGCGACTGCTTCAAGGGAATTATATATCAATATTGAGGCCGTTACCTCTCCACGGAAATGATGATCTTTTTAACTGACTGATTTCGGGAATGATTTTTTTGTCGGTAGGATCGGTGCACAATTATTATCAATCGTAAAATTTGGGCCGTTAGATTCTCGTGGCTGCCATCTAAATTCAGGCTTGGGGAATAAAGTTAGTTAATTTATTTTTAGCAAGCTAATTTTCTGTTTGGCAAGGAAAATAAAGTGATTTTTTTCAGGGTAGAAAGATAATTTTTGTTAGTTTGACATTTTTATTCTTAAAAAGTTTAAAAGAAAATTAAAATGTAAGAAAATAAAATTGACTAAATACTATTTAAATTAAAAAAAAGAGTCAGCTACTAGCCAGGTTTCCCAAACGATCACTCAATTTTTTCTCTCACGAAAACCCTCCAGGCTTCAGTGTAGGCCGTGATGAAAATCTGAAAGCCGTGATCAAACAGTGATTCGTCAACGATGTCGATTCGAACTTGGCTGCCGACGGTGTAACGACCTGCATCCATGTAGTACAATATTGTCCGCTTTGGGCTTGGTAAGCTACTCCCAGGAGGTCACCCATCCTAGTACTACCCACACTGGAGCACGCTTAATCCTGGAGTGCCTACTAAATTCAGTATCCTCACGGCTTTATAATGCGTTGTACTATTATGGATATCGAATATTACATATATGTTACTCCCTTCCACGACCTAGACGATGTGGGATGGGAGGCATTACTTCTCTGCTTCACCTCCCGCTTCACTCTTCCACAACCAGAGTCCCTCACGGACAGGTCCCTCACAATCCCTCACAGACGATCTCAGGGGCATCGAGTAGAAAGAATGGGATGTTTCCGGAGTTGAGATGGGCAACAGGTGCTAGCGCGACAAGATCGGCGCCGGACAACGACGACTCCAGTCTTTTTACCCATGGTGGAGACGGTCCGGATGGTGGCGAGTCGACCGAGACTTCTGCAGTCTCCCGAAACAATGCCGTTTTATCAAATTTTCACGCAAAACGAAGTGGTTGCATTTAAGTTTCATATTTAAGGGCTCGTTTGGAATAAGAAAAAATAAGATAAATTAAGATAAAATGTGATTTGAAGTTAATTTTGGCACCCTTTTTTTCTAAAAAATCGCAAACCGTGAGAATGATTTTTCAAATCCGTTCCCACGGATTCAAAAAAATTTTTAAAAATAGCGACAATGGTACTCATTTGAAAACTTTCGACACGAAGAATGTGATTATATAAAAAATTTATACATTTGGTTAACCTATTTTTAGATTTTTTATTTTTTTAGCGAAATATTGAAATTTTTTTAAATTAGTGATGGCGGAAAAATTAGAGGTAAATGAGTTATTAGAGATTTATAGAATTTTTTGAATATTTTTTTTTACTCCAAACGAGCCCTAAATATGGGTTGACGTATTTAAAAGTACCTATTTAAATATAAATTGATATATTCGGATGTAAAACTTAAATAGAACGACAGCGTTTTATGAATAAATAACTAAAATATCGTCGTTTTGGAGAGGCTACAGCAGCGGCAAACCCCACTGCAGCACCTGCGGCCCCTAGTCGGAGAGAAGCCGAAAGGGTTCTCATGGGGAGAGGGAATCAGAGTTAGGGGGAAAAAAGAACTGAATTTAATTTTAGCCGTTAGATTTTTTTCTAAAAAAATTTAACGGCTCAAATTTAACAATTGATAATAATCCGGTCCATAACGCACCGGTCATACCGGGTTTAAACGGCTGCTTTGCGCAAAAGCTTCAAATGCTTTCCCAACAGAATCCTTGCTCAAAAAATTACATCAGCATGATGATGTGTCTTTTGTAATAAAAATATAGGTATATTTTAAAAGGTTAGTTTATTTTAAGTGATTGGATCCTAAAAAATTTATATTATATTTTCAACTTTTTTTTTTTTTTTTGGATTAAAAGTTCTGATTATATATATATAACTACTCGATCCAAGAAATAGGCGAAGGCTGAGGAAAATTGACGAGAGGTGCAATGAAAAAGCTTTCTCGCATTTCTTTTATCAGTGTTTGAAGAAAATACTTTTTTTTTTTTAAAATGAGTTAATACGTTTTTTTAATATATTTTTTTGTAACCTTTTATATTTAAATTAAAAAAATTTAAATATATTACAAGGCGATTTAAAATGTAAATTCTGAAGTAGTACTAATGATTAAGTATAAGAATGAGCCTAAAATTTTTGGATTAAGGTTATGTTTGATTTATTATAATTTTTTTAAAAAATTTTAAAATTTATTTATTTTTATAATAAATTCACAGTTTATCTCACTTCTTATTATTCCAAACACGGTCTAAATGCTTTCCTGAACTGTCACATAGACATGATATTTGTTGATGCATTGTGCATATATATATGTATATATATATATATATATATATGCGGTACAGGGGAGTTGACTACGGTTGTAGTTGCACTGGAAATTGAGAAGTATCAGGTTCCATCTGTATCGCGGTCCAGGATCTTGGCCTTTGATGCTTTATTTATAAGCACATTTCGAAGCCATCTTTTAGTGGTGCAAAAGCACTCTTTTCGCAAGTCGAATTCTATTTTATAATTGGACGAAATATCTTTGATGTCAAGATACCCAGTCAACACTACGCTGTGCTCTGCTCCTCTGATGGTGTGGCATTCGAATCCCAGCTAGAATCAGCTTCTTTACTTTCAGAGAGAGAAAGAGAGAGAGAGAATTTAAATCTAATTCCTTTCAGACATTATAACCCGAGAGATTTCTGGAATGAATTATTTTTTTCAATTAAAAGAAATTAATATACAAACCGTTACCATCCGGTCCATCCCCATTGAGAATCCACCGGGGAGCCCCCCCAGTGAAAAAGAGTGCAGACCCTGTTTTTTGCAGAACGCGCGCGCGCTCTCTCTCTCTCTCTCTCTGTGCTTATCTCAAAAATTAATTTCATGCATATATTCCTTCTGCAATGTCCCAAAAACTCTCCTCTGTGACCAAAAAAAAAAAGCATCTCGTCAGCCCACCATCCCTCTTCCCCTCTGCAACTTGCATTTGCAGAATCACAATTGATCGATCAACGCCGTTAGTTTTTTGTCACATTAAACGATGATGCATCGGCACTCGTGCCCGCGACTCATTCGAATGATTGCCCCCTTCCCACCCAAAGGAGGAGACAATACATATACAAATATATACAATAATATATGCGAAAATACCGCCGTTTGTCTAGCGGCAAACGGTCACGTGTCCACCTGTTTGGACACCACCTCGCTTGAACCTTAAGTGCATATCTCGCACCGTTTTCCCAGCATACAGACAATATCATCTCTCTCTCTCTCTCTCTCTCTCTCTCTCTCAGCCTTGGTAAAACCAAAACGGACCCAATTAATTTCTCATTTTACATAAATAAGTATAGTTCCTTATTGAATCTTAATTCGATTTTCCTTATTCCATAAACCCATGTGGTTCATTGTAGCTTGAAACAGAGAGACCCAGATCACTATTTTATCAGAGGCCGACCTTTTAGTTTGAGTCGAGCTTCAGTTGATTCCAGAAAGGGAAGACCCATTTGGTTGTTTGAGTCACTGAAGCTGTTTGAGTTTTTGGATCTGAGAGTGTCGGTAACTTGGGTTGGGGTTTGAAATGAACAGGCATGGAAAAGAAGAAGAAGAAGAAGAGCAAACTGCTTTTGAGATAGCTGTGGTGGTTCCAAGGAGGGTTGTAAAGAAAGGAGATGAGAGTTGTGGTTGCGTTGAGGTTCTTGTTAATGGGTTCAGGAAGGCAGGGTTAATAGTTGACAGAGTTGCTGGCTTTCAGGAAGAATTTATAAAGGTTCAATCTTTGTTCTATTGGATGTTCTGTACGCGTTATTTTGTTGTCCGTTTGGATTGAAATTGAAATTAAAATTAATTTCAAATCCTCACTATATAGTGTTTGGTTCAATTGACGGTATGTAATGATGTCTGAGATGATGTTCCAAGTTCACTCATTTCATTGACAGTAACAAGGATAGTTCTGTTTGTTGCATACATACTAAATTTTCTAGTATTTCTTGTATGAGAGCTCTCATATACTTTCTAGACGTGATCATTCTAATTCTGCAGCATAAAGTATGGAAATTCACCCCAATCCTTAATGCAGTGGAATACTGTTCCATGGCCCTATTGTTAGTTAAATAAGTTCTTAAAACCTGAGAATGCCAAAACATTATTAATTGGTTCCCTAATAGTCACTAATTTGATTCTAACACCGAAAGTTTATCCGGTCATTAACTTCAGGATTAAAATTAGACAAAGTGTGCATTAGCCTGGACACTCTTAGCTATCAATATATATATATATATATCTGGTAAAGAGGAATTGCTGCATTTATTTGTAAGTTTTAACACACAGCATTGTTATTATCTGGGTTGCTTAATTTGTTTTCACATGATATTGAAATTTGATATAGTTGGGTACTAAGTCCAAAATCTCTTTTTATGATCATCACCTTTTCAGTTGGCAGCACCTCTGGAAACGCTGGGACGGGCTGCAGCTGAGTTGCAATTAAATAAACGAACTCACATTGGTAATAGTTGAAGTGTTCCTCCATAGTTTTTCTCAATGTCCTTCCATGATTTGACTTCCTTCTCTATCTTAAATGCTCTGTTATCCTTGACGAGCATCTAATTTTTACCAGAAGAATTAAAAAAAAAAAAAAAAAAGAAGAATGGTTTCCCATGCTTATTTGGTTGGTGTTTGATCTTGATTTCAGGAATGGATCTACCATTTGAGTGGGATCAGGCCGATGCTTTTGTTAGACAACCTGATGGTTCATTGTTCAGTTGGTGTGAGCGTTTTCATTGCTATCGTCACATCATATGTGGAATTGTGAGTCACTCTACAAATCTACACTTCCATCAGCATGAATATTCCTCCATGTTTATTTCTCCTAAAATGATTTTGAGTAAATCTGAATTTGTAACTTTTGCTGGCTATAGAGTTCAGGGAACTGGCCATCCAATTTGAGGTGAACTAGCAGCCAGTTGACTTAGTTCCCTTTTTTCCTCATGCTGTTACAATTTAAGGCTCTATCATTTGGATTTTGCTCATCTTTATTACCATGTCTACTTTTAATAAAAAATTTAATATTTATTAACACAATCCACACATACATCACAAATCTATTTTTATCTCCTCATAACTGAACTAATAAGTGCGTAAATCTTTAATTTTTCATTTATGCTGTATACTTAATGAACCAACTGTCAGTAGGCAAAAGTGGATTATTGGGTTTGTCATTTCCTTCCATGCTTATCAATGTTTGTTCCTTCTTGAGCTGATTCTAGCTTTCATATTCTCAGGTCAACAAGAGCAAGTCAGATTTAATTTTAAAATTTGACAGCAAAGAGTTTCGCTGGGTGTCGGGAGAATCTCTCCTTTGGAAGTTGGAGTTGGAGGGCATTGTCAAAGAAGTCTTTCCTTTGCATGGTATGCTAGCTTTTATGTATGACAATGTAACCGTAATTCTGGTGACAGTCAAAAGTAAGATGAGTTTTGGCTTGTAGATGAAATAAAAAGGAAGCAGCTTCTAAGAAGTTGGGCATTGAACTTCCGGGACTTCACGAGGCAGCCGATTGATGATATCTATGCATATTTTGGGAGGAAGGTGATTGTTGATATGGTGCTAGTTGGTATTGCACTTAGTATTCGTATGCAATTTGTGACTTGCAATAAACTTAAACAATGGAAATTACACTGTAGATTGCGACCTATTTTGCTTTCCTTGGAATGTATACATGGTGGCTTTTTTTTCCAGCCATAGTCGGGGTTACTCTGGAGTTGGTTGACTTCGGGTAGGATACTGCACTTCTCATTATGCATACTGCATGATTTTTGAGAAAGTAATGTAGTCGGGTTTATAATAATTTCTGTGTTTGTACACTATTTTCTTCAGATCATTCCAATTTGCAGTGCTCCCTGCTTTCTTCATCACCATAATATCATGGGCTGTGTTGTTTTTCCAATTCTGGAAACGCAAAAACTCTGCCCTCCTAGCCAGGTAACTGGGATTATTATCCCGCTATTATGCAGCTGCATTTCTTGTTCCTCCCCTTCTTCCCTCTTGTTTACGTTTAATGTCTTTCCTCTTATTCATTTATTATTAGTTTTTTTTTTTTTTTTTTTTTGTGTTCTATTTATGTTTAATGTTTTTTCTTTTTGTGATCTTTACCCCTGTGTGGCTGTTGTAGGTGGCAGATTAGTTGTTCAGTTGGAGCAGACCCTGGATATAAACCTTTGGAAATGGAGCCGAGTTCTTTCCCGTCTGCATTGGAACTCATAAAGAAATGGGGAACTGATAAAACAAAAGAGAAGGAGCTATTTCAAAGGGAGGAATGGTTCGGACGTCTATTGAGATTCAGAAATGATGCAATCATTATCTTGAGTATCATATGCCTTCAACTGCCCTTTGAATTGGCTTATGCTCATCTCTATGAGGTTATCGGGTCTGATCTTATGAAGTGAGTATCTAACTAGTTTTGCTTAATCTTCTTTTTCTCTTGCTTTAGGAAAAGAAATAATTATTATTTTCAGGCAACTACTCGGATTTGTTTAAGCTTCTTTCTTATCAATCATCATTTTATATTTTACTCCAGTATCTTATTTATGCTTGTTATGCTTTGTTTAATACATATAGTAATATGTATATATATTATAATACAGTTTCTGGATCTAAATTTGTCACATAATATTGTGATACATTAAAAGAAACATAATCACTACTAACACGAACTAGGTCTTATGCTGCATGAAATATGTTTTTCCTTTAATTTGGAGATTTGGAAAAAGGCTATATGTTAGCATTAGAAGGATAAAAGTTATTATCCCACTAGAATCCGTGATCACCCATTTCAGATCAGTTGCTTCTTACTTGCAAATGGAAATTACAAATATGGTGGATGTGCCATGATTGATTAATGTGGGACAGATATTTTTAAACTAATCATGTAAAGAAATTTAATTCTTTAGTCCAGCGAAATAATGTTCAGCCTAAGCTACTAATTTGAGGTAAATGAAAGTTAGTATGTTTCTAATAATTAGTCTAGATTCCCCATCTTACTTGCTGGCTTATGCTGCTCATTTAACATGCTACAAAGTAAAAAACACATTAATTCGGTCGGTTGGATCTGTTTAGCTGGCAATATCCTTTTGAATGTCATGTCCTTTCTCCTGCAATTTTTTATGATAATTGAAGTTGCTAGCTTCTGGTATCTTCACTTTATCAATCTGAGATATTGGCCTATGTGTGTTTTGCGAAATAACCGAATAATTTTGCTTGGGTCTAGCTTTTTTCTTTTGTCATTTAAAACAGTTAAATCCCCAAAAAATAGTTCGATTTCAGGAAATTGCCCGAGTAATTTCATCTTGCGATGAGCTGTTAATCCTTTACTGCACATTCTGAAAGTGACTTGAAAAGAAGATTGCTCCATCATAATAATGAATGACTCATGATATGAGGCTATTATGACCAGAAAGTCAAGATCTGTACTTTGTGAGAGTTAAAATTTTATCATCAATATTCTGCAAATTAACCACTATCATTGCTTAAGCCCCTGTGGAGCAAATGTCAAGGTCCAAAATCGTAATCTGTGAATGAAAAAAAAAATAATTATTAAAATTATGTTCATGAAATTCCTACAATTCAAGCTTTATATAATGTTCAAGAATATGGCCCCACTGCAGACTGCATGGTCTGACAATTATTATCATGTTCTTAATGTCAACTTGATGGTTGAGTATCTCCTTCATCAATCATGATATATCCATAGCATGTACCAATGACCTATTGTTATCCTAACAAAAGCACAAGTTGCTACATTTTCGTTCAAAAGTTTGATTAATAGAATCGTATACGATTGCAGTTCTGTTTGTCTGTCAGCTAGTTGTGCTGACACAACATTTAGGCATTTTTAGTCTCTTACATCGTAGTCAGTTCAAGTCAATGCTCACAATTTTTGCAACCCATGTATTTGTAGCCAAGGATCAGCCTTCTAACCATTTTAACATTGAATATCTCTTGTGTTTGTGACATCTAAGTTTGTTTAAATATCGTAACACCATGTAAGTTTTGTTCTCAGGTTTGGGCTGACAGCGGTCTATCTCTTTGCCATTCAGTATTTTAACAAAATTGGGGGCAAGATATCAGTCACTCTTGTTAAATTTGAAAACAATGAAAGCTCAGAATATAAAGCTGACAGCTTGATTTACAAGGTAATGATGAGAAGTCATGGCAATCCCTCATGCATCTAGGTGTTTACTTTACGAGACCTTAAGTATTTACATCCCTTTGCAGGTGTTTGGTCTCTTCTTTATGCAGTCATACATTGGAATTTTTTACCATGCACTTCTTCACCGCAATCTTTTGACACTTCGCCAAGTTTTGATTCAGCGTCTAATATTGTCTGAGGTAGGAAGAAATTATTATCTTTTGTGTGTTTCGTATCTGCTTTTTGGAATTTTTATGCACTGTAGTGCTGGAAAATGTTTTTCAGGTTCTGGAAAATCTGATGGAAAATTCTTTACCCTATCTGAAATATAGCTACAAAAAGTATAGAGCTGTTCGGTACGTCTATTTCATTATTATGATCTTCCTAGTTCCAAGCCCCATAATTAATTAAACCTACCTTATCTAAACATTCTTTGTACGCCTGTAATGTGGTTTTATGCTTTTATGCATTTCTTCGTGTTTAGAAAAAAGATAAAAAGTGAGAAAGGATCATCAAAAGGGAAGACCCAGTTCATTTCTAGGGTAGAGAAAGAGTATCTTAAGCCTTCTTATTCTGCAAGTGTTGGGGAGGAACTTGAAGACGGGCTCTTTGATGGTAACGTACAAATCCATGCAACAGTCAGAAATATATACTTAAGTCTAGCAACAATGTTGGGAAATTATATGATATTTTAAAGAACTTCATTCTGTTTCAGAAACTATTTGAGGCAGGCTTATTTTTCCCCCCTTTTTTTTTAATTTACGTATTTCAATGGTTTTTCATTTTTTCATTTTTGTGTTGATGCATTTTTAAATGAGATCTGTTGCTTGATTTTTATATCTGGAACTAATTTATGTAGAGAACCCCATCCTTAGTCTGTGGCATTTAATTATTTCAGTTTACTATGTATATGTCATCATTTAAACAATTTCATCGGGAGCAAACCCTCCCCCCTTCTCATCCTTCGATTGCTTTTGGTCATGATTTCATCCTGCATTACAAACTTGCATTTTCCAATGCCAAGGAGATTGTAAGTTTATCATTTCCTTTTCATGTAGTCAGAAATCACCCTTGACATTATCTTTATGGTTTTTCTTTATTTATATGGTTTTGTATCGCCTTGTGAAAAATTCGAGAATAATTCATTTCTTCAGCTCATTAAAATTCCAAAATCGCCTGCAGACTTTCTGGAGTTGGCATTACAGTTTGGTATGGTTATGATGTTTGCTTGTGCGTTCCCCCCAGCATTTGCCTTCGCTGCATTGGTAATAATGCCCGTGGTAGCTCTTTCAACATAATTACATATCAAAAGTCCAGGTGAAATTAATGGAAGCTTATGCTCTGTGTGGCTGTATTCTGCAGAACAACATCACAGAAATCAGAACAGATGCACTAAAGCTGCTTGCCATGTTGAGAAGGCCCATTCCTCGTGCTGCAGCAACAATTGGAGCTTGGCTAAATATATTTCAGGTATTCATTAAGTCTTTTCCATACTAAATACATTGTAGATACATGGCAGTCTCCATTCTCTAGATGTGATTTTCTGGATGCTCAGTTAATACAAATCAAGCACTGTCTTAACTGAACTCTTATTTAATTTGATTCCTAGTGCAAGCATTTCTTGATATTTATAGAAAGTTGTCAGGGATTGTATTGAATATAATGTAAGTGTGGATAATATTATCTTTAAAATTTTGGAAGCATAAATTGCAGTTGTTGATGGAAGTAGATGGGTTTATTCCCTGTAGTTATTAGACCCTGATCACTTTGTATTGTACTTGGTGCACCTAGAGTAGTTTATCTTTTCACCAAATATGGTGCTCTGTACTAGTAAAATTCATTGGTCGCTTTTCTTTAAAAAGGCAACTCAATGCATTCGTTTTCTTTATTTACTATTGATCTACACCATATTCTGTTCACGTAAGATGGCTGATAGGCCACCAGGTGCAATACATATATATTTTGTACGGTGCATGTGCCCAGCAGGCCAATGGTTCTTAAGTTAATTATCTTCATTGTACCCTGTAGCACTGCGAAGGATTTTGGACTAGGGAGTATTCACAGCCAAATTGTTAAACTACGAATCAATGTGAAAATTGTCGAAATGCTGGATACATTTTTAAACCATAATCAATGTAAATCTTTTTTAAGGTTTCACTGCTCTGTTCCATGAAGCATCATGTCATTAAAATGATAGGCGTAATCAATGTCCTGAACCCTTTGTCACTCGTTATTTTGCTCTCCTTTTCCATGGTCATGGTTTTGATAATTCACTTAGGCTGTGTTTGATATCATGGATTAATTGAGGGAAAATGAAGGGAAAGGGGATTCAAAAAGAAAATGACTTACCTTGTTTGGTGTTTGTAGAAAATGGAGGAGAAAAATCATGGATTTTATCGTCATTTTTCTTTTCCTTTTCCCCTTTCTTCTCCCCCCCCCCCTTCACAACACCAAATCCTTTATTCAAACATGCCGTTAATCACATCTCGCAAATTCTGGATATGTGCCTATTATCCCTAAATACAGAGTACTAAAATTTAAGCATTAAGATGTAAAATCACAATTTTGTTCTTGATTTCATTTGCTTCTTGGATGTGTCTTCACATTCCAGTTTCTCTTTCTACCCTACAACAATTGCATTGCTCATATAATGAGGGACATTGCTTTATATTTCAGTTTCTGATCCTGATGTCCATATGCACCAACTGCGTACTTCTAGTATGCTTATACGATCAGGAAGGGAAATGGAAAATCGAACCAGGACTTGCAGCAATCCTCATTATGGAACACGTCCTCTTGTTTATTCAATCTGTGTTCTCTCGCATTGTTCCTGAGGTGATCTTCTATTCAATTTCCCTTTGCATAAAAAAAAAAAGTCCTTCCCGCAGTCATCTACATTTCTATAGTGACTGACTATTCAAACAAGAGATCAAATACTAATGACAAATTGAGTCGTTGTCATAAAGCTTTTTGGTTTTTCTACTCTTGACAGGAACCCGCTTGGGTAAGAGCCGACCGGATGAAGAATGCATCGCAAGCACAAGGCATGTGCTCGAAGCAGCTCTTGAGGAGCATTTCTGGGAACGAGAAAAAGTTATCTGCGGAACTGAAAAAGATCGAATGACAAGGAAACTCGTCTAACAGGTTTGAGGAAATAAATGTCTGTTTTGACTTTTTTCGTGCTTCAGCCTTCAGTTGTCCGGATTTCAGGCTAATTCTAGGAAAACTTGTTAGAGCTGACATGGGTTTTGAAATGTTGGGGATAGTTGTATGTTAAAGAGCTTCAACCAAGTTTCAACATTTATTTGAAGAGTTTTGTGCTATGAGTTGTTCACAAATAGCCCTGCCTTAATTCTTGGTGTTATTATGTGTCCACGTTTGTAGAACTGTAAATTCTGGAGTTCTGTGTGGTTCTTAAAAATTCTGTAAAAGTTTCAACTCTTTTTAAGGCGTAAATTGACAAAGTTACTCTCGTTAGGTTAATGTGTGTACAACAAAAAAAAAAGAAAAAAATTAAAGAGAGAGGTTTTTTTTAGCCTTTCAACTCATATTATCGTTTTATTTGTAGATGTATTCATTCGTACCAAACATTATCAAAATAAGAATTTTCATTCTTACTCCTGCACTTAGCAAATTTCGTTCGCAATTCCATTGGCAACCAAACATAGCACTGAAGAATTCTGGGTAATTTGAATTATGGTGATGAATGAGGTCCTTTACAAACACATATGAAACCCATTTCGGGTCATCACATTTATTGATTTGTCATTTGTACCAACTGTTAAAAGTAGTGAAATTAATAAGTAAGAGAGCATTTTTAAGGACCTACATGGTTGGCTATATACACAAGCAGTTCTTCCAATCCAAGTCTCCGATCATCCCCAGCCTGCAAGTATAAAATTCTGCCATTTTTTCGCAGCAGAGCTGTGCTTCTTCTTGTAGCTCTCCATTGACCCATCTAATACTCCCCAGAATGGTGATCAGAGCTTCCGAATTTTTCACTAGAACTACGTGGGGAGCGACGAGAGCTTCCAAACCGGCCGCTGACTTGCCGGGCATAAGTAACAACGGCTTTAGCCCATCGCTTGATCTGGGACTTGAACTTCTCGGAATCCATGTGTTTCAGCGACTTGATTCCTGGCTCTATAGAAATCTCCATGAATGACGGTAAGCAGCTGTCCAAACGCCGCCTTTTCGCGGCGCCGTCCTCGTGTTTCACGACAGCTTGTTTCCCGGAGGCGGTTCCGACGGAGTCTTCTTCCATTTTTCTGAGCAGCCAAAGAGGGAAATAAGCAGCAGGCGATGGTACCGGTTCTGTTTGGAGAAACATTTTGAGTGTTAGAAATTTATAAGGATAATAGGATTAGCTCTACGACAAGGAAGCGTGTGGTGTAGCGGCCGCAGCCATCGGTGTTTGACTCGGACTTCTTCTCAATATATATATATATATATATAAACGTATGTGTAACCACCAAGTCTTATATTACTACTCCATCAAAGTTCGATCAGTCTGTAAAATTGAAATTCACAGTGGCCAAATCATATATATATATATATATATATCTTGATAGAAAAATCTTTTGTAATGGGTTTTCCCTAACTCATTATAATATGTCATTGTTTGCGTGGAATGGTCTGAATTAATCTAGAATCCTAGGTGTAATTTTATAGCTGCCGAACTGTCAAAACCCAATGCGCCGGAACGAAGTCAATGCTGAGGATGATAAAAATTTTACCAAAGGAAAATACTACTTTATTAAAAATTTTAATTAAAAAAATTATATTAGAATAATGTGCTGGTGATATTTTTTATAAAAAAATTTAATTTATTTTAAAATAATATCTAAAATAAGTTTAAATTATTTTAGTGAATTACTTTGATTAAAATTTTGTGATCGTATAACATTGTTTCAGCAGAACATTTATGCCACCAATTCGATTACTGTTAAGTGAAAAATATAATAAAAAAAAATTTTTTTTTGGGGGGGGGGGGGTTTAGAGGCACGTTTGGATTTGAGGAATTTCGTGGCAAGTGAGGAGGGTATATTAAAAGCAAACTTGTCTGGCAAGGCATAAAAACCTTTGATTTAGTCTGCCGAAATTATTATTATTATTGACTATGTATATAGATATGAAGATTCGCACTCTAAGAAATTAATTTTAGTGCTAAGTCCTCTCATTTAATTAATCTTTTTATTGCCAGCCAAACAGCACGCCTCTGACGTGGACCACGTATTTGATTGAAAGAATGGTGGGCATATGCTTTGCGTGATGCTCAATTGGATTCCCTATTGGGATGTTAAATTTTGATATATATATATATCTACACACACATATAAAATAGTACGAACATGAACAAAAAATCACCTAAAAGACCAGACTTTTTAGATTTAAAAATATACGTGAAGCGTAATATCAAATAGTTAATCAAATAAACAAGTGCAAAAAAATAAACGAACATAATAATTTAGTGTGAAAAAATTTAAAATGAAAATCAAAAACTTCTTTCATTGTATAAGTCAGATTACAAAATTAATAAGTCGACACCTCTCGATCCCTTGTGTTGAACTTTTACTCGTATCCAAACAGAACTCTCACTAATGAAACACTAATCTTTAATCCCAAAAGATCATGAATATAAATGTGTGAAATTTTGGTTAAGTGTAGAAGTAAGAACTTCTTGAAGTAATGTAGACAACTTGTATTCTCGTTCTGTAGTCAAAAATCCTATGAGAAGACTTCAATATATAGAGAGCACTCCAACAATATAATTCTACATAGGATTGTATAATTTCTTACTTCTAAAATTTTTTAGGAGTCTTTCTAAAATCTTTTACACTTTGTTTGAAATTATGCATTTGATAGAATTTGATTTCATTTTATCGAAATTCTCATTAATTATTATATTTGGAATTAAAATAAAACTTTATGAGTTCAATTTGATTTTATTTCATAACTTAAATTTTAGAATTTCTAAATCATTTGAAATTTAATCCAAAATAATAAAATTTGATGAGAATTTATTATTTTCTTAAACCATTTAAGTAAATAAATTTATTCTCATCTATCATATTTATCATATTTTCTATTTCATATTAACATTGTCAAATTTGATATTTCTCTTAAATCAAATCAATTTAATTCTTAAATTCAAAATATGTTCCAAATACAAAATTTTATTTGCCAAATTAAATCAAATCAATTCAATTCCATTTTTTATTTTAAAATTAAATTAATTCTAAGAGAAGAATGTTTCCAAACGGAGTATTAGAAAACTTTCCAACCTCCTTGAATATTAAGAAATCTTCCTTAAAATATTTCCAACCTCCTTAAGTAATAGGAAATTTTCCAAAATCTTTCAAATCTATATCTTTGGCACCTGAGCCAAATACCTAAAAGTATAAGTTTGAAATTATTATTTTATTCACTAATTTGTTAATTACAAAAATAAACGTAACAAGATTCAATTTTTATATAATAAATGTAATTACTGCTGTCACACCTCTAACTTAATTATCTAGGACGAACGGTATGAGAATATATGAACTAATTAAATTAAATAAAAATTTGTACTAAGGTCAAGTCATAATATAATAATAACAATCATCAGAGTTACTAAACACGTCCCTCATTCCCATATTAAATAAATAAAAATAACATCAATCATGGGAAATCCAATATCACACCCCGGTGACACAATCCAAAACTTATACAGCCAAATAAATATCATCCATGAATAAGCTCATAAAAATATTTAGTTTGAGACCTATACACCGGGTCGCACAAATAAAGATACAATCATTTAAATATAAATAAATCATATGTTGGATCAATCCATTAGTCTCAACTCAACTCCGGATGGCTATTCCCTAGTCTCACTAGATCACTTGTAATATAAATGGGATAAATAAACTTGCCCAGTAGGTAGGACCGTGCAAGTGTGCATAAGTGAACAGTATTCAAACACATAGCATAACTCAAAGCAATATCAACCAAAATATAATATAATAATACATATGTGATGCAATGCAATAGCCAATGTAATTCTTTAATCTCCATCTACCCCCAATATTTATCCTGGGATGATTGACGCTTAGCACTGCACACAGGGTCATTAACCGCACCGTTTATACTCACGGCAAACATATATCTCCATATATATATGAACTAAATGAAAAACCGTGTTACACTCCTATTGGTGTAAGACTCAGGAGAACCATGTTACACCCTCTGAACTTTCTGCTAGGGAACCGTATTACACTCATAGTCAGGCATATGCTTAGCTAAAGCAGGATTCGGCTGCAATTCGAAAAAAATCTCATAATCACATCTCATAATTAACATCCGAACTCCAAATGACTAAACTTTAATTATATATATCGACTAGGGATCATCCGATATTTTCAAAATCTCATTTTATCATTTGTTTTCAAATCATAGATTCCGTCCATATATATAACATGTGTTTTAGCACATCACGATTTAAATATGATACTCTCAGCGAATCGATAGTCACAATATAAACCAGATGATACCACCCCAGCCTATGCACATGATATACTCAATCATGTAAATAAATATCATTTCAATATAAAAATACATTCTCATTAAGCTAGTGATGATTTGGGGTTCATTTCTTCATTAAAAATATATAATAATTTAGTTTTGGTATAAAAATATAATTAAAAACCAATTGTTACACATTTTTGAAAATCTACTATACTGGTGTCCGGACACCCGCAGTTCAAACACCCCAATCGGCTGGTCCAAACACCAGAATTCAATGCCCAGTTCCTAATTCGTTTCCAACGAAACCCAACCCCAAATCACCGCCAAATCACCATTTCAAGCTTTAATCTCAACCATAACTCGTGTATAAATACTTAAACACTTAAATTACATGTTTCTTCAACTCATAATCCAAAAATGACTCAAACATATGCAAGATATTCACCTTTATATGTATATAGACACCCACATTCATATATATATATATATACGCACAAATCACATAATATTCAACTAAATCAACCATATATATACATCAAAGTTATCTTGACAATGTCTTGAACACAAGTATAAGTCTCACTTATCTCGAATTCAAAGAGAAAAGAAGAAAAATGGATAAAATCGATTGAACTCCCAACTTTCAAAAGCCGATTTCTCCCACCTCAGGCCAAACCATCGAAAATGAACGTCACTATGATATTCACGACGTTGAATATTACCCTAATTCGTCAACCTTCCACTCTGGATCGCACTTTCTCTCTCTACCCTTTCTCTCCTCTCTCTCTCTCTTTTCTCTCTCTTCTCTATCTTCTTTCGTGGTCTCTCCGAGCCGGAAAAAAAAAAAAAAGAAAAAGAAAGAAAAATGGGAAATAAAAGGAAGAAAAAGGGAGTTGGACCCTTGGCCTGGTTGTTTGATTAATTATCAATTCGGACCACACTTGACTCAGGGTAAATAAAATAAAATCAACTAAATCTCAAAATAAATATTTATTAGCCCAAAATAACAGATGAATAACCAAAAATAAATACCGAGTATTACAACTGCTCTATTATACATAATTACATTTTTATAAATTAATTTTTTTTTTTTTACTTTTGGACAATTTCAAATCTTTTAATTGAAAGTAATTTTTTATTTTTGAACTTCATTATATTTAAAATAGATTTATGACTTATTTTAGCACACAATGTATAAAAAAAAAAAAAAAAGTAAGTATACTTAGACTTTGGGGATTGGTAACATACAAAAAGTGAAAAGTTCAAATATTCTCTTCATATTGTAAAGTACATTGCATGCATAAAATTATTCTTCTTATATTAGTCCTCAAATTGTATAATAGCTTAAAATTGTCAGCTCAGTTAATCTATATTTCAAATAGAGCTTGAGCAAGTTTAAAGTAACTTGATTCATTAGCATTATTCTTTTAAGTAATCTCATTTTAATTAAAAAGATTTATTTTTTCATGTTATATAATTTTTTAATTAAAATCTATTTTTTTAATTGAAAATATTTTAGACATGTTATTTACATTCAAAAAATAAAAAATACTATATGAATAAAAATGCTTTCAAGTAAAAAAAAAAAAATTCACGGATATGTAAAAAAAAATGACTTGATTATTTTTTATCTGTACCTAATTTTCTTTTATCCTTAATCAATTATTTTTGTAATTTTTATGAATGGAGATAATATGTCTCAAAACTAGGTTACGTTGGACTACAGGACAAAATGACTTGATTATTTTTTATCTTTACATAATTTTATTTTATCCTTAATCAATAATTTTTGTAATTTTTATGAACGGAGATAATATGTCTCAAAGCCAGATTACATAGGACTGAAGTACAAAATCCACATCAACAACTAAAATGACTGGATTAACTGTCCAAATTTAATTGCATTCTAATTAGATGTGACTTTTCATATTCTATTTTGATTGTATTCTAATTAGTTTTCTTTTTAACTCTCACTTTTATTTTTAAATTAATTTTAATTAAATTAAATCGACATCATTGGATCATTTAAAAAAAATAAAGATGGTAAATAAATATACTTTAACAACTGACACCTCCTCTAACATTTAAAAATTACAAAACAAACAAATAAAATTAAACTTTAGCAAAAAGTAAAATTAAAAATAATAATAATAATAATAATAATAACTTAATGTGAATAATCCTAATGGTAGCTGTAACAATAGTGATATAGGTGTTTAGTTAGTCAAAATCAACTAAAGTCTATCAATTTTTACAAATTTTTTGTACTTTATTTAATTAAATTTCGTTATATATCACTTTTATATCAAAATTTTATATTTTTGTTATACTTTTTGAGCAATCAAACAAACTTGTTGATTTATATATAGGGACCGTTTCGAGCACCAACCAAGTTCAAAAAATTTTTTAAAAAATTCAAAAGTTGTAACTTTTTCAAATTTTAAAAAATTCTAACTTTTTTAAAAATTTATCAAAATCCCTTAGAACAAATTTAAATAGTGCATTCTAACCAATTTTGCCAGATTTTTTTAAAAGTTGGATTGACATTTATACCAAAAAATTTCACAAAACTCTAAAAATTTTAAAAATTATTCACTAAAATTTTTTCACGTATTATTTTATATAATTTTTAATAATTTTATATTAAATCAAATATAAATATCTAACTATTATTTCAAAATAATTTTTTATACGTTAAATTTCAAAAAAAATTCATTGGATTATTTATTTATTTATTTATTATTATTATTTTTTTTTAACACTCCAAACCGCGCATGAAAGCAAAGTGGCGAAATGTCGTCATTTCTAAGGCTTATCTGATCATTGTAGCTTTGTAGTTATATTTATATATATATATATATATATATATATATAACTTTGGGTTCTTCTTTCCATGCGTCAATTTATCGACGACGACTTGGGATAGAGAGAGTTTCTAGGGTTCGTGAAACATTCCGTTATTGATCATCGAAATTCTAAGCAGTTCAATTCAAGCCATGAATCCTGAATAGTAAGCTCCTTCTTTATTACTCTCTACTTCGATTTGGTTTCTGATGAAATTATTGTTGGGTCATTCATTCGGCGATGGTAGCTTTGTTTCTGAATTGTTCCGTATTATTGAATCATCTGATTGTTGTTATCAATGCTTCTGAGCTTCTCTTCGTTTTTCTTTACGTATATTTTTTCAATCAATGTGTATTTTAAACACTCGTTTTTCCTTTTAATTTCTCTGGATGTGGGTTTTGTTTTAGCTAGCTAGTCAACTATTGATTATCGATTCCGCTCGGTGAAAACTTAACAAAGGGCATAAAGCTATTGATGTTCTTCTTGTGGTGGAAGATGAGTTCATACTCATTAGTTATTTCATTGATGAAATTCCCACAGGTTGCTGTTAAGTTCAATTTGATATGTAGCTGGTGGTGTTATTAGCACTTTTTTTTTGGGTGGGGGGGGGGGTACTTAAGTGGCAAAAGCTTATACATTTATCATCACGGAATGGCAAAAGCTTATACATTTATCATCACGGAATGGCAAAAGCTTATACATTTATCATCAAGGATGTATACAAGGCAATATCTTTGTCTCTCTCTCTCTCTCTCTCTTATGTTACAAACTGTGAGAATGTTTGCATTTATACCCATCTGTTCATCTTGGCAAATGTCATATCATTTTCATCGTGATGGAAATTTGAAGTTTAAAGTTGTTACAAATTTAGGTTTTGGTGAGGGATTTCACCATTCAGTGCCGTCATTTCATATGTATTTATTCTCACGGTGCAACCACACAACCATCTGCATCATGTCATTGTTCTTAGTAGTATTGTCACTACCTAAAGTGTTGTATGCACCCAAAACATGTTGAGGAATGAGGTGTTTCATATTTTGTTTTCACATTCTGTCCTCCTGGAAAATGGGTTCAGTAATTTATCTCAATTTTCCCTTTGTTATGATATAGACAGTTCATAAGGCGATTAAAATGTTGAAAGGTTTTGTTTGTGTATCATTGTAACCATGTGTACTGTGCCAGATGTTAGGTTCCCAATGCCCCTCAATATATCTGGTTTAAATACTTTAAACCTCCTATTTAACATTCTCATTTGAGTTCCATGCTTGACAATGTTCTAAAAATTCCCAGAGAAAGTTTCAGGAGTTTTTTTTTTTTTTTTACTGTCATGGCTTTATATGCGTCAAATTTTATATTGCATTTCATCTGTTTTCTGTGAGACTTAGGCATGCTAGGTTGAGATTTTGACATGTTTTTTATCTTGCAGTGACTATCTTTTCAAGCTTCTGCTGATCGGTGACTCTGGTGTTGGCAAATCATGCCTTCTATTGAGGTTCGCGGTAAGAACTTTGCATTTATATTCTCTTTAGGTGATGATATTGTTATTCTATTAACATTATCTTGCAAATGAATGAAAAATTCTGTCTTAAAGTTTTCCCCATCTTTATTCCGTCATTGCCTGAGTCAGTATGTTTCGTAGACACTATGGGGATGCATATTAGAAAACAAGTTATTATTGGGACAAAAACAGAAAATACATTAAAGTTGTAGTTCTGGCATTAGTGAATCATATTATGTATTACTCTCTCGACCTTGCTACTGAGGCTTCCATCAGAAAGCACAAGTATGCTGCCGTTTTTGAGTTTAAATTGTTGCAAGCAGTAGTTTCCGTAAATAATAACTGGAGCTGTGGATACATACTCTTTCAGTTGTTCTTAGAGCTTGACCTCGTAATTTTTTGATCACTTGGCTCAAGTCTTCGGGATTTGATGGAGTTGCGTATTTCGTCCTACTATTATGGGCATTTAAAGTCACTTACAACATAATTATGAAAAGTGTGATTTCTCCAAACTGGGATAATTCAGTAAATTATAAAATAGAGGAGAGAGGGGTTCATGACATGCAGGACATTTATTGACTTAAATCTGCCAGAGACTGGGCACATTCTTATACGGTCACAAAGACAACTATTTTTCCCAAAATATTTAGGTGCCATTTGGTTTGTATTTCTATTTTTTGTTTTCTGTTTCTGTTTTTGTTTTCTATTTTCTGTTTTATGTGTTTTATGTTTTGAAAGTCACAAAACAAGAAAAACAGAAAACGCATTTTGTTTGACATTTTCTATTTTCCGTGCTTTGAGATTTTCCTAATTTTGAGTTGAAAACGCTTAGAATGACTTTTTGTCATTTTGCATTTCATGCATAAACCCATTTTCTATTTTCCAAAATAGATTTTGAAAACACAAGTAACCAAATGTATTTTGAACTATTTTTCTTATTTTCAAAATTGTAAAATGGAAAATAGACTCAAAACAGGTATACTAAATGGCACCTTAGAGATTATTTTTTTCTCTCTGATGAACCAAAAATTTGATAAAACCCTTTCAAAACCTAAAAATATTGGCTGGGGTATATGAATATTGCCTTTCTAAACATGGTCTACCAGGCATGTCTTGACAATTATACCATATGGATCTATTATGTAGGATGATTCTTACTTGGAGAGCTACATCAGTACCATTGGCGTTGATTTTGTAAGTATACTGACGGGATCCAATATCTTTGGAGTTTTGGTTCCAGCTGTAATGATATGATGTCATGATATGCCTGTCATGCAGAAAATTCGAACGGTTGAGCAAGATGGAAAAACCATTAAACTTCAAATTGTAAGAACTATAAATCATTTATGATTCTAGAAATTATATGCATCATCCTTTTGGGTAATTTCCTCATTTGGTCTGTCCAGTGGGATACTGCTGGCCAAGAACGTTTTCGTACAATAACAAGCAGCTACTACCGTGGGGCCCATGGCATTATTGTAAGTTCTTTGCCATAGATTCATTAATGCCAAATCTCATGTTTGAGAGTATCTAATGGTTTATTTGGTTAGATTGTGTATGATGTTACAGACCAAGAAAGCTTCAACAATGTCAAGCAATGGCTGAGTGAAATTGACCGCTATGCTAGTGAAAATGTTAACAAGCTTCTGGTTGGAAATAAATGCGATTTGACAGCCAACAAAGTAGTCGCGTATGAAACTGCTAAGGTGAGTCAGTTGTTCAAGTCTCTTTTCCAATGTTTCTTTTTCTTTTCTTTCCTTTGCAATTCACTGTCAATTCATGTTACATTTGATGAACACCCAAGAATCCTGCACAAAAATGGAAATGATGAAATTTTTGGTCAGCATCAAGTGTTTGATTTGTGAAATTGACTAAGAATTTTATGGTTCTACTAAAGGCATTTGCTGATGAGATTGGGATTCCCTTCTTGGAAACAAGTGCCAAGAATGCCACCAATGTGGAGCAGGCATTTATGACCATGGCTGCAGAAATAAAGAAGAGGTAAGCTCTCTCTCTCTCTCTCCCCCCCTCTCCCTCTCCCTCCCTCCCCCCCCCCCCAAATGGAAGTTTACTTGAAACTAAGGTGATTAGGCATCAGTGAAATTCCAGGATATGATCTAATCATTATATGTTGATTTTGTCTGAATTTATTGTAGGATGGCAAGCCAACCAGCTGCTGATGTTAACAGGCCCACCACTGTCCGCATTCAGGGGCAGCCAGTCAGTCAGAAAAGCACTTGTTGCTCTTAGGAGCATTCCATTCTATTGCTGAATTGTGATGGATGGATTGCTGCAGTAGCACTAGGGTTCAACCCCAGAAATTGAACCATGTCTTCTTGTGTGTACAGGAAAACAGTGTGAAAAAAGGAATAAAATTTGTAAATAATAAGTGCTGGTCAGAAGCAACCTTTCTAACTCTTTAAGTGATGTTGAACTGGAACTGTAAAAGAATTGTTGTGGAATGTGGAAACCTGGTTTGGTAATGACTCTAGATGTGGGAATGTGTAATATTAATATTGTCATTTAATAAACAAATTCCCAATTGCCTTGATAACTTAGTAGTAATTTAGAAATAGGCTTGTTAGACCAGAATATTAGGACAATTTGAGGTTTCTTGGCAATACCTTTAGATTGAGGAGGCATGAATGCAATGGTAGGAGGCATATGAGGATTGGGAAATTTTCATATAACAGAATTAGGTGTTGGACTGGAGCTGCTTCAGCCAATCGAGGTTTAGTTCTCTCAAAGTACTAGGGGGTGAATTTGCCTGGAGACTTCTGGTGCTCATTTACTCAAGTGATAAAATCTGGGTTGACTCTAAAATTTAAGATCATCTAATAAAAATAGATATTGTTTATTACTGTATTATTTTATTATTTATTATTTTAATATTGATATAATTTAGTAATGTATTATTTGAATATATTATAACTTTTAATTAATGCACCCTCATTAATAATTGATAAATGGGTGATAGTTTAAATATAAATATTTTGTTGTGAGATATGCCCATCAAATCTCAATAAATTGTTATAAAACAACATGACCATCAAATGAAATGATTGTATTCAAAAACTCAATAAATTCTAACATAATTTCTAATTACAATTTAATTTTTCAAATAAAAGAAAAAATTGAATCTCATTATATCATAATATAAATACAAAATTATATGTTACATACATGTTATTTAGTTATATATAAATATTAAACAAGCCCTCAATGAGCCAAATTTCAACACCAATCTACTAGCGAACAAATATACGTCCACTTATAACCCTAGGCCAAAAAGGCAATATCCACAATCGTTCAGGTCGAAAGCAATTACTTGATTGTTAAGGAGTTGCAAGACAAAGGATCTACTAAGGATGCGTGAAAAACGCTGAAAATTTTTAAAAATTTTTAAGAATTATTCACTTTTTATTTCATTGTACAAATTACGAACTCACAAATTATCTCACTTTTTTTCACTCCAAATAACCCTAAGCAGCTTAGCAACTTAAACGGAGAAAATTAGTCCCAAAAACAATGTTCTCCTCTGTTAGCAATGGCACAAAAAGCATTAGCTGCGTCATTGCCTCGAAATAACCTCCCACTTAGTATTGTCTCGTTAAAATCCCAACCCGAGTCAAACCAGCATACCTAATGGCAATGAAGCAAGCAAATTGATGGAGACATTTTCGTATCCTTGCTAAAAACACAGAGAAAAAAATAATTTCAAAACCACACCACACCCAAGTGCTTCACTTCACAACTGCAAGGTAAAGAATGTCAGCACTCAGCAGGCTCAGCCAGTCTCATATCAAATACTCGGTACAAGCCTTAACAACCAAGGGTATTAAAGAACAATTCATTAATATCACAAGGAAGTCTTAAATTTAAGTACCCATGTAACTACATAACAATGCAAAACCGACAAGGTAAAACCCAGACTGTGTCAAGTCTTTTTCTGTTTTGAAACTTTTAACTCTTAGTAGCATCCCTAAAAAGAAACGCTTCAAAAGAGGGAAAAGGAAAACACAAACTTCCAGAATCTAGAAATGATGGAAAGAACCTCCTCTCTCAATCCTAAACTCACTTCCTACCATGGATCCTAACAGCCTGCCTGTTCCTCTTCTTGACACCAGATTTGGCAACCTTAAGGCTCCTGTGCACAGCACTCAACCTCGCAAGGGCTGCCTTCTTCAAATCTGGCCTGTAATAGTTATCTGCCACCTGCAACAAATAATATAATAAAGATATGGAAACACTTTTAGGGTGTGTTTAGAGTGAGGATTTGGTGAGGAAAAAGAAAAAGGGAAAAAGATGGGGAAAAGAGGAAGGAAACATAAAAACCCTAATATATATCCTTATCTAAAGGATTTAAAAATATAATAAAATAAAGACATTCATTGGCACATTAGTTCTTAATTTTATTAATTTTAATTTCTTAAATTCCATGCCTTTTCCCTTCCATTTTCCATCACAATCCAATCAAGAGAAGGGAGACTACATAAATAAAAGCTGCATAAGAGTTAATTTTGACAATTTAACTTAAACAAGCAAAGGGAAAACACACAGATACCATAGACATCCAAGTGAAGTGGGGACCGCCCCAGGGGGGGAGGAAGTAACAATTCACCATAAATGGTAGCTTACTCAACTCGAAAGTTAAAACTACAAATCACAATCAATGTAAGATTTAATTTTGTCATTTCAACTTAAGTAACCATGAGAAAATACTTGGACAGAAAAAGAAAACATAACAGTTTAACACCAAACATAGTTTACAATCACACTCACAACAATCAAACAAAGCCTTTACAATATTATATTCTGGTACATATCACCAGCAATCCACCAAACTGCTACTGAAGAAGTATTAGTGCAGTAGAAGCTCCCTAAACCAGCATAAACAAGTTTAAAACCAAAGGTAGTCTAGGCAACCTCTTAAAACTACGATTGTGATAGTATAACAATCAAACAAAGACTAGCTCTATAATATTGCTCATTGCTCCCCACAAAAAACGTTGAATTTGTGCCAGCAGATATTAAATTTAGACTTGAATAGAAATAGGGGTGGATTCAAGCTGAACCAAGCCAAGCTTTGGCTTACGAGCTCCGCTCAAGCTACTGATACTGGACTTGAGCTTGAGCTTTTGTGTAGGCTTGAGTTCGGCTTGACAAAAAAGAATTTGGGCTTGAATTTGGTTCGCAAGTAACTCAACTAAATAAAAACAATGTCACTTTGATCTAAAATATAATAAATCAATAAAATAAAATAAAAACATAATGCCATTTTGATCTAAAATGTAATAAATCAATAATATAAAAAATATATATATTATTTATTGAGTAGGCCAAACCCTTCCGGGCTCGAACTTGATAAAGTCACAAACCAAGCTTGTGAAGCTTGAAAAAAATTTGGCTCGCGGCCAACCCTAAAGAAAAAGCTGAAGCTGTTCTCTATAGAGCCGGCTTCCTTCCAAGACAAAAACCAAAAAGTATCAATATGAATTTGATGGCAAACAAAAGAATGTATCCCTCTACAACACAAGTGTGTCATGTTAAAGATGCTCCCTCTATCGGACTCCATCAATATCAAGTTTCATGTTCCATCTAATAAAATTTCCATGTGAAAATAGTTAACAAGACGATAGGCATGCATCCGTCACAGCATCTATCCATATTCTTCATTTCTTGCCAAATGTTTCATATCCCAAGAAACCAATAAATGACCAACCATCCCAATATAAGGGATTGGGCTACGTCAAACGCATCTAATAAGGTGTCCCTATTCTTTTCAACATCTAGTTTCATAACCTGAAGAGCCAAAAAAAAAAATGCCAACCACCTAACTAAAATGATTGTGCTACACCAAATTAATCCATTAATAACCCATCTGACCTATACAAGCCCCAGTTTTCTTGTGCTTCAGACAAGGACAACATATGGGTGGTGAATAACCATAATAATTGCAATCATTGCTCTTATTCACAAACAAGGTGCGAACACGCCATTCATGAAACAAACAAATTATGATAGCTAACAGGAATTTAAAAAATAACAAGGCAGCTAAAGGGAAATGTAGTACCTGGTTTGTAATTGCCTTTGCCATGCGGCGGAACTCCTTCTTCATGACAGACTTGTGAAGCAAACTTGCAGGTTTGTCCGCCTTCTTGGTCTTTGTCGTTGCAAGCAACACAGATTGATCTTTGCCCCCTGGTTGAATGGTAACAGTTTTCTTGTTTGCCAATCCTATAAAAAACCCATTATACACACATTGATCAAGAGATGCACATGATGGCCATTTCGATCTAAACCAGGAAAACTAAAACACATCTCTCTGCTGCTACAAAACCAAATAAATCAAAAGTTGAACCCCAAAAAAATTCATATTTAACATAGAGATTACAAAAATAAATATGAAGCAATTGAATCAACAGATTTTATACAAAAGCTAATTGCTGGTCTGATCTAGATTTTTGTTTAAAAAACTATGTTTTTACACAAACAATTATGCTTAAACAACAATTACCCATGACAAAAATGACCGAGAAACTCTACCAATGATTTTCCAATCAACAAAGGAGTCAAAAGATTACTCATTTTGAGCGGAAAATATTTTGCATTGAAACGAACGAGCCTAGACAACAATAACCCGAATTTTTGCCAAACAAAAATATCCAACAATCTCCATAAATGATTTTTCAATCAACCAATATATTTCAGGAAAGTTAAACATATCCCAACAAACCAAACCTTTTCAGGAATCAAAAAAAAAAATTCATCGAACAGAAAAGTGGAAGCAAAGAATTCGTAAAGTAATTTGAACATTACCGGAGTGCTTATAGGAGTTGAGGTTGTAGAGATTGTTGCTCTCCTTGCTGAACTGCACACTAGCGCTTCCATTGCCGAACTCCTTCACGAGAAAGCAGTTGTTCTTCTTCACGATCTCCCAGATCAAAGGCCCCGGTACCGTCGCCATTTCCACTCCTCCGCAACTGCATCCACAGTTAATTAGAGATACACATGCACATATACATAAACATATACATACACACATACATATATATTGAACAGGGAGAAATTAGGTGTTCTATACCGAGAAAATAACCTCTGCAGCGCCTAAATCGACGGCTTCCTCTGGCAAATTTAGGAGGGTGCAAGACGAGATGACGACGGTGAAATTGCGTTATATATACTGGCTTTTCTGGAAAACCCTAGGGGTAGCAGCTGTAGCGTGAAATTACTGATATCGCACACATAGTTTCAATATTTTACGCTTATGTCCTAGCAAGATTTGGGTTAGGGTCGGAGGATAGCCCGATGATTTATTAGCCCGTGCTTGATTCTATCGTTCTATAAAATAAAATATTTTATTTTAATATATAAAATAGGTAAAAATATATTTTTATGTATTTATTATTGTAAAAAAAAATTAATCAATTTTAACTCATATGATACAAATTTAATTAAATTTATCAATTTTATACTTTAATCTAAATCACAAGAAATTATGTATTAACTTTTTAATTATGTAATGTTTAGTTGGTCAAAATTAATTAAAATTTACTCATTTTTACTAATTTTTTATACTTTCTTTCAATTAAATTTTGTTGCATATTACCCTTACATCAAATCTTTATACTTTCATTACACTTTTTGACTAACTTTTTTTCAACCAAACACCCATTTAGAACGAATCATCTATTTTAGGATTCGACGTTACTTCTCGTAACAAGTGTGCTCAACTAATAAAAATTAAGTATAATAAATAAGTGTAAATTATAACACGGGCCTCGTTTGGAGTAAAAAAATAAGATAAATTGAGATAAAATGTGATTTAAAGTTAATTTTGGTGCCTTTTTTTCTGAAAAGTCACAAACCGTGAGAACGATTTTTCAAATTCATTCCCACGGATTCAAAAAAATTTACAAAAAATAGTGACAATGGTACTTGTTTGAAAGTTTTCAACATGAAGAATATAATCATATAAAAAATTTACACATTTGGTTAACCTACTTTTAAATTTTTTTTATTTTTTTAGTGAAATATTGAAATTTTTTGAAATTAGTGATGGCGGAAAAATTAAAGGTTGAGAAGTTATTAGAGATTTATAGAATTTTTTGGAGTTTTATCTTATGTCACACGGGGCCAAATATGACGAGTAGATATTGAAATTGCACACATATTCCCAGAATACAAAATAATTCCTTCATTAAGATAAAAATGTAATTTAAAAAAGAAAATATTTGTCGACCATTACTAATTTCTCCTTGCCATGCTTTTCTATCTAAATCATCTGCTACGTTTGATTTCGATGGAAATTATACCTAATATTTTATTAGAAATTATTATTGATTATTTTTGTATTATTACACTAATTTCTACTTTATTTTTTAATTTATTTGCAAAATTAGCTCAATTAAAAAACATTTCACGTGATTAAAAAAAATAGAATAATTATATTTTATCCTTTTAAAACTTATTCCGAAAATATGACCTATTTTAATTTAAAAATCAACACATACCCTATCACAAAGTAACGTAAAAAAAAAAAAAAAAAATTACTAAGAAAAATAAAGATAAATTTATCAATAAAACTAGTATTCAAACTTCTTTAAAAATAAAATAATTTTGTATTTAGTTTTATTTAAATGTAAAAATCTTTAAAAATTAAATATAAAAAATTTTAAAAAATTACTTTAATTGATCAATAATTTTTTTGTCGAGTAAAGTGCAAGAAGTAATTTTTTTTTTCAAATATATTTTACATTAAAATTAATTTTCTAAAATACGAGTAAAGTAATTTTTAAAAAATATTTTATATTGAAACCAAAACAGTCACCAAAAGGAAACCAATCTCAGGCTTCGTTTAGATTAAGAAAAAGTAAGATAAATTGAGATAAATTAAAAGTTCATAATACGTGCAGTAAAAGAAAAAATTTAATGTGATATAAAGTTAACAGATATTTATAGAATTTTTTAAAGAAAAATTACAAACCAAACGAAACCTCATTAACAATGAAGAAAGTGCAAGGAGTTGGCTCCAAGCATTAAAAACAGCTAGAAAGAAACTAGTGTCAATAATCCCGTTTTGTAACGTTTTTGTTTTATATATTTTTTTATATTTTTAAATTTTTGTAAATTAACAACAGAAACATATTTATTAAAATTGTTTATATTTTTTTAAAATAAAAACTTAAATAGAAAAAACGTAAATTAAAAAAATATTTTCACTTTATTTGTTCTGTTGCAAATATTTTATTAATTTTAACACTTTAGTCATTTTTTGTTACATTATATTAAAATTAATTATTTTATTCAAATATTGTATTAAACTAAATTTTTAATAAATAATATAATTAAGTTAAATAAAATATCTAAATTAATATGTAATATATTTTATTAATTATTTTTAATAAATAATTAATTAATTATTAATGTAAAATGTACATCATTAAATATTTTTAATAAATAATTTAATTTTAATACAAAATATATTTTATCAAATTATTTTGAATAAATAATAACATAAATTAATTAAATAATTAATATGAAATATATTTATTAAACTATTTTTAATAAATAATAGAATTAAATTAACTAATTTTAACTTAATTAATTTTAAAAATATTAACTATATTTTATTGAATTATTTTAATAAATATCATAATTAAATAAAATTAAGTTAATTTTATTAATTTATTTATTTAATGTGAATTATATTTTATTAAATTATTCAATAAATAAAAAATTAAAATAAATTAATTTAGTTTAATTTAGTAATTATTTTATTTAGAATGAAATATATTTTATTAAATTATTTTTAATAAATGTAATAGTTATATTATTTAAATTAGTATGAAATATATTTTATTCATTTGTTTTTAATAAATAATATAATTAAATTATAATTAATATTTTTACATTTACTGAATTAAATGGTATAATAATTATAGTATATTCAATTGTTTTTAATAAATAATTTAATTTAATTAATCTAATTAAATTAATATGAAATATGTTTTATTAAATTTAATTAATTAAAAACTAATAAAATTAAATATTTTATGAAAGTAAAAATTTAATAATTATAAATAAAATTAAATTTTTAAACGTAATTTCAATTTTCATTTGAAAAAAAAAAAAACAACAGAAAACATAAACAGAGAAAGATAAATGGAGACACGATAGTAACACCAATAACTCTTTAAAATCATTCTACCAAAATTAGCATTCACCTGCAAAATGTCAACAAATTGATTGCCAAAGGGGAAAAGGAGGAAGAAAAGTGTGGTCCTCTTCAACCTGTTCCCAATCATGATTTTTGTCCACAACAACAGAAGGCACACACTAGGACATTAATTAGCTCTCTGAATTAACCAGCCCCAAGCTTTAAGAACAAAACCCCCCAATGTTTAGCTCACCAAAACCCAACATCAAATCACCCATCTTTACACCAGTCCTCTTTAACTCTTGAGGTTTTAGTGTTACATCATAATTTATATACACAACCAAAGCAGCCCATAAGTTAATTTCACTCTAAAAAGCTCCTGCCTGCGGTAAAAAATGTCTTGACATTATTATACAAGAAAGGGGTTCTACCTTCAGGGCAGAGAATGTACAGAGCTGAACATAATCAACAGTTAAAAAAGTTAAAACTGGGCTGCCCCCAATTGCATCAAAATCCCTAGAGAAATAAATATTAATTAAAAAAAAAAAAGATACACTTTCCAGCTACTACCTTCAAGTATTTCGGTTGAAGAAAAAAAAAAAAAAATCATAGGTTGCCTGATGCCACACGATTCGCCGGTCGTATTGAACTGTTGAATGATGCATTTATCCTGCTGAACACTACTTTCAAGGGGACGCAAGCTACAGCAGGGCCCTTGATGTTCTCCATCACCGGTTTCTGCTCAGCATCGCTTCGCCTGTGAGGACCAGTTAGTGAAGACAACTTACGAATCTTTTTAGACATGAGGCCATTCTTCCTGGTCTTGGATGATTTGCTTGGTGAAACGCGATGCAACTTCAAATGCTTTGTAGGAACCCTTCCACCTCCAAGATTCAGCTTTGCCTCGTAGTCTGTATCGACTCCTTCAAAAGCAGATAAATTCTCTTCAAGCTCGTCGTCCAACTCACAGCTGCTGGTTGACAGATAGCGTTCAGGGCCGCTCATCAGATGATGATCGCAGAAGCCATCCTCCAAAACCTCAACCGTAAGAGGGTGACCTATGATGGGTTGACTATTCAATTTGCTCATGAGAGATATATATGGAACGTGCTGAGATCGATAGCTGGCTTTCACCTCGATATTAACGTCATACAAGGGGAAACCCGTGTCATAATACCTGACAGGAAAATCCGATGACTGGTATTTTGGGTTCAATGTAAAACGAGACTGGCGATAAGGAAGTGATCTTTGTGCAGGTGGAGAGCAATCAGGCAAGAGTTTTACGTCAGCTGTTGGCACCCTTGTGTGGGGTACCTTGCGAGAGAGATGCCCATTCCATCCCCGATATTCATCTAACTGTGATTCCATAAATGGTCTGGAGTCACGATCGACTTTCTGGCTGGAACCAATTGAAAATACATTCCCAGGTTCTAAGCCTGCCAAATAAGCATTGGATTCATCATCCATGTCGATAGACTTTCTTGAGAAATGTCTTTTATTTTTACTCGAATATCTTGAGTTCCTCTTTCCTTTTGACTGCCACTTTGAAGAGTCGTTTTCTATCCTCAGGCTCATACTATCAATATCAGCAGCGCCCGAACTGGTAGATGCAGACTCGTTAAGTTCTCCATTTCCCAAAGATACAGTTTCAACTTGACTGCTTTGACTGGATTGTCCTCCAGCACCACCTTGAGGCTTTTGAGATGAACACGAAACCAAAATTGGAGCAAAGCCTAGAATAAAGTGGTCATATCAGCATATTGTAAATTTATCCTAAAAATTCCACTGTTTCACTGAAATACTATACACCATAAAAGGAGCAATAGAAGGCAAGTAAAAAAGACACTATAATTGAATGGTAGAATTGCAGGCATACAGACAACTAGAAACTTTTGATGGTTCAATAGAATTGCTCTACAACCAAAGCAGTAGAGAAGAAGAAGATAATGAGATGGAATTAGAAGCATCAGCAAGAAGATTAGTTTACATGGTAAGTGGGAAAATCTATCAAATAACCACCAATATAGTTCAACGACAACATCAAACTGTAATACACGCGTAGGAGCTACCCAACTAGTTCTAACCAACTTAATGAAACAAAGAAATGCTTACCCAAAAAAAAAAAAATGTCAAACATTTCCTGTAAAAGATTTGGGCATCATACAACATCCAATAAATAGTTTCAAGTAATGGTAGAACTTAGATGTCCACAGCTGATGGTTGAACATTTCACTGCAAGTCCTTCCGAACAAAATGCTCATTCCTGTTGCATCCATATGGGGAAAAATGCTCCAACATGATTAAATGAGATACGCACACAACTATCACGCATGCAACACCCATGCTTTTACGCAAGCATAATTCCCAAGTTAGTTTCTTCATTTTCAAATGTGTTTTCTTGTGCGTGTAAGTAACGTGTGTCCCAACTGTCTAAACATGTCTAATTTTGAAAAAAATTAACAATAACTGAACATATTTGGATGGCCATCTAATACGTCATAGTGAAAGTGCAATGAGTTTTCAGTGTCTGAATGCAGACACGACACATTCGTAGGCTCAGAGAGAATGCTCCAGCCAGTCAGCTTGGTACACGGGCATCACTACTGAACAGCCTACCAAGAGGAAGAGGAGGGGAGGGGTTGTGCTCTGGCAGGCTACAAACAAACATGGTCAATATCCCACGTAAAAATAGAAAAGTAACAATGTACGTCACATGGTCAAAATCAGACACACTGTTTATAAGAGCAATTTATTACGTCGCAACTCCTAAACCATGTTAAAGGGCGGTTCAGAAGTAAAGGAGTTTATGTTCAGAAGTAATGTTTGTTCCAAAAGAGCGATCTCCAGTGCTATACCTGTGCTGATGGACAACAATATAGACATAAGGAACTACTTCCAACAAGTTAAAGGAGACAAATGATTTATCTACATGATTCTAGTTAGCACCTCACTAAATCCTTCTATGGGGCATTGAGTTGGGACTTGGGAATCACCTGATAGAATGGCACCTGTCATCACGGGAAATAATGTAGGCATTTCATATCAAAATAGCGAAATTCTTCAGTGGGTCTACTATTACTATGCTGCTGAATAGTATTGTTTGTCACCTTTTCTTTCGTTTTTTTTTTTTTTTTTGAAAAGATTCTTACCCCCACTTATTTCTTTATTTCTCAATTCTTTATTTTCCCTTTCCTTTTCACCACATGTATTCACAAATTTGCCTAATATACTGATGATGCACGTCAGAGAAATTTTTTCTGTCAGAGAGCAACCAGGAAAAATAACATACACTACAATTGCAGCGGTGCCGTGAATTTGTATGTAGAGTGACAACCGGGAAACCGTTTATCAACAAACAAGCACAAAATAAGTTCCTGTCATCTTCATGATTAGAGAAATGGGTATTAATGGCTTCCTAGGAACAAAAATATTAGAACAATGATCATGTCAATCACCTTTACAGGTTGAAGGATGAACTCAAGTTGAGAACATTCATTATTTAATTGATAAATGGGGAATATCATCTTAAAAACAGAATAGAAAATAAATAAACAAATAGGGAAAGCTGAAGCAAAGTACATAAAACTTAAGGTTAGTCCACATTAATAAAGCATACCTGCAGGGTCCTTTTCCTCCCCTACAAATGGCACATCAAATAATCTGTCAGAAGAATCATCCTCAGGTAACCCTGACACGCTAGAAATTTCATTCTCCTTCTGTTTATAGTTAATATGAGATCCTTCAGAAGCATTTCTGGAAGCATTCAACGAGATTCCATTTTCACATGAAACTCCTGTGCTATCTGAGTTATTGAGTATCGTTGAGAAACTTCTCTTTGACTCCATCGAATCTAGTCCAGAAACCTTGCTGTCAGAGGCTCCTGGGTGAGGTGATTCACTAGGACCGGGAAGTTGTTCACACATAACGGGAACAGACACCATAGCTGTACTTTCTAAAACCTTTGTCAGGGGACGGCGACGATGCTTCCGTTTTAAAAATTCATGAACATGGGCCAATTGAGATCTCTTCCTTTTCAATGCTGGCACTACACCCATTCCCAGATCCTCAAGTCCTCTCATACGCTTCACTCCTTCTGTTCCATCATCCTCTGAATCATTTGGGGTTCGTCGTCGCCTTCCCTGCACAGATTGCTCTCTAGGAGCGCCAACCTGTTGTGACTCTTCAAATGATACACCAGACTGAGACAATTCCTGTGCTGAAATAGAATTGTCTTCAAAACTACTTGATTCCTCATCCCCATGTTCAGTTTCTTTGCTAGAATGAGAAACTGTTGGTGACTTATCGGCAAGACGACATTCGCCATCCGATTTATCCATTTTTGAGCAGAAGTCTGAATGATATTTGGGCTGGCGAGCACGTTCAAGCTCAAGAGCGTGAAGAATGGCATCTTCCCGCCGAGCATACTTCACTGCTTTCTTGGAATTAGCTGCAGAAGCCTTGGCTTTTTCAATGCATTCATCATACTCCCCACAACGAAATGCCTTCACCCGTTTAGATTTTTCAAGATTGTACCAGTCCCTAGACCAACAAATATAGATAAATTATTTCAACACACTCATACATGAATTATTTCAACACACTTATACAGCAAGTTAATAAATCGATAAAAAGTTCGAAAAAAAATTAAGTGTAAATATAGGAATTTGGTTCTCAAATTTTGATAGAAAAACAAAAAGAAAAAAAATGTGAGGCCAAATTCATGAAAGAAGAGTAATAGCTACACAACTACCTCACAAATGGAGGGTCAGGGAAAACAGCATCTATTTCATTTTTTCACCCAAATTTGATGATGCTTGAAAATTAAGTGCCTCACTAGTATTTTCACATTCTGTTTTGACATTACAATGATGACTAAAGCTCACTAGTACTTGAAGAATCAGGTCTAGATAAAATATTCAAACAAACTGCCCACAAAATTCAGTTTAAACTCCAATAATTTCCTTAAAATTTACCATATTAAGCAAAATCGTATTTTTGGATATTCAAAAGATCCAGTTCAAAACAAAATGAAAATGCTTGAGTTTTCAAACTTCCCAAAATCCTCATTTTTTATTTCTGAAAACATGAAAATTGAAAACCAAAAGTGAAAACAAAACAAAGCCAAAAGCCCCTACGCATCTCAGACAAAAGCAGAATCAAAGCTAAAGAAGTAACCCAAAATATTCATGAGTTACAAAACACTGTACAAATTTGGTGCATTCATCTACTACAAGAGTTTTGCAAGCTGATAAGAATGAAATTTACTAGAATGAATCATACGGAAGTAGCCCTAATCCTTTAAAAGCCGATCCAAATCTTTGTTAAAAAACACAAGGAATTCATCTCATTTACATACCAAGATGCAGGAATTGAGCAGCAACACACAAGAACCACAATAAAGCTTGCTGATTCTGAAAATGCCCCCTCCCCCCCCAAAAAAAAGGAGAAGAAAATGCAGAATAAATGCTGTTTCGGGTGAATCCTAAACAAATATCATTTACAGTTAGGTCAACAGCATGATACAATAGGACATGAAGGAACAAGATCTTAATCCAACCATGTCAAGAGCCAGACATTAAAGGCAGCTAAAAGAGTGGAGAGGGGTTAGAGAGAGAGAGAGAGAGAGAGAGAGAGAGAGAGAGATAGTTCTCCAATTTAATCTACGAAGATTCTAAGTTTTTACTACCATGGGATACATCAAAGCTATTGACTTCTTTTTTTATATAAAAATATGAAAGATTTCAATAAAAAGCGCCAAAGGGGCACAACTTGATACAAGGCCTCAAAAGAAGCCCCAAAAACAACGAACGAGTTACGTATCAGTAGTAAAGTCAACCATATCAAGAAACAACAAACGAGTTACGTATCAGCAATAAAGTCAACCATATCAACAAAGGACGAAACAAAAGACCTTTTACACCAAAAATACAATATAGCTAAGAATCTCCCCTTAACCAGAGCTAAAAGAGATTCCACACCCTCAAAAGAACTAGAATTCTGCTCTCTCCAGATGCACCATAATAAGCAGAGATGGATTGTTCCCCAAGTCTTCCTATCCATCGACAAACGTATAGCCCTTCCAAGCATGAAGAAGGGCACTAACTGAAGTTTGCATCACCCACTAAAAACTTCAAAGGGCCAAGATGACATGCCAAAAGTCCCAAGCAATAGGACAACTAATGCAACCAAGGACAAGTAAACAGCAACTGCAGATGATATTAGAGAGAAAAAAGCAATAAGATTGTAGTAGGAACTCAGCCTAGGGCTGAAAAGAGACACACGCAGCTTTGCCGTCTTCAGAATAACACCAAAAATATGAATATCCCTGCTGCAACATAAAGAGACTATATATAATATTCTTGGTAATCCTAGAATCTTGACCCTTCATCTTCAAAGAAAAGAACAAATCCTAACCAGCCAAATTCATTAAAAGTCAAATGCTACTTACATGACCCCATTAGTTATTTTTAAAAGAACTCATAAGCATGAAAATAAATAGATTCTAATTAATTAAACCATGCTCCTGCATCAACAATGCAAAAGAAGATGGTTCACCATCTCACCAGAATTCTTGCATAAGAAACATCTGTCAACTACATAAATATTCCTTCTCTTCAGATTGTCAATGGTAAGACAAACCTCCTTCAAGGCAATTCCTAAAAAAAGCTAACCTTAAGGGGAGCTCTGGTCTTCAACATGTCCTTCCAAGGAAAAGAGAAATTACCCTTATCACAAAAACAGTTGTAGAAAGAGGAAACCGAGAATTGACTTGCCAAAGAAGCTTTCAAGCCGTGAGATCAGAGCAACCTTACAGCAAAGCAACTCCCTGCAATGTTTCCAAGAGGTGGCAGTATGAGTCCACTTCCCAACCTCGAAGTGCCCCTCTAAAAGTAAGGTTCCAAACATTGACCAACCAAAAGTCAGCCACTAGAGCCTCTATTCAAAGAAGTCAGAGAAGATTAAATGGAGGGGCCTTCCATCATGCCAATTATCGAGCCAAAACAAAGTCATGTTACCATCCCCCACCTTAAAGCACACTTGCTCAAAAAAGGATGACCAACTTTGCATGATGCACTTCCAAAGGCCTAGCCCACGAGAATTATTTATAGGCCCTCCTCGAAAGACCATCCCCTTGAGAACCAAATCTATTTGCCCATTAAAGCTTTGTTTAAAGCCTTGAGATCCCCCAACCCCATTGGCTAGTAAGGTGGTTTTGTCCGATCAACCAATTGAAATTTCCTGTACTCCTCAAGGTCACCCAAGGGGATTATGCAACAGCTTCTCCAATCTATTAGCAACCTTGCAAAAGAATAAGGAATATAAAAAATGAGAGAAAGTGAGGGGCAGGACTAGCTAGAGTGCTCTTAATCAAGACTAATTCTACCACCTATGGATAAATAGTGTCGCTTTTAAGAAGCCAACCTCCTTTTAAATCTTTCAACAGTGTCATCCCAAACAGAAACCCATGTGAACATGACGCCCAAAGGAGACCCAAATAGATGGAAGGCAAGGAGCCAATGGAACAACCTAGAGATTCGGCTAGAGATCTAAGACCCTTCACGTTGCTAACGAGGATAAGGGAAGATTTGTGAAGGTTAGTCCTCAAACCTGACACTGCTCAGAGTATAAAAGAATAGCCCTCAAATTATGCAACTGCTCCAAAGAATGATCACAAAAAATTATGATGTCATCGGCGAGAAAGAGGTGAGACACATACACATCAGAGCCACCCATACATCTAACCGGAAGCCCCTAAAAGCCCTCCTGCATTGATCTTTGAAGAAACTTGCTCAGCACCTCCATGGTCAAGATAAAAAGGAATGAGGATGAAGGATCTCCTTGACTTTAAACCCCTGCACAAAGGAAAGAACCCTTTTGCCTCCCCATTAACAAGGATGGAGAAATGAGGGGTACAGATGCACCATTTCATCCAGTCAGAGCATTTCTTCCCAAAATCCATCCCTTCAAGAAGATACATTAGAAAGTCCCAGCACACGCAATCAAAGGCCTTCTCCATGCCCAGTTTACAAATAACAGCAACAATGCCACTTTTCAATCTAGAATCTATACATTTATTAGCAATAAAAGCAGCATCCATAATCTGTCCTCCCATGACAAAGCATTCCGGGTGTCTGAAATGAAATAGCCCAAAACTTTCTTGGGACTATTGGCCAACACTTCCGCGATGGTCTTATGCACACCCTCCACAAAAATGATCGGTATAAAATCTCTCGCATCCTTAGCTCCACTCTTTTTGGGACAATGAAGGAGGCTGAAAAATCTGACAAACTGGTCATGCCTAAAAAACTGATCAAAAGCCTCCATCATATCATCCTTAACAATCTCCCAACAATGTTGAAAGAAGGCTAACGTGAAGTCAATAGGGTCAGGGGTTTTACTGCCATCAAATCATTTCACCACACCTTCAACCTCTTCCAAAGAGACAGGGAGCTCGAGCATTGTCCTATCCAAGTCAAAGATTTGCTGAAGAAAGAAACCATCCACTTTCGACCTCCGCACCTCCTCAAAAAATAAATTCTAATAAAAAATAACAAAATTGATTCCACAAATACCCTTTTAACTTCCTTCAACCTCCCCCAGCCTCTCCGTTCAATATAGAATAGGGAGAGAATTTTTCCAAAAAAGAAGAAGAAATGGAATAGGACAAAGGAGACAAATGAAGGAAGAAGTAAATTTAAGAGGAAAACAAGTACATAACTTATAAAAATAAATAAATAATAAAAATAAAAATAAAAGAGGAAAACAAGTACACACAGGGGTGTGCGCTTTTGCCTTAGTTTAATACATAAGTTCTACAGTGTGATTTTTGGTGGAAACTTTGAATTATATTCAACCAAATGTCACATAAAACAGCCTTGCAGCCGCGTTTGGGATTGGTTTAGATAACAAATACAGTATAAATAAAATTTCAAATCCAGTGAAACACCACAAAACACTTCAACCAAAACATAGTACCAATCAATGTGCATTTTGGAGTGCAAAGATAGCATACAGAACTTGAGAAATTGAAGTATACCCCAAGAAAATACATTCAGTGACCCTCCACCAAGGGTGATCAATTCAATTCTTGCCTTGTCTACAATGCCAGTACCCAATAAATCAAAGTTCAGCAAGAAATAAACAAAATTCCAAGTATCCGCCCAACCAAGAAACTGAACAGGATACACAGATAACATTTAAACACTTCTCTATTGAAGACCAAAAATAGGTTTACCTCCTCACAGCAGCTTAAAAAAATGAAGAAGAAGAAGAAGAAGAAAGAAAGAAAAAAAAAGAAAGAAAGAAAGAAAGAAAGAAGAAAAAGAAACTATTAGCATAAAATTGAATCTTAAGCTACAAAACTGTGGCATATAATTCACAAAACAAAGGCAGCAATAACAAGCACAATTTCACAAAAAGAAATGATAATATTTGTTTATGTGAACACATAAATTGGGTACTTACACGCTTGCGTCCTCTCTTCCCAGAAGCTTCACCGGAGTTCCCGATCTCGGCGACGCCAAACAACTTTCAGACAATTCATCGGCACCCAAAATCCGGCCAGGCCACCACGACCCATTTCGCCGCCGCACCCAAACCAACCCACCAACCGTCGCATCAATGCCCTTCGTGTTGGGCTCACTTGAACTCCCCATCTATCTTACCGCACAGCAGCAAGAAAAACCCAATGACCGATCTCACAAAACCAATCTCAGCCCTCCATTCCTAACCGCATCCAAGTCCTAAAATCCCTTGCATGAACAAATGCGCATACCCTTCAACCCTAAAACCATGAGAGGGGGGGGGGGAACACACACACACACAAAAAAATCAGAAATATTCCCATCTTACATGCTAAAAAAAAAAAAAACAACAAATCCCAATACATGTGTATTAAAAAACTGAGTTTAAAAATGTATACCTAATAAAAAAAACACAGAGAAGGCAGAGAAAAACCCAGATTGGAGGGTTTATGACCCAGAAAGAGATCTGGGTTGAGAGGCAAACAAGCGAGAACAGATAGGATTATTTCCAATGGATATATCATATATATATATATACATGTATATTGGGTTTTTTCCCTTGTTCTTCAAAAAAATATTTTGTATCTCTCAGCCGATTGTCTATTTCCTTTTTTTTTTTTAACACTTTGAGATTTCATGGCCGAATCATTGTGCCTGGTTTCTCAGAGTGAAAGAGAGAGTAGAGTTGAAGATGAACGATGAAAGTAGATTCACTTCTTATGTGTAGAAGGGATCGAACGTACCGTTGGGAATCTTTTTGCCAAAACAAGGCCCTTCAGAGAGAGAGAGAGAGAGATGGAGAGAGAGATTTTGTGGATTAATAGTTTTGTTTTTTTTTTTTTTTTTTCAGTGGAAGTACAGAAAAATAAAAGAAAAGGAAAGAAAAAATGATTTGATCAGGCACGACAAGTATCATATTTATATCACTGCACCTGTCCCGTGCATATGCGTACAATGGGAGACTCAGGTTTCTCCTCATACCATCGGCAGTCGTAAAAGCAGGGTGTCGTTTAGTTTTCGGAAATGAACGGCTGTGATGAAACTGATTAATTAGAGTATTTATTTAACAAATCAGATTAATTTAATTAATTTGACTTGTACTAATCAGAACAACGGCTAATATTTATTTAAAGAAAATAAGGTGACATTTGATTTATTTTTCTATTTTTTATTTTTTGTTTTCATTTTATGTTTTAAAAATCTTAAAATAAATAAATAGAAAATACTATATTTTTATTATTTTGAAATTTTTCTTATTTTTGATTAAAAATGTTCAAAATGACTTTTTGTTATTTTTCATTTTATGTGTAACTCTATTTTCTATTTTTTAAAATAAAATTTAAAAATACAAGTGACCAAATGCGTTTTGAGTTTTTTTTTTTTTTACTTTTAAAAGCTTAAAATAGGAAATGAGTTCAAAATAAAAAATAAACAAAATAAGCCCTAAATGACTGAGATTGCTTTTTTTTTTTTTAATCTTGTAAGATGAGAAAGAGAATCAAAGATTAATCTACATATTTTTAGTATGAGCAACCTTAGTATATACATATTAGGGATAATTTGTCTACAACCATCTTATTAATTTTGTCTTTTTTATTGTAAATTTTTAGATATTATTATTAAATTCAACTCAATAGTTTATCAAAATATGAAATGACTCAAGGATTATATCGGAGTTTGGGGAGGAGTTTCGATTTGTAAAAAATCTCAGTTATTCGTTAGATAATAAAACTTAATTTCAGACTCCAAATTTTTGTTTGTGAGAGGTTTTTCTTATTTTACTTAACTTAGAGAGTTATTGATTTTAAAAATATCAAAAAATTATAATTTTTACTATTTGTTAAAGTTTTTTGACTAAATTTTATTACATGTCACTTTTACACTAATTTTATTATTATTGTTATTATTATTATTACATCCTAAACTTTATTTAATTATTTATTATTTTATTATTATTATTATTTTTTTGGGCATCGAAACACAGGTTAAAGGAGGCTACAATTTTTTGGGACACATTTGTAAAACTACCGTAACTAGTGTATATTTATTCATGTAACATCAATTTTTTTTTATCTAAGAAAAAATTTCAAACGATTATGAGTTTATAAAAATAAATAAATAATTGATATTAAAACTAATAATTAACAAATATTACATTTCAAGTAATCTTTAGTTATTTTAATACTTGATTTTATTTATATATTATATTTAATTTATTTTTAACATTGCAATTTAATTTCGATTGATCCGATAATTGAATTGTTGGCTGCTTAAGCCTAGACTATTTTTTGAGGTTTGGAATTGATTTTGTAAGTTAGAACCCAAATCAGAATATTAGAAAGCATATATTTTTATATTTATATATTGTTTTATTTGTATTTTTTAAATTAAAATATTTATCTAAAATTATAATTTAAATATTTTTTAAAATAAATAGATTTATATCAATTTGTTGAAAATTAGACCTAAAACTGATTAAAAAAATAAAAATAAAAATGGTTGACCCTCCCCTTCCATTGTTAACCCTTTGGTGGGATATGAAGACTTCTATATTAGGGATGAAATTTGATATGTAAGAATTATTATTATTCCTGTTGTTGGTGAATTAGCTTTTGTTTGAAGGGGTGGAAGGAGAAGAGAAGAGTGGGTAGGGTAGCCAAGGTTAATTATTAATTAAAATAATTAATTAATTGATTTAATTTAATTAGTTTAGTTTTATTATTTATTAAAAATAAATTAATAAAATATACCTCCAATTAATATAATTAAATTAAATTAATCATTAATTAATTAAATTATATTATTTATTAAAAATAATTTTAGTTTAGTAAAATATTTAAATAAAATAATTCATTTTAATATGATATAACAAAAATAGATAATGTATTAAAATTCACAATATGTTTATAACAGGAACAAAAATGAAAATGAAAATACTTTTTAGTTTACTTTTTTCTGTTTAATAGTTTATTTTTTAAAAAATATAAATAAATTTAATAAATGCAATTTTGTTGTTAATTTAAAAAAATTATAAATATAAATAAAAAAATAAAAAATATAAACGTTACTAAGGGTGCGTTTGGAATCCCAACAAAAATCAAAAGTTTTCAAAAGTGAATTTTAGAATTATTGTGTAATGATTGTTAAAAAAATTTGGTTGATTTGATATAAAATTATTAAAATTATATAAAAGCACACATGTCAAAATTTTAGTGAAGAATTTTAAAATTTTTTAGAGTTTTGTATACTTTTTTTATAAATGTCAGATTACTTTTTTTTTTTAAATTCTGGTAAAATCCATTGGAACGCATCCTTTTGACATATTCTAACAGCTTATGACGACTTTTGAAATTTTTGGACGCTTGAGATTGCGTCAACTTTTGAAATTTGTTTGAGAACTTTTTTAAAGTTTGTTAAAATTTCAAACGAGCCCTAAATAATCCTCATGCCTGCCAAATATTTCACGCAAAAGGAAGTGTATGATTACCAGTGTACGTCCTATTTTCTGGCAGATGTGGGTGTACATTTGGATGGTTTTAGTTGCAAATGCAAATTGTGGTATGCTTAGATCTTATTTGACACCATTAAAAATCATTAAAATCATTCATTTTAATTATTTTTTATATTTTTTTTAATTAAAATTTTTTATATTTTACCTTTATATTATGTTTTTCTATTTTTATGATACTTTTTATTCTATTTTTTATCAGCCAAACAGTCTCTTAATGTATTTTGAAAGATTTTTCATCCAAATGATGGGCTAACATGGGCACGCACCCACCACCTTGTACTGCCCCAAATTCTCAGCATGGCATTTGCTTCAATTGCCTCAAATTCTTACACCTCCCCACCAGCAAGAGGCATGTCTCTTGCTGCTCCTTGACTTGGGCATCCATTAAAGTATAGGCTGCGTTTGACATAAAAAAAAATTAAAAATTTCTATAAATTTTTGTTAACTTTTTATCACATCAACATTTTTTCTTTTTTTACGTGTATTACGAACCTTCAATTTATCTCACTTTTTCTTACTCCAAATAAATCCTATTTGGTGGGTTGCAATTATTGTCCTCAATTTTGATTTTTTTCCACAAAATCATGACTAATGGAACTCGAATCTTATAGATTATTGGCCAAAAGTTGCATTATGTCATTCTAAATTTTATCAAAACCATTCATCCTGCGTTTTTTGTTGACTAAAATTTAAAGGACTACAAAAATTAAAAAAAAAAAAAGGCACAGTAATATTGATCTTCAAAACTGAAAGAAATTAAAGTTAGAATCCTTTTATTAATTGATAGCTCAAGGAGTGAAACTTTTCAAACACGTACACAATTTTAGAAAAGAGCCGAGTAAGGATTTTATTGATCTTACCTCAAAAAATATTTTTTATTTTTGTTTTATTTTATTAATAAATTAATAAACGTTAACAATAAATTATCATCTCAGTAAAAATTAATTTACTCTTATTAAAATATTTTTAATGATAATAAATTTCATTAAACTATGCTAATAAATATATATAATTTAATAATATATCATTATTTATAAAAATAAATTTTAATCAATAAATAATTTTTTTAATAAAATAAAAATTATTTTAATTATCAAATATTATCTTAACAATATTTAATTTTAGTTTAATAAAATTATTTTTTTATACAAATAATTTTAGTCTGATAAAATAAATCATTTTAATTATAAAAATATTATTCTAATAGTAATTAATTTTCATTTAAGTAAAATAAATAATTTAATAAATTGTTATTTATTAATTTTATTTTGCTTAATTAAATTATTATTTTATAATATTTATATAAATTAAATTTTCAAAAGGATAGAGAAAAGTGTAAGAAAAGTGTGTGTGTAAATATATATATATATATATTTTTTTTTGCGTTACCGTCAGTTACCTTGTTTTCCTAGAATAATTTTCATACTCATTTTGAAAGTGAGCATTGTACCGTGTTAGTATTTATTATTTCAATCTGAATCTTTCGTAGAAAAAAAATAACAATATTAAATAAAAGATGTTGGTATAATTTTAAGATTAATTCATATTAAAAATAAATTTAAAAAACGCTGTGAGAAAAAGATGGACAAATGTTGATAGATTAAAAAAAAAAAAAAGCTCTTTTCTCTATCTCTGCGCAGCCCCGTTTTGGCCATCAAGTAGTTAAAAAAAAAAAAATTGAACGATCGACTGAGAAAGACAAAGTCTTTATGAAGAATAAGGGAAAACCCAATATATATTTGGTGTATCGGAAGTAATCCCGTCTGTTATCACTTGTTTCTCTCTCTACCCAGATCTCTCTCCGGATCATAAACCCTACAATCTGTGTTTTCTCAATACAGTTCGACTTGAGTACCCTAAAAGTCTGGAATTTCAAGACTAGAGCTTAAAGGGAGGAAAGGAAATCAAACAGCCATGACGGGTAAGCTCTTTGGAGCATTTGTATTTTACTCTTTTTCTTTGTTGTAGTATAAAGTGCATGGTATTTGGGTCTTAAAGACTTGATTTAGGTGTGTTTTCTTGAGATTGATTCTTGATGGTAATGTAATTTTGAATATCTTTAGATGATTTAATGTTGATGGTTGTATTTGTTTTGTCAGTTGGATACTTTTGTGGGTATATAGCGTTTAGATGGGCGAATATCTTTGAAACTATTGATGGGTGCAGAAAATTCGATGAACTTATTGATACCCATAAGCTCCAATGGTGTATTTGTACCGTGAGTTAGTATTTCTTCACCTTTGGAGAGGTTGAAGGAGTGTAATTGGAAGTGTGGAGGACATCTCGTAATGATTGACTGAGTAGACTATTTTTCTTTTGTTGATAGTTTCTTAATAAGATTTCCAAGAGGAAAAAAAAAAAAAAAAAAAAGGAAAGAAAGAAAGAAAGAAGAAGATCAATTAAAAAGCAGGAATTGGGCATGTGAGTGATTTCTTTTGCTTTATATGGCTTCTTGGGGATTATGGTTATCCATTAACAATGCCTTGTGAGTTCGTAAAGTTTGTGTTCACAAAACAATCTAATAACGTGTGCTTAAGAATGAAATTTCTTATTGTTATTGAGGTGTATTATTGAGGAGGAGGAATGTACCATAAGGCCTAGAAAGCTGATGCTGTGTTATGGAATGCTTATAATATAAAGCCTTTTGTCGTTTTAATTTCATCTACACTTATCCTTTCTGTCAGACTATGTGCAGGAGCAAGAGATGGAAATTGAAGCATTGGAAGCCATACTAATGGATGATTTCAAAGGTTTTTAATGCCTTTTTCCTTTGGATATCTTTTGTTGATGACCTAAAATCCTCCATTTTTCAATTACTTAGTTTTGACGATGGATGTGGTGCTGTTTTTCCTTTGCATTTATAATGCCAGAAATTCACTCTAGTGAAAGTGGGCTAAACACTTCTAATCGGTGCTTCCAAATTGTGATATCTCCACAGGTACGTACTGTCCTTGGAACCATTTCCCTCCCTTTAGATTACCAATAATGCACTGACATTATATTTGGATAGCTACAGTAGAAACTGGAGAGGATAATTTTGCATAGAATTAACAAAATCAAGTAGACATTCTACTTCTTACTTGTTATTCTAATGGCTGCATTACGCTTTTTGATTTGAGATTTTCTAAACGTATTTCCTTTGCTAGCAGGATGATGACGCAGACGAATCAACAGCCCCTCCAGGTTTCTGATTTTATTTATTGTAATGCGTTGCAGTGTGTTTGTTTTCTGTTGCAATCCTCTGCTCCCTTTTCATGAGGCTTACATCTCTGCTTACATCTCTATCAACATGAGCTGTTGTCCAAACTTTTTTGCAGTTTGCTTGGGTTTGATTTTCTCACACACAGAAAAGTACCCAGATGAATCACCACTTCTGAATGTGAAAAGGTTCGTGACTGCATCTTTATTGTGCAGATCCAGTTGCAAGAAGCACTTCTTTCTGAATCACCTCACCCTTCAATGATTTGCTTAACTGGATCAACGTTTCTAAACATTAGAATGAGACAAGTAGTTTTCCAATGCCTTTGGCACTTTGCAGCTGCAAGTTTATTTTTGAGTAAAAGAAAGAAGTAATTGTTTTTTGCCATTATTTTTATTTTTCATATTTTGGATAAGTTTAGTTTCAGCTATGCTACAAATAGTAATTTGAGAAGTATCTGGCGTTTACTCCTCTAGTGTTTTTCTTTGAGACGGTTTACACCTCTGACATACTTTTTCCCTCTTCTGATATCTGCAATATCATTGTCAATTTTACGTTGGCGAAAATGAAAATGGCTAATGTATTAGCCAGAGCAGTTGAATGCTATAATTTCAAGGTTTTGTTTTGTTTCTTTTTCTCTGAGTACCATGTTTCTCCTGCACTGTTACTAGAAAACCTGTGAGAACTAGAACCTTCTTGATACTGGCTAGTCGATCTAGATGACTAATAATTGACATTGCATGTATTATATTATTTGAGATGAATGTTAGCTGTTTCTAACCCATATCATGGTATTTTCAGTTTAAAAGGAATTCAAGTGGCAGATCTTAAGATTTTGAAAGAAAAGCTAGAGCAAGAGGTAATTTGGAGCTCATTTATTTGAATATCTAGTTCAAGCACATTTCTTTTACTAAGCAATTTGAGATCATTAGTATGCTGTAATTTATAATTAGATTTTCTTGAAATGGCATATAATTTGATGGACAAATCTATGACCTCGAGAAACCCCTTTTTTGGTTTGGAGATTCGAATGGGAAGATAATTGGCACCCAAGCAAATGATCTACAAAATGAGAAGTGCAAATGGGAACATAATAAAACTCTTTGAAATCTCAAATACTGACATTACTTGGAGAACTGCTAGTGATAAGCTTACTTTGGTGTGGCGGTAGGATATTGTCAATCGTCCTCTTGTATGTGTTTGCACATAACTTTTCTGATTTTCCTCCTTTGGGCTGATTGGTTTCATAAAACTTGAGATATAGAACTCTGTGAATTATTGAATTTAGTTTAGCTATAAAACATGTTTTTCATTTATACCAGTTAGTGTTTGATTTCTTGCAAATAATAATGTGAAATTGAGTCATGCATATTTTGATTACTAGTTGTATTTTGCAGGCATCTGAAAATCTTGGTATGGCTATGGTCTATACGCTAGTTACGTCTGCTAAGGAGTGGCTTTGTGAAAGGTTTGCACAAGATGCAGGTATGGACAACACCGAAGATGAAGAGGCAACAAAAGAAGATGTATGTCTGTGTGTTTTGCCTAATCCTACTAATTGCCTTTTCAGTTTACAAAATGTCATGCCGCTGCTTTTCCTGGCACGCTTAAGTATGAATGCATAATGTCTTGCTATAACACATATCATACATGATTTTTTCGATACTCAAATTGTAAAGGTGTTGACTGCAACAACAACAACAACAACATAAGCTTTATCCCACTAGGTGGGGTCGGCTACATGAATCATACGGCGCCACTGTGTTCTATCAAAAACTATATCTTGATGTAAATCATTTATAATAAGGTCTCTTCTGATAACTTCTCCAAGTGTTCTTTTAGGTCTTCCTCTACTTTTTCTTATTGGACTACAAACCATTTGATCAACTCTTCTCACTGGAGCCTCTAGCAGTCTTCTTTGCACATGACCAAACCACCGTAACCGGGTTTCTGCCATTTCTCCTCAATAGGGGCAACACTAACTTTCTCCCTAATACAATCATTCCTAATCTTATCTTTTCTTGTATGTCCACTCATCTATCTCAACATTCTCAACTCTACTACACCAAGTTTTTGCTCTTGTTCCCCCAAGTGGCATAAATTGTTAAATTTATCAGTCATCATTTTTTAGCCAGTTTATGTAGATATTTTAGATAATTATATGAAATAAGTTCAAAACATGGTTTGTTCTTGTAATAACAATAGTTGTATTGTCTTATTTTAAAATTCAACATTATGTCGTTTTTAGTTATAAATAGGCACACATAGGAACAAGCAAACTGGGGGAAAATAGGAATAAATTACCATGAAAATTCTTTACTTATCAAAATTATATGCATTTACATTGCGAGCAGTGTTTTATGATACAAAATATTAGACATATAATGGATAACATGCCTATAAATGACATCGATGAATTTGGATGATTAAAAATTATGCACTTCAAATTATCCAGAGTTAGGTCCAAGATAAAACAAGATTGTTCTGGTCATTCCAATAGCTATTTACTAAACATGTCCATAAAATTAGCTATGCTGAAACATGGATGTTTAGGTAAATGACTGGGCTGGAACAAAAGATATTTAGGTTTGAATGCATCAATAGAGAGCCATTGGGCAAAACACTAGAATTATAAAGCAATTATTATTGCAGTCATAATATGTTGCAAGTTAATACCCCGTGAGGCCTTGACCGGCAGCGTGTTGTTTTGCTTGGAAACTTTCTGAAATGACTTATGAATTATTTAAAAGATATGGGGAATGAGAAGGCACTCGTATGTCGGGCATGGTAATATACTTCAAATAGTAAGATGATCCTCTTGCCTCTGGTCTCAGCTAGCCTTTTAGTTTAACTGTCTGTTATAGTGAATCTTTTAGAATCATAACAACTTAGCACAGAGTTTTAAAGTGCTAACATTTTGGTTTTTCTTCATGCTTTATTTATTTTCCTGAGATTTGAGGTGAATATCTTACCGGCCCCTTTATATATTTTGTCCTTTTCATATAATTTTACCATTGTTTGGCTGATTTCATATGTTTTCCCTCTTATTTGTCTGATGGGACTCTGCTTCATAATTCAATTCAGATTATTGTACCCCACGGAGAACCTGTTACTATTGACACATTCCTTGCATGGAGAGAGAGGTTTGAAGCAGAGTTAGCCCTAGAAAGAGCCAAGTAAGTTTCACAAGTAGCAGGCCTTCGATGCCCTGCTCTTTTCTACACTCAGGTTCATTTTCTTAACTTTTTGTCTAATCACTTATGGGAAAGGTAGACTGGTGAATAGTGTCACTGGGGCAAAGTACAAGATACTAAGACCACATTTGTTTGCATTCCTGGGATTAGGAGAATAAGTAATATCATAAGATAATGTATGAGATTGCATTTACCATGGGATTAAATTTTTGTGTCAGATTATTTATACCATGTTTGACTAGGGTGGGATAAGGAATGAGATAAGGGAAGAGGATTAATTTTTGACCTTTGGATTGTGGAGGGAGATTCAATCCGGCAATGCAAAATTATGGTGGCATTGGTGAATCCCACAGATTGGGGGATTAGCAATCCGGGGGAATTGCTAATGCCATTGACCAAACAAAAGATTTGTGGGACCAATGGGATGAATATCTCATCCCTACTTTCATATCCAAACAAACATAGCCCAAGTGGGAATGGTAGAAATTGGTTGTAATGTCATCGAGGCAAAGCGCAGGATGCTAAATTGAACCATAGACTTAGAATGTGTTAAAAGAACAGTAAAATAAAAAGAGGAAGGAAACATAAAAATTCAGATACATGTTCCTATTTGATTGGCTTAGAAAAAATAAGACAATGAAAGGAATTTTTTAATTTGTTTTTCATTTCTCTAATTCCATACTTTTTTCTCCAATTTTTTACCACAACCAAACAAGAGAAGTGATTTTGAATCCCCTCTCCTCTCTTTTTCCCTCAATAGAATCACCATACCTAACATGGCCTTAGTATATTTTGATAAGCAATCTGTGAAAGCTTTCCCTGTCCTTGTACCACTAGAGCTTACCTTTGGGCAATCTTCAGTTCCAAAGTTGAGGAGGTTTAGCAGTTTGGTTGTATTGAAATTCTTAGTACTCACGCCTATTTGAATTATGCCACGTGTTATGTAAACTAACCACATGGTTTCATTTTCAAATTCAAAAAATCTAGTGTCACATGTTACAATCGGATAGGAATGATTATGTACTGCCTTCCAATTAGCCTATTTCATGTCCTCCACAGTGCTAAACTAGGTATGCAATATGTTTTTTTGGGCCTGAAATTTCTGGACTATGTTGTAGCCTGCATAAGTTGCAACTAGCTTATTGCTTTGAAAGTGAGAGTTAAGATCTCTTGATTCTTCTTAATGCTAGTCTATTCACCAAAAATACTTGCATACATACAATATATATAATGCAGACTCCTCTTTTGGCACACCACTAACCTTACATCATACAACTAATTGTTCATGTGCAAGTCTATTCTAAAATGCAATTATGCAGGATATCATGGAAAGTAGGGTATCATGGAAAGTAGTCAAATGCGTTCCCCAAAGAAAATCCCTTGAATTAATGATGATGTCCTTTTATCTTTTTCAGAGTTGATAGTTGAAAACATGAGATCTGAAGCAAAAAACTTTAATTCATAGAATCAATCCTTATTTCAGTTTCTTTTTTCCAAACATATGTGGATCTTTATTGTATGAATCATTGTTTTGAACAAGGATTAATCCCTATTTTTTTTTTATATTTGAAAATGAGGGTGCCACCTTGGATTGGCTGGTTGCCCAAGCAGCTATACTCTTTTTCATATTGTACGTGATACAATGCCATTGGTATACACAATCTGGGAGTGCTAAATGAATTATTCTATTTCAAAACTTGGTTCTTGAGCATTTTGTCTCACATTTGATGCGCTGCAACTTGAATAATACCAATCAATGTTTTTAGATTTGACTAGACTATTGTTTTTTTTTTTTTTAATTGGCTTTTGACCTTTATCTTCATGAAAAGTAACACGCATGCACCAACTCACAGGTTAATGCCTGAGAAAGAACTTTCTGCACCAAAGGAAAAGAAGCTCACAGGCAGACAGTGGTTTGAGAGTGGAAGAGTGGTACTTGTGCTTTTTAACTGTTTCTTCCCCTTGTGGTGTACATGCATGAAATCTGTATGAGCTACACTTCATAGGTTTGCAGAAAATTGACTGATACTGAAAATTTGCAATTAAGTGCCTATTTTACTATAAGCATAATTGAGAGTAGAGGTGTTCGAACTTGGACTCTTGCCGGGCCTGTATGTGGTATTAGGGCTATGCTATACCCAAACTTGACCTGTCCTACTACTTCTGGCCTTTATGAAATCCTAAGCCCTGCCCTAAAATAAATATGTAAGTCCAAGCCTGTCTACAAGTCCAACCAAGAATATATATTTTATATAAAATTATAATTGTTAGGGTATTCCCACATTGGGTGTGGAAGGGACTAGTACTCCATATATAAGTGTAAGGGAAAGTCTTATCTTATGAGGTAGTTTTTAAGGTTGAGATAGGCATAAGATCATCCAACACTAGTATCAGATCCTAAGTTAACCATCAATCTTAACCCACCGGGACTTGATGTGTGAAGGGAGAGATTATTGGGGTGTTCCCACATCTATTATGGAAGGAGCTGGTGATCAGTATATAAGGGAAAAGAGTGTGAGGGAAAGGCCCAAACCACCCAATGCTTGTATCAGAGTTGAGATTTACCATTAATCTCAGTCAACTGGAAGAAATGGGTTGCCGCTTCCTCTGACCCAAGATCCGATGTGTGAAAAGGGAGATTGTTGGGGTGTCTCACATTGCGTGTCGATGAGACTGGCGGTCAGTATATGAGTGCTAACTTTTAGGGTTGATTTAGGCTCAAGATCACCCAACAATAATAATATGAAATATATTAATTATTTGTTAAAGGTGGTTCGGGCTTGAGCTTGGGCATATACATATAAACCCAACCTTGGGCCCAAAAAAAAAAGAAGGAAAAAATGGGGTCTCAATATATGTCCAAGCCCCTCCATGTGCAGTTTCTCCATTGAGAGAGAGAGAGAGAGCATATTCAGCATTTCGAAGAATGTGAAACTGAAATAGATGTGCATTTTTCTCTTATGCAGAAAGGTGCAGCCCCAATTGCTGAAGGATCTGACGAGGATGACGAGGAAGACATCGATTTTGATGATGACTTTGAAGGTGATTCAAACTTCCCTTTGAACCCGTAAATGCATGTGTGGATGCATTCGTGCATCTTCATACTTGCAAATAATCACGAGTCTAAAACTCCTTTTTTGCTTTTTTCATAAAAAGGACTTAATTATCTTTTTGTGCAATGGCAGACGATGAAGAAGATATGCTAGAGCATTATCTGGCTGAGAAGTCAGACTCGTCCTCTCATTCCTCAAGGAGAGCCATTTGAAAGAAGGAAACATTGTAATTTGAGGGATGAGGAGTTTTGTGAACATTCTTCTTCTTTTCACATGCATACATTTTGGCCGGCCTTCATTTTTGGAAGGAGGGTTAGGTGTTGGATGGTTCATCAACAATATTTTTAGCACTGAGATAGAAGGTGACCGAGAAACCTAATCCCATGTCAAGTTTGATAATGTATAATTTGAGTTTTGGATTATTGATTAATGGTGTCTACATAAGACTTTTCTTATATTTGTCTGGTTTTAACATGGATGACGAGTGAAGGTTTACCCTATCAATGGGTCCTTTGTAGCCATGTATTTGGGAGATTCCTCATCACAAAATAGAATAAGGAAACATCAAAAGCCATTCACTCCTATCAATGGGTCCTTTGTAACCATGTATTTGGGAGATTCCTCATCACAAAATAGAATAAGGAAACATCAAAAGCCATTCACTTGCAAGAATGTCAATGCCACATCTGATTTTACATTTGGTAGGATTCTCTGATTGCAGCATTTTCATATCCAACAAGCACAAACAAAAACATTGCAAGGCACCGCCAATAATGAATTAACTTTTATTCCCAATAAGACTTTCCATTTTTCACAAGACTTCAACAGGTTGTTCTAACAACTCGAATACATTCTCCCCCCCGCCCCCCCCCCCCCCCCCCCGGGGCCCCAAATTATACAAGCATACCATATGAAGTCATCCTTAAAAATGGCTGCTCAAGCCACATCTACGAAAGTTCACAATAAAAAAGATTACAGAGACATCTATCCTGCCACATCCCAGTATTGATTCCAAGTTATGGGACATGGCAAACCCACATAACAGTGCTCAAGGATGTGGGGATACTCTTACAACAGTTTCTGGCAGCAAGGCACCGCACGCTACCTCCAAGCGCGCATAATCATACGTGCGTGCGGGCGAGGGCAGTCGGCCTAGGGAAGAATAACAATAGGCCACTTACTATACACATCCTTGATCCGACATACCATTAGCAATTGTCAGAAAAGCAGAGATGGCAGCTCCATGTACCAAAGCCCTGGCCAGCAAGGACAAGACAAGATTAGAGAGGCCTATATACGTGTCAAAAAAAAAACCACAAGCTCAGAAAACCACCACTATTTGCAAAACAATTGTATAAATCAAGGTTTTAACCATATGGATCTTGAGGATAAAATAGTCACAAATATTAGAAAGTTTTCAGAACTCAGAAAACCTTAACCCTGAAAATGAATATCAAAGAGCAATTATCTGTTTTTTTTTTTTTTTTCCCCCAAATGTTTTCCTGGTTGTTATATGTTACTACTTACATTGCAGCATGTGGTTCTCCTCACTTTTTTCCTTGATAATCTGTTAATGATGATGCAAAACAAAATGTCTACTGCACGAGAAAATAAAAATGAAAGAGCAAATGCTGACATTTTATTTTTAATCTCCTAATCTGCACCCTTCATGAAAGGTGATTCACCTGCCCTACTAGTTCTAACGCTGTGGCCCTAAAAATGCTCACACTTAACTTAGCACCTTATGCCAAACAATTATAGAAAATCACTTGGGAAAAATGAAAGGACAAATTACTGGATAACTAGTTAAAAAGACAAAATACAAATTATTTACAGGATATACATAAGAAGTCCTTAGAAGTTCATCAAAGGCAGTATCTCCATCAGTTTCTCGAAATACACATCAAACAGGAGGTTCAATATTCCTTCTCACTTTCTTGTCATTTCATTTTTACCCCTCTCAATTCCAGGCACTGAAAGGAGCAGTAAAGTTTATGCCAGTATGTGATCAATGATATTACACCTACCACGACTCAGAAATTCAAATAAGTCAAGGCCAAATCTAACTAGGGAACCTCAATGACCGATATTCCATTCACATCAGCTAGTTAAAATCCCACTAAAAATGGTCAGAATAAATTGCCAAGATGAACATCATGTCATTTCTCCAGAACATTCACAGTCGTTCTACAATGTTTTTCTAAACATAAATGACCCTTGATGGGGATGTAAAGCTCTCCATAAAGAAACACCAATGGAATTGACCTCAAAAGAGCACAAGATATCATAAGCTTGAACAGCAAGATCATGTGCACAAGGAAATCAGATACGTTGGTGGTAAGGATTTCAAAGCAAGCACTTACTCAGGATTCTCTTTTTGATAGCCAAAATCAGTTGCAGCTTTGAGTGTTCTCTGGTATGTCTGCTTCATTGCTTCCTGCCAGGGAAAGGAAAAAAGGATGTTATCATCATATAATGATATCCATAAAAAGAGTTTGATTTACATAGCAATATAGGTTAGGACAAGAAAATCATCGCATCTATGTGATGGGAGTCCCACAAGGACTTGCTACAGGAAAGAGTCGTCACTCGCTACTTTGTACCTTGGTAAGAATAATTTATGTAGTATGCGACTCCAACATGATTAAAATACGAGAACAAATATGAATGCCCAGTTAAATTAGTAAGGCATAAAACATTGAAGCTAGTTGGTTTTCAGGTATTTCTGAAGTAATTCATTATTACTGCATTGTTGGGGTGGTTAAGCTTAAGAATGGCCATTTCGACCGATCTGTCCGAATCCAATCCATTACCCGAGCTGAATGAATGTGGGATTTGGATATTTTTTCGAAGATCGGATTGGATTTGGATTTGTTGTTTAAAAAAAATTCGGATATCGGATTGGATATGGGAATAAGGCTGCCTCCACACCCATCTGCCTTGAATCTGATATCCGATCCAAATCTGTCTCGAGATGTCCTGATTTGTTCCAAAAAATATTTGAACAAACCCGAATCATTTGGATCCATGATAATAATATCACCACCATAACATTATAAACAACATTCACATTCATCATGCTTCGGACTTATTGAACATCACTATTTTTATCATTAAAACGAATATTGATAAATAAATTTAAATCAAAAATTCACATCGTTTTGTATTAATTAGTGTGTGTTTGGAAAAAAATTATAAATTTAAATTTTTTTTTTTTTTTTTTTTTTTTTTTTTTACTTTTGTGCAAATTGAAATCTAAAAGTTTAAATTTACTTCTTTCATATACAAATTAAGAAAATTTAAAAAGGTAAATTTAAAATTTTATAAGGTATATCATTTAAGACTCTATAAAATAATACAAATCTTTATAAAATTTAAATTTTTTACACATTATACGAATTACAAAACTGTAATTTTTACAAATTTATACTAATTTATATAATTTTAAACATCCAATTATGACTCATAAACTCAATTATTTCCAAGAAAATATCTAGATATAAATTTTTAAAAAAATAATTAAAATATTTTATTTGTCATTTTAGGACAATGTTAGTACTTTAAAATTATGTATCTTTATTATATGTTGGTGAAATGGTACTTTAGTAAAATGTTAATTTTAGAGATGTTTATATATTATTTTGGTAAATTATTATTATGATGATGTTTATGTATTATTTTGATTTTTGAGATAAATTATTTGATAGTAAAAGGTTACATATGCAATCAAGTAATGTGTCAAGTTAGGAGCAGATTTGGAGACAAGTAGAGAGTTCAAATTTTTGGATATCCGTGGAGATATCCGTTTTTCGTTTGGAGTAGGGATGGAGGTTCAAAAAAATATCCGTTCGAAGTTCGGGGCAAATTCGTAGGCGGCCGGAAGGTTCGGAGTTCGGATTTGGATATTACTATATCCGCCGATCTGTCTCGTTGCCATCCCTAGTTAAGCTCTAATAAAATGCATTTAATAGAAGCCAGATTCTGCTCTGATACCATAATTAGAGCCATGAGATGGTGATAGCAAATACAAAGACAGAATTCTAGCAGGTTATCAGTCTCATCAGATTAGCTAAGACAAGTACCTTCACCAGAAATTTGAGAGAAATATTACAAAAGTAAGGCCATTTTCAAAAACAAAGTTCTATTTGCTCAAAAACATCATTTTCCTGTGCACCAACAGATTACAGTATTCAAATTCCAAAAAAAAAAACAGATGACAGTATTCCAGGCAGCCACCTTCCCTTAATACTTTTGTTTCTTTCTCCTAACATTTCCTATTTATTTTTTCTTTTTGCAGCCGTCCACTTACCGACTCTCCTTTCCTAAGCTTTGGATGAAGAACATCAAATATATATAAAACAAATGCATCAATAAGGAGCGATTTAATCCACTATTTCCTAGTGATGTTATGGAAAATAAACGCATCAATAACAATTTTATCAGAAGCAATTAGATGAAAGACATTCAAAATAAACCCCAAGCTACTCAGACTGCATTTTGTGGTAAGCACCAGAGTGAGAGATGGACATCCAAGCTTGAATTGATTAATTCTATTGCCTTTATTTTAGAATTTTGAGGTATATTATGCCAGAATGGAAAAGGAATAGTTAGTTGACATATTACATTAGCAAATAATCTATTATAATCACACCTGTAATTTAGATTCAAATTCTTCTGGGGACCAGTTCATCAGTTCAAGTTCTCCTGCGGTAACCTGCAAACCAAGCGGCAACAGATTAGCAAATAAATTAAATAATGGTTGAGAAAAAAAACTTGGAGCAATATCAACATTCATTATTGATCATGCAATAATCATCTAATTATACTAGAAAATAATGCACACATAATGCGTTTGTAAAAATTTTATTATCTAATAAATAATAATTATACAAATTAAAAAGAAAAAAAAATCATTGCACAAAATGATCACTTAATGATGGATAGTAACATGTACAAGGCAAACTATGACAACTGAGAAAAACAAATTCAAATGATACCCTTCGTGCAGAGATACTGTGAATAAGAGAGGTAGTTGCATTAATGGAAACTTATCTAGCAGTATTTTGACTCGTAAAGAGATGAAACTGCTTCATCTAACTGCTTCATCTAAGTGTTTTGAATGTTGTAGGCATGTGGGAAAGGTTAAAAACCCGAATTGTTGGCCATGGAATGTTTTAAATTGTAGATGATTTATGTGTAGTTGTATTTAATTTAAAGTTGGATATGTATTAGGTTTGTGGGAGTATTTGTGTCCTAGTGGAAATGTAAGACAAAATGATGGATGGTAACATGTAAAAAGGCAAACTGTAACAACAGAGAAAAAACAAATTCAAATAATATCCTTAATGCTGAGATACTATAAATTATAGAGAGGTACTGTTTTGTGGGAAAATATTCTATGTTATGGAAGCTTATCTAGCAATGGTTTGATTTGCAGGTAAACATTTTATTTTCTTGGAAGCTGCATATAGACTTGACTGCTTCTATGGATTACTATCATTTCCCTTTGAATATATCTATAATAAACATATTCCTTTTTTTTTTTTGGGAGGGGGGAGTTACAGAGACATAATTGCTTCAATGGAGTATTTTGCATATTAAAGATACATGGAAAATATTAAAACCCTGGATTGTTGGACGCGGATTGTTTTGAACTGCAGATGATAATTTTTTAATTTACAAAATTATCTGCAGTTGTGTTTAGTTAAGTGGTGGATGGTTGGGGGCATTTGTGTCCGAGTGGAAATGTGACATAAAAGAGGCTTCACCAAAGCTTATGTCTTCACCAACTAATTCTAGTGTTTCCTTGTATTAATAGTATATATTTTGGATGCATATGTAGAAACAATACAATCTCACTGCAAAAAAAATTTGACATGGGGAGGCATACAACTTCCTTCTCCATATTTCATCTCTCTCCAAGTTAATCCCATTCCATTCAAATACTCTCCCCACATACCAACATCAGCAATCCAAATTTTCAATCTACAAGCTTTCTTTCAAACAACATAGATTCTCCACTGGACTTAGGAATGGCTAATTGAAATATAAGGCCACGAGCACTTCAGATGGTTTGGAAAGGACTGGAAGTAGAATTAGAAAATTATCGTATCATCAAACTCATCATGTTTGTTGACATGAATGTTTCCAATAACAATCTGCATTATTTTTACATTGATATTAAATAATTATTCCAGAATAGCATTGTTTTTAAAAATTCCAAAGACATTGAGAATGAATTCGTGAGAGAAGGTCAGTGATACATCCTACCCCTCCAGCACCAGCAGCAATGGCAGGAGCAATGAGAACATTAGCTTTTCTCAGAACATCAACTGCTTCAGGCATGCAGGGCATATTGGAACCTGGGGGATATATTAGTTATTAACAACAAAAAAACATAAAAATAAAATAAAAAATAGAAAGAAAGAGCTAAAAGCATCAGCATCATATTGAGAACCACTACCTTCTACTAGTATACGACAACCTGAATTAACCAAATTAATGGCATCAGACTGATCAATTTCATTTTGCGAAGCACAAGGAAATGCGACATCACACCTTTCATTCCAAGGTTTTGATGCATCATAGTACTTCGAACGAGCATAAGTCTTTGAATAGTCTCTGTGGACGTATATACACAGTTTAAAGTTATTGAAGATTGCAGTTCAGCAGGTAGAGTGATGAGGCAAAACTTACCTCAAACTTCGTTGTTGAACTTTAATCTCTCTCAAAAATGAAATTTTCATGTAATCAAATCCATCCTCATCCACCAAATAACCCTTTGAATCTGTATAATATTTGCAGGAAATGCGGTTGTTTATACAAACAGTTCAGAAAGTGGTATCCAGTCATGTTAACTATTTAACTACCAAACATCATTTACAAAGTAGAGTACCTGGGGGAGGGGGAAGGAAATCTAAGAAAGAGAGGCACTTTACAATATGGGAAAACAGTTTTCTTTTCTTTTTGAATAAGTAAAACAATTGCATTGCGAATTTGCAAGTCAACAAGGAGCTAACAAAATAAAAAAAACCAAAAAAAAAAAAAATTTTCCACAATTTTCAAACTTGTTTTAGCAGAATACCAAAGATGAACAGTAAAGTGTTAGCTTCAGCAAGACAGCAACAAAGAATCATATACATTGCTGGGAAAAAGCAGTTCTTTAACATCACTTCTTGTTATATCGAACCAACTATTTGGATTACATTCAAGAGAAGAGGGACACTTCTAGAATAATCCAGTAGAAGACACATAATTTTCATTTTTTTACTAATATACCTGACTCAAAATGATGTGTTAAGTTGCTTGGAGCCGATTTTCCAGAGAGTATCGATCAACAGTATCATTATTGCACAGAACAATACAGATGGAAACCACTACTCAGTTTTGAAGTTGTGCTCAATTGTTACTGCCCATAGTTGTTATCAACTTATTTGTATTGAAATTTATCCACTAGTAAACATGCTTTATATAAGGGATTAAATGCTTAATAATCAGCAGATTTATTGCTGAATTTTAAGCCTTCTATAGATGGAATGTAAAGCCTGAAAGAAAAACCAACCAATTCACCATAACAATACAGTTTTGGAGGAGGGGGATTTTACTATGGATGATCACAGGCATGTTTAAAAGATAACATTACCAACTGCAACTGGTTGAAGCAAAAAATTAAAATACAAGAGGCATCTCTAAGCAGGCATTTCAGCATAAAATAACTCAAGTGTCATATTTAACCATAAAATCAACTCAATAAGACTTAGTTCCAAACTAGTTGGAGTTGACTATATAAATCTTTTTTCTCCGTTCATTACAGTTAAAGGGTTATGTTTTCCATGAGGTTATTTGAAGTTAGGTCTAAAGGACCCAAATCAGGAGTAATTTTGCATAAAAAGACAGAACTGGATGTATTTCAAATAAATCAATTGTTTTATTAACAAACAAGGAACTCCCACAAGGATTTGATTAGTTCTATCAATAATTCAACTGGGCATTAGAACATACCTGATACTGTGATGGGAATAGCACCAAAAGCAAGAAGCTTCTCAAGGACATGCATTGCAATCTTTCCAGAACCACTAACAACACATCTGCAGAAGGATGGAAACAGTTAAAACAACTTAGCAACAAATAAACTTCAACATTAAGTCTTATGCTCTTCAATTTTTTTTCTTCTGTTTTTTTGGAGAAAAATGATTTATTTAGTTTCTTTATTATACTAGAAATATCCCCACATTCAGTAGGTCCCTAGAGCTCCTAACCCACCCATAAAAACTAGGAGCCAGGTAAAGTTGAGAAGATCCGAACTAGTGAGAATATAATCCTGCATTCACACAACTGATGAAGGAAAAAATGGAAAGGGAAAAAAACCCTTCACGTCTTATAAAACATTATAATAGAAATTGGCTCCAGTCAATGTAGTAAAAGATAAGTTCATTATTTATATTAACTAAAGTACCATTTATAAGCTTTTAAAATTTAAGTAATGAACCTTAGTCCCTTAAGTTCTTTGTTCATGTCTGCAAGGATAAGCTGAGCAAAGAAAACCTGCAAAATCAAGCCACGGGTGAAATTCCTGACATGGAAAAGAGAGATAGATTAAGGCTTAGTTTGGCAACACTAGCTAGAAGCTAGCTTCTGACTACTCAGCTTTTTGGTTTTTTCTGAAATGACCAAAATTACCATCTTGCATTTTAAACTTCTTTTAAACCATGAAGGGCAAAAATGTCAAATTAACATAAAGCTAAAAAGTTAGCTTTTTTTCCCTTTCCAAACACACACACACACACACACACACACAAAGAAAGGGAAACTGTCCAGTTTTGTGCACAAATAATAATGCATGAATGTTAATGCACAAACTCTCAATCATACAGAAAGAGAAGGAAAAAGATATTACACACCAGCCCATAACCTGTAGCTTCAGTTCGTAAGCTAGAACCAGACCAGATTATCCTAGGCCCCGTAAAACTTCCCTGCATAAGTAAGCCATGCATATGAAATCATCCACAGAAATTACAATCAAAAATAAAAACTTGAATTAGCACTAACATTAACTTGATGCATTAATTGATAATGCAGTATAAATATGACTTGGAGAGCACAAAACAATAGCGCTAAGAGACTATTGAGGCAAACTTAGAAATTGAAGGATGGCGTTCAACTGAATGAATTGCATGCATAGCCGGCAACTCTCTAGCGGCATCCATACTTTAATTGCATGATCGAGCAGCAACAAACAAATAGTAGCAGTAGTAATAAAGATGATGTTTATTTCATATCAGAACACCCCCCCCCCCCCCCCCAAAAAAAAAAAATCAATCTTCAAATAAAACAAAAGATTGGGACAAAAAATGGAACACAACCAAGAAAGAAAAGAGGAGGAAACAACGAAAAGAGAGACACCAGAAGAAAGTGGGGGAGCCAAAAAAATGAAACAGAACCTCAAGAGCCTTCCATACAAAAGCTTCAAAATTAGAAACAATAAAATTAAACAAATAAGAAGAAAATTGTACTTCTTTCTTAATGTGTCTGATTCTCTAGCTTCTTTCTATTCCAAAAGGCACATTTTCTAAAGCCACACAAAACAAACGTCTCCAAAGCCTAAGAAAGGACAGAACCCATTATATGGAACATGATTGTAGGGAAAAAAGGTACCTAGAAGAATTATTGGACAGTTATATTTTTCTCTGTATACGACAGATTCACAATTTACACAATTATGTTTACAATGTAGAAAACTGTTCAATAAGAAATGCAGCTTGTACCTGAATATGACTGGCTAGACGACGATACTGTCCAAACATATAACCCATTTCGCGAGCACCAACACCCATCTCCTCTGAAGGAAGATCCTAATAATCAGGAACAACAAAACAAAGAGTAGATTCTCCTGTCTTAGCAAAAAAGAAATATTATACATATATATATACACAAGAGAAAGCATATAACCAGCATACTCAAAAATTTTGTAAATAATCTTCTGTGGGTTTAAAATGAATGGAAGAATATCTCTCTTTCCAGGCTACCTTATCGGGACCCAAATAACGATATAGCTCATCCATAAAACTCTGACAAAAGCGCATGATCTGAAAATGTGGGTTTCAACAAATTATAATAATAAGTAAAAATAAAAAGAATTATAACATCCTTTTTTTTAACAAAAAAAAGAAAAATAACAGTTAAAAATGGACGCAACACAAGGACTTCCTAGGGGGAAAAAGAATAAGAACCTCTCAAGAACTCATCATCAAAAGAAAAGACATTCTCAAACAAAAATAACACCTCATTGTCACTTTTTCCTCTTGGATCAAAATCACTACCACCAGCAGCGCCGCCAAGTTTATAAGGAGATAAGGCACTCTTTAATGTCTGCAAATAAGTAAAAACAGAACATTATTACATAATCACAGGCTTAAATTCGCTTCTTATCTGTAATATTTATCCCATAGGAAAATATGGCAGCAAAATTCAATCTGATATGGATGCGGTAATTTCAATAAGGAGAAAAGCTACCAAGAGGAAGCATTTCCATTGCTCCTAGTGAGTGATATTGTGCAAACTATCTACATTCCAGTGATTTATCAATTCAGATCAGTTTGGAGAACAGCCAAATACTTTTCATTTAAAGCTCTCCACTGACGCAACTTTATCCTAAAGACTAGAATAAACGAGATGAATACTCTGATGATTGGAAACTCTTATATATATATATATATATATATATCTGTATGCATATATATTTTTTGATGATCACACACAACAAACAAAAGAAAAGAGGGAAAATGCATATGGTAGGATTTAAATGAGACATTAAAAGAGTAGGTTTACAAGTCATCCTGCTGAGTTAATTGAGAAAATTTAGAGAATTTTCACAACAGGATCATTTCATAGCATGTTAACAGAATGTGGTTGAGAACAAGAAGTATGATTTCATTTTCAGGTGGTTGCCAGGAATTGATAAATATTATCAACAGTTGATAAGATTTTACGCGATGTTGTTTGTAATCACAAACATAATTCACCATTACTCCTCTCTGTCCAAACAAGCCACTAACCAGGACATGAAAACAATAACAAATCCAAAAAAATAAAATAAAAAATAAAAGAAAGAGAGAGAGAGAGAGAGAGAGAGAGAGAGAAGGTAAGGAAAAGAAAACAATAGAGGGGAAAGGAAACAAAACTAAATGTAAAACAAAAAGATGCTGCCGAGCGATTGTCTTCTATTTAGGATGAAAAGAAAAAAAGTCTGACTCCAATCCTAAACCTTCTAGGAGCTTGTCTCTGGTTGCCAGAATATACATGAGTCCAAACCAGTACAGGGTTCCTAAATGCAGCAAAATGCAGGTATGCAAATTAACTTTAAACTGGAAAGCTTGACCCGGCAAGGTTTAATACATAATTTTAACAACAAACTAAATAAGGAGAATCTGGAAGAACACAGGCACTAGAATTAACAATTATACCTGTTGGAAACCTAGAAACTTTGCAACACTTAAGTTCATTGACGGATGAAAACGAAGGCCTCCCCTACCAGGGCCTAAGGTCTGGTTGAATTGAACGCGGAAGCCTCGATTGACATGTGTCTCACCCCGATCATCAACCCAAGGGACTCGGAAAAGAATCATACGCTCAGGTTCTAGCAAGCGCTCCATCATGTTGACATAGCTGAAACGTTATACTGCCACTAAGTGAGAATATCGATAAATTTCACAGAAACCATGTTTTTCACTGAATGATGGAGTTCTAATCAATCATAATTCATCCGTGACATAACTCACTGAGGATTTTTTGCAATCACTCTTTCTAAAGCATGAACCACTTCTTGTGTGCACTGTATGAACTCAACCTCATGAGGATCCCTCTTCATTGCAGCTTCAACAATTGAACCAGCCGTTTTTGACATAAGAGCTTTGGTTTAAGAAAACCAGCAGAGGAATGTCAAAAGAAAAAAGGGTCAGAACGCAAAATTTAGATTGCCTTCCAATTAAAAAAAAAAAAGGACAATACGTATGCAAGCAATAGGAGAATATTCAAATAAATAAAACAGAACGAAATGAGCATTACCAAATATCCATATAACCACATCGATAAAATCTGCAAAAACATTCTCCAATATCCATATTTACTGCATATCCATTTAAGTATTTTTTATTCATTTCTATGAATGTCAAATCTCGCCACTAGCCAAGGTAATTTGGGAAAAAAAGTCATATAACTTACATTATAATCAGTGTGATAAAGTCGCTTACAAGTCAAAGAAGACGCAGAATTGCACGTTAAATTTACTGAAGTTTTAGACATACTAAAGAGCAAAGAACTTTATGTTGAATAGAAAGACTATCACACAACACCCAGAAAGCGTTTTTGTTTTGTGGAGGGCCAGAGTGGGGAAGTGGAAGAAAAAAGCTGGGTTTTGCTACCCCTGTTGCATAGTTGGTTTCCATATGAACTTCATCCATCTGTGAATTAATTTTTTTGGATTTCATACATCATTTTGGATAAAATTGATGTTTAGAGTGTGTGTATATCTTTCTCTTTCTCCTCATAGTGTACAGGGATTCCACTCCATCAGTACTGCACACAAAAATATATATATTTAATCTCATGATTCTCATATATATAACAAATGCAAAATGAAAGAATAAATTAATACATCATTTTCCCATAAAACACAAGAATACTTTTATATAAAAGTGCCGAGCAAGAACAAGGAACATAAAACAAATAGGTAAACCAACCTTTTACATAAATGGGTTTGTCGACAACAATTTTGTCTTTGGAAGCCATTTGGAGACGAAGAGCCTCTTTGTGCAGTAAACTATTGTTGTGTTCTTCCAGTGCACTCATCTGCATATTCCTACTGCCTTCATTACCATAAGGATTTCTTCTGTGCTTCCTACCATATTCTCTACAAACAGAGCAGAATATCCTTGCTGTCCCTTCCTTCACATCAACGTATGCCCACTTGTATGTGTCAGCCCATTCCTCTCTCCATCTTTTAACCACCTTCTTCTTCCTTTTTGCAGGTTGTGTTTTTGACAAGTCTTGATCTTCACTGGAAAGTTGGGAAACCATCACCATCTGTTTGCTATCATCATGCTCCTCAGTTGAAGGCTCTCGGGGTGGGCCACTAATAAGGGGAGTGCTCGCAAATGTTGGATCATCATCCCCAGGCCCAATTTCTAAGTCAATTTCTTCTCCAAGCTCCCTAACGACCAGGTGATGTCTCTGTGCTTGCTGAATTAAGTTCATATCATCCATCGTAGAATTCATCCCTAGCCCACTGACCGGTAGCAACATTCAGCATGACAGTAGTTAAACCCACACTTCAAAATCCTATACTACCTGCACATAGATAAGCATAAATGAAATAGAACATAGAAAAAGTAGAGATACAGACATAAGTTGATTAATTATAGTAGTAAACACAACCATACAATTCAACTTGTCCTGAGACAAACTCATTTATATAAGACACTGGAACTTTCTCGATAATCATGAATCCTATTTAGAACTCTGACTTGAAATCCTACCTAGAAACCCAAACATTTTTAGCACTGATACCCAGACGTCAAAACTATAACAAGAAGCTATGTTACAAGGACTCGGGTATGAGTATTGGTGCGAGTATGTACCAAGCCAGTCACATAGAATGTGGTTTGATGTTTTCCTCAATATGTGGCATGAAGGGGGTTGGCTTAGTTGGAGCACTATTTCAAGGCACGGATTGCTTAAGCGTGGATCTTTTATACGTATCCTTACATACATATATATATATATTGATAACGAAGAACCCCCACAAGGTAGGACCACATTGGACCCACCCGAAGGAGTAATTATTCTAAATGACTGTCACATCGTATGACGACCTCCGTGATTTAATTAAGATAAGGATAACATCACAATGACAGTCACATAAAATAATTTTCCCTCTTCTAGAGAGCAAACCACAGGCCTGTGAACCCCCACAAGACCCTGAGACCAGGTCATTCATGTGTATTCATATATAATTCCAAATTTTCAATTATGAAAGACAAACGAGATAAAACCAATTCAATATTCTAATTAGTAAATAAACAACTATTCTATTGTCCCTTTTCCTTTCATTTCTCTATAGTATGTATCATAGATTTATTTATTTTTTTTTTTTTGGGATCGCCATATTTCACAATGCAAATCGCGAGTGAATCATGATTGGGGTTGAATAATCTGGATTGTGATTCCATAGGGGGTGAGTGATCCCAATAACTATGTGTCAAACCTCCTAAATAATTAATTTTATGAGAATATGTATCCAAAAGTTAGATTTGATACATAAGAAACGCCATGAACATTTAAATATAATATATATCATATAATATAATGATTAATGACATTAGATATTGTTATTATTCACAGATATTCGAAATTAAATGGGATTTGGAGGGCTAGAAAATTTTCTTTATTGTCAAATGTGAGCCGACTCTTCTTCAAATATTATTAAAAACTAAGGTGTCATTTGGTTTGTTTTTCTATTTTTTATTTTCTATTTTTGTTTTCTGTTTTTTGTTTTGAGCTCATTTGCCATTTTGAGCTTTTGAAAATAAGGAAAACAACTCAAAACACATTTAGTTACTTGTGTTTTCAAAATTTGTTTTAGAAAACAGAAAATATGTTTACATACAAAATAAAAAATGGCAAAAATTCGTTTTGAGTGTTTTCAATCCAAAACAAAGAAAATCTCAAAATAAGGAAAATAGAGCATTTTCTATTTCCTTATTTTGGGATTTTCAAAACATAAAACACATTAAACAAAAAAGAAAAGCAAACCAAATGCCACCTAAATAATCCAAATACCCAATTTGAGTAAGAGGATCGCACACATATCTCATACACACTGGAGGACACAGGGAAGGCTAGAGGCCATAACCCCTAAATTTTTTATAATTTTCTTATGATCCCTTACTTTATTTTTTTTATTGATCCCCCCAAATTATGGAAAAATTCACGTTGGTCCCCTCAAAAAACTAATAATTTTACCTTGGCTCCCTCATTCAAATTCCAAATATGTTGTTGCTCATACGCATACCCTTAACATATAGTGAAATAGAAGAGTTCTTATATAATAACAAGAAGTTACCCCAAATTATTGTAACACCCCATGAAGGCAAGGTCTTAATATTTTTTGATGGGTTTCAAATAAATTTAAAATATTCAATCACATTAGACATCACAATAGGCATATGTGGTCATTTTCATCAAAGAACCACTCTTTCTTTCCTTAGGAGGAACTTAATCATCATATCTTAACATAGAAAAAAACAAAGTCAACTCACAAATAGGGATATCAATTTTTCCCTAACCCGATAAGGGCGGCTCTTTTTAGATTAACAAGTAATAAAATCAGGGATTAAAAAAACTAGATGAGTGGATTGGGAAAGCAAGGTACCATATCCGATTACCCGCTTCCTTTCCCCAATACAAAACATTAGCTATATCATTGCCATGATCAATTGTTCACCATTGATGTAGAAAAGTGTGAATATATACGTATAGTCGTATATTATATATAAGTTTTTTTATTCAATAAACCCCATATTTCAAGGATAAAATTAATATTTTGCTTTGGGTAAGAGATGCGATTAACCAGGGATCAAGCATAGGTAATCTAGTCTATAATCCATTGCAGACATGGCGATACCCACCCCCATCCAACTCGTTTCCATCCCTATCTACAAAACAAAGATTACCAAAAACAAACTGCCAAAAATTCACCCATGAAATCCAAATGATTCCTATACTTACCACCGCTAACATTGTCCCCATTCATTCAGGCTGCATCTTTGCATTTCCATAGCACTTCTCTAAGGGGGCCCCAAAACTAAAAAAATTATATTGCTTTAATCTTTGTCTCCTAAAGCAAAATAATACACTTCCAAAATGCAAACCAACCAAAGACTTGAACCCACACCAAATCCCCGTTTATTCTTAATTCCCTCAAGTACAGTAGCACAGTAATTCAAAAACAAACAGTGTAATCCAACAAATACAGTTTCAAAAATTAATTCCGGGAACCAAAACGCAAACCCAAATAAAAAAATTAAAACCACAGAGTACCTGAATTGAAGTATCGACACTCTTTTTAAGTCTTCTCTGAACTTGCTCGTCGCGCACAACTGCAAAGGGCTACGATATAAGACAACTACTGCGCGATCGTGTTGATTAACGGAAATAGTTAGTCGGTCGGCGATCGGATTATTCCCCAATTCCGTCTCTCGCTCTGCTTAATCTATATGTATATGTATGTATATGTGGAGAGGGAGAGAGAGAGAGAGAGAGAGAGAGAGAGAGGGGGGGGGGGGCGCGGCTTAGCAGTGAGTTGTGAGAGAGCGGTGATTTGTATCAAACTAACTGCAATTGTACATATCTATACCGTTTAGGCGTTTACATACGAGGTAAAAAATCGGAGGTCGAAGAATCTGAGGAAAGAATGATTTTTTTTAATCACACGCGCTCTAGATGGCGCGCGGGTGATATACTGGTTATGCAGCACCGTGTGGTAGAAAGTGGGCCGGGCCTACTGTTAAGTTAATGATATTTTTATAATAATTTTTTTCATGTCCATTTTTCTAATAAATAATTTTAATTTCTTAATTTTACTCGAATAAATTTTTTTTTGGGTAATTACTCGAATAAAAATTACTAACAATAGTACACATTTTGGTACATTTTACAACAATCTTAAAAACCCAAAAAGGAGTTAAGTAAATAAATGTAAATTGCTTCAATGCTCAAAATAATAAAAATTATAATTATAATAAAAATTTTGATTTATTGCTCTGATAATTTCTTGTTAGGGATCTCCCTCATTTGTTAACATTTTTTTTTATATTTATAACTGTGTAGAATATAAGAATATTGTAAAAAAAAAAAAAATTATAAAACGGTTATAACACTAATTATTCTTTATGACCAAGGAGAGACCTAAAATTTTATAATAAATGGAAGTAAAAGAAAAATAAAAAGTACAAAAAAAAAATAAAAGATTCTAATATTACAAGGACTAAAATTACAAAGAAATATCATGTTTCAAATAATCTGATTGTTGTAGACATAAACCTTATTATCTAAAATAAGGAATGTGACATGGTAAAGTAACCACCAATATCCAGAATTAAGGAATTGGATTTCCTGCGAAAGAGTGGCCATCATCTTTCTTCATGATAAGAGTCCATTTGGAGTACATCAAAAACCTCCAACTTTTTATAGTTTTCTCCAATTTTTTTCTAACTTCCACAAATTTTTACCAAGTACCTTTTTTTCAAAAACAACACATGACAACGCCAAGATAAAAATTGTAAGGAGTTTAAAGTTTTTTGACACTCCAAACAGGCTCTAATTTCTGCTTTTCTATTGTTTATGTAGTGGCCAGAGAATGTTTCAATGGCAATCTGACACAAAAATGAAGGTTTGTTTTTCTTGATCTCATAATAACTTTCTTCCTCAATCCTAAATTAGACCAAAGAAAGTCTCCTCCATCTGGAAGCCTAGTCAGCTTTGATCGAACCTGCATCAAGAGTATCAGTTTGTAACATTGTGCTAAACCCCCAAAAGCCGCTAGATTTATTTTACCTTTCAAAAAAAAAAAAAAAACCCAAAAGAAAAACCAAAACCTTAAAACCAAGAATTTATTCATGATTCCATGGAAAACAACTGCTCATTGCATCTCAAACAGAGACGATCAAAAAAAAAAAAAGTTCAATCAATTAACTACATGTAACTGCTAACATAGTAGTTATTAGGAAGTGCATTGAGGGAAACTGCAGCACGAGAGGTTTGAGTCTTGTGATAAAATGTCTCCTGGGATCCCACTGCCACTATAATGGACAAAGACAAGTCAAATTGCTTCTTTCCGACTTCCAAAGTGATCCAACAAGCATTTAGTAGAAGTATCCCAGAACCTGGCCGCCAACGTTCTGTCTGATTGCCTCTTCGTGATCCAAAACACCATTTGGCGTTGTAATCACCATGTATCCCCACTGCATATGAAGAGAACTTTGTTATATTGAATCAATTTATGCATGAAGCTCAGTGAATTAATTGACATTAAAGCCGCGAGTAAACATCTCACAAAGAATTGATAATTATTTGAAAAGGGAAACTGAGGATAGAAACTTCCAATTCATAATGACATGGAAGCATAGATAAAGGTTGTGGGTTCACAGTTGTGTTGCCGTTGGGTCTAGTGATACTTGGTGGTGGTGGTGGGCATTATTGGGTTAAGTGTTTAAGGTAGTTATGCTAGATAGAGAAAGAAAGCAATAATGACGAGTTGGGTAAAGCAAATAGTGCAGTTTCACTGAAGATGTTAAAGATGAGTTCACTGTGTTGATGAACGGTTATAGGTGGCTCGACCATAAATTGTGATGGAGGTTCGGCCATGGAAATTGTTGCTAAAACCGAAGCTTGATTAGGGAGGGGTGGTGGATGGTGCAGGTGGCCACCGAAGACAAGAAGTTAGGTGAAGATTTTGGGACACAAATCAGAGAGTAAAGGTGAGAGAACAGGCAAGGGTCTTCATTTATTAGTGTAAAAATTGATTAAGGATAGATTTGGAAATTCAAAAAAAAAAAAAAACAAAAAAAATGATAATGCGTTTCAGTCAACTTCTGTTAGTCGACTAACAGACTTTTGATGGGAAGGGAGAACCTGTCATGCAAAAACAAAGGTAGAGGGTGCCAATGAATTTCCAATAGATAAAATAAACTAGAATCCAATCTATGATCAGTTAGTAATCTCCTGCAGTTCATGATAATGTTTCCCAGAGTTAATTTCTCTCAACAAGTCCCCTATCATGTATGAACTTGCTATTTTCCCCTTGACCAACATTCATCTTGGAAGGAGTTAAGAAAATTTGGCCATCTAAAAATTTAGAGTCCAAACAAAAGGTCACAACCTGCTGGCTTCATGTAATAGTATGGATAATTAGAATATAATTATACTCATAAAAAAATTAATTAGAATATAATTATAATAACCAGTTCTTTATGTTCATCTCTTTTGCCTGGCAGAAAAATAGTTCACTTGCTAAAACAGAAATAAATCACACTGACCTGATGTGTTGGAAGTTTCAGCAATCTATACTTCTCAATATCTTGGGCCTTAATGTCCTGTCTATACATGAGAGCTCGGCAATCCTTGATCCTGCCTTGCAGTTCCACAGTTATCCTTCCAACTCTGTGAGGATCATGTACTTGGAAATCTTTGATATATCCTGTATAGTAGATTAAGTCTCAGTAACAATACAATGTGGAAGAAGTAAGTAGCATTCAAAGACCCTCAAGAAACTAGTACCATGTATCATCCACTCTTGAGTTATTTAACAATTTGAAATACCAAAAAAATTGGGATAGACCAAAGATAGAAACTTCTTTTTCACTTTCTTTGTTTTTCTTGAACACCATATCCATCTTTGCAGCTGCTATGGTCTCTTTGAAGTCGTACTAGATAGACCCAGGCTATTCGGAGTAACTTGTGTGTGCTTAAGGGGGGAAAATGCAAACAGCTGACCTTAAATCTCCTTTCCCCAGGATGCCTATTTTGATGGTGATGCATTAATGATATCAAAGCCAGTTTTAGTAGGCCATTTCTGGAATTACAGGCCATAAACTCCGAACTCTTGCAAATTAAACCAACATATTCTTTGATATCATAAAAGATTACAAATGGACAACAATCTAAGAAGTACAAACACTTCTAGGAAGCAAGGACACTTCCAACATTTCTAAAAGATAAGTATATTTCAATATAAAAGCGAATAAATAATTAATTTTTCATGTATACATATAAAAATATATATTTAATTGTTAACATGTCCCCTTAGTGTCGTTTTCCAATATTTTTTTCCAAGAAAATTAACGTATTTGTGTGTCTGTGTCATGCAGTATCTATATTGCTTGTCCACATCCATACTTCTTAGATCCACGTTGTGTCCATGTCAAGCACTGAAACTCACAGATGCACTCTGCTTATAAGTGTTGGACACTTGTCTAAATGTTTCTTATTATTTTTAAATTTGTTAGAATTTGGCATTTAAAGGACACATATCCATCACTTAAACAAAGCCGAAACACATTGTAACTTTGAAGACAAAAATTGAAATTAAATAACAAGATAACATGAATTTATATCAATTAATCATTTCTCCTTTAATTTTTCTCCCAAACTGGGAATTTTGTGTTTTAAAGTTCCTAAAGTTAAAAATAAAATTTTCTAAAATACAAAAGCATATAGATAGAAGAAAAATAAATTAGTTGCTTCTCATATATATAAAATATATCTATTAGTCCCATCCTGATTTTTTTTAAAGGGGAAGATTACCAAAAAATGGACTTTTGTTAAAATAATTCAATTTTCATAAATACAATTTCTGAAACTCAAAAGAAGTGAACTTGTAAGAATCTAAATTCCAAACCCATGAATTTTGACCCTTTTTTTTTTTTTTTTCAACTAACAGAACCCCAGAAAGCTATTAAGCATTAGCTTTTGTAATCCCTCTTTAATTCTCTCCTCTTCCCACAAATCCTAATTACTATATATATATATATATATATACATGAAGATGTCACATTTGAAGAGAGCGAAGCTAGCGTTCCCTTCGCATTTGAGTTTGATGGAGGAGAAGAGGGAGCACTTGAACCAAACCCAACTCAAGCAACATCTTTACTGGATTAAAGAAGAGAAAAAGAAAGAAAGGAAAAAAGGGGCAAACTTTAACTGGAAGAACCATATTAAAAAAGAGACCTTCAGCGAACTGAAAAATGCATATTTCTTGACATAAAGAAAAAAGGACAGAGTTTAACAGGAAGAACTATATTGAAAATTGGTTTTCCATCTTTAGGTCAACGAACTTGAAAATGCATTTTTGACCTAAAATTTGGTTCAAATGCAATTGATTCTGAGCCAGGTGCAACTCATTCTGAGCCAAGCACAACTTATTTCTGAAACTCATTTTGTTAAGGCCATATATACACACATCCACCCAAGAAAACAAAAAGATTTATGGGAAATAAGTTCCATCCTAGCGCAGAATCCGTTGTACATGGCATTAACTCTTGTACAAAAATAAGTTGCAACTAGCGCAGAATTAGTTGCACCCAGTGCAGAAACAGTTGCCCTCGAACCAAATTTTAGTCAACTTTTGATATCCTTCTCCTCTCACCCCCCCCCCCCAACACACAAACAGAGCCTTTGCAAAGCAAAAGGTGAGATTGAGAAGAAAAACATTGAACCAAACTCATCTCCATCCTCATGCCAGATGGTACATTGAAAAAATATTCATGCTTGTGATTGGATTCTCCTATATTTCTGTTTTTTTTTCTATTTTCCAGTCTCATTTTTTTTTCATTTAATAATTCAATCAGTTGTTCAAGCCCTCATTCCACCCTTAGCTAGCTGTAGATTAATTTACAAAGATTGCAGTCTTGAAAATTGATACCAATATGCAACTTATCGATGTATAATATGAACAATTAGGGTTTGTGGAAAGAGAAGAGAATTAAATATGAATTAAAAGAGTTAATACTCAAAAGGCTTTGGGGATTTTTTTTTTTTTTTTCAGTTGAAAAGTCAAAGTTCATGGGTTTGAAATTTAAATTTTTAAAATTCATGTCTTTTGAGTTTCAGAAATAGTGCTCATGAAAATTAAATTATTTTATCCAAAGCCTGCTTTTTTTCAATTTTCCCTTTTCCGAAATCACTATCTCAGAGTACTCCTACTTGTGTATGCATCCATAGTTCTTAGCCATCAATCAAACCCCTACACAAAATCTATCACAAACCTCTGCCGTAACCTAGTAGCTGGAAATATAAAAGCGACAATAAGTAAATCTGTCAAGAATGATTCCCACCACCTGATAATTTCCACCATAAGTTCCAATAGAAACTTAGAATGCAACTTGTTGAAAGATTTCAATATGTCGAAATCTTTCAACATATTGAATTCAAAACGCTTACTTTAAAACCGCTCGAATCTTGAGAAAACTAGAAAAGAATTCCACACAATGTTCCTTATTAGGGGAAATCGAAACAACCCATCTAAACAACATCCCGCAAACCGTCAAAAAGGTAAATTAATCCGGCCGACCCAGTTCAATTTTGGATAACAGAGTGTAAATCGAAAAACAAGAACCCTAAAAGAAAGATGCAGGGATAAGTAAATACCTCGATATTTCATGATATTGAGGAAGGAGGCCATGACATTGGAAATAGGTTGAAGCTTAGCTGTTGCAAAGCCTCTCTTCTCTGCATTGACTATCGTCCTCAACGCATCGTTCAATATCCTCCTACCCATTTTCACTACCAAACGTTCTCGGCGACCAGCAGTGAAGCCCCCAAATCCTCCAACTCTCTCTCTCTCTCTCTCTCTCTCTCTGCGACAACCCGGAGCTTCAAAATCGCAGGCGTAATAAGACCCAGGTGAGGGGGGCTGCAGTCGCGTACTGACTGCAGCGGCTGCAGTCGGATGAAACGGTGCCGTTTTGCCAAAAAACCCGTTAATTTGCTGAGATATGTTAGACGGAAAAGGCTGAGTGCGGAGAAAAAAAAAAACAAAAATAATTAAAAAATAAAATATTTTTTTATTTTATTTAATCATGTTAAAAATATTTTTATTTTATTTTATTTTTTAACCTAATCAAATAAAAATTAATTATTTTTATTTATACTTTTTTTTCTATGCACTCATGCTTTTCCGTCTAACATGTCTCAACAAATTAACATGTTTCTGGGCAAAACGGCACCATTTCATCTGACTGCAGTCGCTGCCCCTTCACCCAATAAAACCAAGTGAAAAGATTAAAAAAAAAAGGGTTGATTTTTTTTGGTAGTGTCCAAAAGTGAAAAAAATTATTTTTTATGATTCAAAAAATTTAAAAAGATAAAAGAATAATTTTAATCATTTTAAAAATTTCAAAAAGTCGGAGTTATCAAAAAAAAAAAAAAAAAAAACGACAATTACAAGCGCAGCTTAAATCTTAGATGAAAAAAGAGAGAAATTTTACGAAATGAAAAACAAAAAGATAAATTAATATTTTTTTTGTTAAAAAAGCTAAAATAAAAATACTTACCTTTTCCAATATTTTAGTAAAAAAAAACTTTTTTTTTTCACCGCATATTAATTTTGTAATTAATATGTTCAGTTCTCGCAAAATTATTTTATAGCAAACTGCTTGTTATTATTGAAAGCGCAGAGATAAAGAGACCGTTTGGATGTTCAAAAAAAAGAAAAAAATCTTAATTTTGGGTTTTTTTTGTGTATTTTTTTAGTTATATTTTTTTGTGTTTGGTGGAATAAAATGTAATTTTAACATTTTTTTATAACTTTTAAATATTTGATAAACTTTTTACTGTAATAAAACAAAAAAGTAATAACTTTTTTATGTGTTTAATAAACTTTTTACTATAGCAAAGCAATAAAGTAATAATTTTTATATGATTGGTAAAACTTTTAATTTTATTTTTTACTGTAACAAAACAAAAAAGTGAGAAAAATTGTAACTCTACCAAACGTACCAAAAATTATAAAATGTAACTTTTTCTACTTTTTTGCTAATTTTTGAGCTTCCAAACGGGCTAATTTACCACAGAATAGTTTGAATGTAGTACTTCCCCCCCCCCCCCCCCCCAAAAGAAAAAAAAAAACCTAAGGAAAATGATCAGAGTAGAAACCCCTTACAACAGCTTAATTTGAACATCCCAAGCTTCCATCAGAGCAGCATTACATGTCTGATTGCATAAAAAAATTAAAAAAAGAAAGACACCCAATCGATACAATTTACAAAGACTACTCAGATCTCTTCCAAACCACCAAGACAGTGGCTCCTCCATCAGTAAGAGGAAGAAATTAAGATTCAATTAATTTTACAGATGCTATTCAAAAAAATGAAAAAAAAAATTTACAAGTGGTGGCTCCTAGAATCCTTATCTACAATCAATCTAACAAAATAACAAAGAAATAAAAATAAAATAAAATAAAAGAGCAACTCAGTACACAAAATCCCTGCATTGCAGGATCTGTAAAGGATCAAATATAGACAGTCTTCTCTATGCAAGCAGAGAAAGACTGATTTCAGGATTCAACCCTCGACCACCAAAGTCGCAAAACATCTTAAGCACTGCTCTAACAAAGTGCTTAATATTATGACAGAATTAGAGGTAGGGGTATTTAAAAAATGGATGATCTTAATAACCTTAGTTCAGTAGCAAGGAGACAATGGCACAAAAATTCAGGGGCAGGAGAATAGCTTTCTCAAACAGAAAACTGCTGTCAAAATCCAAAATACAGTCCTATGGTGGAATTCCAGTATATAAACCTGCTTGAGATGACAAAGCCTGTATGCATTTTTCCTTCATTTCACATTGCTCCAAGGCCCTTTCAAATGCAGCAAATACCACTAGGGGTTGTCGCATCAAAGCACTCCTGTACTTTACCACAAATCTCACTTCAAAATTTATACTTTAAATCATCCTACTTTATCCCCTATACTTTTAAATTATCCCACTCTATCCTTCCATAAGTTATTGTTAAAAAAAAATGACAGTACCCGTGACAATTTCCATCAATAAATTTGATGGAAGGGGCAAAGTGGGACATTTTAAAGTATAAAGAGCAAAGTAAAACGATTTCAACCACATAGGCCAAAGTGAAATTGGACACAATATACTGGAGTGCTTTTTTCGATAACGACTGGATGGCTTCAACTTCATTCCCATGGAAATCCAAGTAACATGCTGTAATCATGTAGAGCTTTCTTTGTATGAACATTTTAAAGCTTCTCCCAGCAGTCTCCCTCACTCCAGCCATTTACACCATTTACAAATTGAGTTCCACATGAAAAACTCCAGCACCAACATTAGGGCATGCCTCGGCATAAATAGAAACCCAAAGGCTCCCCAGAAGGCAAGTTAGGGTCAAGAATAAGGAAGAGGTCACTCTCTTGCATGTGAGACAGCATAATCTTTGATCATCTGCTTCAGGTGCTGCAAGAAGATATCATAGCCATAACTGAACGTTAATATCATAAGAGGCTTGTAAAACAGGAAATTATTCAGTGCAGACTGCCAGAAAAGAATTCAATGATAAATTGATGGGTTCAGATTAATAACCTTTAATTCTTCATGTAGCACGATAAATATTTTCTTCAGCCGTTTATGTCTCTGCACGAGTTCAATTTTAATCAAGTCATACTAGAAGTCCAAGAAGAAGAATATGAAGAATTACTACAAATGTAGTCAGTAATCATATATCCTATTACTGCCAAAACAACCAATTTCAATGCAATTATTTGATCCCAGTCTTCAAAGGTTTTCTTGGACATATCCGGAGGCATTCCTTGTGTTTGCCAAACAACAATCAATCTGATATTTGCCAAATATTAAAGCATATCTGGTCAATTATGAACAGCAAATTCATGCACATTAAAAGACTGATTAGTGAAGGAAGGAGGACTATTCAATCAGCAAGGTTCACAGGGAGCCTACACTGGAAAGATATTTCAAATGAAAAGAGCTTTCAAATCACCAGATGATTTCCAGGTCAATCACCGTAATTCTTGTTGAGTTAGCTTGATATACATTGGACCCATTTTCTATTAGTTTAAGCTTTTTAGGACAATTGGTGACTTAATATGGGATGAAAACTTCTCTTCATTCGTGGAGTGTTCCCCTCGTTCCTTTTCTCTTGGGCTGGTATGCCACGGGCATTCTTTTCAATCTTGTACCCACGGAGCTCCTTACTCCCATCCTCTCCATCGAATTAAAGTAACGTAAGGAGGGGCCACTATCAATTGAATAAGCGTATCAAAGAGGATGAGGTCTAGCCTGCTTGAGGGGCCTGAAAAGCCACCCGCTAACTTGGTTGATGCGGAATCCAATGCCGGTGATTTGGTATCAGAGATCTTGTTTTAGGAAGTTCAGGATTCAAGTCTTATTATCATGTTAGTTCCCCCATTTATTATTGTTCAATCAGTTATATTTCAGTTGGTATACTTGATTGGTTTGATCCAACTTGATTGGTTTGATTTGCCTACTTTTTGCTTCATGTGCAAGATGAGGTTGTACATGAGGAGTGTTAAGTTAGCTTGATAAACATTAGAGAGCTCATTTATTAGCAACTTAAGCTTTAGGACAATTGATAACTTAACAATACTCAAGCAGTAGAGTAGAAGGAACAAAGAAAATGCCAATTTCTAAGTTGAAAACAACCTTCACCAGCCATGAAATCCCCCAAAGCAAATATAGCCCTAGCAGTGATGATGATCGTCTGTGCAAAAAGTGTCAGGGCTTGGAGAATTAAGCACACAACTAATATGTTGAACCTAAAAGAGCAAGGTCTCTATGATTGGTATTTTTTCAATCTGATTTCCAATATGCCGACTTTTTGAAGTATCATGTTATAGGAGTTAATCCAGATTACAAGACAGAGATCAAGAAGAATACCATAAGTTGCTAAATACAGGGGAAATACAATGTTAGATTGACAAACAAATTTTCCATAATTGATAGCCAGTGGTTCAAGCATTGTATGATATCCATGTATATAAAACCTAAAATGAGAGAAACAAAAATAAAACTAACCGCCCCACACAGACGATACGATTCCTTTAACTGCCCCAAAATATTACAATATTTTTCCATATCCCTCCCTTTAGCAGTTTCAAGGTCCCTTCCCAGTTTATCAAATTCATTCCTGCAACAGAAGAAACCATAACCAACAAGAATTTGTACCCACAGATCCAATTCAACATTGATCAAACAATAGCACTGCCCAAAGCCCTGAACTAGCAGGTAAAATTTTCATACCTGTAGCTCTCTAGGGTCTTGTTCAATGAGCAGTAGCTATCATACTTCTCACGATATTCCTGCACATATTCTTTGTACCTAAAAATGCATAAAGACAGTCAATATAAAATATGAGAAGATGTCATAATTTAAAGTGCCATATAACATATAGAAGATAATATGCAATAGAAAATGATATTAATTAATGTAAGAAACCTCTGCAACTACTTACTGAGAAAAGTCCTTTATTGGTCCCTTAAGCTCTGCCTCCTCCTTTTCATACTTGGAATATGAACAACTATTCTCATCTGAAGAAGATTCTCTCCTCTTTACACCCCCTTCATTACTCTCAGTTAAAGAAGTATCTTTTCTTATATCACTCAAGTCTGCCAATGTAATTGATTTTTGTATTTTACTTTCCTTTTTGGGATGAGAAACAGGTCCCCATTTAGAATCATGCTGTTGTGGTGCACTGACAGATGCTTTCTTGTGAGTATCTCCATACCCTTCTAGACTAATCCCCTGGCTTGTTCTAGCTTCATTATGTCTAAGCTTACCACTTACATCTGCTAATTTATTATTAACAACTTCAGGGCGATCTACTCTTGGTATGTGCTGTGGGCCTTGTGGTTGAGATTGCACAACCTTATGGTGTGGTCTTGAAAAGTCTTCAACATGATGTCCAAGCGATGTCCTCCTAGATGAGCCCTCTGAATTGCTAAGGGTCCCAACCCTTAAATGGGATGGGGATGGCTTTCCTGAGTCTAAAGTTGTTTTTCCAGTAGATTTTCCCTCTCTTAAATCTGAGTTCCAGTAATCTGAAGAGCTTGTTTTGTTCTCTGACTGTTTAAATGAACTTTTTCTTTCCAATTCCTTCTTCACCCCAGGAGTTTCGTCAGGCAAAGGCTCACGAAGTTCACCCAATTCCAAGTCTGAAAACTCTCTTTGAAGTTTTTTGCCACTTCCATTTATGAGGGGGGACCTTTCCACATCAATCCTGTTGCTATCTTGTAGCGAATAACCCATGTGAGAGTTTGAAACCTCTCCAGCCTCCTTAAATTTCCCACCGAGTTGACCATGTTTCCCATAAGAATGAGAGTCAAAGTGTGTTGAGGGTTTCACTCCGAAAGCACCTTCCTTAGAATTTTTTGGTATCTTTTTCTCTTTGGTGAAAAAATCGTCATCTTGCATTTCCCTAGAAACTTTATCTCTTTGGGCAGATAAAACCTCATGTGAATGACGATTTCTTTCAGAAAATTTAGTGGCAGATCCCAAGTTCTCAGTCATACTGGGTCTATCAACTATGTCAGAAGCCTTAGTCCGTGCACTGAGATCAGCAGGCCTTCGTCCTGAATTTTGAGAATCCAAACTAGATTTACCAGGGATTCCTTGGTTGTGGACTTTTTGTACACCAGAAGGTCCAGAACCAACATTTACACAGGCTCTATTTATCATTTGAGTGGAAGGGCGGTCTTCAAAGACCCCATCAGGAGATAATTTTTTAGGACTCTCCAAGAAGAGGGACTCCCTAACCTGAGATATTTCTGGTCGAGGCAAGCTTTCAGGTTTGAATCTTTTTGCACGTTCAGATTTTTCATGAAGTCGCTTTGAATCAGAACCCCTTTTAGGTTTATCCTTGAATATCCTCTCAGAGCTATCGGCCTGATCACGCTTAAAGTCATCCTTAGCAATATTTTCTCTTTCACTAAACAAATTTCCTGTGTAGACTTGGTTCTCTTGATGTTCTTGGTGAACCAATGAAGAAAGGCCAGTGTCTCCTACAGGGTTTTCACCCTCTTTACTAGAAACTGTATCAGCAATAACAGCCATTTCAGTTTGATGATCATCGACAGGCAAATCTTTCTCAATCTCAACTATATCAGAGACATTGCCATCTTGCTTTTCATCAATTCCATTTTGTGAAGGCCTGCCATCAGAAGTCCTCCATGGAACTGGTGATGTAGACAATCCTGGTTCAGAAGTTTGCAAATTCGGCCCTGATTCTTTGTCATCATCACTGGTCATAATATCCACATCCTCATCAGGGCCCTGCTTGCTGTTGGAAGAGGCATCACTTTCACTGTCACTGCTACTTCCACTCCCACTTCTCGGGCTCCTACTTTTGCTTCTACTTCTACTATGGCTTCCGCTGTCACTTCCACTGTCACTGCTGTCACTTTCACTGTCACTGTCACTTCCGCTGTCACTGGAGCTAGCTGCTGGCCCTTCACTATTGTCAGAAACCTTTTTGTCACCAAATAGATCAGGAGAATGGTGTTGGGCATCGTTCTTTTCTATAGAATTAAATCCTTCTTCAATATTTGAGTTCAATTGGGCCTGCTTTTCCAATTCCTTTGTAGCTCTATCTGCAAAGTTTGGTATGGGAGCAGGAATATCGTCGTGCCTGTCTTCAAGAGTAGGTGTTTGATGACGGTTATCTTCAGGAGAACTGCAAAACCCATTAAGTATGAATGTACCCATCCAGATAAATGTAATGAAATTATTTTCTAACCCTCAAAAGCAGGCCTGTGTATCATTCACCTTTTTTTATGACAATTTACAAGGTAAAATTCCATGAAATTTGAAGTCATGGTTCTGACTGTACATGAAAGGTAACAGTACCACCAAGCCGACAAAAAATACGCATGAAATTACATGAAGAAGTTCTTTTATATGTCACAAAAGTTTATCAAAAGGTAAAAGAAAAGGTCATATCATAGCAGATGGCCAGCTTAATTAACTGGACAAGTGGTATACTGATGTCAATCAATTTCATAAGTAAAAAAAGATATCCAGTCCAAAAATACAAAATGGAATTTCTGATAATTAATGAAATAATCAGAGAAATGAGGTACAGGAGAAAATAGGATTACACGAATGTTTCATCCAAAATCCTACATCTATCAAATCAAATAACTACAAATTACCAACTGCAAACAGATAAGGACATAAATACATCAGGATCCAAGTCAAACCAATTCAAATTTCACAAACGAATGGTACACAAAACATATGTTTACTTAAGGCATGTAGTAAAGTTCAATTTGTTTATCCTGTTTCAGATCATCATTTGATGGAAAATCACATTGTTGCAATGAATAAAGTACGTAGTGTCTTGTAAGTCATAATGATTACTTCACTTAAAAGAAAAAAAAAAAAAAAAAGGAGAGTAGTTAGACTACTTCTACACCGTTGACATTGGAGGAATCAGATAAATCCCCTTATTTAATAGAGAAACGGTAGATACCTTCCACTTTCTGATAAAGGTTTCTTCAAGTTGTCCAACTCAACTTCTGGTTTCAAGAAATATCTTCCTGGTGCTTGAAAAGTTGCAATCTGATGCTCAAAATTAAATGAGAACACATAAGATTATTCATCTTTTTACAAACAATTGCATCAATGATTTCCACCACTTACTTTTTTAATTATAGGCTCAATCTTCTTTACAGAGTTGGGAACTTTATCACCAATTGCTTTCTCGATGGCCTATAATACGCCACAACAATGTTGGAGCAAAAAGAAATTAACAACAATGTGATAGAGAATGAATGGATGCAATAAGGAGATATATTCAAGAGATAAAAAAGAATTTTCACCATGAAAATACTGACAGATTATATGGATAACTCACGGCAAACAGATTAAAATGATGACAGCTGTTTAAATTCACTCACACCCTTACCTTTAGGCTCATACCCTTAGGGTAATCCATGAGAAGTGTAATCAGCATGCTCTGCAGATCCATTGGTTTAGCTCCCAAATTCCACTTGCGCCCTGGCTTTTCCCGCACTGCTCCACTTGTGGCCCGGTTGGGAATTTCTTTATCCAAGCTGGTAGCCTTCTCTTTACTTGTAACCTGAGCGGCCACAACATCTTCTATATTGTTATGAACTTTGGTAAGATTTCCAGTCCTTAATGGAGATGCTGGTGCAGCAGAATTCTCAGGTGGTGAAGGTAGAGGAGAAACTGATGGCCCGCCCTTTGCTGGAGTTGTTGAGAGCAACCCAGATTTATTAGAAGATTTAGGAGGACCTCCAACTGCAATGGATGCAAGAAAAGAAAGAAGTTAAAAATAAAAATAAAAAATTAATCTTGAATTACACAAGCAAGGAAAATCTAGAATGAAGCATCAAGCCATCAACATTCAAAGTAGCAGATAAAGCCGAAGCAATTGAATCATCAGGTTCAAGTTGAACACAAAAGCAGCAACTACCTGGAAGTGTTTCAATTTTTCTCTTCTTGAATTCGGGCTCCTTCTGTTTAAAAGGCTTTCTCCATGCATTAGCTGAAAACAATGAAACCATGTTAGGTACCTCATGTAAAAATTTTGGAATGTGATCATTTCATATAAACGCAATTAAACCAACACAAAAACTCAGCTATCATTAGATCAATAATCAACAACTGCAAACATAACAATTTTTTTTTTTATCAATAACTGCAAATGTAGCATAATTAACTTGTTCACTTCCATATTCAATTTTCCTTAATTATAAGGGGACAAAAGGGTTTAGGCTAAACCGATGCAAGACGGAATATATGGAATGTAAGTTTAGTCAAAGTAAGATAACGAGTAATATAGAAGTAAGTTTAGGCACACAAAAGATTGTAAAGAAAGATAAATTTAGGTACCTTGGATCTATGATGCAACAAGATAGAGGGATTGATACTGATGTAAGTCACAAGATTCAAGCTGGATGGACCAAATGGAGGAGTGTTTCGAGGGTTTTGTGCGACCGAAAAATCCCCCTCAAGGTGAAAGGAAAGTATTATAAGGTAGCGGTTAGACCAGCGCTGCTATATGGATCAGAGTGTTGGGCAGTAAAGCATAACCATGGTCAGAAGATAGCAGTTGCGGAGATGAGGATGTTAAGGTGGATGTGCGGGATTACAACGAAAGATAGGATTAGGAACGAGGAGATTAGGGGCAAAGTAGGAATAGCACCGATTGAAGATAAAATGAGAGAAAACCGATTAAAATGGTTTGGTCATGTTAGAAGACGTCCAGCAGAGGCACCTGTTAGAAGGTGTGAAAGTATGGAAATTGTCAGGAGTAGGAGAGGTAGAGGAAGACCCAAGAGAAGCTGGAAAGAGACCATTAAACATGACCTAACCTACCTAAATTTATCGGAGGACATGCCCCTAAACAGATCAAATTGGCGTCGACAAATCCATATAGCCGACCCCACCTAGTGGGAAAAGGCTTGGTTTGGTTTGGTTATAAGGGGAAAATATCAAGCATTAATGATGTAGACTTCATTTATTACTTCATAATGTCCAAAACTAGATAGCTTCCATTACATATAATCTCAGAATTGACACCACACTGCCACAACAGCTCCTTGGTCGTCTTATGTCCCCTCAAGATGTCCTTACCAACTTACAGGCATCATGGCCAAGCATAGACTCCTCAGGCTTGGCTCCACCAATAAATAGACAAAACTTGCATTCATTCCAACATTCAATTCCTTCACCTGCGGTTTTCCCGCTTAGGATTCCCTGAATTTTCTCTATCTTGGTCAACTCATTCCTTTCTTGCCACCTCTCGGTTTAACCACCCGGGTGATTGTCTCCTCCCCAAAAGGCCTTCAGCAACACTCACTCACAAGGCCACCACTCTGCCTTCTTACATACTTGTCATCTTACATATATACTTGATAGTAATTTAAAAAAAAAACACTTGAGAAAAGTGATCAAGTTGTAGGCCCTCCCTCCCACAAACACTCCATACGCATTCCTCTACCTACTTAAGAGCAGTTCAAACAAGGTGAATGTTGACCCTTTTCCCTCATCCTTCATTCACACTCAAAACCCTTCAATCCAATCATAGTGTAAAGGAAGAGACGTCAATGAGTATATATCTAGATTATTTGGATTTTAATCATTGCCTGGTAAGTTATTTCTTCAAATTTGCGAGATGTTTCATGTATAGGACGCATGTCCAAATGGTGTCTTGTTCTAATAATATTTAAAACTAATAAAATACATTTGGATGAGCATCAAACCACATCCAACACCAACATGGCACTTTCTTAGAGTTGTCTACAATTCTCAGAGCTATGTGATTAGGTCACACATCAAACAGCTAATTGTACTCCATGTATATTATTTGTGCAGTGTACACATGCCCCCAGTTTTATCAATAGTTAGTTAATGCAACCAATAAAATTCAATCTATATTTCACTCCAACAATGTTCATCTTAAGCCTCATATAGAATTTTTTACTATTCCAAGTATTAAGGGGAAAACCTTCTTTTGTTAACATAGGGGTATAAAAATAGGGTTGTAAAACGAATCAAGCTACTTGAGGTTCGCTCGAGTACGATTCAATCATAGACTCATTCGAGCTTGATTCAAAACAACAAACTGAACTTGAGTCACAGTTTCGAGCTCGTTATACTATTGAACTTAACCAGAGTTTTGTTTAGTAAACTAATACTCGATAAATGTAGTGTAAAAAAATGTCAAACTATTTGAGCACATCTCAATTAGAGACTGGTTCGCGTTTAATTTGAAAGATAAAAAAACAGAATCTGAACCAATTTATTAAACTCATTAAGTTTAATAAGTCTAATTCAAACACCCTACTACTCATCTTATGTGTTTCTTATTCATATTTTAATAATACCTTGTTTCCGATTAAATAAATAAACCAACAAGGTTGAAAATGTTATTAATGAGTGAATAAATAATACTTGTCGGTAAGAGTTAAACAAATCCTAACTATGGTAAGTTTTCCTTAGTGGATTAAAAAATAGAAAAGACTCATAATTAAACTAAGATTTCCTATTTAAAATAGGAAACTACCTCTAACAAATTTGAGTTAAGCCCAAGCTTAAACTCTAAAAAGCAAAAACAAATAAAATATATCATAAAACTAGTTAGAATTTTTTTACAAATTAAACTCTATCATTAATCACTTCTTCCCATCACGTCCTACATCAATGCAAAAACCGGTCGGTCAAACACCATGCAAAAGAAATTTAATGCATGTTTCACACCATAATACCAACTATAACAAAAATTCTAAAAAGCTTCATTCAAGAATTCCGCAAAATATACTACCATCATTCACATTTATTCATACAAATTATTCTCTGCATGTCAACAAATGTTGGCAATGGCAAATGTTAGAAGAAGAACATTTGAATAAAAATCTTACCCTCCGCAGCAGCTAATGCCTTAATTTGACTCTTTGTTGAAGGATTTCCATGGTCTAAAATAATGGATCTGTGATCAAGAAAACAAGGTCAATATAACTTAAAAAGTATAAATCATCCAAACAGCTTAAGGTTAATATAACTTAAAAAGTATAAATCATCCATACAGCTTGAAGCGTCACACTCAACAATATGACTCTACTTTAAACTTCAAGAACTCTTCTGAAACAAAAGCTTGAAAAATAACTAAGAGAAACATCATTTCAAATTTGTAATACCAGAAAATATTAGGGATGATAGAGACAACATCAGGGCATTTTTTCAACACGAAATATTATCTGAACTGATTGTAGAGTAAACTTGTGAACAATTTTGTTCCATATGAATAAGTAACCAACTTAGTTATGCAACGAATAGATTTTACATGAGTTCAGTGGCCAAACATTTGGATTGTGATGCATTAATGTGATAATTTTACATAAGTTCAGCGGCCAAACATTTTTTTGGATTGTGAATCATTAATGTGCTATCATAGCAATGATAGCTCTAAACTTGCCAGAAGAACTTACATAATCACTACTGACAAAAACAAGATAGGGTAATAACTTCACGGAGTTGCAAGAGATACCGGTCCAAACAATTTTTTTCAAACAAAAACACCAATCACAATTTCAACAGGTAACATTCCTGCTTATGCCAATTGAACTCATCCTACTGTACATGCAAATAAAAACATAAAGATCTATTGCAAAACACGTATCAAGAAAATATTAATGGATATAGACACATAAAGATAAAATAGAGAGAGAGAGAGAGAGAGATGCTTAGTCCATAAGGTATAGTATCAAGAAGAGAACGTCCAAATCAAATCTATCATATACTTCCGTGATTTTTGCTGTTAAAGAAAATATAGAGAGAGAGAGGGAGAGAGGGAGACATGCTTAGTCCATAAGGTATAGCATAAAGAAGAAAACGTCCAAGTCAAATCTATCACATACTTCCGTGATTTTTGCTGCCGTTCAGCTTCCTCTGACAGCTTTTTAACATGGTTTTTAGTTGACTCATCTAAGATACGCTGTACATTCAACTTGCGCCAGGCACACCCTGAATCGACAAGCAAGCCATTTCCATCTTCACCACCTTGACGTTCTTCATATATATCAAGATCTCCAACTTCACGTGACCATGTGAACTTAAAGTCCTTACCACCCACATCAATAACCTGATGCAGTGACAGATCACTTAAAATTATTATTGAATCATTGATTAATTACTAAAAGGACAAAACAAAAAATACAATATCAACCAAAAAAGAAAAAATTACAACCACAAATGCTATAGAAGTGTATAAGATAGGAGAGATGATACCAGTAACCGACGCATGGCCAAATATTAAGAAAAGGAAATTGTTCAGCCCAGTATAGAAACTAGATCCAGAGGCACTGTCAACTTGGTGACAACTGAGGCCGGGACCGTTGGAAACATATTCACACTTCTTTAGTCCTAAAAATATGTGAATGTGTTTTGACCGTTGGATCTTAATCCAACGGCGCAGAGCTTGAGGGCACCAAGCTGACATCGCACGCGATGTTAGCCTCCCCCTTTTCATCTAAAGTCACCCTTATGCAGCCTTACGTTATATACCTAAAACCAATTTATGAACAATAACAATCCAGCTCTCAGAAATCTTCAGAACAATATTGATTTTCCCATAAACAAGCCATAAACAAGTATTCTTGGCTAATAATAAATAGAATGCAGAGTTACTGGATGTTGTTAAAGTTTAGCCTTTGCATTACCTTTGGGTGAGAAAAAAGGAAAATAAAGAAAGTACAGAAAAGCAAATATTACAACTTATACCTCTCGGCAGCCAAATGGGGTGACAAGGAACCACCAATTATCACGTTATCAATAGTCCAAATATTTATGCAAAGCTTACAAAGGGCTTGGCAGTTCATTATTTTATCAGGAAGCATTCCAGTTTGTCATCAGCAGCAGCCGGCATACATGAATGTTGCCAGACTATCAGAACAACTATTGGCATTTTGACCAAGTAATTTAGTGTTGGGAATCAGGAAGTAAAACTCTATTCAACTAAGCCTAGTACGAAACTAGTTGCCAAAAAAAATAATATCAAAACTTGGCATTGTGAGACAAAATTGGAGTGACTTTGGAATCCATTCCTCATTCCAACGTTCGTGCATCTCGTTTCAACATTTATTTGTTATTTAGAAATGCTGATGCTGCTGAATCGAGGGGTTAACAACATTTGAGCCAGTCTTCAATCTATAATTTCTCTAGGAAACTTCTCTCTCTGGTATTTATACATGCCACATTCCACACTGTCCATCTTTATTCTGTCTAACCCTACAATAAGCCTGCACATGCAGACCCCGAGCAGCTAACCATACCATAGGCCTTAACGTGATCAGTGGAGGCAGCGTGCTTGATCTCCAATAAACCCATGAGTGTTTTCAGTCTAGGGGTTTTTACTAAATCTTTTACTAGGTGCGCTAGTAATGCATAGTAAATGACCACTTAGAGCTAAAATTTTACTTAATTACATTCTTAGTTTAAGCCACAGCAACCTAACTTATCTCTTAACGCTGAACATACTCGGGGGAAAATGGTTCCATTTTCATTTAAAAAAAGAAAAAAAAATTATCCATTCAAACTTTTTGCCCAAGCTAAGTTTGCATTAGAATCAAACTGCACTGAATTTTCAATTTCATCCAGAACCCTAGCACAAGATATGGTTCAATTTTCTAACATTTGATCCTCTTACAGTTCAACTAAAGTTGGATTAGCGCACAAGACTTTCGTTAATGCGGGTTCTGGAGAGAGGCAATGCATGCAATCTTACCTCTTACCCCAGTACTATGCGGGTTCTAGGGAGAGGCAATGCATGCAATCTCACCCCAGTACTGGAGATGCTGTTCCGAGTATTGAAACGGCAACCTCCAACAATTAACTAAAAAAAAAAAATTCTCATCCCAATGCAGTAAACACATAAGCCCAAATCCTATCAATTTTATTAGGAGGTGGCTGGTTAATCAGAATATCAGAAATTGCCCATATTTCAACTTGTGTTTCTACTAATTTCCAAGAAGCATGGTATGCCACAATTATAAATTCAGCAAACAAACCAAGTGCAAATCCAACGCCAAATACCAAATTACGAACTTAGTTTCAATCTCACCGACAAAATAAAGTAAAAACCAAACTTTATTAATGCGAATTTGCCCAATTATTATATACAGTTTTTTTTTTTTTTTTTTTGGAAAAGAATTATATACAGTTCAAAATACTTACATTCCCAGAAGAATTGCTGGCATTGGAATCGAATTTGATCCTGGCAGTACCGCCCTGGGCCTCGACGCGCTTGATCTCGTCGACGATGTTGGGTGCGAGCCATATAATCATAGCAAAGTCAAGAGGGTTTCCAGTGACAAGACTGAACGTCTCCTCCACCGCGGAAGGGGTTGATGTAGAAGGGCCCGAGGCGGTATTGCGGTTGCGAGGGCCAGCGGACCCGCCGACGGAGAGGCGGCCACCAGAGGCGGATGATGGGCGGTGGAGAGGCGGCGTTTGGTGGATGGTGGAGTGGATGTTGTTGCGCTTGCCGGCGCCTCCACCTCCTCGGCCGCCACCGCCGCCTCCTCGGCCGAACTTTCCGGACCCTCCGTACATTGCGTGCCCAAATCGTCGAGTACTTGGGGGCTGGTGCAGTCCGGTGGGTGTGGAACGGGGACGAGAATTCTGATGAGACGGAACCAAACCCGGAGATACTGGATACAGACCCAATGAAGAATTATAACCTCGCTTACTATTTTCTACCCCTGTATTTTTTTTGTTAATTTGTATATTTGTGAGTATATATTGGCTCCTTGAACTCTTCTAAATAAAATAAAATTTTATAAATCTCAACAAATATGAATTACAAGATAATAAAATTTAAATTTTCACTCACTATACGAATTACAAGCTATTTATTTTTACAATTTTATTTTATTTTATACATTTTTACATAACTCTAAACACACCCAATATATTATGAAACTTTTTACCATAATATTATTAGAATTGAAAAAATATATATATATATTAATATAAACATATATTCTCTTTAAATTATTAAATTTTCTTTAATTGCTAGGTAAGAAAAAAATAAATAAATTACTCTGAACCCCTTATAATTTTTAAATATAAAATAATTCTCTCAACTAAGATTACATTAATATCTCTTATTATAAATAGACAAAATAAATTAATTTGTGAAATGACTTTTTTATTACTTAATTCTAAAATACATTCTAATACAAAAAAATTATTAATTTTTTAACTTAAATGTAATCAAGTTTAACTTTAATTTTTCTTGTTAATTGAATACGGCATTAAACCTTCTATTCGTTAAGTTTAAAATATATTCTAACACTATAAATAAAAATTTGGTATTAAAAATACTTTTTTAAATATATATATATTATCAAGGGTTGTTACGTGTTTATTTTTAATACATCATTCGTTCTTAAGGTATATTTAAAATTTTTTAATTTTTAAATATTTTTAAATTTGAATGTTAAATTTACAATTTTAGAAATAAATATTATCTTTTACCTGCTTTAAAAGTTATCACATAACCGAATGTTATTTATATTAAAATGTAATACTGGCAGAATTTATTTAATTTACATAAGATTTGTGACTCATACAAGGTAAAAATTTATACGTGAATGTGCAAAATACATTATTAAGAAAAATAGAGACAAAATTTATCTATAAATTTATTTAATTTGAGTCTCTTTAAAAATTAAAATTATTTAATTTTAACATAATTAATAGACAAAAATGCACTTTTATACATCTATTTTTACAAAATTTATTTCCCCCCACCAATTTTGAATTGCGAGTCAAAAATCAATTAAATTAAATATATTTTGTCAATTTTGTAATTTGATCTAAATAACGAAATGACAATGTGTTAATTTTAAAATAAAATAGGAGTTGTGTATCTTTTTAGTAAAAACTTAATATGATAAAATATAATTACTCATTTTAAATATTATTGGGGTCTTATATATCGATTAAAATATATTTAAAATACTTAATAAAATACAATGTGTTCACAATTTTTAAAAATATTGAAAATATATTTTGCAAACATATTAAACCTCAAGATGAAAAATGTAGTAGTATTATTTTAGAGTGTAGATGGTTTGATTTAATTTCAAATCTTAAAACCGTTTGAGTTTGTAAACAACTTATTAAAGAAATTAAACTACATTGGTATAATTAAGTTTGCTTTGACGATTTTATGAAAAATAATTTATGAAAAAAATATAATGGTATTATCTAAGAATGTAGATGGTTGGATTTAGTTCCAAATCCTAAACCGTTTGAAATTGTAAACAACTTATTAAAGAAACTAAGGTAGCATTTGAAGTGGTGAAAAAAAGGAAAAAAAAAAGATAAATTGAGATAAAAATGTAATTTTTGGTTAATTTTTGCGTTCGGTGTTTATTTTCCAAATCGCGTTTTTTAAAAATGAATAGTAGTAAATCGTTAGAATGGTTTTTCAAATATACTCTAATGGATTCAAAAAATTAATACTCAATGTTTTGTACAATAGTTCTACTCTATCTCTTGACAGTGGTAAACCGTTAGAACTATTTTTCAAATCTGTGGTAACGGATTCAAAAAGTTTATCTAAAGATGCACAATGCCAAAACTGTTAAAACAATTTTTCTAAATACGTTCTAATGGATTCAAAAAAATTTGTATAAGAAAATGACAATGGTACTCGTTTAAAAACTTTCGATTCAAATAATATAATTGTTAAAAAAATTTATACACTCGATTAATCTCATTCCGAATTTTTTTTTTTTTTTTGCAAAACATTGAAATTTTTTGAAATTAGTAAAGTTGTGAATGTGTAAATGTGTAATAAAGAATTTTAGTGATTTATACATGTTGTTGGAGATTTATTTTGTTTTATTTTATTTCTTAGCACTCCAAACGGTGCCTAAACTATATTAAATTTTAGTGATTTATAGATATTATTGGAGATTTATTTTGTTTTATTTTATTTATTGACACTCCAAACGGTGTCTCTACATTGGTATAATTAAGTTTGATTTGACGATTACATGAGAAATAATTTATCAACAAGATATTTTGAGGATTTAAGACATTTTTAACATATTATAATCAATATCACTTGATAATGTAAAATTTATTGCAATTTTTATGCTTGAATTATTTGAAAATATTTATTCTCCTTGAGTCAAACATATATTTTTTTCTCATGTTTAGAAGCCGTTTGAAGCATTAAATTTTTTCAAAAAATTCTAAAAAAATTTGAAAAATTTTAATTTATTTTAATCAAATTTTATCACATATTACTTTTACATTACTTCATCACTAACTTTTTAATTTTTTATTTTGAAACTCTAAACCTCTCTTTAAGTACGTGTTTTAGGTGATAAAAAATTAAAATAAATTATAAATTTATAGTTTGTGTAATACAATAAAAAAAATTGAATAATTTTTAAAAATGTTCAGAAGTATATAACAAACTGTGCGAAGCTCTAATCAACTCGGCGCTCATGGATACACGCCAAACAAATAATGGTTATTTGACAAGAATAATAGGAGTTTTTTAACGCAACGCTTGCAGCAACCGATTTCAATTCCGCTCTCTTGTGCAACTGATCAAACAATTCCCAAACCCAATTGGATCAGGCTTTCGTATGCTTAGGGCTTCAAACAGTTTGGGGGAGAGCTAAAGCAGAAGCTCTGGCTTTTATCGGGGGGGCACGATTCTTATAAAGATTCAAGGCTGGAAACAACACATCCCTTCCCGCTTGACACGAGGATGTGCTTCAAGTTCCCTTCTTCTTTTGTAGAGACATTCATGCATTGATTAGTTGATTCTGGGGGAGGTTCAGAGGAGAAGAGTAAGATAAACTGGTGTAGGTGGAGTAAGCTGCTAAGTCCCAGGGGATTTTTTTTTTTTGGGGGGGGGGATGGGGTTATGGAATTCAGGGATATGGAGTGCTTTAATTTGGCTTTGCTGGCCAAACAGTACTAGAGGTTCATCAAACAGCCAGACCAGCTTTGGCTTTGCTCCAGTCTGTGCCAAGGTAAGGAACTCTTTTAAGTCTTGGATTGATTATTCAGAATCTTCTCTATGCTAGCACACCAAACAAAGAATGCCAATTTGGTAGGAATACTTGTGCTGCGCCTTAAGAAGCTCTTTAAGACTGCAATGAAGCCTATCTAGCTGCACTATGTGCTATTGGATGGGTGTATAGCATAGTCATATAGACATTTATTGCAACTGACCGACTGGGCAAGTTACCATCGCGAAACCTGACTGTTCGGCAGCAGAAATTACCGCCGGAACTGCTGACCACGCCAACCGGAAATGCAATCGACGACCTGCCGAACAAAGACAGAAAGAAAGGTGACGGCCGGAGAGGAGGTCTCAGGCCGGAAAACCCTCCGATGATTAAGTCAGCAAGTCGCTCAAAAGAAGTTTTATGGAAATAAAGGAGTCAAAGTTTAAGTTGGCAATAGTCCGCCCCCTTTTCCGTGATTCAGTTGTATATCTATATATAGTGGTTTGAGTAATGATTACAGCATACCTATGACTCGACATTACGCACACTGCCGTGTTCCTCTTTTACACTCTTGCTTTAAGTGCCCTTCCCCTTCATTTAATGCCTCAGATCCCTCATAAATACACCGTGCCTTTCATTTAATGCTTCTGGTGGTTTAACACGGCATTACAACCTGAATTTCAGGGTCATACTGTCTTCTTGTCGCATCAACCACCGAATCGTAACGAGATAGACCGATTTAGTTACATTTCCAGAGACAAGTACCTAGTTCAATCCTAACTAAGGTGCATTTATGGTCATGAGCCTTCTTTAAAGGCTGTGGGCCCTAAGTTTGACATTTACTGGCCATCGACATATATGCCGAGCAAACTAGATTCCTCGGCTATAGCCACGTGGTTATACATTATTTATTGATGTCGAGATTCAGGGTACTCTTTGGAGCACTAACTCTAAATCGTGTACTCACGTACATCACTCACGTGGAACCCTCGTGCCAATAATCAGTTGTTCGGCGAAATGCCACGTGTCCAAACGGAACGTGCTCGGCAAGTGGCTAAGTGGCTTATATGAATTTGCTCGGCACCACGCCACGTGGCACCGGACAAACCTGTTCGGCAAGGGTACATCTTTAGTATTATTATGCCCAACATTTTGCCCCCACTCTAGTCGAGAAAAGATATTTTCCGAGCAGAGTAGCAGAGCAGAATAACCTTACCTCCCTGATCCTTCAACCCTCCTACGCAGTTTGTCGTTTAGTATGTCCCTAACACGTATCAAATCTGATTGGACTTTTCTCTCTCCTCGTGACGACACGCGCAGTGCCCTTTCAGCTTTTCATCTGCTGCGCCGCTTACGCGGTTTCCCAGATACGAGGTGTTAAAACGTGAATGGTCAGAAATTTGAAAATTGGGGCGGTAATAAATGCCATTTTTACCGCCCATTGCCTTTTCGTTGGAAACGCTTCGGTTTCCCTCAGAGATACATACACATATACATATATACCTGATTAATCTTCTCTTACCTCTTTTCTGCGATTTGAGTCTACAGATTTCCCTTGCTTCTTTTCCTCTGAGCTTTCGTCTTCGCAAGCTTTCACCCTTCCCGTCGTCCTTCATTTCCGGTGAGTTAATCCTCTTTTTTCTTCAAATTTTCCGTTATGGGTAGACTCGCGAACGAGCTAAGTTCTGAGGAAAAGGTTAGGATTTTCAAGGAGAAATACCAGATTCCTCAGAACATAGGTATCAGGCTCGCCGAACAAGGCGAGCGTGAAACAGGGGAATTCCCCATAGTGGCAATCACCGAAGGTGGCCTTAGGTTCCCCCTGCACCCCTTTCTTCGCTCTATGATGAGCATTCTGGACCTTGGCCCTAGGAACCTCACCCATAACTTTTATAGAATCGTTAATGGGGTGATAGAAATAAACAGGCGATACGGATTCCACATATCCGAATACGATCTTCTTTACTGTTACTCAATCCAGAAGGTGAGGAAGGATGAGAACAGGTGGTACCTGAAATCCCGACCAGAAAAGGCCTTGGTCCACATGCTGCCTGATACGATTAAGTCAGAAAGTGACCTGTGCGTCGTCACAGGTCACTGGACACACGATCCAGACGAAGATCGTTTTCCAATCGTCCCTCGGGTTTCTTTGGGCCCAGGTTGGTTGATTTCAAATCCTACCAGTTCTTATTCTTCTTTACTCTCACTTCTAAGCATACTAACTGTTCGATTTAATATCTGTGCAGGTGTTCAGCTAAAGAAGTTCTGGGCTACTGGCATTCGTGCTGACAAGGACCACTTGAAGGAGGTGTTCAAATTCCTCGGGGGTCCAGATCTTTATCCCTTTGCCAGAGCAGTTCCGATTTTGTTCAACTTCACCCCTTCTCATCAGACATTCATTGCCCCCCTCAAGGTTTCGCAACTTCGGAGGCTATTAGGCGTCTTCAGTGGTGGTTTCGGACTTCTGCTGAAGAGAAAGAAAACTACTACGCCTTAAGGCATCCAGGGTGGACTCGCCCCTCTCCATTCGCCATCCCACTTGTTGCCGAGCAAGTTCAAGCCCCTCGAGTTGCAGTTCCTGAGCCTTCCGAACAGCCGAGGAAGCGACAGTTTGTTCTTTTGGACGAGGAGGAAGAGGAAGAGGAAGAAGTTGAGATACCCCCTGCCTTCGACTACGTTTCAGATTTAGAAGGGGAAGAAGAAGAAGTGATGGCCCCGAAGATCGATTACAAGAAGCTCGCCATGGCGAAGGCAAAAGGGCAAAGGGCTGGAGAGGCCCAGAAGAAGAAGGCGGACGAGCAAAAGGTTGTTGGGAAGAGGAAGACTGGTGAGGGGAGTGCCCCTGCTCCTTCAACTGCCGAGCAAATAATGAAGGTCAAAATAGAGAAGGGGAAGGAGCAGGAGGCAGCTCAGAAGAGGCCATCTGGCCCTCCTGAGCAGAAGAGGGCCAGGACACGATCTGCGGACGCGGCTCCAGCGGCCGAGCAGTCGAAACTGCCGAAGGAGGACGCCACGAGGGGGCCAGCACCTTCCAAGGTCGTGCCACCCACCAAAGACGCTCCACCGAGAACCTCCGAGCCGTTACCTGCTCAACCAGTTGGGCCCATGCCTCTAGCCATCGAGTATCCGGCCAATCCGGTTCGAGACTCCCCTCCGTTCATTCCAGAAATCCTCATTCCCAGTCTCGAACATCCTCAAGGCCGTCCCTTCACTATCCAAGACACTGCCTTCAACCACGCCGAGGAGTATCTCAAGGGTATCCTCCCTCCTCGGGATGTTCTTAATACGAGGAAGAATAGGACGGAGGAGATCCACAAAACTCTGATGAAGAACATCATCTCTGTAAGTACTATAATATTCCTTTATGTGAATCCTTTCCTTATTATAGTTTTTCCTAACTTTCTGTTCTTTCTGCAGACTTCTCTCCACACAATGGAGTTGATTGCCAGGAGCCGAACATTCGAAACCAGAGCCGAGCTGGATAAAACGGAAATAAGGGAGTTGAAATCAAGCGTGAGGTCCTTGGAGAAGGAGAATAAGAATCTCCAATCCAGCAATGACGCTCTGGCAAAAGAGAGGAGTCAGCTTCAGGACGAAAATAAAGAGATTGAGCATCAACTCAACACTGCCCTTGGCCAAGTTGCTGGAAGCATAGCTCGTGTGCAGTCAATGGATAAGATCCTAAATCATAAAGACGAGGAGCTTTTAGTGGTCAAGGGCAAACTTTCCACGGCCGAGATTGAGTTGTCCTCCATGAAGACTGGGCAGGAGTTACTCATCAAGGAGTTGGAGGCTTCCAGGGCCGAGCAAGAGAGATCAAAGCAGGAGCTTGTCAAACTTCGGGCAGAGCTTGCACTGAAGACTCGAGCCCTGGCAGAGAAGGAAGCTGCCCTCCAGGAGGCCGAGGACAAAGCCAAAGCTGAGGTGGAAGCCCAGATTAACGATTGCGTGGATCAGATGAAGGATGCTCACAACGACTTCTTTCTTGAGGGTTGGGAGGCCGCAATGAAGAAGAACAACGTTGATCCCACCAACCCCATATACAAGGAGGTCCCTTATCCTGATCCAGAACGCCCAATTCCCCAGTTCAGCTTTGAGCGTCCACCTCAAACTCCCTCAATTCATACTGCCGAAGAAACAATTGAGGAGGGAGAGGTTGAGGTGGATAGTGCCCAGAAGGACGTCTCCCAGGCGCTTGAACAGATTGATCTAATAGTGGAGAGAGATCCCACTAAGGGAGGAGAGAAGTGAGCCTTCTTGTATAAATTTTTATTTTTATTTTTTTTTATTTGGATGTAATATAAAACTTTTAACTCCAAGTGAATGAAAGCAGTTTGACTTCTGTCTAATTTTGTTTTATTTTTCTCTGTCTTTGTTTCTTTAGAACTGCCGATGAATTGATTGGGGAATGCCTTAACTGGTTTGCTGACAGAATTATAAGGAGCGCAGCCCAGGAGTACCTAGACGTTTTCTCCCACGAAATAGCTACAAACCCTTACAACAAATGTTAATGTCTCATCTTAGATTTAGGATAGCTTCTTTGATTAATAGTTATGTAAAATGTATTGTAACCGTACTCTAAGGCATGTAATGAAAGCTCTTGAATTGTTCACTTTTTACAGTATGTCTTTCCATTTGTATATTTTATGCTTTATATTGAAGTATGTATGGTGTCTGCATTTGTACCACTTTGCCGAGCAACTACAACTTCTAGCAAAAATACTTTAAATAGTAAACCCTTCAGAGGTAACAAGCTCATGTAGTAATTTGCTTTTCGTAAAATAACTTCAAGCTTTTGTTAAAGAGGCATAACTTTAATAAATCTCACATACCTCGATAAGTTTGGCTGTCCTCTTTCTCATAATAACGGGGGTAACTATCTTCTGACAAATCTTCGCTTTTTAGTCTCATGCCGAGCATCGCGAAATGTGTACCATTATGTTGATACTGGCGTTGTGCTCTTTAGAACATGCTTCTTTTGCTTCCAATTAACAAACCAAGGAATCGAATCTTGATTTTTTAGGAAAAATCGTTTCTAGTCGATGAATAAATCAAGATTGGGCCACCATCAGAAATGATGTGGGTTCTCTTTGTACCAATGGTCGGCAAACCGAGCATGGATTTCTTTTGATAATTCTTTTCAGGAGACTGAGTAATTGAATCTCAGTCTAGAGAGCATTTCCTGGTCAATAAACAAACCAAGATTGTACCAACGCTGGGCAAGCCGAGCGTGGTTTCTTTTGATAATTCTTTTCAGAAGACCGAGGAATTGAATCTCAGTCTAAAGAGCATTTCCTGGTCAATAAACAAACCAAGATTGTACCAACGCTGGGCAAGCCGAGCGTGGTTTCTTTTGATAATTCTTTTCAGAAGACCGAGGAATTGAATCTCAGTCTAAAGAGCATTTCCTGGTCAATAAACAAACCAGGATTGTGTCAACATCGATGGAGATGGGGCGCCAACATCGATGGAGATGAGGCATTCTTTCCGTATCAATGCTCGGGAAGCCGAGCCTGGCTTTTTCCATGCCACCACCCAAAGTGATGTGGCGTCTTTTTGTTGAGCAGAAAGTGATCTTCAAGCTTTTGAGTTTGCTTTTGCTTTGTAAAAAGGATTGCTTTTCAATATACATACAAAGTATTTAGTCAATAAATGTGAAGAAAAAATTAATGATAGTACAACTTTAGATGGGCTATATTCCACGGTCTTTTGATTGGCTTTCTCTCCATGTCAATTAACTTGTAGGCGCCATTGCCGAGCACCTCAGAGACGGTGAATGGTCCTTCCCAATTAGCTCCTAGCTTTCCTTCAGTTTGATCTTTCCTGCTTCCCATCAATTTTCTCAGCACCCAATCGCCAGTACGGAATTCTCTACGTCTGACCCCTTTATTGAATTTCTTCCTTGTCTCTTGCTGGTAGTTGGCTAATCTTAGTGCTGCCAGTTCCCTTCTTTCATCAATTAGATCCAGGCTTATTCCCATAGCTTGATCATTCTCCCCTCTGTCAAATGATAGAGTTCTGATGCTCGGGAGGCCAACTTCTAAGGGTATGACGGCTTCGACACCGTAAGCCAGAGAGAAGGGAGATTCTCCGGTTGATCTTCTAGGGGTTGTTCGGTAGGTCCACAGTACTGATGGCAATTCATCCACCCATCTTCCTTTTGCCGCTTCCAGTCTTTTCTTAATCCCATTGAGAATGACTTTGTTTGTAGCTTCAGCTTGACCATTGCTTTGGGGGTAAGCAGGTGTAGAGTAAATATTCTTAATTCCATACCTAGAACAATATTCCCTAAACGGGGCACTGTCAAATTGCGTCCCATTGTCGGAAATAAGTGTCCTAGGGATGCCATACCTGGTAATGATGTTCTTCCAAATAAATCGAATGGTATCAGCATCTTTGATGTGAGCTAGGGGTTCTGCTTCCACCCACTTAGTAAAGTAGTCGGTGCCGACCACTAAGAACCTTCTATTTCCCGAAGCGGAAGGCAGAGGCCCCACAATATCAAGTCCCCATTGAGCGAACGGCCAAGGGCTGGTAAGCGGGCTGAGTTCCTGGGCTGGCTGATGAGGAATGGGAGCGAACTTCTGACATTTCTTGCATCTCCGAACATAGGCCTGAGCGTCATATCCCATCTTCGGCCACCAATACCCTTGAGTAATTGCTCGGTGTGCCAGTGATCTGCCCCCAGTATGTGCTCCACAGACACCTTCATGAAGCTCGTAAAGAAAGTCTTGCACTTTATCGGGATGAACACAAAGGAGATAGGGGCCTGTGAATGACTTTTTGTATAACTTCTGGTTGGGAGAGAGCCAAAACCTGGTGGCTTTTATTCTTAGCTTCTTTGCTTCTGTTTTGTCTTCGGGAAGTGTTCCGTCCTTCAAGTAAGCGATGATTGGATCCATCCAAGATGGGGCTGGGTCAGCACACATTATCTCTACGTCTTTCGTTATGCTCGGCCTTTTTATGACTTCCATAAAGACCTGATCAGTTAGCCTTATTCGAGAAGAGGCAGCTAGCGTTGCAAGTGCATCAGCATGAGCGTTATGATCCCTGCCAATGAGCTCCACGCTAGCTTTATTGAAGCCTTCGATTCTCTTCTTTGCTGCTTCTAGATACTCTGCCATCTTTTCGTTTCTAGCCACATACTCACCCTTTAGCTGGTTAGCAACCAACTGAGAGTCAGTCCTTACTACGATATCATCTGCCATCAGGCGCCGAGCAATGTCGAGTCCAGCCAGGAGAGCTTCATACTCCGCCTCATTATTAGTGACTTCAAACTCGAGTTTTATTGCATATTCTATTGAGACCCCTTCTGGTGTAGTCAGAACTATGCCTACGCCGCCTCCTTTTCTAGTCGAAGACCCATCAACCTTGATTTGCCAAGTTTGTTCGGCCTCATTATGTTCGGCCGGGGCAGGCTTTATTTCAACATGCCACAGTTCTTTTGTCTGACCACAGGCTGGTGTGGAAAATTCCGCTACAAAATCGGCCAGGACTTGAGCCTTTATCGCGGTTCTTGGGATGAACTTTATGTCGAATGCGCCAAGGGAAACTGCCCACTTTGCTAGTCGGCCCGATACATCAGCCCTCTTTAAAACATGGCCAATTGGCTGATCGGTGACAACTTGAATGGTGTGTGCATGGAAATAATGGGCTAGCTTCCTGGATGCCATTATTAGTGCCAGGGTCAACTTCTCTAGGGGCAGATATCTGGTCTCTGCTCCTTGCATTGTTTTGCTCACATAGTAAATAGGATGCTGCTTCCCTTGTTGCTCTCTCAGCAAGACGGCACTGACTGCATGCTCTGAGACTGCCAGATATAGCTGCAAAACATCCCCCGGCTGCGGTGTTGACAATATTGGGACAGTTGTTAGGTATTCTTTAAGCTTTTCTAGTGCCGCATCCGCCTCAGCATCCCATTGCATCTTATTGGCCCATTTGAGCAGGCTAAAGAATGGCCGGCACTTGTCGGATGATCTGCTAATAAACCGGTTGAGTGCCGCCACCATCCCTGTGAGCTTCTGTACCTCCTTTTTTGTGCGCGGGGGCGAAACAGATTGGATGGCACGTATTTGCTCGGGATCAGCTTCAATTCCCCTTCTGCTCACCAAGTGGCCCAAAAATTTACCCGAGCCAACTCCGAAGGCACACTTGGCAGCATTTAATTTTAACCCATACCGATCAAGGGTAGAGAAAACATGTTGGAGATGTTGGAGGTGTGTGTTCGGCTCCTTGCTTTTTACCACCATATCATCAATGTAGACCTCCATCGTCTGCCCGAGGTCTTTTTTGAATATTTTTGTAACCAGCCGTTGATAGGTGGCTCCAGCGTTCTTCAGCCCGAATGGCATAACTCTATAACAGTATATGCCTCGCGGGGTTATGAAAGAAGTTTTTTCCTCATCAGGGCCGAACATAGGGATTTGGTGATATCCCCTATAGGCGTCCAGGAACGACATCCTGGAACATCCAGCAGTAGAATCAACGGGTTGATCGATCTTTGGCAGAGGGAATGGATCCTTAGGGCAGGCCTTGTTCAGGTCTGTGTAGTCTACGCAGACTCTCCACTTCCCATTCTTCTTCTTGACCACGACCGTATTAGCTAACCACTCCGGGTATGAGACCTCCCGAATGGCCTCCGCCTCTAACAGTCGGCCAACCTCCTCAACGACAGCTTCTGCGTGTTGCAAAGCTGATCGCCTTGCTTTTTGTACCACAGGCTTTACCTCCGGATTCACATTCAACTTATGAGTCATGACTTCGGGGGAAATGCCTGGCATTTCGTGTGGAGTCCAGGCGAACGTTCCGATATTCTTCAAAAGCATCTCCGTTAGCTCTAGTTTTTCCTCGGCGCTCAGGTTGGCGCCGATCAGGAAGAATTTATCATCCTCAACCGGGCCAATTTGATATTTCTCCAAACCCCCTATTGCTTTCATCTGCGGATCACCACCGACATCATCGATCTTTGGTGTGTCCTCGGGTAGTTCCGCCAGCTGGACTTGTTCGGGGATCATTTTGGACTTTTAAGGCTGCAGAGAAACACTTTTGGGAGGTATTCTGATCCCCCAAAATAGAAATCACTTCCCCGCAGTAGGGGAACTTCAGCACTTGGTGGTAGGTTGAGGGGATCGCCTTCAGAGCGTGAATCCACGGTCTCCCTACTATAGCATTGTAGGAAGAGGGGGAATCCACAACGGTGAACTCAACCTCTTGCTCCACCGGACCCACGCGGACAGGAATGACGACTCTGCCCAGAGGCCAGACAGGAGCAGAATTGAATCCTATGAGTGGGCATTCTGCCGGTTCCAGATCTTCTTCAGTTAGTCCGAGCTTCTTAAATAAGCTCAGGAACATAACTTCTGTTGAGCTTCCTGCATCTACCAGGATTCTCCTTACTTCTGAATTAAACATGCCCAGAGTAACCACTAGGGCATCATTGTGCGGCAGCTGAACACCAGGATGCTCGTCTTCATGAAAAGTGATTTCCTCCATGGCGGCTGTCCTTGGGCGCTTGCTCGGCTGACCCGCGACGCCCAAAATTTCTTTGCTTGGTGGATTAGGGGCATGATTGATGACACTCTGGGGTCGTCGTTCCATATGAATCACGTGGATGACTGCAGGTCTTGGGACATCTCTGCGCGCCCTGGCCCTTGGTGGGAGTTGTGCCTCTTCGGCTGCCTCCTCCTCGGCAGTCTCTTCTCGTTGCCTCCTTGGCTCTCTATCCTGTGGGGCTGCTTCTCTGGTTCTGCCCTCATCGACGAATTCTTTAAGGTGGCCTCTGCGCACCAATTCCTCCAGATGATGTCGTAGCGATCGGCAGGCTCCGGTGCGATGTCCCTTGTCTTGATGATACGCGCAGTAGTTTTTGGAATTCTCCTTTCCAGGGAAATCCGGCAGCTTTCCGGGCCATCTGAAATATGGCCTATTTTTTATTTGGGGAAGGATCTTGAAGATTGGCTCTTTGAACACCGTATTAACCGCTTCGAAGACTGACTTCCCCTCGTCAATGAATCGGCGGCCGTCTCCCCGTCTTTTCTCTCTTGTCTGGCCCTGGGATCTCCTTTCTTTCTGCTCGGCCGGCTGTGTCTCGTCCTCCACCTTGGCGTACTTCTCGATTCGGCACATAAAATCTGACATGTTGGCTGCTGGCTTTTTGGTCAAGGAGAGCCACAGCCTATCCTCCTTCCGCAGCCCCAATTTGAACGAGGTGACCGCCAATTGCTCCGAGCATTCTCCCACCTCATTGTAGAGCTCCAGGTAACGGCGGGAATAATCTCTCAATGATTCCCCGGACTTTCTTTTCATTGTGAGGAGAGCGTCAGCGGTTTTAGGCTGTTTTGTGTTAGCCAGAAACCGGGTAACGAACTCCTCCGCCAGTTGCTGCCAACACTGAATACTGCCAGGGGGCAGTTTATGGAACCACTGAAGCGCTGTATCCCCCAAACTAGAAGGGAATACTTTGCACATGAGGTGGTCGTTACTGTTCCATAACGTCATGGCCTGCATGTAATGACGGTAGTGGGCCAGGGGGTCAGTTCTCCCATCGTAGAGATTAAGCCTCGGAGTTTGGAATTTCTCCGGAGGCTCCGCATCAATTATTTCATCGACGAATGGGGAGGCAGAGATTCGCCCCAAGGCTTTCCTTGCCATCATTCGTGTGCTCTGGCCCTGAGCACTCCATTCCTCTGCTTGCCCCCAGTCTTCCATCTTTGCCTTTCCCGCTTTCTTACGCTTTAAGGTTAGCTCTTCTTGGTCCGAGCTATTCGCCTCATCTGAGTGCGCCTCCAGCATCTTTTTTGAGGAATTCCTTTGGTGATGCGCTTTGATGGGCGCGTCAACATCGGATCTCACGTCACGTTTTGCGACCGGTTTAGCACGGCGCGAGTCCTTCCTGGAAGGAGAGACATCACGTCGCGAGCGAGAGCGCACCTCCTTCTGTTCATGGGTGTCCCCGTCATCCTCATCAGTGGGGTCCTCGTAAAGAGCATCGTAACCTTCATCAGATTCCGAGTCGGATTGACCAGAATCAGCAGTATGGCTAGCAGGGGGTTTTCCCTTTTCTTTACTCAATTCCAGCAGAATCTCCTCCAGTTCTGCCTGCTTTTCACCTGCCTTAGCCATCAGCTCTTCTCTCCGTTTCAATACCTGAGGATTCTCCGTTTTTCTTTTCCGGGCGGACTCCAGACCTGGAGTCCGGATAACCAACGCACTCCCTTTAGTTTTGGCAGGAGTGGAAGTGTCTCCTGCCCGTGGAGATGGTGGTGGGGTAGTGTTTCCTCCTGAGGTCATTATGTGGACAAATATTGGAGACTTAACAAAGAAACAAGAAAAAAGCTAGTGAACACGACGATGGGCTAGACAACGAGCCCCACGGTGGGCGCCAAATGTTCGGCAGCAGAAATTACCGCCGGAACTGCTGACCACGCCAACCGGAAATGCAATCGACGACCTGCCGAACAAAGACAGAAAGAAAGGTGACGGCCGGAGAGGAGGTCTCAGGCCGAAAAACCCTCCGGTGATTAAGTCAGCAAGTCGCTCAAAAGAAGTTTTATGGAAATAAAGGAGTCAAAGTTTAAGTTGGCAATAGTCCGCCCCCTTTTCCGTGATTCAGTTGTATATCTATATATAGTGGTTTGAGTAATGATTACAGCATACCTATGACTCGACATTACGCACACTGCCGTGTTCCTCTTTTACACTCTTGCTTTAAGTGCCCTTCCCCTTCATTTAATGCCTCAAATCCCTCATAAATACACCGTGCCTTTCATTTAATGCTTCTGGTGGTTTAACACGGCATTACAACCTGAATTTCAGGGTCATACTGTCTTCTTGTCGCATCAACCACCGAATCGTAACGAGATAGACCGATTTAGTTACATCTCCAAAGACAAGTACCTAGTTCAATCCTAACTAAGGTGCATTTATGGTCATGAGCCTTCTTTAAAGGCTGTGGGCCCTAAGTTTGACATTTACTGGCCATCGACATATATGCCGAGCAAACTAGATTCCTCGGCTATAGCCACGTGGTTATACATTGTTTATTGATGTCGAGATTCAGGGTACTCTTTGGAGCACTAACTCTAAATCGTGTACTCACGTAAATCACTCACGTGGAACCCTCGTGCCAATAATCAGTTGTTCGGCGAAATGCCACGTGTCCAAACGGAACGTGCTCGGCAAGTGGCTAAGTGGCTTATATGAATTTGCTCGGCACCACGCCACGTGGCACCGGACAAACCTGTTCGGCAAGGGTACATCTTTAGTATTATTATGCCCAACACTGACCTACATTGCGTGGAGGAACCTGGTCTACGTTGCTCGGATGGAGTTGAGAATACCATATATGTATAATTCAAGACCTTCATAGTTCAATGTGGTTTAAAATCATGCAGGCACTGGATTCCATTGGGGTAATTAAGTGTGCTTGGATGAGAAAAGTACTAGGACGGGTGATCCCTGGAAAGTCCTCACATTGTACCTAACTGAGCCCAAAGCAACAATATTTGTACTGTAGAGATGTGGGTCGTTACATTTGTTGTTGTTTGAAACTCTAAAGCTCCATTTTGGCAGGAATAAAATGTCTCCTTTACTGTTCAGTATGGCCTGTTGAAAAGTGTGTAGCATGGCATTATGAATCCAATGCGTATTGTATTGCTGATGCTGCATTGATGCTATGATGATAAACCTGCACAAGCTGCACTATGGTCTTATCTGTTGCAGCTAATGAATATGTGTTGTGACGTAAGAGACCTTGAAAACCTATCACTTCTGTTTGAGGTTCTTCTTGTCAAAGTCTTTCACTTATCTATTCAAATGTATAGATAGAGCATAAACGATGCAAGTGACTATGGTTACCAAAGCCTTGATTCCCTGAAGAAAGATCATGGCATCTCCTCTAAATTGAAGTTCTGCATATGTCAAAGCACCTCTTCTCATGATCTCATCCATGAAAATGTCTGTTAAATTTTGATAATTGCATTACTTTTGCGACAATCCCGTGGAGTAGTACCATGTTTTATTCCAGATAATCAGGCAATTTTATTTATTTAGTTGTTATATTTAAGATCCTTGTTAATGAAAAAAAAAAAAAAAAAAAAAGAAAATCCTTGTTTACTATATATTATCACAATCTATAATTAATCTTCTGATCGTAGTAGCATTATCTATAACAATGTATTTTTTTTGGGGCTTGCAGGAAAACTTGCAATTGTTGAGCACCGCTATATGCTGCATGGAAATCAGATGGAACATGATATAGATGCTAATTGACATCGATGGTTGCTACTTGGTACCTAATTGATAGAAATTTTCATTTCCGAAGGGTCTAGATGAGTTTTCCTTGCAAAAGCACTAATGAAGTACTATACGTTTAGTCGACTTTCAGGAAAGTTGATGTGGAAGCAAAATATATATATATATATATGAAATAATTATTATTAGGATTTTATTTTATTAAGATTAGATTTTATATTAGGATTTTACTTTATTTTATTAAAAATTTATTTTATTTTAAGGAAGATTTTATTTAAATTTATTTTAAGTAGGATTTGTTAGAATATTTGATTTTACTTTGCTTTGAGTAATCTTGAGCATATTTTACCCTATTTAAAAGTTTAAGATGATTAGGGTTGGACACATTGATGAATATGAAAAATTGAGTTATTGGAGTCTCAAGTCTCCGTGGCTCGTTCTCTCTCCCCCTCTTCTTCTTTCTTCCCTCTCTCTTAAACTTCTTTTTCTATGTCAATTTCTCTCTCTTTTCTTTTTTCTCTATCGTACTGCATTAACTTTGGTATTAGAGCAAAACTTCGAACACTAAACCTTTCTTAAATCAAAATTTTATTCACTGTCAAGAGCTCCAAACTCTAGCTACCATCATAGTCTAAAACTGTAGCCGCCATCGTAGTCCCAAAAAAAAAAAAAAAAAAAAAAAAAAAAAAAAACTAGCCCTTTGTGTAATACTGGTAACAATCTAGCAAATCAACTTTTGTGAATTTCTGGTGACACTCAACTCCGGCGAACACTACCACCGGCTTTGCCTCCCTCTGGCAACCTTTGGTGAAGCTCCGATGAAGTTCCTGCGACCCTTCTGCAAAGGTCCAAAATACTCTAGGACACTCCATAATATTTTTCTCAACCCTTTTTAGCCCATTTTTGCAGATTCAAAGTTGTCAACATACTGCTGGCTACTCATACGAATGATAACCAGATACAAACCCAAATAGCAGCACTCAGTAAAGCCTTTCAAGGACTGAACGAAACCATTCAAAGACTGGATGTAAGGTTTGAGGAACGCTGTTGGTCGAGCAACCCTATTTACCTCTACTCTAGCCACATATCAAATTCAAAGCCGAATACAGTTTCAGCTCCTTCATTTGGTGCATTTACCGATAATCTAAAAATCATTGATGAACCGAACAGAGAATCTAATGACGACTACCTTGAATTGAAGAGATAGCCTAATGATAATTAAATTGAAGAGTTGATTTATGAGTCTAATTTTGATGACTTTTATTTTTCATATGATGAGAATGATGACCAAATCGTGAGCAAGCCACTTAATGAAATTGTTGCGACTACCAAAATTGTTATTATTATTGAAATCATTTCTCTTGATGAGGCACGGAGTTCCATTGATATTATTGAGATCCTTGTTTGTACTATTGGATTGAAAAGTATGCCTAAAACTCATAGTACTTCTGTGGATTTTATCTTTCCTACACCTAAACCTCTCCCATAAGTTGGTCTATTTTTGTCTTCTTCCAAGATTTACAAGTTTTGTTTTCTGAACCGTGGTACTTCTATTTCGAGAGACTTGGTGGAGATACTAGATTTGACGCATGTCCAGGAACGTTGGGAACGACTTGACCATCCACTTTGTTCGTGGCCTGGCGATTGAAGGAATACGTAAATTTTCAATTTGACGGAGTCAAGTTTTTCTAAAGGGCAAAAAATGATGCAGAAGCAAAAAAAATATATATATATTATTATTATTATTAGGATTTTATTTTATAAAGATTAGATTTTATATCAAAAGTTTTACGTCTTTAAAGCATGTTAAGTAGAATTTGCCATGTTGATGACCAATCTGATGTAATTATATTTTTCTTGCAGAGCTATAGCTGAGAAGAGTCACTACAATACACTACTTGATGTGAAGATGATAATTGATTCTTTGTCAGACTCACAAAAGTATGAAAGAAGATACCTAATTATGTCTGATGGCAATTAATCATGTCCCTGTCATAGAGGTTAGATAAAGTTCAGAGTTTATTTTTCATTTGTAGCAACCTAGAATCGAAGAATGGATGCTTCATAAATCTCATTCTTGCACATATTCTTTATATCATTCTTTGACAAAATAAATACATCCCGACAGCAACTGCCAGGGTTACTCATGCTTGGACAATCAGAGATACATGAGTGCATTAGCACATATACATAGATCTAATTTTGGCAGTCACTTAATGCAAATCTACTTGTCTATTTGGATTCATTGTGGCATGTACTCGTTAAATGCTTTTTCCTTCTTTCTTTTTGCTGACCTTAAAGTGAAGATGTCGATGCCTTGATCTACTTGGCTACATCTGCCCCTCGCCCTGCACCAGTTCAAAGTTTATCATGATCGGATCCTTGCTCTCCTATTACCTCCATCAAAGAAAAGAAAAGCTTTTCCCATACTGGTTACTGGTTTGCAAACTTTGTCCCCCACCCCCCACCCCCCCAAAAAAAAGGAAGGAGGAAATGCAAGACAAGCTAACAAAATAGTTCATTTATTGCAGTAGCGATTGAAGCCATCAGGGAGTGTTTGCTCGTGTTTTATATGAGTTTCTTTTATTTTTTCTTCTATTGTTCAGGTAAGTAACTGATAATTGCAATTCTCATCAGTACTTCTTCCGTGAATAATAAAAATGCTTGAGAAAGAAGTGATTGAACCTCGAAACTATGAACGGCAACACATATACCAGAATAGAAATCCGTATTACAGATATCACTTGGAACTATTCAGTGTATGATTTGAAGGCCGTGGACAATTAAATACAATTAACTTGAGTTCTTATCTGGGACTGGTTATTGATTTGCTTGATAAGTTGTAAGGTGAGGAGAAAGGACTTTTGGTTGCAATCTACTGCTAAATAACTTCTGAAGGGATTTATTCTAAGACTTGCATATGCAGCAGATGGCCTCTATCGACACTTTTCTTGAAAGTTTTCTCAAGTCTTTCATTCCTTCTGTTCACAAATGATAATGCGTTCCTTCATGCCAAATTTTACAGCAATATGAGATCATTTGCTATTTGTGCCCCCAACTCAAAATTTTAAATATCAAAAAGTCTCTAAAAAATGAGATTTCTGCATTATCAGTTTGCTGGGACTTATATTCTTAAGCTATTCATTTCCAAATGATAAAGCGATTCCGTATGCCAAATTTCATAGTAATATAAGATCGTTTGCTCTATTTGTGCATAGACATTGAAAATTATCCGAAAAACGAGATATAGGCATAATGTGATGACTGGGACTCAAATATTCAAGCCATTCTTTCCTACAGGTCATAAATGATAAGGTGATTTTACATGTAATATTTCACTGCAATTTTAGATCGTTTAAGTAGATATGAAAAGTTTTCTGAAAAAACAAGATATAGACATAACTGGCTCATTGGGACTCAAATTCTCATATGTGGTCACAAATGAGAAGGTGATCTCTTCTTGCTAAATTTCACAGATATATGATATCAGTTTTATATTATGCCCCAAACTCAAAATCTTAAATATCAAAAAATTTCTAAAAAACGAGAGAAGCATAACCGGTTCATTGGCTATCGGATTCTCGACCTGTTCACTTCTACAGGTCACAAATGATATAGTGATCCTGCATGGAAAATTTCACGGTGATAGGAGATCATTTTCTCTATTTTTTTTTTTTTTTAATTTGTGCCTCCAACTTAGAATCCGAGATATTGAAAATTTTCTAAAAAATAAGATCTAGCCATAACCGGCTCACTAGAACTCGGATGCTTAAGTTGTTCATTTCTACTATGCACAAATGATAAGGCGACCTTGCATGCCAAATTTCATGGTTTGACGAGATCGTTTGTGTTATTTGTGCATGAGCTCAAAATCTTATTGAAAATTTTCTAAAAAAATCTTGGTATAATCGGATTCTCAGGCTGTTCATACCTATAGGTCACAAAGAATAGCAGTACATCATGTTTCTTAACATACACTGCACATAGACTCTGCTAATAGCTAGTGCTTTAATTTATTATTTTTTTATTTTTTTTTTCAATCCTATAAATCTTTGCGGACTGCAGATGAAGTTGTTTTATTCAGTGGATTTCCATGGCAATCAGGATATTTGCTTCTCTGGTGTTTGACTAGAGTGTTAGTGCAGCAATGCACTTTAAACCTCTTCCTTTTCTGTATTATAGCTATGAAAATCCTGATGGTCTATTGTTATTTTTGGACATTTGTTTCTTGCCGTTAATAAGAGTTCAAGGTGCATTGTGGAGAAAGCAGTGAAAAAGGCTCAGAGATGGAATTGGTTTATGCACTCAAGTGCTACGTACCGCAAGGAGCGAACCATTTACAAGAGGGGCTAAGGGATGTAAGTGCTATTACAACTTGTATTGTTTCTATTAAAATTCAATGTTCTTTTTTTTCCCAGTGTATGTTCGTACAAATGCTATGGTTCTATCCTGTTCTTGATTTGATTAGCTTTTGCTACCTGTGTCTGAGTTTGAGTTAATACTCAAAACTTTTTGCCTTGGCCGCTTAAGGTTAAGGAGGGTCCTCTCAAAACCAATAACCAAGGAAAATGTCTTTCCTATTTTTTTCCTAATTCTTTTGATTTCAATAAAATGCAACTGGCACCTAACTATTGATAAATAAGCAATAAAATTCCAGTGTATATGAAAGAGCTAACGCGCACCTTTAGAGGGCCTATGATCAGAGATTTGGGCGTATGCGAGGTGGACTTTCCCAGGTTTCCCTCTGTCCAATTTGAAGATGATTCTTTCCCAGGAATCCAAATTATTACAACTTTTTAACTTTTTCTGAATTTCAATGGGTTACCACTATATGACTGCAGAATCAACATTTAAGGTCCGTTTGGCGCGATAAAATTTGCTGAAAAATTCTAAAAGCATCTGAAAATCTCTAAAAGTTGTTTATTTTTTATTTTACTGCACGAATTACGAATTCACAAATTATCTCACTTTTTGTCACTCCAAACACCCTCTTAAATGATATTTGATGATAATTGATATGACATGATGTGAATGAATGGAAAATCGAAAACCCTTTTACATACAAGAAATAAATTTAGAGACATAGTTAAAATTAAGAAATCTGAGAACAAGTCATATCCACCCAAATTACCAAAAAAAAAAAAAAAGTCATATCCACCCCCCACCCAAAAAAAAAAAAAAGCCTCTCCACGACAATTCATTCTTTTCCTTCTTTGGTTTATATGCTCAGTGCAGATTTCTACATCCATTTATACTGAGCAAACTTGAATATTACTTGCCAATTAATTTTTAGTTGGTATAATATTTGATAATAAAAATCTAATCAGGCTTGAAATTATTTCTCTCGTAGATTCTCAACAGTAGTAGAGACATTTTTTTTTTTTTTTCTAACAGTATTCTTATGAATGAAATCTGTCTCTCAATCCCACGGTAGTGGATCCGGTTGACAATTTAACCATGCAGGGTCTGAAATCAGAACTAGAAAAGGTTTCTCTTCTCTATGCCGCAGTGCAATTTACTTACAAGATTCACATATCATTGGCTTTCCAAGGTAAAACTGATTCTACTCTTTTTTTTTTTTTGGTCCAACTAGTTCTTTTCCTACTGTTTATTCTTGGCTTGAAAGTCACTGAGAAGAGTTCTGCTTCAGCAGGCAAGGATATCAAGATGACTGATGTGGAGGTACCAAATTAAAATGATCTTCTACTAAAAGAAAAAATGCCAACTTTCTGTGAATATGCATCATATTTTCTTATTTCTTCCATTCATGCAGGGATCATCAAATGGACGTGGAGAATCATCTAAAGCTACCTCCAATAAGGTAAAGAAATTTTCTGCTGTTCTCTGAGCTTAGATTGCGTTTCGTCAAGGGTATGGTGCATGCATTCTTGCTTTTGTAGTCTGGGGCCTTTTATAGATTTAATCATGAAGTGGTGAAAATTTGTTGTACCTGTCACTGTGAAAATGGATTCAGTATGATGATAATGATGGTGATCCTATAAATCTTACAGTGGAGGAAGTCACATCACAGAACCTTCTGAGGGAGGTTAAAAGTGTTTCTCAAAGTCAAAGACAAGACCTGGTGCTTTTTATACCATTCTTGTAGCCCCACAGGCAAGCATGCTTATCCACATATTTGACCAAATTGGACAGCATCATTATAATCCTTCATAAACATGTTTCCAAATTTCATCCACTTTCCAAGCCTGATGGTTCTTTCATCTGGGACAACCTTTGCACCCACGTTCCAGTAGTTTCCTTCTGTAAGCTCCCAACATGAAAATCTCTCTCTCTATCTCTCTCCCCCTCTTCCTGCGGGGAAAAAAAAAAAAAAATACCTGCTGTCGAATGTAATTCCTCTGGCTTCTTGCAGGTGATTGGCACGTGGCTTACATTTGAATGTTCTAGGCACATCTTATTCCCATGTAACTTTTTTCTTATATTAAATTTAACTAGAATAATCAGTTGGCTCTACCCAGATGGTGGATGGTGCTTGATCAAAAATAAAAATAAAAGTAAAACAAGATTTGATTTAGGAAATTGACGTAACAACTTATGTTAGCTTCGTGACTTGTGATTAGGAATTCAACGATTTAAATGTATTCACATTACTTTTGTACGTCAATTTTTTCCTTTTTAACAAAATTCAATGCACGTAACTCTCACATTATAATGTCTAAATATGAACAGTTGTATCGAAAGATTTAGGACACTTCTAAATTACGTTAATAAATATACATATTAATCAAACATATGGGGGCAGCTAGCATGTGATTTGCTTCTACCAAATATGATGAATGAAGTTGGTAGAAGCAATGGATCTCAATTATATGAATTATATGATATTATTTCTTTGCATGTACTGTACTGGGTTGTGTAAGTGTAATCCATGACTGCCATCATTAGTGCTTGTGCCTACTAATTAGGAATGAATGCAATCACTACTACTACTACTCTGGGAGTGGTAGGGCAGTAGTGATAGAGGTGAGGTCAATGTTCTTTAAGGTTAGATGGTATGATAAGGCCTATGCCTTCCACTTGTAGCAGTGTCCACCAACACAGCCTGCTCAATGAAATGATGACCCCCCCCCCAAAAAAAAACCAAAAAAAAAAAAAAATTTGGGGGTTGTTTGGGTAAACATCATAAGCTAGCTTTTTTATACTTTTTTTTTTTCAATTTTATGTGGGTTTTTTTATTAATTTTTTTTTGTCGGGTGGATTTTAGCATGCAAAAATAAATAAATAAATATCAATGGGCTTAAATAATGTCTAAAAGCTAACAAAATTTAAAAAGAAAATCAAATTTAAGTTAGAAAAAGGTATATATAAACGAAAAAAAAAGATTGGATAATGTGACTTTTAACAAATTAATTTGGAATTTGGAGTTTTTTTTTTTTTATATTTATTATTTTAGTAGATGGGAGATAGAAACTTAGGACAGGAATAAATATTTGGTATAAGAGTAATATCATAATCAATATAATGTGGCATATGAAACTAATAAAATTGAAGTACATATGTGCTTTAAATTCTAATAAGAGTTGAGTTTGGGAATAAAATAAAAGAAAATTAATTTTTTTTTTTTTTTGAATTTTGTAAAACACACTAATCACCTTTTTTTATGCTTAAATGAAAAAGTTGGAGTGTCTTTTATCACTGAGCTATCCCATGCATTTCCTAGGTTTTAAGGTGAAATTTGACTCTCAAAGGTAAACTGCAAATTTCCAAACTTTGGATCCAAGCATTTGAGCAAGCTACTTGCAAGGACCACTGCTAATGCTTCCTTTTGGGGTAGGAGTTCCATTGACATACAAGCTACAATTATGGAGGATTGATCAGTGAAACCCGGGCCATTTTTTGGGTTCCCAATGTCCAAGTTGGTTGAAAATAAAATCAGGAGAGAGAGAGAGAGTGAAAATGAGAGAGAGAGAGAGAGAGCTCAATGGAAGTCATGCCTGGAATGCAATTTAAAGACTTCATCAATGCTTGCTGGTCATACGTGTAGCTGTTTGATTTGACTTTTTTTTTTTGGGTTAAGAAATAATAAATTATTATTATTATTATTATTATTATTTTTGTTATTTTTTGGCAGAAAATGTTTAGCTGACCAAAACAGTACCCAAACTTTGCCAGTTGCTGTTGCATGTGGTGTGATGGACCAGAACGCAATCTCATTTCTAGACATGGCAATTTGGCACAAATTTACCCAAAATCTATCCATCCATATCTAAATTGATCAATCACCAAACAAATCCATGAAAAAAAAAATTGTATTAACTGGGGGCCCACATGACTAATGACATTTTTCTTGGTGGGCCCTGTATCTTGGTGGGCCCACAAGGCATGGGTTGTTGTAAGAAGAGGTGAAATTGTAGACTTCTAACGAGTGGTCCTCACTCAATCTCTATCTGTTTGTTTTGCATGGTGGGCTGTGGCCCATGGGTCATTGATGATCCTCCCCCCCCTTCTTTTTTTAACTCAAATTAGTCAGTTGTTTTTTGTCCCAACTATTAAGGCCCCGTTTGGGGCACCAAAATCTACTAATTTTAACCAATTTTTTTGTACTTTCTTATCAAATTTCTTTATATATCACTTTTATGTCACGTCCTTCTACTTTTATTGTACTTTTTAGCTAATTTTTTGTCAACCAAACACACTCTAAATTAAAAACATATTGATTCAAACCAACATCTGACCTTCAGCAAATTTCAAAATACAAAAAAATAAAAAATAAAAAAATTATGCACAAACGAAATAATAAATAAAAAATTTTATCACAAACAAAACAATGAATTAAAAAAAAAATCGAAAAGAGAAGTCATATAAAACCAAAAAAAACAAAAATTAAAAAATATATATACATTTTAAATTACTAAATTATACCTTACTTGAAGAGCAATAAGCCCTAATATGGCCTGATCTTTACAAAATCATCACGTGAAGTCTTGGCTATGCGGGGTGTTTTTAGAAATAGGAACCGTGACGAGGAAGCAAAAGCTAAAGCAAAGAAAAATGAATAGAAAGCTGGTTTTATTTTATTTTTCTAGCTGGGTTATAAAAATGGTAAGAAAGAAAATATATATATATTTTTAAAATATAATTCTTTATTTAATTAATTATAAGACATAAGTATGTACAATTAACTTCGTTTCCAATTTTCCCCTAATGTGTATAAGCACAAGATACTAATCACATTTGTCCCTCTTTTAAAGTAGTTAACAAATCATAATTTAGGCGGTGTTTGGTTGACTAAAGTTCGGTAAACAAAAGTACAGTTAAAATATAAAAATTTAATGTAAAAAGGATATGTGATAAAATTCAATTAAAAAAATACAAAAAGTTGGTAAAAAATTAAAAAATTTTAACTGATTTTGACCAACTAAACACTTACTTAATACGAAGGGCTTGTTTTGCATCCGTTAAAAACTTTAATTTTCTCTAATTTTTTTTTCCAAACTCTCCAAAAAATAAAAAATTACCGCACATTTCTCTAATTTTTTCTAAATTTCCCTTCCTTTTAAAAATTTACTAAATGTAATAAAAAAATTCAAAATTACCAAAAATTTCAATTTGTTGAATTTCCAAACCGGCCGCATGTATGATGATCATTTTCCATCATGCTAAAATTAGAGAACGGTTAACAAAGGGAGAGAAAAAATAATAATAATAATTGAATATTGGAAACCTAGCAAAGCAAAGGGGAAAGACAATGGTGTATTTAGAGTTGTATAAAAATATATAAAATAAAATAAAATTATAAAAATAAATATATCGTAATTCATATTATAAGTAAAAATTTTAAATTTTACTATCTCATAATTTGTATTTGTAAATATTTATAAAATTTTATTTTATTTTGAAAAAATCCAAACGGAGCCCGATAAGATCTAACATTCAACAAGAGACAAGTTAAAAGCTCTGTGTAGACCTTGTAAGACAACGGATAAACACAATTTTTAATAATTTTTTATATTTTTTTCTTTACTAAAAGTCGTTAATTATAATTATTAATAATTTTTAATATTTTTTTTGCTAAAAATTGTTAATTATAATTATTAGTACGTTTGATGAAACAAATATTAATTTTTAATAATTTTTTATAACTTTTTAATATTTAGTACAATTTTTTATAACCTTTAATAATTTTTAATAATTTTTTATAATTTTTACCAACTTTTAATAACTTTTAAATTAAAAAATTATTGTAACAGAATAAAAAAGTGACAAAAGTTTGTGGTTTGTCAGATGCTCAAAAATAAAAAATTGATATTTTTTTTCGCTTAAAATTTTCAGTTGACAAACGCCCCTTAATAATGTAGGGCAGGAACATTAGAACCTTGATCCAATTTAACTTTGAAAAATAATAAAATACATTCCGCCGTTTGTTTTCGTTTCCTTTCATTCCACGGTACTCTTTTCCATTAGAGCTATTATGGAGTGAAAAAATTAACAAAAAGTGTAAATATCTCTCTTGTTATCTTTGCATCCATTAAATTATATATATATATATATATATATATATCTAATTAAATTAACTTAAAAATCAAATCAAATTAACCCACATTCAAGACCATCTCACATAATACTGTCCCAATGCATGTAAAATTGATCAACCCACCACAAATGTGTGTGTGTGTACAGACACACATATACATAAATTGTGATTATCACAAGACTTGAATATACATTCTCCATTACCATAATCTTAGCCAGTAGATATATATAATAATATGATCACATCATCTCTCCAACCCAAATCAATCTTTCTCTCCATTCTTCCTGCTTTGAAACACAAACAAAACAAAGCATCCACACAAGGTCTAAGAAAAAGAAACCATTGCCCATTGAAATGGCAATGCTGTGGCCTTTCATGGGATTTTTCACCTTCTAGCGTCACAAAATGCTGCAACTACTCTCTCTCTCTCTCACATTCATATACATAGATATATATGGATATAGTTCATATAAGTAAATGGCAAATCATAAATATTAAGAAACCAAACTGCACTCTCTCTCTCTCTCTCTTTCATTCTTTTTCTAAAAAAGACGAAAACTTTTAGTTACTGAAAGGTCGAACCTGGTGTGTAAATGACAAGATCAGGCCACCCATTACCACCACTGCCCCAACAGCTCGAATCTCCACCGCCCTCGACACCCAAAAAGCTCTCCGTATTGTTAGTACTCTGCAACTCGGCCGCCGCCGGGTTCCGAACCACATTCGACTCCGAATTCGAACTGGGATTCTCTCCAAACTCGCCCAATTGGGTATTCAACCCATGTGGATTCAAACCATCCAGAAAATTCCCAAACTGCCCATTCGACGCCAGAAGCGAGCTGAAGCTCCCGCCCATGTCGATCATTCCCCGGTCCTGCTCGAACGCCGGCGCCGACAAGCCATACGGGGTGGCGGAAGGTTCCTGTTTTGGGACAGCTTGGGCGGAGGAAGACGACAGCGACGAGGACGAAGACGAGGAATTGCGTTTAGGGTTCGACGAGCGCTTGGTGTTCCTCCGGCTGCCGCCGCCGACGGGGATGTTCCGGAGAGCGCCCCCTTTGGTCCAGTATCTCCGGCAGTTCTTGCAGAAATGGCGGGGCTGCGAGAGGTTGTAGTTGTTGTAGTAGCAGAACTTGGTGTTGGTGGAGTCACAGCGCGGGCATTTCAGAAGCTCCTGCTCTGGGAATTGGGCTTTGATCTGTTGATTATACATCGATGGGTCTTGCATTTTTTTTTGGGGGGGGAGGGGGACAAAATGATCAAAAGAACTAATTTTTCAATCGAAGTTCTGATTTTTTATGGTTCTTGTGAATTGGGTTTGTTTTGAACAAAGAGATCTGAAACGGGTGGGTTCTGAAACTCTGAAATGGAGAGAGAAGCAGAAACCGAGAAGACCAGAGAAAGAAAAGAAGACAAAACAACAGAGGGTCAAGATGTTTCTTACCGGGCGAAAACCAGAGCACAAGAAAGTTCAATCCATAGAAAGCAAATCGAAAGGGATTGTGAAGTTTCCAGGAGAGAGAGAGTCAGGAAACATATAAAGTCCAAGAAATCAAAGAACTCTGGTCTGGTGTTTCCTGTGAGTCTTGTCTCGGCAAAACCAAGGAAGAAATTGAAGGGGAGAAGAAATTTTGGGTTTTCAGATTCTGATGTAAATGTGAACGATCTCTCTGATCTCCGTGTGTACTGTGGACGCGGAGAGTGAAGACCAGACTTATATTGAAGAGTGGGAACTGAGCTCTCTCTCTCTCACTATATATATAGATAGATAGAGACTATATATATATATATATATATGTATGTATTTACTATCACTGTCTCTGCTTGGAAGTTAGATTTGGCTAAGCTGGGTTGAGTCTGGATTCCTACATGAAATGTATTATCACCGTGTAATCACTTTTAATTAAAATAATAATTTTTTTATTCTTTATTCTTGCTTGCCCTAGAAACCTTTTATTTATTTATTTTTATTTTTAAAAAAATCAAAGAGAATGAGCAAATGTCAAACTGCTTCCATCATAAAAGCGATATCACTATGCATCCGGAATAGGATCAATTATCATAATCCTCTATTGGGGTGTTTGATTGGTAAAAATTTAATTAAAAAATATAAATATTTGATGTAAAAATAAGATGTGATAAAATTTGATAGAAAAAATATAAAAAATTAGTAAAAATTTATAAATTTTAATTAATCTTGATCAATCAGACATAATATATATACTTTTTTGATCCTCTATTGAGACTTTGCCCCATTTGGAGGAATAAAAAAATACAAAAATACATTAATTTTTGATATTTTAAATGTTTACTAAAACATTAAAATTATCAATTTTATTGAGTTGACAGATTACCAAACACTAACTTTTACTAAGTTGGTAAGATATATAATGATCATTTCACTCTAATTTAACTCAAAAGTTATCAAAATTTTTACTAAACACTTAAAAATTACCCAAATTTACTAAAAATTTATTTTTACTTTACAACATAAAAAAGTTTTACTTATCAACTTTTGTTAAAGAATTATCAAAAGTTACTAAATAAATTCCAAATGAATCTCTTATCTTAAATTTATTAAGGAAAAATAAAAATAAAATTAATTGTATTATTTAATTATGTTAAAGATAGACAATAATATATATATATAATTTCATAATATAAAATTTAAATTAAATAAATAATTCATTAAAAATATCTTTTATTTTTTATATAATTAAATAAAACATATTTTTATAATCCTCTTTTTTCCTTCAATAAATTTACCATCTAAATACATCAATAGAAGATATATATAAAAAAAAAGGTAAAATTCATACATGTACTCTTTTAGAATATTTATAGAATAGTTTAGCTTTGGGATTGCAATTATATTTTATCATAGAGAAAATAAAATAAAATTTTTACATAAAAATTAATATAAAAAGGCTCAACTCAACTTCATGAAAAGCTATCAATTTCTAAATTTGTTGCAAATCATAGTGACTTTCAGAGAAAATTAATATTGAGGGATTTTTTTTGTATTTTTTTCCTTTTTTGAAAGCATTTGGACAACTTTTTTTTTTTAATTTTGTATGATTTTTTTCACTAAACTTTAATTCTTTTTTGTTTGATAGTTTTTTAACATGTTACTTATATTTTTTAAAAATCCAAAAGTAATTTGTTTTATTAATATTTTTAAATTTTTTAAAGAAATGTTAACTTACCAAAAATCTACAAAACAAAAAAAAAATGGTGAAAAAACTTATTTAGGACTAAAAAGTTGTTCGAAAGAAACTAATTTATTTAAAATAAGTTAGAAATGCCAAACACAACAAACTTTTACTCTAATGCCTCAAAATTCAGCAAAGTTAAGCTTTCCTATATGTTGTATAATTCTCTTCATCAAGTGACTACTTCTAATAAAATTACTAAATTTTTGCACAAGTAAGAAATAGACCTTTTTTGATAAATATTTTAACAAATAGACTTTTTTGATAATCTTTTTTTTTACTTTTAATCTTATTTTTCTAACTCCATAATAAGATAAAATAAATTTATATTATATTATTTTATTTTATTTTGTATTTCTACTATTTTCTTTCATTTTTTCATTTCCTTCCAAATATAACCTAGGCAATTGTGATACAAACATAACTAATGGAAAAATAAATTTACTTTGAAATGAATGGGCAATTCAAGTTTTTAGCCTCTTATTTTCAATAAATTTTCATGCACATTTTTTTTATACTAAGACCTCGTTTGGCACATCAAATTTTTATAATGTCCCAAAATTATAGAATATAATTTTTTAAGCGTTTAACAAAAATTCTTAGATTTTTACCCAAATTAAAAAAATTATAATTTTTACAACTTTAATGTATCTGATAACTTTTTATACGTTTAGTAAAATATAAACTTTGATAAAACTTCAAAAAAACTTATAATTTACTAAAAATTAGTCTGTCAGACAAACCATAAATACATAAAATCGCAGTTCTTATTTCTATTCCTTAGCATACCAAACAATAATTAAAGCGTTTGGACTTCTCAAAAAAATTTTAAAAAAATCAAAAATTAATATTGAAGTGATGTAAAAATAATATGTGATAAAATCTTATTAAAAAAGAAGTTGCAAATTTTTTGATTTATTTAAAAAAATTTGAGCTCCCAATCGCCTCCAATAATTCTTTTAATTCCCCGTTCTCATATTTCCATTTCCATTCCAAAGGACGAAAGATTAGGCAGAAGTTATCCTTAATGAAAGCTCATTCAGCCGCCGACACTTGTTCTAATCCAGCCGAGCCGATGAACGAAGAGGCGCAGCCGGCAAGCCAAGTGGCAGAGCTTGCGTGGGAACGAAGCAGCATCTAGTTAACAGCGCATCTTTTTTGGATTATTGGATCAGCGCAACCATCACCGTCCATCTCTTTTTGGCTGTCGTGGACTCGTTTTGAACCGTCCAATCGTGCACCCACAAGGCGAGGGGATCGTAACGTCGGGTGGCCGTCACCCCCATGGAGCCAATGTCACCGGCAACACGTGGCACGACCCCATCATGGTGTAAGCAATTAAGGTGACAGCTATGGGAACACTCTGCCGCAGTTACCGTCTAACCAGACTAGTTATCATTGGCGATGATAAAGATCAAAATTTTACTTTTATTTTTATTTAGTTATTTTTGGGAAAACTACTAATTGACGGCCCGTGACATGAATTTTTATCTTATATTTTTTCGCCTTATATGAATTTTTTTATTAAAATTTAATTTTTTTAAAGTAATTTTTAACTATGCTATTCCTATCTATAATAAAATAATTAAAAATAAAAATTACGTATAAGTAAGAAAATTAATTTTTCTTATATTTTTTTGCCTTATATGAATTTTTTTATTAAAATTTAATTTTTTAAGTAATTTTTAACTATGCTATTCGTATCTATAATAAAATAATTAAAAATAAAAATTACGTATAAATAAGAAAATTAATTTTTCTTTTTACTTGAACTTAAAATCTTTTATTTCAAAGTATTTTATAAATATTTGAATATATTACTGGAGAATAAACTATTCTTTTTATGAGTTTCACATGTGATTGAGAGAAAAGTTAAGAGAAAGATGAAAAAGGTTTCTCTAAGAATTCTTTTAAGATATTTTTATATCCTATTGTAATTATTACTTTATTGTTAAAAGTTTCCAGTGAAAATCTGATTACACTATTTTTGTGAACTAATCACGTAATTTTTGTGCCTTTTTTTTTTATTTTATAGTTATTCATGTATTCATATTTCGTTTGTTTGGTATATTCACTTATAGTACTAAAATAATTCAAAACATTACATTATCATTCCGTTTGAAAACATTTCATTATTAAAATTGATTTGATTTTAAAAAAATGAATTGCATTGAATTCTTTTAAGAAAAATACAAATTCGATCTTTTTTTTTTTTTAACTTAGGATGTTCGGATCAGTTTACACGTATCTCAACTAATCTTTGGAGTATAAAGGTAACAGTCGAGTAAGTCTTCTAATTACAAGACCCAAACTAATCACTACTGAAAAATAAACTCAATATCTTATCCGTTAAGCTAATCTTCAAGTTCATATGAAATTCGATCTTATTAATTAAAAAAAAAAAAGGAGAGAGAGAGAAAATATAATAAATATGAAATATGAGGATGATTTTATTCCCCTATTTAAATGGCTTAAGAAGAGAACATCAAATTCTATCCTTTTAGGTTAAATCTCAAATTGTATGAAAAATTTTAAATTTTAAGTAATGAAATAAAATTAAATACAATTCACAAAATTCTTGTTTTTATTTCAAATATAAAAATTAATAAAAATTCTCACAAAATGAAAATTTTAAATTTTACCAATTCCACCAACGTAGTATATAGGAACTGGGTCCAAAAAAAGCCCTCAAATGGCTATCCCTCATCACGAATAAATAAATATATAAAATAAAACTTGAAATTAAGTTCATCATTCTTTAAACATGATCGAGATATGACCTTAACATACTTACTCGAAATTAATGAACATGTTATTATTATTTTTCCTTTTTTTTTATAAATAAACTCGAATACATATTTTTATATTTTTTTTTCTTGGACGTGACATGTTTTCAAAATTAGAGTTTATAGCTCTCTACATTTTTAAGTATAAAACGGGGAAGAAAAAACTTTACAGCTTCCTTTCACAACCGCACAACATAAAAATTTAGGTGGTACTTGAATGGTTTAAAAAAAAAAAAAAAAATTAGTATAACTATTGAAAGCGTTTGATCTCCCAAACACTGCCTTCCTTAGTAAGGCCTTTGAGAGGAAAAAGTTTGGAGGAGAAGTGAAGCACAAATTTTCCTAATTTGGGCGTTCCTTGAGAGAACGGGGATTGGGGGAGAATTGTCAACTAGTTGCCCAATCGTTTTTGGGAATTTGATACTCAACTATCTGAGGATAAGAAAGATCACCGAGGGTATAAGTGGCAATAGTCCCAACAATAGGGAGAATGGTGTGATAGAACCTAAATCCCAATTCAAATAAATTTCTAAATTATGTGAAATTCAACACGTCACGTAATTCTTACATATTTTGTTTCAAATATGCAGCTTAATATCCTGGACTAATTTGATTCCACCTTAACTTCTTGATATAATTAAAGAACAAATTATTTGGTACGATTAAATTATCAAATTATTTGGCACGATTAATGATGAGCGATAATTTTAAGCCCAAGTAAATGGACAAGGATACCCTTGTGAAAGAGTAATGTAGTAGACTGAGCTAGCCTTCTGAACTGGCCTTCTTTGAGCTAACTAAGCTATGTCGAGTCGAGCTATACCAAACTGAGATGGGACTGACCAAGCTTTCCAACTAGGGATTTACTAGGACCAGGTAATATCTCAGCATGTATATGGGACCCTTGCAATCACATTGGTGGAAATGGCGCCTTTATTGGCCCACCTCAACAGGAGATATCGAAATTGATTTAAATCCTCCACTTACCTTATCCAAATAAGGTAGTTGCGGTGAATCGAAAAATATTCGCAATTCGTTTTTATCTAAATTCCTGCCACTCATTCTACAAAAAGGGTAAAAGGCATTACCTAAGGAGGGGACCTTTAGCAAGTTCGACACTGGTGTTTTTGGGTAGCAAGAACTCTCACCTTAATCGGATCTCCATACATGGGAAGTCTGGTCGCGAGTCGTGAAAAATGGTCATTATCAATTAGAATATGTATTTTTAGACAATCTAAATTATGCTGTATGTATGTATTTTAGGAGATTTGTTGTGATGTGATATAAATAGCTAGCGTATGTGCTACAATAATAATATGGTTCGAAATCATTACTCAATTTTTACCAAATACATAAAAATTTAAAAATTTTTAATTACTAAAATTTGTTCAAAATTATCAAAAATTCCTAAAAAAAAAAAGTTAATTACTAAACACACTCTAATAGATAAATAGAGTAGCAACAAGAAAACACCCTAATTAAGTCACATGGCACATAGATCTCTTAGGGCTCATTTAGTATGTTTTTCTATTTTTTTGTTTTCTGTTGTTATTTTCTATTTTTTGTTTTAAACTCATTTTTCATTTTACGCTTTTAAAAATAAGGAAAAAACTCAAAACGTATTTGGTCACTTGTGTTTTCAAAATTTATTTTAAAAAACAGAAAATGCGCTTACACATAGAATGAAAAATGACAAAAAGTTATTTTTAGTATTTTTAATCTAAAATAAGAAAATTTTCAAAATAATGAAAATAGAATATTTTTCTATTTTTTTTGTTTTGAGATTTTTAAAACATAAAATGAAAATAGAAAACAGAAAAGTAAGCCAAACGCCACCTTAATGATTTCAAAAATACATATTTAAAAACGTTAAGGTCGTATTTGGTTTATTTTTTTATTTTTTTAATTTGTATTTTATGTGTTAAAAATTTCAAAACGAGAAAATAAAAAGTACTTTTTTTTTATTTTGAGATTTTTCTTGTTTTTGGTTAAAAACTCTCAAAACGATTTTTTATCATTTTTCATTTCACGTATAAACTCATTTTCTGTTTTCTAAAACAAATTTTGAAATACAAGTAATTAAACAAATTTTAAGCTATTTTCCTTATTTTCAAAAGTACAAAACGAAAAATGAGTTGAAAACAAAAAATTAAAAACAAAAATAAAAAATAGAAAAACAAACTAAATGACACTTAACTTTTTAACTTATATGACTTTATTTTTTTTAAAGGTAAAAATTAATTACATTAATAATAAAATAAAATACAAGCTTATCGGGTATACTATTGATATTACAATGAAGAGCAAAATTCTCTTCATTACCAAAGAATAAAACATCAATTATACATTTAGTTAAACTTAACCAATTTGAATGTTGATAAAACATCAAAGCATCATAGTGATATAATGCCAAGTCAACACCCAAACGCACACAACATACCAAGTCAGCACCCACAATTTGATATCCACGAGCAAAGCCATGAACCAACAGCAGGCAACACCTATAGCAACGAGAACAAATAGGACAAATCCCGCACCAAGAGAAGTTGCACAACACCTAAAGCTTGACCATGGTGCAGTAAGAACCAATCCACAACTGAGCCAGCACCATCAAGTATAAACAGTGGCCCATTTACTAGCAGTCAACTGCGCAGAAGACCATCAGCAAAATGTAACACTTACGCACAAAGAAAATTTCAGATCAGTGATGAATGCAACAAACAATAACAACAGCCAAGAAATAACAGCAATAATCTTACAGGAACTCATGTAGCACAACACATCTTGGACCACACCAAGCAAATCAGCAGGCTATTAAACAATAACAATACCATCAGGCCCCAAGGGGTCAGCTCGAGTGACATGTGGATTTGCTCCCCACAGTGCCCCCGAGTTAGATACCTCATTCACCAGGGATGTGGAAAGAGACAGTGCACATGCCCCTAGTTTATCCATCAATTAAATGGTCCGTTGAGAACTGTGATAAACTGGTGGATTCTAAGTTATCAAAAAAAAAAAATAGTACCATCATAGTAGTACTTCCTAGGGCAATCTCCATTTATCAAAAAGACTCTAATTCTTTTTGGTTATTTTAAATTTAGAACTACTCAACAATTTCTCTCTCATGATTATATTAACAATCTTCACAAAAATCGTATCAACATTCAAGTAGGAATTTTCAGAACATCTTCTATTTCGCTCCTATCATAATAAGTAAACCATTCTTGCAAAATAAAGTTTTATAAGAATGCACTGCAAAGATTTTCCTTTCAGCTTATTAGAAGCCTAGTTCATCCTCTCCAACCAGGAACCATGAGAAACATGGATATTGCACGATTCCATCAAAGACTCCTAAATCTTCATTGCAAATGCACATGAAACTAGAAGATGGTTATGATCTTCCTCATGTAGTCTACAAAAAAGACAGCTTAAAGAAGATATCCTCCTAAGTAAAAACCTCGGATCAAGTGTGGGCAAATTGATTGTGGATATTGTGTGACTCTCACCTTCAAACTTTGGACCACATGACTTAAAAAAAAAATTTGGACCACATTTTTCTCTCTCTTTGTTCATTTCACTTATACATGCATTATCCGTCATGATATATATATATATATATATATATATGTCGGCTCTCCCTCTGTCTTAATTTATTAAAAGTCCATATAGTATTATTTATCTCTCTCGTAATAAATAATATTTTTTAGAGTATAGAAAGTTAAAAATAAATTATATTTATCATTGCTAAAATTATAATACAACATAATTAAAAGTTACCAAAAACTAATTTAAGGGACTGTTTGGTATGCAAAACTGTGTCAATTTTACACGTGTTATACAAAATTGAATGTTGAGTGCTGGCCAAAAATTTATAAAAGTTAGTAAAAATTGATAAAAGTTAATTTTGTGTTTTGAAGGAGAAGATTTGTAAAAGTTAATTTAAAAAAATAGGTAGAGTTTGGAAAGCAAAAAAAACTAATTTTTTTTTTTTTTGTACCTGACTACTAAGAAGATTGGTAAAAGTTAATTTAAAAAAAATAGGTAAGGTTTGGAAAGTAAAAAAATTAACTTTTTGGTACCTGACTACTAAAAAACTAACTTTTTAATAATTAATTTTTTAATTTTTTATTAATATATAATATTTTTATTTTTCATGATTTAAAAGAATTAAAATATAAAAGAATAAATTTGACGATTTTCTAAAAAGTCAAAAAGCTTACTAGTTGAAAAAGTTAAGTTTTATTTAGCTGTTGCCAAACAGACACTTACAGTCAACCAAAGCAGTTTTGGTGGGTCGGCCATACCGTACATGCCCAAAGTTGGATGAAGCATGAACGAGAGGGGACGCGGGGTACAGTAGCGTCGGGTCTTCGTGGCAAAATCCAAATGGATGGAGACTTATCGGAGGCGCCTGGCGCTCCAATCAAGCTCAAGAAATTTCAAAATAAAATTTTGAAAACCTCCTAACTTTTTTAAAATTTAAAAAATTTGAACTTTTTTTAAAAATTTGTTAAAATTTGTTGGAACAAACTATTATATTATGGCTGCGTTTGGCATGCCATATTTTACCAAAAATCTCTGAAAATCTCTATAAATCTCTGTTAACTTTATATCACATCAACTTTTTTCTCTCACTGCACGCATTACGAACTCTCTCCAAACCACAATTTATCTCAATTTATCTTATTTTTTCTTACTCCAAACCAACCCTATAGTATGTTGTAACAAATTTTCGCAATTTTTTAAAAAAAAAATTAGACTGACATTTATATTAAAAAATTTTACAAAACTTCAAAAATTTTCAAAATTCTCTACTAAAATTTTACTGAGTGTTACTTCATATAATTTTTAACAATTTCATATCAAATCAAATACTAATATCCAATCATCATTTCAAAATAATTTTTTACGTTCTAAATTTTACTTTTAATTTTTTTTTTTAACACTCTAAATAACCTTTTATATCACTTGTCCAACAGCCCCACCACAACGAGGGAAGGGACACACAAGAAAATGAGAGGCAGACATAGTAATACAATGTCAATTTCATGATATTAATTTAATAGTATCAAATTTTAATTTAATAATTTAAATATATTTATATTATTTTAATTCAAAAAATACGTAAATATGATTAAATTTTAACTCAATAACCCCCATTACAAGTCACACAGCTTGCAAATCCCCAAAATTCCACGCACATACGCATCAAAGACTTGAATAGCAAGAACAAAGATTACGTGTTGGGCAGCCACTAATAAATAATGATCAAAGACAAGAAGAAGAACAGCAACAACTTGGCTTCCTTCTTGTCTTCTTCATTCTCTTCCCCTCCTCCACCGTTACCAAATGTGCCCAATTGCTTCGGCAGAGAGACCTGATAATGAGAAAAGTGGGGTCCTCTCCTATGTTCTCTGCTTTAAGATGGGAGCACTGCCCCCCCCCCCCATGAAATGCCACGTGTAAATAAGGTTAGACAATTTAAATAGTTCACCATAATTAGACTTGACATGAATACGAATTTTTTAGATAAAACATAAACATAATACGAAACAGACGAATACACTAATCTAAAATTGACAAAATTTGGTTTTATCATGAATTTGAAGACGACACAACATTATTATCACTTCTGTGTAAAAATTTAAATTAGGAACTTAAAAACTACTAAAAATGAGAGAAAAAAAAGTATTGTTTAGAAAATTCACACATAAGCAGTAGAAGAAAATTGTCCTTTGGTGGGTGTTTGACACTTCAACTCTTTTGCAATCGAACTTTTATTAATTAATGATTTGTAATTTTGTTGTGTTGAATTTGTCTAAATTAAAGTAGAGAATTAAGAATTGCCAAATATTGGGAGAGGGGATCATTATTTGGCTGTTTTTTTTTTTTTTTTTTTAAATGAGCTCCGCATCCTCATTCTTGTCATCTTACACTTATGGGTGTATCTGTACATTAGGTATAAAATTTATAAGTTATTTATTTATTATTTCTGAATTCAGGAATGAAACTATTACAAATCAGTTTATGTGAGTGTATTTATATATAAGCTTCGTTTAGAGTAACAAAAAGTGAAGTAAATTGAGATAAATTGAGAATAATACGTGCAGTAAAAGAAAAAAGTTGATGTGATATAAAGTTAACAGAGATTTATAGAATTTTTCAGAGAAAAATTACAAACCAAACAAAGCCATAGTATTTGCTCAGGAGTTTATTTATGTATCATTGGTTCAAAGATAAAATTGTTATTGAACTATATGGATGCATTTGTACGTTATGTATAAATTTGAGGGCTTATTTATGCATTATTTCTATACATTGTGGAATCAAATAGACCTGGGTGAGATCCGGTTAGTTTGATTTAATTCGGTTTAATCTTAAGTTCACGATTTTGAACCCGAAAATGATCTAATTGATTCTGAGTCTAACATGGATTGGACCCGAATCCGAATCCGAATCCGAACCAGAACCATGCTTCCCATTCACTCTTGAGTTGGGTGGTGGGCAAGGAAACAGGTACCTGTCGAGTCTTGTCCCGTCCTGTCCCACGCAAACAGCCCGCGTGATTCACAATTTCGATTATTGCATTAAAAAAAGGACTGAAATAATTGAAAATATAAATATGTATAATAATTATAATTTTGTTGAAAAATAGTTTAGAAGTTTCATATTTATATATCTTATGGTTATAGAAAATGTAATAATAAATTTATAAAAAAGAAAAATTAGGTATTATATATATATAAATAAAATTTTGAGTAATTCAGTTTTAATGAAAACTTATTTAAATTATTTTGATCAATTCAATTCTGATTAGTTCGTTCTCGGGGTGGTTTTTAATTATTTTTTTAAAGAACTAAAAAATTTGCATAATTTGATTTTTGGTTGATTTGCTTCTAGATAATTTGGTTTGACTTTTTTATTTGTTAGAGAATTAAAAAAATTAATGTATCATTTGGTATACCTGTTTTGAACTTATTTTTTATTTTATAATTTTAAAAATAAGAAAAACAGTTCAAAATATATTTACTCGCTTGTGTTCTCAAATTTTGTTTTAAATAACAGAAAATAGGTTTACACGTAAAATATAAAATGACTAAAATACAAAATAAGAAAAATCTTAAAATACGAAAAATAAAAAATGTAAAACCAAATATGTTTTCTGTTTTCTTTATTTTTAGATTTTTAAAATATAAAATACATAAATCAAAAAATAGAAATCAAAAACAAAAAACAAAAATAAAAAATAAAAATACAAACCAAATAGCACATAAGTATTTTAATTTGATTTTGAAATTTAACAAATTATATTGAAAGAATTTCGGTTTTTTTTTAATTAAAAAATTTAATCCATCGAATAACAATGACAAAATATTCCATTTGATTTTCAAAAAATTCAGTCCATAGAATTAATTAAATTCTAGAACCGATCTCAAACCAAGGTGGTCGAATCTCGATTATTTTCTAGATTAAATTCTGAGAAATTGAAGGGGATTGGATTAAAGGGGAAAAAAAACCCACTTTCAACATTGTTCTTTCCCTCAAAAATTGGAAGCAAGCGAGAGCAAATGAGGTATATTTAAAATTATTTTTATTTTTACTCATAACCAAATATACTTATTCCTTAAAACAGCATAAAATTTTTCAAAAAAACTTGGTTCAGAATAACTCAAATTAGAGTAGAAATGTCTCCATTCATTCCTTTCAACCAAATAAGAATATCCCTTCCTTATACCTCTTTAATTAAATCTTTCCCACTTCACAACTCCTCCTACATCCAGAGTACAAAAAGGTATACATTTCAACATTTATACAATGTCCAATAAATTAACACATTAAAAACATACAATCCTAATCACTAGGGTAATAAGAATAAAACTAAATCCCCCACACCTTCCCCCCCCCCCCCCAAAAAAAAAAAAAAATAATAATAATAATACATTTTTTATTAGAGTTTGTGGGCCTTTAGTGTTAGCTTGTACCACATCAACAAGATCTCCGGTCACAACCACTGCACCCAATATTTACAGATAAATCAATTTAGCAACACAAGCATGCACAAATGCAAATAAATTGATGTCAGAACCATTAAACTGCTTTTACAAAAAGTACTTGAATTGCAAAACTATAACAAAACAGAGTAAGACCATCCTAACAAAAAATACTAATAATAATAAAATGTACCCCGGAAAAAAATTAATAACCTTAATGCACTGCCAGTTAGCAGCTGCTTCTTCGCAGTATGATTCCAGTTTTTTTTTTTTTTTTTTAAAGAAAAAAAAAAAGACTACATTTATCTCAAAACTAGTGGCAGTATCTGACATCCTTAAAAGTTTCTGTTGTAGGAGAGCTACAATCACATTTTCTTTTCCCTGACTTCATTCAACCCAACACAATAGGAATATGACTGCACCTTCCCTTTTGAGAAAAGGGTTAAAAAATAATAATAATAATAATAATAATAATAATAATAAAAGAAATAGACAGCAGATCAGAAGCTGGGAGAAGCGATGATGATGGGGTGTACGAAAGCAATACGCTCGCCCAGGCAGGCCAGGAACATAGGCAAGCTGCTTTGTCATCAATTCTGCGGCAACACTTTCTGGACCTTGATGTCTAAGGATGCATTGTGCCACATTACGAGGCACTTGGCATGGGAGGAGCAATCTTGAGAAGCCTCAGTGTTGGCTTGTTGGCGCAAAAGGGAAAATAGATTTTGTCTTCAACATCAACCCGGAAATGTTTAAACGAGCAAACAAGAAATTTCTTCCAGGAGCATCTTCATGCGTAATACATGTACAGGCTGTTTGCAGCAGCACAGGCAATTGAGTTTTCACTTGGGTGCCATGCTAGGTGGAGCAACTTCGAAGTGAAATCAAAAGAATTTCCATTTGCGTCAACTCCTCCTGGGCTTTCAGATCCTGTTTAAAGGATATCCCAATATTAAAGTCGAAGTGAGATAAAACACACACCAACACAACGTATAACTATTGATCTAATAATTTAAAAAAAAAAAAAACACACACACACACACAGAGCATGCAGACCTCGTCTAACAACACGTGTTATGCTGCTGAGGGATCTGGAAGGCCTTGAAGGGGTCTGAACTTGTCTCCTACAATGGCCAGATCAAAATTTCCAGAGTTAAAATTCTCACAAGATGAAATCAGTTTTCGCCCCGTACTAGACATCTTAGTAAAATAATACCTCATGGGGTTTTTGCTAGCTTCCAAAGTAGTTGCTTCAGAGCTCCCCGCAGCACAACCAAACACACGAAACTGATTGCTGTGATTAAATTAATTGAACATTAGATGTATGTTGAGTTAAAACAGCAACAATGGCAAGTTTAATTTAACACAAAAATCCGTAAACATACCTGTAGGAACCTGTTGCCAATCGCAGCCCATCACCACTCAAGCAACACTCAAATTTATCAAATATGGAATCATTTTCATACAGATCACATAGCTGGACAGAAGTAGATAAAATCAGGTTGCTTACACATCAAAGCACCAAAAAGTTTGCATTATCAAAGGAATTGGGGGGGGGGGGGGGGATACCTTGGGTCTTAGATGTTCATGAACCTGGAAGGTGGCTACCGGACCTGAATCCATGTTAATATCCCATAGCTGAAACCAAGCAAATGGATTTCAGTAAGCACAGTGACAAAAAGCTATAACAAAAATTCTCACATGTAGGCTCATATTTTTGGCAGAAAACAGTAAGCAGGAAAATTGCCAAAACAAACAATCCAGAAAGTCATGCAAATATATGTATATGGGCATAAATACATAACCGTATAATACTGAAGAATTCCGCTGACGGAAATTGCGAAAAAAAAAAAAAATGAATGCATGCCCAACAAATGTTTTACAAAAAGGAAGAAAACCAAAAATTTCACTTTATCAACCTCAACCAAATACCAACACAAGCCAGGCCCTTTCCCAACTGCTAGGATGGGCTACAAATTCTAAAACTCATTGTCTAATATTTCAGACACACTTGAGCTTTTGGTGAACGAGGAATATGTTCCTCATTCCTTTGTTAGACCAGTTGGAAGTGTCTGGAGAAAATTTGCCAGATATGTTTCCCATAAATTTACAACATAAAGTTGGCCAAGCCTGTCATCACTAACTAAGAAGAACAAAATATAAGATTTCAGCATATAGATGAAATAAAGCCTGCATTAGGTTGTAACAAGGGCATGCTAAATAGAACAGAAGGTTCAAACCATGTACAACACCGCATTTCAGTGCACACATATCTAGGAGTGGCAGATTTGCAAAAAGGTTTTGCACAAATAACAAAGTTAATGTTATTGGCACGGAAAGTTCAAACCTTAAGAGTCATGTAATCGCGACTCAGTAAATATCTCCCATCCTTTCCGAATTTAATATCTGAAATTGATGCTATTATTTCTGTGAAAAAAGACCTTGAACCAGGTGCCTCCTGTTCCTCAAACCTGCATCCAAAGGATAGCATTGACCAATCATACTAAGGACACATGAAAGAAAGCCAGGCGTGTATTAGCCTGTCGGAAAACAAAAAATTGAGGCTTTCACTATACATTATCGGACTCTCCTCTTTTTCACAAGGGTATAATGGAGCTTCAACAGTTCCAACAATAGTAACACCTAGATTTATTCTCACATTTGCTATTTTAAATTATTATATGCCAGCCCATAAGGGAATGGATCGAGGACAAAAGCACCACAGGAGCCACTAAGGTGCTTACAATTTAGAATGCGAATCACATAAAGCAGATTGCCGCAAATCAATAAGACGAATCGACCCTTTTGAACTACTATATGCCAACATATTACAATGGGTAGGATGAAACTCTGCCGATGTTATCACCTCTGCAAAAAAAAACAAAAAAGAAATAATAATAATAAATAAGTACATTAAATTTCAAGGCTCAGACATGTATTGCAATAAAAAAAATCTAGACAGCAACCAATAAAATTGCAATAAACTAACTGTGGAGCGGTTCTTGAAACTTAAAACTGCAAAGCTACCCATTTTTACCAAAACCAGGCTGGATAGCAAAGCAGAAAATCCTACAGTTTTACGAGGTACATCAGTCAAACTAATGTTTGCAAATAATCTATATTATTTGATAACAGGGGCCAATTAATTTACTGCAGGTAAAAATTGATTGATATGATTGTTCATGTTCAATGAAACACCCCTAGCCAGTTGTGATGTCACATAAGAACAAAAAAGGATTGCCAATTAGCTAATGAATATACCAGTTAGATCCTCCATGTTTGCAGGCTTCACATCAACAATGTTGAAACTTTGATTACTAATTTCCAAGTTCCAAAGATTTATTCGCAGATCATCAGCTGATATAAATGTTTCACCATCACTGGAATATGGGAGAAAGCAAGTCAGAACAAGTTTGCAGAAATTATATTATACCAGAGAGGCATGGTAGATATCATTCACACAGCAAAGAAAGAACATAGAGGTTTTCCCTTTGTTTAAACAGCACAGTCATACTTTAAAGTTTGGATGATGAGTGTCAAATTTACACCGTTCAAATTATATTCAAAATGAAGAGGATGCACACTTTACTGTAGAGAAAGAATACAATTAAAAGCATAGATGACAAACATAATTCAGAAAGAATCTGTCTAGAACAAGGCCTATACACAATTGTCTTGCACTGGAGTTCCATATTCAGGCCGATAGCAAATAATCCAGGCAAAACGATCCATAACAGGGACCCTACCCATTCATCCTACATTGGTAGTTCCACATTCAAGAGAAACAAGATAATCCCACAAAACTAAAAGGTTGCAGTTCATGATAATCTGAATGGTCAAGTTCAAACACCCAACTACATAATGAATTTTCAAATTCTAAAACAAGCCAAATCACTATGTTCAGACGCATAGGTGAAGAAGATGAACAAAATGACAACCAGTTCTAAAAATAATAAAGAAAACTGCAATAGACCACTTCAGCCAATTAATCTTACTTGAATGTATGGCAAGTAATCTTCTATGAACTCCTGATACCAAATGGCAATAATGTCCAAATTACTAAAAAGATTTTCATCATTAATTTACTATTATTCCATTATAGATTTTTCCATTTTAAGGATGTGTCCTTAAAAAGAGGTATATTTTTCTTTCATAACTATGCTAAAAGTAAAGATGCACACACAGTAAATATTCTGTAACTGTCCACCATTTTTATTAATTGTGCTGGAAGGAGCTTGTTCTTCTTTCATTTTATTAGTTGGATAGAAAGGTTGGCTGTAAAGTATGTCATACAAAGAGCAGAATGAGATTAATAATACAAAAAGCAGAATAAGATTAATAATATACTGTTGGTATCCTCAAGCAACTTGAATGTATAATAATTAGAGTTAACAAACACTTATAAAAATAAAACAAAATAAAATAGGAAACTCGAATAAAACAAAATAAATAAATAAAAAATAATTCGATTAGAATGGAACATAAGGTGCAATTAGGGTGGGTGGGTGGGTTGGTTTGGGGGGGGGGGGGGGTATTAATCCCACCTGTTATTTGAAATAGAATTGATATGATAGTCATGTGCATGAGCATAAACCCTTCTACATCTTGCCACAAGACTGGTCTCTAGGCTGGATACCTGCAAATAGTGACAATGAACAAAATAAACGAATATTACTACCATCATCAGTGTACCAATGGGTATATTTTCTGTACATAGGTATTGATGTTTTATAAGCTACACATTAGTTTAAGGCACATATATTGTATTATGATAATTCTAATTATAAAAAATAAAAATTATACAATAATTACTTTTAACCAAACAGTTAGACGAACACAGATATAGATCAATGCAAGTTTGACAGTGTAAGTTGGTCAAACAAATAAACTTTTGCCCTAGCAAAAAAATCTGCATCCTGCAGACTAGTTCTTGCTCCATATATCTACAATAAGTAACTAAAAATATTGCCCCCTTAATTGAATCCACATTAAAACTGGAGATGGAGATAAATAAACATTTAACTGTTAGTGCAAAAAAAAAAATAGGGTACTTTTGATAAACTAGGAGGGTCAAATTGAAGGTTGTTCCCATGCAAATACAGTAATATGTGGTCTCCTTTTTTGTGCACCTTGCATCATAACTTATGTGAGGACCTTGGTCAAGACCTGGCATCATTGTGCACAACTCATTGATCATTGTCCCTTCCTTTCCTAAAATGACCATATGCACCATTTGGAAATCAGAATATGACCAGGCTCAATTAAAAATTACTTCCAATAAGTAGGTTGACATGTCACATTGACATGACACTGAGAGTGAGATACTGATATATATCCACTATCTATGTGAAAAATCATTATTACTGAAAGGGGAAAATGCTCAAGTTGAGTACAATTACCACAGGTAAACGTAGTGACGGAATGCCTCCTTTTGGGAATGAAAAGTCATTATTCAAACAATTGTAAGGTTTTTCTGGGTATCCTCCATTTGCAAGATATGGTCTAGGGCTTGAAGCAGCACTTGAACTGGCAATACCACCATTTCCAACAGCTTTGGAGGGGTCAATGTTCATGTCAGAAATTTTCTTGACCTTCTTCTCTTGCACCTACCAAACTCAAGAAAATTGCACATGAGCATAACCATCCAAGATTCCCAAAACTCTCATATATGTGATGTGACAATTGATATAATAATTAGAGTTGAAAAGTATTGATAAAAATAAAATAAAATAAAATAGTTAGAATTAACATGTAAAAACGAATTCAACAATCATTTACCATGTGGTGAACATTTATCAATTAAATACTGTAATACAAGACTACAAATGCCTCAGCTTATTCAACAGATCTATATTGTTCAAGAGCATACTGGCATTCCCTGTATTCGACACCCATGAGATTTTGCAACAGACTTCAAAAATATGCCCAAGTCTGTTAAAACATTAAAGCTTCAAATAACCATTGACACCCAAACAGGAGAAGCATTTGAGGGCTGACACTAGAAGCCAGTATGAAACATCCAAGTTTTGTTTCAGGATCCACGATCATCGGGTGTGACAACAACTTGAGGGGCCATAGAATAAACCACTAGATAGGTAAAATCCCAACTCAAATCCTAGGAATTCACACTCACAAGATGCAACTGCCATTTACAAAGGATATCTACTGAAAAACGACATTGCAGCCATCCTCATTTTGTCTAGATGTGCGAATTGAGATTAGCTTTTTAGCAGGCAAGCAATGCAGGACTAGTGCAGAGGAAATTCAATTGCAGGGGTTCATAAGAAGTAATGTAAGCATCAGAATCACATTTTGGTATTAAATGAAAGCTGCAGCATCCCCTCGACATTATATTTCCCGTCTGATTTCATTTGAACCATAAAAGTGCCCACAAGCCCACCATTCAGACCTTTGTCTGATTTCAAAACTAGTACAACCTAGTGTTTCTACAACAATAAATCCAGCAAATTTAAAAATCTCGCAGCTGAGGGTCCAACTAAGGAATTAGTTCATCGGAAAATCACAAATTTTAAAATGTTATGAGACTGTTGAGCTTTCTCACCTTCCAAAATTTAATTGTTTTATCATTAGTGGATAGAAGAAACAAGGCGCCATTAGCTGTTTGGCACCATCTAATCTTGTTGATTTTCTCTTCAATCTCCAAACTCTTAAGATAATCAAACTGAAAAGAGAAAAAAACAGACACAATAAATTAAAACCACCCAAGTCAACAAGCAATAGAAGGATCGGAGAAGATGAATACCTCAGGTTCATGGCTCTGAAACTCAGTTTTATAGCGGAATTCTGGATGTCTACTAATGGTATAATCCATCCTCTCTAAATCCCTTCGGCTTCCACCATGCTAAACATCACAATGCACAAAAGCATGACAATATTGCAATAAAACAAAAAACAATAATGTAGCATATAGGGTTTAGATTCATGAATAAAACCCAGAAAGAGTGGCACAACATACTTCCTTTGTATCAGTTCTCTCAAATAATACCACTCTGCCCCCGCGGTCACCGGTAGCAAGGTGGTCACCGGTTTTATCAAACTCAATTGCTGAAATGATATCAACTGCAGCATTACACACAGAATTCAAAGCAAATAAATTAAAAATCCCCCTATTAGCCTGACAAGATACACTAAGAACTATTAGCTTCATCAACCAAGTAAACAATAATTTGCAATCAATGTCAACTTGTGAAATTGACCAAACTTCAAGAAAGTACCATCATTATATGAATTCACATGTAGGCAAATTTGGGTAGAATCAAATCTGAAAAGTGAAAACCGAATTATTTGAATTTTTTTGGTTCTAAAGAATCACTGATAACCAAATTAACCGAAATAATTCGGTTGGTTTCCGGATAAAGCAGAATTTTTTTATATACATAAATGTCTAATTTTTAATTTTTTATAAATTTATTATCGTATTATTTTATATATCAAAATTATCATGTATATTTATATTTAATTTCTAATTCAATTTTTGGTTTTTTCAGTTCTTGTTCTTCATATGCAAGAACCGAAATCGAACCAAATTCTAGTTTGGGCCTAAAAAATAACCGAAACTGATAACAAAATTAACCAAAAACTAAAATTTTCAGTTCAGGTTCGATTTTGCACAGCCCTATTCACATGCACAAAGGTGAATTACAACAGCCAAACATGCAAATGAATTATGGATGTTGTAAGCATGACTAATAATACCCAAATCATCCGAAGAAATCTCATGGTAATCTAAATTTGAAGAAGAAAAAGTATTTTCCATGTACATTTATTGTAGTAAACCAAACTAATTGATGCAATGTGTATGCAGTGGCCACTAGTAGAAACTGATTGCTGAAAATTCCCAGCCCCGGCTACAATTTTAGAATGCCTATACAATTGAGTAGTCAACCCCAGTCATCCAATCAACATAAAAGAAATTTTTCATCTAGTGGATCAAGATAGTTAATGAATGCCCACATTGAATAATTTCTAACGCAGTGTTTAACCCTGAGAAAGTCAATGCAAACTCCTACATCATACAAACTCTCATGTATCAAGAGAAGAAATTCAGAACTTCTTTGTTACACAATCTCAGACATGTTCATATCAACCATCCGAATTCTGTCCGCTTTGTCTAGTAACCTCACAAAAAGAACTTGCCAATGAAAAGTGTTTACTCAACCTTAAAATATGGATAAATCTAAAATAAGAATAACCTGTCCTCATTCATGAAATGGTACACAAATCCACTTTTACTAGGAAACATAGTTGGAAGGTATGGACCCATTTCCTTGAAACCCGTTGAGAACAAGGACAATAGCTTGTAAATTATTGAGGGACTTGTTAAGAAGCCATGAAAACTCTTACTCAGTTCATAAAAGCAACTACCAGAAAATGATATTGCTTTAATAAAGTTCCCAAAAAATCTCATTATACGCTTAGACACAAAAAATCTCATTACTCAGTTCACCACCTATATTTTCCCGTAATATTTCAAGAAACCTTTTCCCACAATTTGTCAAGAAACATTTTCGCATAATATTTTCCAAATATGTCTCCGATTTCTGTTTCCCATTCTGGAAACTATCAACTTGAGGTTATCCTGAAAAGGTTGTGCGATCGATTAAAAAATGGGTTACACCAATGGAATATTAAGACCATTAAATGTGATGAAATGCCGACATTCGAAATTGGATGGCCTAGCTCTACCATCTACAAGCACTCGAAGAGCCCAACAAATTATACAATTTTAGTTTCCTAAAGCTAAAGTTCCCCATTTTTAATCAAGATCCAAATTGTTATTTTTTCATAAATAAAAACCTATATGTCATTGATAAGTATAAACTCTCTGACCCTAATGGACGTCCAACTAATTAGATATTTTTGCATGTGGATAGCAATTTCCAGAATGCTAACCATCAGCGCAAGTCCCCCTAAAGAAGAGTAATACGTAATCAAAACCTAAACTACAAAACCTAGAATATGTATATAAATATATATAAATACAGTACATCTAGTTCTAATGTCCACACCTTTAAGACCTAAATCAAGCATGAAAATACTCCAAATAAGAAGATGGCATTACTACAGTGACCTCTATAGCCCACATTGATGTTTGTGTTTGTGTTCAGACCTATATATCACTAATTGTAAACCTTGAAATCAACCACCTTAAAAATCTACATAGCAAGAAAACAATGACAAACACTTATAAAATGCTTTCTAGTAGCATCAATCTCTAATGTCAAAAACAATATATCTTAAACAAGCTGACTTACATGATTATAAATCACAATAATTCTAATAAGAGTAATCAATTCACCCTGCATTATTGAACCTATCATTAAACTCTCCCTTATTGTCAACCTTAGGGGTGCAGTTTCCCGATTCTGATTGGTGCATGGCTGAGAAGCAGAAAGCCCATAATGAAGAATGCCACCAATGCACATTAGATCATTGGATCATTCATCAACTCGTTAATTCACTGAACATGAATCAACAATAACCTCCCTTTGGTATAATGGATGTAACTGTTATTTATTTTTTTTTTTTTTTTTTTTTTTGATAGACAACGGAGTTTGACTAACAGTGTCAGCACTGAGTTACCAAAAAAATAAATAATTCCGTTGTTGTTGAAATTCAAGTTCATACGGTTGAAATACCCAGAAAGCTCGAAACAATGCACTAAATAAACAAGTCATACCACATCATTCAAAGGACTGAGTAATTATCAAAATCCACACAAAAGTGTACAATTTCAGAAATTTGAAGCCTAAAAAAATCTGATGGCCAAGCAAGTACATGCACTTAAAAGATAACACAAACTAACAGTAACTCCATCGAGCCCACTAGCACACTCTTTCAATTGATATATCAATCAATTTACTATGTATGATCTCTATTTGAGCCATCGACACAACATGCACTACACTATCAATCCCAAAACCTAAATCTAATCATTTCACCCCAATAGTCAATAAATCAATTAATCACTCGACAATCAACGATCCGCAACAGATCGGAAACACACAAACGAGCCCTAATCGCTATCTACACCACCCAAAATCCGCGGATCAAGAGAAGTTAAAAGCGAGGTCAGTGATAATACCTTCTTGGACTTCTTCACCGGCCGTCCGTTCACCGAAGACCTGAGAGAATTTCCACTCGAGCGGCGGTGGTGGGGCCGTGGGAGCAGACGCGACCTCTCCTCCATCGTCACCACCGTTCATCTCTGCGGACAAATCAACGCCGTGAAAAACAAAACCAGGAATCAAATCACATCAAACGATCGCGCTCGGAGGCCCCTCGGTCAAAAGATCATAGCTTCGGAATCGGCGAACGATGCATCGATAATGTTGGTTTCAGATTCAACCATTCCAAGTCGAAACAACAACAGAGAAGGGCTCCAACACAGATTGAGATTTTCTCTCTCTCCCCACTCTCTCTCTCTCTCTCTCTCTCTCTCTCTCTCTCTCTGTGGTTCGAGGAGAAAAATGGGATTTTGGAGTAGCAAACCGTTCTTTTGCCTACGGAGAGAACCAAGGCCGAGCCACTGTTTTCTTTTCTTCCTAAGCTCTATCAATAATAGATTCCTCTTTCTTCATTATTTTTTCCCTATTTTTAATATATATATATATATAAGTTTTGGAGGAATGCTAACGTCACCGAGTTTGGAACCTACGCGCCCAGCTGCCGAATTTGATTGGCCCGTGCCGTTTTATAACCATACCCGAGGTCATGCCACTGCTGAGGGGAAAACTTCCGGGGTGATCTAAAATGACACTCGTGCCCTTTGTCTTTTTATATTTGCTCTTTTTTTGCTGGATTAGGTTACATGATGTGATGTGATTTTTGATGACCCGTTGGTTCATTACAAGGAAAAAAGGCGAGAAGTGATTTAAGAAATGAGTATTAGAATCATCTAGCTAAGTACTTCGATCCAATGGCCAAAATAAAGTATGCCTTGTTACTTGGTCCACTCCTTTGATGTGTAAGGGTGTGTTTGGAAAATCCCCCCCCCCCCCCCCCCCCCCCAACCAAAAATCAAAAAAAAAAGTCAAAATTTTGGGTGACATTTAATTTATTTTTTATTTTTATTTTATATTTTAAAAATTTTTAAATAAGTAAACAAAAATACTCTATTTTTTTCTTTTAAAATTTTTCTTATTTTTGATTAAAATTACGCAGAATTAATTTTTATCATTTTTCATTCTATGTGTAAACTCATTTTTTCTTTTTTAAAATAAAATTTAAAAACATAAGTGGTCAAATCTTTTTGAACTGTTTTTCTTATTTTTGAAAATGTAAAATAAAAATGAGCTTAAAATATAAAATATAAAATAAAAGTAAAAAATAAACTAAATGAGCCCTTAATTTTTTTATTTTTTTATAAATCGAGATTTAAAAATTAATTTCACTCCTTTTGTGCACGAAAACTAATGTACTTATAGGGGTATACTTGTAATTTTATCTGAGTTTATTTTTCGACTATTGTAAAACAATAAAAAGCTTATTTTTAATCTTGATACCCAAAATGACGCTAAATCTATTATTTTTTATATTAAAAAATTTTAAGTAATTGTAGCTTAAAAATCAAAAGAAAACAATATATTATAAAAAAAAATATTGTCATAATTTTTTCTATTCATCTAAGTATCATACAACCATCAATCCATGTGATAAAAGTCTTTCGTTTTGGCAACATTAATCACATTTAAGAGTATTTCTACTATAGGTGCAAAAGATTTTAAGATAAATTTTAACATACAATAATTACATTATATTGAGGTTGAGTGTAACAATCCATCCCTATAATTTAATAAATTTGAAACGTGAGGAACAATAGTTAATACAGATATAATATTAATAATAAATTATTTTTTGAATGTCACGTCCTAAATTTTATAATCGGAGGTACGATTATATTATTCACTTGCAATCTAATAACAGCCATATTAGAGTCAAATCAAAATTATCCAATCACCATGTACCATCGATCAATGATTACAAAACAAATAATAACAATGCCTCGGTCATTAATTGGGCACCATGCTCCCAAGATAACAAGTACAAGCTCAATTTTCATTTGCAACCCAACCAAAATCAATAAAAAAAAAATATCCTATACAAACAAAAGGTAAAAAAAAAAAAAAAATGAAATGTTAAAAGTATAATTAAAAATATATAGTATGCATCACTAACATTGTCCCAATGTCTCATGTGCCAATTAGATTCAGTGTAAATAATGAAATCTGTAAGAAAATAAACATAAATCTACTAATATCTACCATTCACAATATGCAATATCATACCTTATCATGTTACTAAACATAAATGATGCAAGATTTTAGCACAATAACTATATCATCGACTTATGAGTTATTATTCCATTTTCGTTATTAAAATCACAAACATTTTATAGCATACAATTTCCTTAATGCCTTTAAATGATTAAATAACCAAAATAATGCTCAAACCTAGGGAGTTTAAACCAAAAATATATGGTATATTGTCATTTTACTTTGAAAATTAGATAATTGTCTCGCTATGAGTTTAATATTCTTGGAGGTGATGATCATAGCGATGTTGTTTACGAGGCATTTGATTTATCAAAACTCACCAACATTTTGTACTTTATTTCAATTAATTTTCATTACATGTCACTTTTACATCAATTTTTTATGCTCTTGTTGTAGTTTTTGCCATCCAAACACCCCTTTAATGTTTCTTGGGATATATTAAAATCCGACCCGTCGACATTCGGGGGCCCCGTATCACTGATGAGCATTATGGGTACGAAAATAGAGGATGTCTAATTTTGTGCCGGCCCACAATACGTAGGTTTTCTGGAGGCCCATTTTCCGCCACCTCAAATCAAAAGACAAGGCTGCGCTCTCTGCCATCCCCACAAGATCTCTCTTCCATTTGGGTTGTTTAAGTATTCTTACATGTTTCCAACCCTCCAATGCTGGCCCATTCCACTCTAACATTGGAGGATGGTGGTTCACACACACACACACATATATATATATATATATATAAATGCATTCAGAGCCTTCGGACCAATATGACACAATTATAACATATCTCAACCATATTGTGTGTTTTCCAATATCTACAATCAATAATTTATTACTCAAATTAAATTAATCTATTTATAGTCTAAAAAATTGGAAATTATTCAACATGACTGTCACATAGCCAATGTTTTGAGTTAAATAAAAAAATATAAAATTTTATAAATTTCTACAAATAGAATTACGAGACTATAAAATTTAAATTTTTTATTCACTACACAAAGCACGATACACTAAATTTTACAAATTCATACAATTCCAAATACACCCATAACATGACCTGTTCCTATAATTTAAGTACACACGATAATTTGAAACATTTGAATCATAATGAGAGTCATTTTTTAATAATGTTTATAATTTTTATTTTTAAATTTTTAATATAAAATTATGAATATAGTGGTCGTTTTGTGTCAAAAAAATTAAAATAATTAAAAAAAAAGTTCAACTTTACTCCTATAACTGACCCGTGACACTTAAGGTGTTTGTAAAAATTTGTAAAAGTTGAAAGCAAATTAAAGAAATTTGAAGAAAATTAAAGCGAATTGGTAAACGTAAGTAGAAATAAAAAAAGATATAAAAATTAGAGAAAGTAAGAGTAAAATATGTATTTAGCGGAGAAAGTTAAATGAAAATTGGTAAAATTGGTTTTTCGTTATTTTTTATTTGTTGGCCTAGTCGGCCTCATAATTGTATTGTCCCCAGCTCGGAAAATATGTGAAAGAGTATTAATTTTTATCTGATATTATCTATACCATTATATAAAACGAGTCCTGATTTGAATATTTTTGCTTTTAGCTCATATTTTATCAAGAAATTTAAATTATTTTATTTTAGGCGTTTCAAAAATTTTTTATTTTATATCGATCCTATGCCTTCGCTTTTAACTGATATTTTGTCAAGAGTTTAAAATTAATTTTTTTAGGGGACATTTGGTTTATTTTCTTAATTTTTGTTTTTTATTTTTATTTTATGTGTTAAAAACCTCAAAATGAGGAAATAGAAAATACTCTATTTTTTATTTTGAATTTTTTTTTGGTTAAAAATTACTGTTTGCTATTTTTCATTTTATGTATAAACTCAATTTCTATTTTCAAAGCAAATTTTGAAAACAAAAGTAATCAAATAAAATTTGAGTTGTTTCCTTTATTTTAAAAAGTATAAATGAAAAATATGCTCAAAAATAGAAAATAAAAATAAAAAATAAAAAACAAACCAAATGACACCTTGGTGTTTCAATTTTTTTTTATTCACCATTTTATTTTAATGTTCTATTTACTGGCTCCGTTTGGAGCTCTCAAAAAAAAATCTTACAAATCTCTACAAATACGAATTACGAGACAGTAAAATTTAAATTTTTCACTCATTGTATAAATTACGAGATATTTACTTTTACAATTTTATACAAATCCAAACACACCCACTACGTGTGTGTGTGTGTGTATTAACTTTGTTTAGGATGACAGAAAAAGTCTGAAAAACGGTAAAAAATACTGAAAAATTTTAAAAATTATTTATTTTTTATCTCACTATACGAATTACGAACTTATAATTTATTTTATTTTTTTGTTACTACAAGCGTACCCATTATGGCCCCGTTTGGCATCAAAATAAAATACTAAAAATCTCTATAAATCTCTAACAACCCATTTACATCTAATTTTTCCCCCATCACTAATTTCAAAAAATTTCAATATTTCGCTGAAAAAATAAAAAAATCTAGAAATAGGTTAGCCGAATGTGTAAATTTTTTATACAATCATATTTTTTGTGTTGAGAGCTTTTAAACGAGTACCATTGTCGCTATTTTTGTGAATTTTTTTGAATCAATGGGAACGGATTTGAAAAATCGTTCCCACGATTTGTGACTTTTCAGAAAAAAAGCGCTAAAATTAATTCCAAACCACATTTTATCCCAATTTATCTTATTTTTTCTTACTTCAAACGGGGTCTATATGTTGTCTAATCATACTTCCGTGTTACGGGGCATGCGTCGCACTTGAGGTATATAATTTATTGGGTAAATTTCACTAACCTCCCCTGAGGTTTTTGAAACCAACAAAAACCTCCCCTGAGGTTTCTAAAATGACATTGCCCTCTCTTCCTTTACTGGGTAAATTTCACTAATCTCCCCTAAGATTTCTGAATGTGTAAATTTTTTATACAATCATACTATTTGTATCGAAAATTTTCAAACGAGTATCATTGTCGCTATTTTTTGTGAATTTTTTTGAATCCGTAGAAACGGATTTGAAAAACTGTTCTCACAGTTTACTACTTTTCAGAAAAAAAGATGCCAAAATCAACTCTAAACTACATTTTATCTCAATCTATCTCACAGTTTGCTATTTTTCAGAAAAAAATACATCAAGACCAACCATAAACTACATTTTATCTCATTTTATCTTTTTTTTTTTTTACTCTAAATGAGACATTTATAGGAAAAAATAGATCAGGGGAGGTTAGTGAAATTTACCTAGTAAAGGAAGGGAGGGTAGTGTCATTTCAGAAACCTCAGGAGAGGTTTCTGTTGGTGTCAAAAACCTCTCAAGGGAGATTGGTGAAATTTACCCTAATTTATTTGTTGCAAATTTCACAATTTCACCCTAATTTATTTGTTGCAAATTTCACACTGGATAACGGATTGATATTTTTATTGGTACAGTATGAATTAGTGCTCTTTTGGCCGTGAAATTTTTAATTAAAAAATTTAATCACAATTTGATAAAAAAAATTCTTAAATGTTGCAAAAAATTAGTCAAAAATTTTTAAAAATTAGGGGCAGCTAAACGTACATTTAGGCTCCGTTTGGAAAGGAAAGTAGTTAGCTTATTTTTAATTAACTACTATAACAGCTAAAAATAAACAAACTATTTTTATGTTTGAGAAGAAAAAAATGTGACTTTTTTTTAGGTAGATTTTTAGTTTTGACTAAATTAACATTTTTGTCCTTGAAAATTTAAAATAAAGTTAAAATGTAAGAAGGTAAATTTAGTCGATCACTATAATAACTAACCCTTGTACCGGCTATTAGCTCACTTTTCCAAACCAAACATTTGACTTGTCTCCACATATTATTTTTTAATTTATATCTAAAAAAATGTATACTTACACCAAAAAAAATATTAAGGTATCTTCTAAATAAGTATAAATTACAATTTAAATATAAAAATAAAAATAGTGTGCAATTAAAAAATTAATTTCTTTTAATTAAAAAAAATTTAATGAATTGAATGGACCTTTACCGTAGTTACACCTACGAGTTTGACACAAAGTGCAACTGTTATAATAGTATGTTCTGTATTTTCATATTATTGTTGATTAATACAATTAATTTAAAATTTTTCATATTTTGTATAAGAAGCGGCTCGGTCGCGACCCCACCTAGCCCAATATGCCTGGCTTAGCGTTTGTTTGGTCCCGAGTCCCGACCGAACCCACCAAAAAAAAAAAAAGGCGGAGTTGAGTAAGAATTTAGGGGAAAAATAGTTTTGTTCAATATTAGTTGTATAAGTTTTGAGAAACCAAAAAAATAAAATAAAATAAAATAAAAATCAAGATGGAATACTAAAAATTTGGAGACATATTGGAATCGCCGATTTCATTTATGGTTTAATTTATTCATTTTTAATAGATCAATAAAAAGAAAAAGGAAATTACATAGATATTTGCTTTAAAACTTTAATTTTTATTTAATTGTTCATATAAAATAATATATTCAAGTACTGTTTTGGGCCCGTTTGACAACCATTTCATTTTCAATTTTTCATTTTTGTTTTCTTTTTCGTTTTCGTTTGAAAACTAAACATGAAAACTCGTTTGACAAATTTATTTTTATTTTTTAGTTTTCAAAATTTTCAAAAATTATAAAAATATAGAAAATGTATTTTTTCAAGTTTTTATTTTTTTACACAACTACTACTAGTTATAACCTTCAATCACCATTGTCTGCTGGTTACCACCAACATCCGATTACTGCCTCCCACCACCACTTTTTACTCATATTCGGTCATCGTCAAATATATTATTATTTGATATAAAAATATTTAATTAATATACAAAATATATTAATATATTAAATTAATAATATATTATTTTTATTTATATAAAGATATAATTTAATTGATAATAATATTTATATAAAGATATAATTTAATTGATAATAAATTTTATGAATAATTAATTTAATATATTAATTAACTAAATTATATTAATTATAATTGAATTTAATTAGTTAAATTAATGAAAAAATATTTTATTAAATTATTTTTAATAGATGACATAATAAATTTTATTTAATAAATTTTGTTTTTATTAAATTAAATTATTTTGAATAAATAATATAATAAAAACTAAACTTAATTAATATAATTAATTAACTTAATTTAATTTAGGTTAGTTAAATTTAATTAATTTAATTAACATAAAATATATTTTATTAAATTTTTTAGAAAATAATTACAATAAATTATGTTTAATATATTTTATTTGTATTGGATTAGATTATTTTTAATAATTAATATAATTAAATTTATTGAATTTAATTAGTTAACAATTAAAACCGCCAACTAACAATTATTGTTATCAAATATATTTTAAAATTTTTTATATGAAAATAAAAAATAAAAAATAAAAATTAAATATAAAAACCGAAATTTGAACATAAAAATTATACACAAAAATTAAAAATTAACAGTTTTATCAAATAGGTCCTCTATTTGCATCATTTTCCAATGAGAGCTCAAGGGGAAAAGACTAACGCCGTGAAGTTTTGAGTGCGCAAATAACAACAACAAGCATCACCTAACTTTCCCATTTGAGTATATATATATATATATATGTATATTTTGGTGGGTAAACTTTCCCCAATAACTTTCCGGCATTTGCGTTTTTGATCAACGTTGATTTGCTCGTGATATATATGTATGTGTACATATATATAGCAAGCAATCATGCACGTACCATTTGAGTTACGGCAACTTTTTAATTAAAGAGACATGTAATAATATCACGTGATAACAAACATCGCCTAAACTTTCCAGAATTTGAGTGCATTTTTTTGGGGGTAAACTTTACCCAATAACTTTCCAGCATTTGCGTTTTTGATTAACGTTGTTTTGCTCGCGATATGTATGTATGTATATATATATATATATATATGTACAGCAAGCAACCATGTACGTACCAATTGAGTTACGGCAACTTTTAATTAAAGAGACCCATGATAATACATGGTATATGTATATTGTGTAATTATTAATATAATGTTTGGTTTGTGTGATAAGAATTGTGATTTGATTAAAAAAATAAAAGAAAAGAAAAGATAGAGAGAGACGACATGTGAAATTATTTGTGACATATACTAAAAATTTTATATAATATAATATACAAATTTACACACACACACACGTATATACACCTTAAGCATTTGAAAGTCTGTACAACTTTGCTTGCTAGAGGTGCTATAGTTCAAATGGAAAAGGTAGTATAATCTAGACCAACAATCCCAAAGCGGGGCCACTCCATAGTGGCAAAGTTTTGACACGTTAGATAATAGTCAAATCATCTGATCTACCTTATTATATAGATTAGATGTATTTCGTGCTTAAAGTCAATGAGTTAACGCCAACAGCCCACCCACCCATTCTCTTTTCCTCTCACACCCTCTATTTCTCTCCCTCTCTCTCTCAGTGTTGTTTGATGCTAACAGACCCATCCACCCCCATTATCTTTTTCTCTCACCCCCTCCCCTCTCTTTCTCTCTTAATGTCACGTATGACAATTGTCTCATCTGACCGACCTCTCTTATTTTATAGGCTAGATGTATCCAGTGCCTAAAAGTATGCGAGCTGACGCCAGTAAACCCACCCATCCCCTTTTTTTTTTCTCTCACCCCTCTCTCTCTTTTTAAATGCCGAGCTGACGCCAACAAACCCACCCACTCCCCCTTCCTTTTCTTTTCGCCCCTCCCCCCTCTCTCTTTCTATGCCACGTAAGACAATTGTCCCGTTTGACCAACCTCCTTTATTATATATATATAGATATCTTAAACTTTTGAAAGTCGCGTATAATTTTACTTGTTGGATGTGCTATAGTTCAAATAGAAAAGGCAGCCCAACTCAGACCAACAATCCCCAAAGTCGAGCCATTCCACAGTGGCAAAGCTTTGACATATTAAACAATTGTCAAATTATTTGATTGCCTTATTTTATATATATATATATATATATATAAATGGATACCTTAAGCATTTGAAAGTCGTGTATAATTTTTGCTTACTCGAGGTGCTATAGCTCAAATGGAAAAGACAGCCCAACCCAAACCAACAATCCCCAAAGCTAAACCACTCCATAGTGGCAAAGTTTTGATACATTGGACAACTGTCAAATCATATAATCTGTCTTATTATATAGATAATAATACAAGCAGTTGAATAAAAAGTTTCAAAATTTTTAAATAAAATAATGAATAATAATAGTTTTAATATAAAATATAAATAAATATGACTAAACTCATAAAATTTTATCTTTACTGGTAAATATGATTAAATTTACTTGTTTATGTGATTAAATTTATCAAATACAATTTACTAGTGAGATGTGACTATATATAAATTTATTAGTTAACTTGACAAGTGACAGATCAACGGTGGTGATATGAAAAGGTCGACGAGAAGTGAAGTACACCCGTCTCTCATTGCTTGGGTTGAGTAAATACTATATATATATATATATAAAAGTTGAGTCATTTACAATATAATTTTATTGAAACTTTGCAATTGAATATGTTTGTTTACTTTTATACCCCTGGCATTTGGTTTGCGTCTCTAATTTTTGCTTATATTTTTTGTTTTTTGTTTTGAGATCCACCTTTTTAGGGTACTAAAAACACATTTAGTTTAATATTTTGAGATTCTCCTTATTTTTGGTCAAAAAGACTTAAAATGACTTCTTATCATACCTTTGGCATTTGGTTTGTATCTCTAATTTTTGTTTTATATTTTATATATTTTTTTTGTTTTGAGATCCACGTTTTTAGAATACTGAAAATAAATTTGGCTTAATATTTTATGTTTTTCGTGTTTTGAGATTCTCTTTATTTTGGGTCAAAAAGACTCAAAACAACTTTTGATCATTTTACATTTTATGAGTAAACTCATTTTCTATTTTCCAAAACATGAGTAATCAAATGAGTTTTGAACTGTTTTTCTTATTTCAAAAAGTGCAAAGTGAAAAATGAACTCGAAACATGTATACTAAATGGACTCTAACTTTGTAACTCTTTTTGTTAAATGTAAGAGAGTAAATTTAGTTACAGTCAAAAAGACAAAAAAAATTGAGCTACTAGTTTTTTTTCCCCCTAAATGAATACTTACACCATGAAAATTAAAAATTTATCAGGCTAACTACACGAATTGGGACATGTAACAAAAAGTTCCAAAGCCATAAATTGTGAAGCAAAATGGCTGAAAATCACGTGAATTTGATTGATCTTCGACTATAAAAAGAGTGAGAATATGACATGACAGAAATCTAAATATATAACTTATAAAGAGTGTTTGAATGGCAAGCATATCAAAAAAACCTAGTGTAAAAATAATACATGACGAATTTAATTGTAATAACTTAATAATTTTTTTTATAACATTTTATAAATTTTTGGTGAAATTTAACAAACTAAACACTGCTTTTTCTTCTTTCAATCTTTCACCCACTTTCGAGGGAAAGTGACAGAAAACTTTGGTGCCCTTGTGCTAATCCACATACGTTTCCATTTGTCAAAACATTAGTCCTTCATAAACCAATAATATCTCTTCCCCAAGGCATGTCGGTGGAAACATGGCATAGAAGTGGAGAGGGGGATTTGTTCCCTTCTGATTTTGGATGGGTGTGGTGGAGGCAATTAGGTCTCTATGGCCGAGCTACGTCGTTTCTCAATTATAAAAAATATTTAAATATTAAATAAATCTCATGGAACATGACATAGGAATAAGAAACCAATATAAAAACAACACATGGAAACGCGTTAATTTGGCAACTTCCCACCTACTAAGCACGCAGACAGGGAAAACCAAAAAAAAAAAATAAATAATAATAAATAAAAATAAAAGGAACTTTATTATATTTCTATTTTTAATTCTATTCTTAAGAGAAAATTTCATTTTTTATTAATAAAAATAATATTTTGTTAACTATTAATTAATAAGAGTTTAATTATTTCACGACTTTTTGAGCTAAATTAGGTTCAACTCAAATTTTGATTTGAATTCCTAGCAAATTCAATATAACATTCGAATTAATTTCCAAACAAATAAGTCGAGTTAGAATCAATATTTTTGAACCAGCCTAAAATTTTTAATAGTATGTTTGGAGTGTAAAAAATTAGTAAAATCTGATAAAAAGTATAATTTTGTAATTCAGATAGTAAAATAAAAATTTGATAACTTTTAAAAACTTTTTTTTAGCAGGATTCAGAATTTCAAACGGAGTTAAACAGGGAATAGAGTTATTGCCCTTTTCAAACACCCCCCCCTCCCCCAACAAAAAAAAAATCGAAAAGTTGGCCGCGGAGCAGCTTCAGAACGGAATAATCCCTTTCCAGGATAAGGTAGGGGAAGTTGTTATCCTAGTTGGGAGAGAATTCAATTCCTCACTCGGAATATTCTGTCATATTCCCTCCGGAATCACGGGCCATTACGACGCAACCACAGACCTAGACCGTCCATTCATCTGACTACGACTAAAGTCATCAAATCCAGCGGCACGGAACGCACCAATGGCAACTTAATGGAAGTTGCCAACCGAGGATGGGAATTGAATTGCTTTCTCCCTTTACAGCTCAAAAATTTAGGCCCTTAAAGGCGTAAAATTGAAATTAATTGAATATTCCGTTGGCATCTTCGGGAACTCACAGCTGTAAAACTATTAATCACCCTTATATGTATCCCTGCCTCTCACGAGGGTGTTTCTCAAAATCAAAAAGAACTAAAGCAGTGGCGTTCTAAACCCAAGAACCCATTCTTGTTTTCTGTTTGGTTCCCGAGAAAAAAAAAAAAAAAAAACACTAGCTTCTGATCAGAGGAATGGCCAGCATTGTTGTGGTTTTCGACTTCGACAAGACCATTATCGACTTGGATAGCGATGACTGGGTGGTTGATGAGTTGGGTGCGAGAGACTTGTTTGATCAGCTCCGCCCAACCATGCCTTACAACTCCCTCATGGCCAGTATATTTATTTCTTTGGATTATATATATATATATATATATATAGACACACGCATATTTGTCAGTGTATAGGCATTACTCTGTTTGTTTGACAGCGATTTGGCGTGGGATTTTGGAACATCCCATCATTTTGATTTTTCTCTTGATTTGCTTTCATTGATTAAAAGACAAAAAAATAAATAAAAATTTGTATCCCAGTTTTGGTTTTTTGTGTCTCTCTGTCGCTTTCCCATGTATTTCATATTTATTCATGTATCTATATGGGTGTGTATTTACAGGATAGGATGATGAAGGAGCTTCATGCACGAGGGAAAACCATTGATGACATTGTGGAGGTACTGAAACGGGCCCCGATTCATCCACGGGTCGTCACTGCCATTAAAGCTGCTCATGCTTCTGGGTATCCCCCTTAAACACACTTTTTGTGATTTCTTTTCTCTTCTTTTTTTTTTTCCCTTTTTCTTTTCTTCCGTTTGTTTTCCCTGGAAAATCTAGTTGTATATGATAGGTTGAAAAATATTGCAGGTGTGATTTGAGGATTGTGAGTGACGCAAATCACTTTTTTATCGAGACAATTTTGGATCATCTTGGGCTGAGGGATTGCTTTTCGGAAATCAACACCAATCCAGGGATTATTGATGAAGGCGGCAGAGTAAAGATTCTACCTTACCATGAATTCCACTCATCTCCCCATGGCTGCAGCCTCGGCAGCTGCCCTCCAAACATGTGCAAGGTATGTATACATATATATATATATCGTTAATTACTATTTTTTTTCTTTTTCCTTTGATTGATACTCATACTCTTTGGTTATACTTGTTTTGAGGGATTGGATGGTGAGGTATAAATAATATCATAGGATAATATATGAGATTGGATATAATATGGGATTAATTTTTTTTTGTGAGATTATTTTTTAATATTTAATTAGTGGGATAAAAAATATAATTTGACATGAGATGTGATAAGAAATAATTTTAAATCTTTAGATATTAATAGAAAATAAATGTAGAAGTTAGATATAAATAATACCATTAGCTCTTTCGGATTAACAATCCATCCATTTACCGGATATACAATCCGAAGCGGACAATATTTTCCACAGCCAAAAAGTAAATCAAACCCCACTCTTGTGGGATTTACGGACAATATTGTTTAATCCCGTGTCTTTGTCCGGCAAACAAACGCGACCTTCGGGAGTATAACTGGAAACCAGTTAATTATGGTTCTAAATTTAGGAAGATGTTTGAATGTAAGTTTTGCAAAGAAAAAATTGTGCTTGGGAGAAAAAGTTATCAGTTATTAGTTTTTTTATTTTTTTTAAATAATTAAATTTACTTTTTTTATATTTTAAACTTCTTTTAAGTATTAAAATATCAAAATAACAAAAAAAAGTAAAAAATTATTTTTTTTAAATATAAAAAAAATTAATTTTTTAATAATTAACTAATAGTCAATTAAAAAACAAAAAAATTAACTTTTTTCTCCTTCCAAATTCTACCTAAAGTTAACCGTGGTCTTTGTCTGAACAGGGTTTGATAATAGAGAGAATGCAAGCCTCTGTAACTACAGAGGGGAAGAAGTTTGTATATCTTGGAGATGGAAGCGGTGACTTCTGCCCAAGTTTGAAGCTAATAGAAGGAGACAGCGTAATGCCAAGGAAGAACTACCCACTCTGGGATTTGATATGCAGAAACCGCGAGCAGATTAAGGCGGAGATCCACGAATGGAGCGACGGGGAGGATCTCGAGCGAGTCCTCCTCCAACTCATTAACAAAATAATGTCCATGGAAGACAGCAGCAGCAGCAAGTTGTTCTCAGCTGACTGCAAGTTTGAGACAATTCCGATGCCTGCCTCCGATCAAGCCTTGCCCCAAGCTCTTTCAGTCCCCCACTAGAGGCTACGATTTGAATGCTTATTATACTAATGCCCAAAGCTCGAAGAATTTATTATATATTCTTCTCACCTAATCTCCACTCTGCTTTAGTAAAGGGTCTTGTGAACTCCTGACTTCTTTGTTGATCAAGAATTGATCAACGCAGAATATAAGTTCTAGTTTTGCTCTAGTTTTTGAATGTGGATTGTGGCCTAGCACATTGGGTTTTAAGAAGCTTTGGTGCAACGGGGGGATTTTTTACATAAGGAAGAAGGAAGAAGGGGAGGGAGTGCGGGGCTTTCCCTTGTTTGGTTTTAAGGAAAAGTTGAGGTAATTAAAAAAAAAAAAAACTTATAGTTCAATTTGCACTTCATTTTACTTTTTCATTAATTAAAATTAGGTACTTGTTTGTATTTATTTTCACATATATTTTGTGTATTTATAATGTTATGAAAGTCCTTATACAAAAAATAATCAAAGACATAATTATAATGTCATAAATATTTTTATTTTTAATAGTAGATTAATTATAATTATAATTTCAAAAATATAAGATTAATAACAGTAAATTTGTTGTGAGCACGGATGACCAGATTGTTCATTCTTGTTTGATACCTACATTAGTTAATTACTAGGTTTTGCTCGTGCTTAAAAATATCTGAACAAATAAACTTTTAAAACCAAACTTAAAATAAATAATTATAAAAAATTTGAACAGTGTAGGAAATAATCGATGACATTTTTCTTAATTGGAATAGAGGGTGTGCTTAGAATTGTATAAAATTATAAAAGTTAATGTCTCGTATTTTGTGCAGTGAGTAGAAAATTTATATTTTACTATCTTGTAATTCGTGTTTGTAGAGATTTGTAGAGTTTTGTAATATTTTATTTTGACTCCGAATTACTTCCAATACTTCCTATAACCTCTTGAAATCGGAAAAACACAATGTGAAAAACTACACACGTGTTGGTCACTCATATGAAACCAAAGTTTATAGCAAAGTGTAATGTATTAATTCTAGAAACTTTAGAGTCAAGAAACCAAGCAAAGTAATAGTTTGATGTATAAGTCTACTCTCAAATAATTGCATTGTCCACTTGAAAGCTTTGAATAGTTTTTTTTTTTCTTTTTTTTTCCCCAACTTATTAACCCAACTTATAATTAAAATAAACTCTAGTTTGATCAAATTAGAGCAAATTTTTTTTGTAGTTATTAGTTCATTCATTATAATTTGGCTATGTTTGTTGTTTGGGACAAAAGATTTGTGAAAAAAATAAAAAGAACATTTAAGAAAAAATAAAATTATCAATTTATTTTATTTTTTCATATTGAATCAAATAAAAATTAGTTTTTTTTAATTATTTTTAGCTCAACCAAGCACTCATTTTGATTTCTTAATATTTTTCTTCACTTTTCCTTTATCTTTCTTAAATCTTTCAATAATTGGAGCCCAAACGCAAATTTGTTGTAGTTATTCATTCATTACAGTTAGGCTATGTTTGGGGTATATGTTTGTTTAAAAAAAAAGAATTTTAAAAAAAATAAAATTATTAATTTATGTTATTTTTAGCTCAACTAAGGAAATGAAATAAATTTGACATTTTTTTTTCTCATTTTGATTTCTTAACATTTGTCTTCATTTTCGCTTTTATTTTTCCTAATCAATGTTGCAAAACGGAAAATAAAAGCAGTTACTTCATGAAGAACCCTGGACGATTTCAAAAACTAATTCAAATAGTCACAATTATATTATCAATTTCAAACATTTCAATGTTTGTATTATTTTTCATATTTAATCAAATAAAAATAAATTTTTTTTTATAAATAAATGTCTATACTTTTTTATCATTCTATGCAACAATTGCGCTCGATCTAATGCCTACCTATAAAAACATAGCATAAAAAAATTTACATTTCCCTATACTTTTTCTTTTTTATTTTTCATAAATCTATGTCATAAAACAGAGCGTAAAAATAGTTTACTTCACATAGAATCTTAGATAATTTTAAAAATTAATTCAAATAATTACACTGTCAATTTCAAACATTTCAAAGTTTTTCTTTCTTTTTTTTTTTTTTTAACAACTTATTAGCCAAACTTATAATTAAAATAAACTCTGGTTTGATCAAATTGGAGCCCAAGTGCAATTTTTTTTTTTGTAATTATTCATTAATTATAGTTACTATTACTATATTTTGCAAACTGTTGTAGGATACTAGATTTTATTTTGTAACAAAAAAAAAAAAAAAGACATAATGTGAATCAGAAACACAGCTAACTTGCAGAGAGAGAGAGAGAGAGAATCACAAAAGAAGTATTAGCAAGGAAACACAGTAGTTGGCAGCTGACTCCGGGTGTCTCATTGCTGGAGGGAGGAGGAAAATGGCAAACAAAGTCTGGTGAGCAAAGACATGCACAAGATGGCAGATAAAGTCGGGTGAGCAAGAGACGCAGACCTGCGACCAGGATTTTGAACGATGAGACAAGGAAAGGGGCGCGCAAAAAAAAAAAAAAAAAAAAAAACACTTAACGAAGACAAGTGGTGTTGGAGGAAGAGAAGGGCTTTTGCGTTTCGGAATCCGAGAGTTGCTGTGCATTTTTTTAACAGCAAGAGCTGCTGTATATGAAAGGTACAGATTTGATTATATTTTAATGGCACGTAACGTTTTATATTTTATATTAATTGTCTTTCAATTGAAATTTTAAAAATTTTTATTTTTAAATTAATTTTAATTGAATTAAATTAGAATTATTGGACCATTATAATCAAATTTAAATCTTTTAACAATGCACTGTAGCCCGCCCCTGAGTCAAAAAAAAATACGCTGCAGTCCCCTGTAGCCGTTTGGGTTTCCGAGGATCCGTTTAGAGGCTCAAAAATTAGTAAAAAAGTATCAAAAGTTACATTTTATAATTTTTGGTACGATTGGTAAAATCACAAATTTTTTTACTTTTTTACTTTAATATAGTAAAAAATAAAACAAGAAATTTTACCAAACACACAAAAATTACCACTTTTTTGCTCCACTACAGTAAAAAAATTTATCAAATGTATAAAAAATTACTACTTTTTACTTTGTTACAGTAAAAATTTATCAAACACTGAAAAATTACAAAAAAATGCTACAATTACACTTTGTTCCATCAAATATACAAAAAAAATTATCAAAAATTTTACTTTTTTGTTAATTTATAATCCTCCAAACGGGCCCTCAGTCATTGAATAAAATTAAAATCTGAGCCAGCGAGCTCTCGAATGAGTTGCCGCTAGTGTTGGAGGAAGAGAAAGGCTTTTGGGGCGAATTGGTTGATTCACTTGCATATTTTCAAAATTTTAAGTTGGCTAATTGTATAGATACTTCCAATTTGTATTGTTTAAATAATTTATTAATTGAAACCAAAAATTTGATATCATTGTTTCTCAATAAAGCGAGCAATCTTCCATTTTTACCCTTTCTAGTTATAAATCTGTCTTTACCTATTGTTAAACCTAAACTAATGATTGATTTTTATAAAATATATTTAAATTTTATTCATATAAAATTGTAAATGTATTTTTATCCGAAAAAAATATATTTTTATTATTTAATACTATTTGTAATTATGTGATACAAATTAGTAGTTAAAAAAATATGTACGTTCCTATTTTTTAATTTAAGATATTTAATTAGTATTAAATAATACTTGAGGGGTTTCTATGCAATTAATACTGTTACATATTGGATGTATATATATATATATATATATATTTTGCTAGGTTACATATTGGATGTAAGTGTAACCTTCGTATGGTAAATTGATAATTAATTTGAAACACAAGAAATTGGTAATTAAAGGTACGTTTGGTAAGTTAAAAAATTTTAAAAATTTTTTAAAATATTATTTACTTTTTATCTCATAATACGAATTATAAATTTATAAATTATTTTATTTTATTTTAATTTTTATCGCTCCAAACGCCCCTAAAGATTGAAACCCAAGAAACTGAAAAATTAAACTTTAACGTTCTGTACAACCCAAGAGGAAAAAAAAGAAGTTGCTTCCCCAATTTCTGCTGTTGTTCCTCTTTTGTTGTTGCAATAATGTTATTACTCTTCATGCTTACCTGTGGGTGCGTGTGAATTCGCGCGTGGTATTGGGCGGTGAGCGACCTTCTATCGTCTTTGCCTTGCCCCCTGCCCTCTCTCTCTCTCTCCTTAATTCATTTCTCGTCAATTCAATTCCATCTCGATATTTTCCGGCAATTGAAAAGCTCCGATCGCTGCCTTTTTTTTTTATTACTCTTTTTTTGTGTGTGTTTTTTCTCCGGGCTACGTCGATTCCTCAATTGGACCCTTCTTGTTCTTTGTCGTCGCACTGAATCAGGTTCGTCTCGTCTTCTAGTAGGGTTTGAGTTTTTGTTACTTCTCTGGATTTTATTGGATTGATCAAGGACTGTTCAATTAGGGTTTTTTAGGGTTTTGACTTGAATTTCCATCCCCGAAATGGGTTCTATTTATCTTGGTTGCTAGTTGGCTTTCTTCGTCAATTTGGGGCTTTTTTCTATTGAAAATTGCACAGCTTTATTTGAACTGCCCTTGTCATTTATCTCCAAGTTGACAGCTGTTTGGATTTCCATAGAGGGCCTGATTGTAGAGTTCCCCAGCATAATTTAGCTACCCAAACCCAACCCACAGAGAGAAAAAGGAGGAAATCGAAAATTGGACTGTGCCTTTAGAGTAAAAGCATTTTGTTTTACAGATGAAGTAGTCTCATTGATGCCTGCCAATGTTTGAATCCCTTCTCTGGAAAGTTTAATTCATAGAACTCTATTCACTTTCCTTGTTTTTTGTGGTTTTAGACATATTATGTATCTTCATTTTAGATCAACAGCATTTGCTCTGTTTCAGTCCTGTTCTTTTATTATCATTCAGAAGTATTTTTTTTTTTTTTAAATTATCATTTCCTTATCACCAAATTGATTTCGAGCTTATGCTCAAGAGTCTACAACTTCAATTTTTGCAAGTCAATTATGTCTAGAGTGAACCTAGATGGTAATTCTTACGAAATTTTGACAGTTTTATTGATGCCTGCATTGTTGCTTGACTAGACTCGTGTTCACGATTAACCAATTTGAATTGAGGTAGTTCAACACATTATCTGGGATTGGTTATTGTTGTGGGATATCTTGGGTTTCATTGGTAGGTGACTTAGGATACTATTCTATGATTTATTGCCTCCTATTTTCATCGTATATTTGATATTCCTTTTTCAGTTCTGTTGTTTGCTTGTGATTATTACATAGCTATTGATTAGTAAAATGTTTTGTGCTCCTATACTTATTGAAGTTTGAATTGTCGTAGAATCTGAGTATTCATTGGGCCTATTAACCACCTTCAAACATGCTTTTTGAAAGGGTAATTCGGTGATTGTTTGAAGTTACAGAATCTGAGTATTCGTTGGGCCTATTAACCACCTTCAAACATGCATTTTGAAAGGGTAATTTGGTGATTGTTTGAAGTTATGCATTTGTCAGTGAGGTGATGGTATATCTCTGGCTGTCTGATCGGTGGCTACTGATTTTTGCCATGCTGCTTGATTTCATTATTCATTATTAGCGTATATCCTTAATGGCAGTTTTAGTGTCGTAATTTCTTACTTTACTAGCGTACAGAATACTACTTTCTTGTTTATGAAATTGGGTTATATTTCACTCCATGGTCATTAGTAATTTCTATTGTCTCTCATCTGAGTTTGCCGCAGCTAATTTCTGCCCTTATTTGCGTTGGACTAGTTAGGATACCGTGCTTAAAGTGTATCTATTGATTAAGTACACATCGTGACTAAACAATGTATTCACTAGAAATATTTTCCTTGCTCAGTAGGCCACCAATGCTATTTTTTTGAGTGACAGATGTCTAGATTATGATATACAGATGTCTAGATTATGATATATATTTATGATTCAGCGATGTTATGAAGTTTGTATTTGGGAACATAAGTCATACAATAAGTTATCAATCCACCATTCACTACACTAATCGGTCTAAAATCCATGAGCTCCATTGCTCACCCTTTCTTTGTCACTTAACTCTTTGGGTGCAATATTTAATCAAACAAAATTCTCTCCCCAGAGTCTTATTGGCCTATAATTGCACCTTGCATGATGAATGAGCTGGATTATTACCACCCAATTCCACCCTGCCTGCTAAACATCGTCTTTGAAAAGCTGGCCTATCATTTTGTGACTTTGGAATCTAGATATACTGAGAAATCCACTCCTTTTTTTTTTAATTGCTTTCTGCCTCTGCCAAATGTAATATCGCTATGGTGGTTTGTCTGCTGCCCTGTGATAAGAAAAATTGGAGGAGCCTGCAGATTACGCCTTCAGAATAGTTAAATCCAACCATCAACTTCCTTTGACTACCTCAGCACAAAAACGGACTTAACACCAGCTTCTGAAGGAGAAATGACTTTTCAAATACCTGCTTGCTACATTCTTTTTCTAGCCATTGATACCTCTCTTTATTCAAGCAATTGAGATCTATGGAAAGAAACTCCATCAGATGTTAATAAAGCCCCTACCAAGCAGTAACATAACATCTCAAGCATTGCCACTAAACTTTACCAAATAAAACAACCCTTTTCTACTTTCCACCAGCTGAAAGGGGTGGTCATGGTGTTTATTGGTGATTTAGAGTAGAACTGGCTTTCTGATTATCTAAGAACAATGTTGATTTGTTAATGGCGGAAATACTGAAGGCTAGCGGGGTGAGAGTTAGGGGAGCGAGAGATAGACTCTTGAAAGGAGGTTGAAAGTCCTTAATGACTTGCTTTAAATGATGTGCATTCTGGGGTATTTATAGTGCCCCAAATTGACTGAAGTTTTTTAGGTTATTTTTTTGGTTAACCAAACCAGCTAAATAACTAAAGGAAACCGAGAATTGAGACAATTCAGTTTGATTTTCTAGAATTATCCCTTACGCTATGTTTGGAACCTAGAGAAGGGAAACGGAAAAGAAGAGAAAGGGAAAAGAAAGGGAAAGTGAAGAGATAAAAGAGAACAAATATGTTAAAATTTCTTTTATGATTTTGTATTCCTCTTCTCTTCAAACCTAGCAGTCAAACATGGGAAGGAGAAATTTAGGAATTTTTTATTCTCTCTTCCTTTCCACTTTTCTTTCACAAGTTCTGAACATACCATTAGAAATTTCAAATAATTCGAATTTAGGAATCGATAGATTTTTCTTATTTCAAACCCCTATTTATGCTTATTTTTACCAAAACACAAAGGTTTCTTTGGATTTTTAGTCATCCTATCTATTCATGGAATAAGTGTGATGATCCAAAGGTTCTTACTCATGAAATTCTTGGGTTTAGTTTAGGGATTTTATTGAATAATCGTGTTTCTAGTGTGAATTTGAGCTTTCAATCGATCCATAGGTTCTTAACGAGAAAATTCCTATCAATAATAATAATGAAAAAAAATCATAAAGCCATATTAAAATACTAATTAAAAAATTGCTTGAAGAGTATTCTGTACTTGAAACAAATTTCCCTGCCAACTGGTTGGTTCTTTTAAGATTCTGCTGGTTAGTGAACTCTGATGGGGGATTGGGCCACATAGCACGGTATTGACTGGGCTAAGGCCAAGATTTCGATCACGTTGACACGAATTTCCAAGTGTAGATTATGTACTTTATATTATTAAAATTATTGATCCATTCTCTTCAATATTTCTATGGATTTAATCAAACTTATAACATTAATCTCTTGAACTGGCAGTGATTTGCTTCCATGATTTGTCATAGTTCTATAACTTATTTGGAGAGATTATTAGAATATATTGTCATTGTGGTCATTTTCACACTGTCACAAAGTATATGACCAGAATGTTCCTATTAAGTTGTTAGTGAAGTAAAAAATGATTTTATTAGGATTTTTCTTTTTTAATTCTATTTCTGTCTGACTGGCTTTTCCCATATCCTTTCTATACAGCCCATGTTGTTTTTGTTTATACAAAACGGATGAGTTCGTTACATCTGACAGTGTGAATAGATAAAGTAGCATCACTGCAGGTAATGTAATATGAGATTTTCATGTAGATTGTGGGATTGTAAAATTCTGAGTTATGCTGTACTTGATGTCTAGGGCATACTGGACAAAGATGAATGTGCAGGCACATGTGTCAGGACAAATCTCGGGGCAGGTACCTAATCAAGGTGGCACTCATTTGCAAGGACTGCCACAGCCGAATGGAAGTTCTCTTTCTAACCAGATACAAAATTTAGGGGGTCAACGTAATGCACTAAATATGGAGCCTGAGTTAGCAAAAGCTCGCTTGTTTATGCAACAAAAAATGTAAGAATTTTATTGCTTGCTGTATTTAATATGGGTTTGAGTTGAAAGTGTGCCACCATTTTTTGTGCATGTGAGGATGGGAAGGGTATTTTGTATGAAGCATAGGTCCTTTAAAAGTTATAACTTATCCATGTCCAACAGGTGGGATTATACGTTGTGAGGCAACCGCATTCAATGAAATGTGTTGAACAAGCTATGTTATCATATCATATTTTTTTTCTTCAAATACTGCCATATTATGTTGAAAACTTGAATATATTGGAGACATGGATTGAATTATTGAATTGTTATTGTGGATGTAAATTTGAAATATATTTGAGACATGGATTGAAATATTGAATTAGTATTATTGTGGATGTTACATTCGTATATATTGTATTATTAGGGAAGGTTGTGTTTATCCAGCCCTATTCAGGTCCTATAATGTAGGAGTGTTGTGCATTGGGATGTCACTATTATTGTGGATGTTACATTCGTATATATTGTATTATTAGGATGGTTCCGTATATCTAACCTTATTCAGATCCTACAGTGTAGGAGTGTTGTGCACGGGGATGTCCTTTTTTGATGTATCTCATTTCCATATTCAATGCCTGTCAAGCTACTTTGAAGGGGCAGTGGGCTGGGGAAGAGAATGATTTATGATCACATTGTTTTTATATGAAATAGTGTAACATTAGCAAGGCCATATAAGAAATCAGAGATCAATATAGGCACAGTCTATGGGGCTATTGAATTTCAAATGATAGTTATACGTCTCAGTTATATTTAAAAGAATTAACAAAAGAAATAGAAACACTCATTCCGTTATTTTCTTTCCTAGAAAGGGAAACACGATGTGCTTCTTTCATATGCAGCCACATCATCACCTGAGGGTCTATTGAGTTAGACATTCATTTAGCTTTGACATGGAATGGCATGTTGGTGGTTACCTGATTGCGTTGTTTGACTGTTGAACTTGAGTCTCAGGATAGAAGCTTGTTTTGGGAAAGATGAAAGTATTGTTTGTGTGATCTTCAATTAACTGGTAGCTATTATATCTTACCTACAAGAAATCATTGCCACCTTGTGAATCATGTTTTCCTACAAGTAGGGGTGGCAAAATGGGCGAGTTGGGCAGGTTAGTGATGGGTTTAAACGGGTTGGAGGTTAAATGGGTGCAACCCAAACCCATCCATATAAAAGGCGGATTAGATATGGGCGGGTTGAATACGGGTTATTACAAATCTATGAACCCATATAACAACCCATTTACTTATAACCTAACTTACTTTTAAAAAAAGAAATTCAAAATTTGTTTCAATTAATGTGTATATATATAAATACATCAATAGTTATTTTAATTTTTTGAAAAAATCAATAGTTATTTTAATTAATATAATATTATATATTATATTTACAATTTTCAGTTAATTTCGAATTTATACGAATTGATTTATTTTTTATTTAATTTTAAATCAACAATTCTGTGTGTGTGTGTGTGTGTGTGTGCACGCGTGCTTGAGTGTGTGTGGGCTTGTGCGCGCGCACGTGTGTGTGCGGGTGCGTGCATGAGTGCACGTGTGTGCATTTGGGTGTGTGGGAGTGTGTGTGCACGTGTGTGGGTGTATTTGCATGTGCGCGCGCGCTTGCGCACGTACATGTGTGTGCACGCGCGTGTGTGCACATGTATGCGCGTGAGTGTGTGGGAGTGTGTGCGCGAACCGCGCACGTACGTTTGTGCGCCCGCACGCGTGTGCGCGTGTATGCATGTGTGTGTGTGTGCGTGGCGCGCGCGCGTACATGCGTGTTTTTGTGTGTGTGTGTGTGTGTGCTCTCTCTCTGGAGAGAGAGAGAGGTGAGAGAGAGAGAGCTGTGTAAAGAGAGGGATTAAACTAGTTTTTTTAATTTAAATGTGTGTTTTAACGGATCCCGTTTTACAACCTAATTATACCCGTTTATAAATGGGTATTTTATAAGTTACCCAATTACAACCCAATTAGTAAAATAATTGGACCCAAAGCCATTTGTTATGGGTTTAATTGGACGGGTTGATGGATTTGGGTCGATTTTGCCACCCCTACCTACAAGTTCCTAAACGTGGTACACGAATATTTTAATACACTAAATTTAATGATTTGAAAAGATTTTACCTGTAGTATATTTTCATTAGAAAATACCTTTGAAAATAAGGAATTGATAGTAAATCATGTAATAACTACCAATCATTTTAAGAATTTATAATAGGATAATGAGTAAAAATTCGTATCAAACAAAAAGTGCGTTGGTTTAATGAATATTTATACTATTTTATTAACTATTATTTTTAACATAAGTCACTTTAATATACCAAAACATTTGAATGAAATTTATCAAACATTTTGGTGGGGTTGCTAGTTGAATTCGAGGAGAAAAGAAGGCTTGGCTTGTAGCACCTTTCTATGTTTTTCTTTTTCTTTCTTTTCTTCTCTTTTCTTTTCTTTTTTTTTTAAAATGAAATTTATCAAACATTATACTTTTTTGGCTTGTTTGGAAAGAAAGAAATAGGAGAATGTTTCAAGGCACAGCGCTATCTTCATGTAGATTGATGAGTTTGATTTTATCTTGTTTGTATGGTTGGGTGGTCGGTGTACAGAGCAGGACTTTTACTCCTCTTTGAATGTCGTTGAGCGTATGGTTACGTAGTTCGAATATGTATAATTTTGTTTCTGTTTTTTTTTTTTTTTTTTTTTTTTTTTCGGTTGGCATTCCCCTGATGCCTTTTAATGAAATTTATTTATTAATTAAAAGAATAATATGACGACTTTATAAGAAGCTTATCCCCGTTGTACTGCATTCTTGAGTACAAGCCTATCACATATTGATTTACGTTCCATGTACTAAAACTGTCAAACAAGCAGACAGTGGCTTGAATGGCTTGACACCCTTAGGGTTGTCTCAACACTTATCTATTTACAAAGGAGCTAGTACAAATTAGGAAACATGAATATTCTACCTAATTAGATCCATAATCAAATCAAATATCCTATACTAGGAAAGAGTCAGATCATACCACATTTACAATAATTTAACAAATGATCCATATTTTAGGTAACATTGGTTTATATTTATTAAGAAGCTCAACAATACATAAGAGAAGGGACCTCAACCTTAAAACTTAGGTGTTAAGGTGAGGGAAGTCCATCTCTTATATGGGAACTATAACTTTGTTTTGGGCTGATTTGGGACAACTAATATCTCCTTCACTCTAACCTACATGGACATAGGCACATTATGAATTTTGGTGAGACCTGGTTAAAAACCTACTCTGATACCATGTCAAGAAGCCCAACAATACATAAGAGGAGATGTCTCAACTTTAGAATCTAAGTGTTAATCTGAGGGAAGTCCATCTCTTACATGAGAACTTTTCTCATGGGCCGATATGGGACTGATTCTAACAATATCTTTTGTAAGTATTTCTCCAATAAATTACAATCAAGGTTACAGCTGAATATATACACAATAGGCTGATTAACTCTACCAAATCAGTTCCTATCTCTTATCCTAAGATTAAGGAAACTACCTCCTAAAATCATGGGATTAGATCCCAGCAGATCACAACAAAAAGCTGCAGCTATCTTATCTATATAAATCTGCTGTAAGTCTATCCAAATCATACCAAATTCATGCTAATCCTCTCCGATCAATTCATACTAGAAAATATATGGTTTATCTTCACTCCCCCTCAAGCTGGGAGTATATGTTGATCATTCCCAGCTTGCCTACCAAATTCTCGAAACCTGGTTTGTGTAAACTCTTGGTTAATACATCGGCTGTTTGTTCTTTAGTTGGAATGTAATTCAAACTCACACTTCCATCATCTATCTTCTCCTTGATGAAGTGTCGATCGACCTCAACATGTTTAGTACTATCATGATGAAGTGGATTTTGTGCTATACTTATTGCTACTTGGTTGTCACAGTATATCTTCATAGGGCTGTAATTAGGCATCCTCAGTTCCTTTAGTAGTCGCTTAAGCCAAATTCCTTCACAAATTCCATGAGCTAATGCTCGGAACTCAGCTTCGGCACTGCTCCTTGCAACAACAGGCTGCTTTTTACTCCTCCAAGTTACTAGATTATCCCATAAATAGGCATAATAACCTGAAGTAGATCTTCTATCCACTGAAAAACCTGCCCAATCTGTATCAGTGTAGATTTCCACCATTCTGTGGTCTCCCTTTTTGAAAAATAGCCCCTTTCCGGGTGTATTTTTTAGGTACCTTAAGATTCTGACCACAGCTTCAAGATGCTGTTTCTTTGGTGAGTGCATGAACTCACTCACCACACTTACAGCGAAGGTAATATCAGGTCGAGTGTGAGATAAATAGATCAGCTTCCCTACCAATTTTTGATACCCTTCTTTGTTGACTTCTTCACCTCCTTCCAGTCCCAACTTATTATTATGATCCATAGGGGTCTCGGCTGGCCTGCAGCCTAGCATTATATCACTTCTTGAAGTAGATCTAGCACATACTTCATCTGATTTATTGTAATTCTTGTGCTGCTGCGAGCCACCTCCATGCCAAAAAAATATCTTAAGGTGCCAAGTCCTTTAAATCAAATTGCCCAGCCAAATACTTCTTTAAGGACTTCAATTCCTCGACTTCATCTCTTGTGACAATGATATCATTTACATACACAATGAGGATAGTTATCTTACCCTCCTGAGAGTGTTTGTAGGACAAAGTGTGATCGGTTTGGGCTTGACTGAACTTCTTTCTTTTCACAGCTTGAGTAAACTTGTCCAACCATTCTCTCGGTGACTGCTTCAGTCCATAGAGGGATTTCTTCAATTTGCAAACCATGTCATTCCCTTCTTCAAATCCAGGAGGTGGCTCCATATAAACCTCTTCATGTAGATCTCCATTTAGGAAGGCATTCTTCACATCTAGTTGCTGTAAAGGCCACCCAAGATTGGCTGCCAAAGATAGCAAGACTCTTATGGTATTTAGTTTAGCCACCGGTGCAAAAGTCTCTTGATAATCTATTCCATATGTTTGAGTAAATCCTTTAGCAACCAGTCTGCTTTTGTACCTGTTAATGCTTCCATCAGCATTGTATTTTATGGTAAATACCTATTTACAACCGACTGTTCTCTTCCCAGCAGGTAGCTTCACCATTTCCCAAGTCTTGTTCCTTCTAAGTGCATCCATCTCTTCCTGCACAGCTGCTTTCTAGTTTGGATCAGCTAGTGCTTCTTCTATATTTCTGGGAATTGAAGTTTTTGAGAGGGCAATTGTAAAGGCATGAAACTTAGGGGACAGCCTTGCATAGGACACAAATTTGGATATTGGATACTGAGTGTAGGATCTGGTTCCTTTCCTTAGAGCAATAGGCCAATTCAGGTCCTGATCTGGATCTGCAGCAGCCTGTAGGTTCTGATCAATTAGATGCTGATCTGGATCTGCAGCAATCTGCAAGTTCTGATCAATCAGATTTTGATCAATAAGTTCTGCACTGTCCTGAGGACTGGAATTCAAGTCAGATTGGCCTTGTTGCTGTCTCTGATTTCTTCGTGTATAAACCAGCAATTGACCCCTAGTTTGAGAGTCAATGGTGGTATCTTTTCCCCCTGACAGAGAAGCATCTCCTCTAGGTTCCTCAGATGAGATAGTGTTAGGTTCTAAAGGCAGTAAAGAGGACTGATGTTCTGTGGGCACTACAGGTAAGGTGTAATGGTTTGTGGACTGATTTGTATCTCCTAGCTGATGTTCTATGGACTGAGGTATATCCCAAGACTTTTTTTCACTCAATCTCTCCCCCTGAAGAGAAGTATTGGGAAAAAAAGATTGAGATTCAATGAAGGAGACATCCATAGACACAAACACTCGACAGAGGTGAGGAGAATAACATTTGTAACCATGTTGAGTTGGGGAATAACCAATAAAGATACACTTAATAGCTTTTGGATCAAGTTTGGACTAATTTGGTGAATGGTTGTGGACAAACACAGTGCACCCAAAGATTTTTGGAGGTAGAGAGGTCATAGTTCTAAAGGTTGGGCATAGATGAAGGAGGCTGGTCAAAGGGACAGAGAAATTTAGGGGTTTGGAAGGCAATCTGTTGATCAAATAGGAAGCTGTTAGGATGGCTTCGCCCCATAGATACTTAGGTACATTCATGGTGAACATTAGGGCTCTAGCAACCTCAACTAGGTGTCGGTTTTTTCTCTCAGCTACCCCATTTTGCTGAGGTGTATCTGAGCAAGAGTTTTGGTGGATTATTCCATTATTAGTGAGGTATTCATTGAGAATGGAATTGAAATATTCTTTCCCATTGTTAGTTCTTAGAGTTTGAATGGGAACATGGAATTGAGTTAAAATCATGGAATGAAAAGATTGGAAGGCTTTGGCAGCTTCAGATTTTTCCTTAAGTAGATACACCCAACAAACACTTGTATTGTCATCAATAAAAGTTATAAACCATCGAGTACCAGAGATGTTTTTTACCCGAGAAGGCCCCCATATATCATTGTGTATTAAAGAAAAAGGCTGAGATTTTTGGTATGGTTTGATGGGGAAGGATGCACGACAATGTTTAGCAAGCAAGCAAAATTCACAATTAAAGGAACTAGAATTTTTATTGATGAATAAATCTGGAAACAGTCTTTTCAAATAGGAGAAATTTGGGTGGCCTAGCCTATAGTGCCTTAACATTATTTCATCATGATTAAAACTAGAGGAAGATACACTCTCTGCCAGTGCACCAATTTTGCTGGTTCCTTGTCAGTCTCGAGATAATAGAGCCCATCTCTCACTCTAACATTGTCAATCATCATTCTTGAATCCAGTCCCTGAAATTCACAGCCAGTAGGACTGAACTTGGCACAACATTTGAGTTCAAGAGTAAGTTTTCTGATTGCAATCAGATTGTAGGCTAGGTTAGGAACATATAGGACAGAGTGAAGGGAGATATTATTTGAAAGATGAACAGATCCTTTTCCAGCCACACTAGAGTAAGAGCCATCAGCTACTTTAACTCTAGATTTTCCCGAGGATGGACTATATGCGTAGAATAAGGAAATGTTACCTGTCATGTGATCAGGGGCACCAGAATCCAGCATCCAAGAGTCTGTACTCTTGGTATGCAGTGCAGTACCTGAAGCCAGTGCAGAGATCTTTGAGTTGCTGGTTGCAGTTTGGCTTAGCAGCTTCTGCAACTGTTCCAGTTGGGCTTTATTGAGGAAGATTCCATTCTGTTCTGGGTCCTTTTGATGCCCAACAGTTTTTTCTTCTGCTTGAACTTGAAAGCTCTTTCCTTTATTTTGTCCCCGAGGTTTCCAGTTAGCAGGTTTTCCATGGAGATCCTAGCAGACATCTCTGGTATGTCCTGGTTTGTTGCAGTGATTACACCAAGGTCTTCCTCCTCTTTCTCCCTTTTGATAGCTTCTTTGGTCACGATCATTCTTAACTACCAGGGCAGTAGTATCGATGGGCCTTTCACTGACTGCACGTGCTTTCTTATTCCCTCCAATTCCAAGCATGACTCTTCTTCTACTAGCCTCTTTTCTAACTTCAGCAAATGCCTCATCAAGTGAAGGTAAAGGCTTGTGGCCAAGAATCCTTCCTCTAACCTCATCTAACTCTCTGTTTAAACCAGCCAAAAATTCATATAACCTCTACTTCTCTAGATGTCTTTTGAATTTCACATTATCTTCTAAATCTCCCCAGTTGGCTGCATGATGTAAATCAAGTTCCTGCCAAAGAATCTGCAGCTCATTGTAGTATGCAGTCACCTCCAGACTTCCTTGCCTTATCTCCTTCAATCGATTTTTTATTTCAAAAACTTGAGAGGCATATTTGAGATCTGAGTAATTGGTATTCACAACATCCCCGATTGCTTGTGCTGTGCGATGCGAAGAAAGAGGTAGGTTCTACTGACTTGAGGCTCCATGGAATTGATTAACCAGGCCATGACAATCGAGTTATTAATCTCTCAGTTTTCATAAGCTGGATCCTCAGGTTTGGGCTATTTAATATCTCCATCGAGAGAGTCCATTTTTCCTCTGTCGCGAATGACTAAAAGGACTGACCTAGACCATTGAATGAAATTCTTTCTATTCAACTTATGGTTGGTGATCTGTAGAGCTGTGGCTTCTCCAAGAGCTTGAGAAACCATCGGGACTTGGGGATAATTAGAGGAAAGAGTTTCAGATACTCTTTCTGAACTCATTAGAATAACTTGTGACTGGAACAGAGGCTAAGGAGGACAAACCTTAGCAAAGAAATTGAAGTGGCTAAGGAAGACAGACCTTAGCCCAAACACTGGCGTGACCAAGGAGGACAAACCTTAGTTGAAGAAGAGAGGATCGAGGTTTTGAGGCTCTGATACCATGTAAGTATTTCTCCAATAAATTACAATCAAGGTTACAGCTGAATATATACACAGTGGGCTGATTAACTCTACCAAATCAGTTCCTATCTCTTATCCTAACATTAAGGAAACTACCTCCTAAAATCATGGGATTAGATCCCAGCAGATCACAACAAAAAACCGCGGCTATCTTATCTATATAAATCTGCTGTAAGTCTATCCAAATCATACCAAATTCATGCTAATCCTCTCTGATCAATTCATACCAGAAAATATATGATTTATCTTCATCTTTTTTGTACAATCTTGAACATCATGGTATAGAGGAACATTAATATTACACCTTAACTAGTGGACTTGTATAAATTATGTAATTTGACCTAACTTGTGTCATTGTGCTTTGGTTTAGCAATCTCCATCTCAAAAGAAATTGTCGGAGATGAGTCAGACCACTTAATGTTTGGTTGAGCTTGGGCAAATTCTCTGTCCACTTTACTTGACTTGTTCTTCCAACTCAACTGGGTGTTGAACCAAAAATGAAAATTTTGTGTTGACCCTGGTGATATGTATGCTGTGATTCCAGCTTTGTCACAAGGTAGGAAGCACGGATACAAATACGGGAACGGATATGAGATATGGCAATTTTTAAAAAATGAGGATACAGACATTGCTAAGATACGACAAAAAATAAAATAAAGGGCGCATTTAGAATGACAAAAAGTTAGATAAAATGAGATAATTTGTAAATTTGTAATTCGTGCAGTAAGATAAAAAGTGAATAACTGGTTTTCAGAGATTTTTTAAGAAATTTCATCACTCCAAATGGAGCCTAAATATATATTTGATTTAAAATATTTTTGAAAATGGCATCTATATACTACCAAACATTATATAAATAACAATTATATAGCATAAAAAATACTATTCAAAATAAAAATACCATTCTTTAGAATCTTTGTTGATTGCGTTTCAGGTCTTTCAAGATTTGTATTAAGTTATATTTTAATTACTTACCGTTTGACCCCTGACCAAATTTTATTATATTAATTTTAACCTCGAATAAAATTTGAAATATTACATTTGGACCCTCGTCTTATCTCAAAAGCATCCTACTCGTATCCTATGCAAAATAAAAAATTTGGACATGCCATGTGTATCTTGGCATGTCCATATCTCCCAAGAATATGATGTGAGTGCGGCATCTAATTTGAAGTATCTGTCCTTCATATGTCACAAGCCTTTTCAGTATGAACATTTTGATCAATCTATTAGTCAGATTAATGCATTATTTTTTAAAAATAAATATTACAGGATAATCTTGGAGATTCCTTTGGAACCTTACTAATGTTCTGATGGATGTAGTGCTTCTCCTTCTATTGGATGAAGTGATTCTCTCTCCATCAACCCCTTTACAGTGAAAAATAAAAAGAAGAAAAAGATACGGAAACTCATTTTCTTTTCCAACTTCTTTCATGTATCATTTGTTACGTGATCTTGTGTTTGGTTTTTATCTTCTCCTATTAATTTGGTGGACTTTGGATTTTTTCTTTGCCAAGATTTTCCTCCGTTAGGCTTTGAGTGGTGGTAAGAAATTGTATGGAATGTAGGTGCTAAATCTTGCATATTTTAATATTCAATTCATTCTCTTACCTCCCTATCCCCCCCCCCCCCGGGGCCCAAAAAAAAAGAAAAATAAATAAATAAAGACCCATCAGTAAAGATGTATTACCCAGAGGGTTACAATTTTCTTTTATTTAGTATGATCAGATTAATGGAATCACTTATTGGTTTGCTGGTTGCCAACAATCTAAGAAGCATAGATATTTTGTTGTATAGAGCATTTTAATACATATATGAAGACTAACTTTATTCAAATTTCTTTTCCATTTTAAGATGGAATGTGGAGAAAAAATGAATAAATTATTATTTTATATGCATATAAAATAGATACTGAGTGATTGCCATGTCTGTGCGCATCCCCCCCCCCGGGGGGGGGGGGGGGAATGTCATGTTGGCATATGCTCCTATCATGTCATATACATCTCCTGCGTGTATAACCATGCACCTTTCCCAGGTTTAGATTGTTTGTGTTGTGTATTATGCTATAGTTTTGTATTACTAGTTGTTTTTGGTTAAAGTTATTTTATCAAATAGCCATAACTTGACACATCATGATACCACCCCTGATCGTTGCTTGGTTTAACTTGGCCATTGGGCCAGACATGGTATCTTAGTGGTTCGTTACTTAAGTTAAAACTTAAATCAAATATGCTTAATGATGTTAATTGGCACCATGTTAGATGATTCATAAGCGAACTTATCTAGTTTTGCAACATCAGGGCCCATCATTTTTTCTGCTTTTTAGGGCACTCTTTCCACATGGAACGTCAGTCTGAACAACCCTACCTTCCCTCTTATGTTAGGGCATGTATTGCCAGATGCTGGAGCCATTATTCAAGGATGCTGAGGATGTGCACTGGACAGTCATAACCTATCTTTATTTGTATGAAGTAGTTGGTACCAGATATTTGCCCACATTATGATGTTTCGTAGCCTTTTCTATTTCACCAAGCCCCTACTTGTTGAACATGTGCTTTTTGAACACGTGCTTTCCTCTGCTCTAATTTTTCCTGTGGCTGATATTAACTTTGTATTTGAAATAGATGACTTCATAATGTTAGCACATTACGTATCTAGAAGATTTTTCTTATGCATTGAATACTGATCAACCAACATATCTCCTTTCTTTCAGCTATGAATTTATTGTTAAGCGGCAGCAACAAGGACTTGATTTACAACCAAAGCGGGTTCAGGATATTGTGAGACGTCTAGATGAAGGTCTATTCAAAAATGCAGCCACAAAGGTTTCTTGTAGTTTTCCTTCATTGTCATCTTTATACTATTCTGCTTTGTTACATCTTGTCTTTTTCCACAGAATTCTTTTTTTTATAACACTTTTCTATTTTCTAAAATTACCAACCCGTTGGGTTAGGCCCAATTTGAATCAGTTTTCGGATTTTGTTGATTGTAAACAAGCACAAGATTGTATGGCAAACTTTCAGTCTTTCTCATGTTTTCCTTCTCTTTGTACATGGGATGTATCCTTCTCCTTTCAATACATGCAAAAAAGACAAATCCTGTCATTGCACAAATCAAAAAGTGTTATTTGGAACAGCTAATTAGTTGATTACATTAATACGTTGAACCTTATTATGTTTTGTTTATGATGCGGGCTTTCTTGTTTTGCTAGGAGGAATATGTGAACCTAGAGACTCTGGAGAATCGCTTGCATGGTTTGATTAAGCGTTTACCAATGAGTAATCACAACCCACAGTATCCGCATCTTGTTAATTCTTCACCTCCTATCGGTACAATGATACCAACTCCAGGTATGCCTCACGGTGGGAATTCGAGAATGATGGTTACATCATCTGTGGATGCTTCCATGATTACTGCCAGTGGTGGTAATAGCATGGCACCTGCAGCCATGAATACTGGAAACTTGCTATCAGCAGCCAATGGCCCTTCTTTTGGCATGCATGGTGCTTCTTTCAATTCATCAGATGGTATTTAAACTTTAATCTCCTTGAAGTCACTAGTTATTAACTGCTTTTCCAACATGCAAATCTTATAGAATTTATTTTTGCAGGCCCATTGTCTACTGGATTCCAACAGTCACCTGCCAATTTTTCCATAAATTCCAGTGAAAACATGGTATCCTCCGTTGGTGTCCAAAGAATGACAAGCCAAATGATCCCTACTCCTGGATTTAATAGCAACCATAACCAGTCTTATGTGAATTTGGATTCTTCCAATAGTACTGGTGCTTTTTCAACCGTTGAATCTACAGTGGTATCGCAGCCAATGCCACAAAAGCAGCATGTTGGTGGTCAAAACAGCCGGATATTGCACAACATTGGCAGCGATATAGGTGGTGGAATGAGGTCTGTTTCACAACCGAAAGCTTATGGATTTTCAAATGGAGTTTTGAATGGTGGTTTAGGCATGATGCGGAGCAATTCGCAGTTGATCAATGCTCCTGGAACTTCCGAGGGCTATCTGACTTCTTCACCATATGGAAATTCACCTAAACCTGTACAACACAACTATGATCAACATCAGCGGCCAATAATGCAGGGTACTCTCTCACTCTCATACTTTAGTTTGTGTTTCTATTTATAGATTTGAAATCAAGAGATTGTGTTAATTATTTAAGGGGAATTGCTCAAATGTAACTTTGTCAGTTTTGTCAGGCATTTCACCGTAGATTTGTGTAGTTTAACTGGATGAATTATGATGGATTTGAAATCATCACCAACAACTAGTTATTTGAAAATTTTCATGATTGTGGTTTCACCCTTTAAGAAGTAGTGGCACCACTACTTTGATAGTAATTGTTAGAAAACTTTCATGCATTATTATATAAATTGATTCTCTCACTTATATTTTAATATAATTTAATCTTAAATTCATTGATTTGAAATCTCTGGTTATCTAAATGGGGCCTTACATTTTAGGAGGCCTGATATGTCACCTTCTGGAATCACATGGAAGATTCAACCTTTAAATAGCAGTTTTTGTGTAGAGCTGCATTCTCACTGCTCGTAATTTATTTGGCAGGTGATGGATATGGGACGAGCAATCCTGATCCTTCTGGATCTGGAAATTTCTATGGTTCTATAACATCCTCTGCTTCGGCAATGAATAATCAGAATTTGAATAACTTCCAGTCTCTACCCAGAACCAACTCTCCTTTGATAACTAATCAGTCAAATTTGGACACCACCCAACAGGCTACACACATGAAGTCTCAATCAGTTGATCAATCTGAGAAGGTGAATTTCCAGCCTTCAACCTCATTGCGAGGGAACAACTTACAGTCTCACCATCAGCAACAATTTCAGCAACAGCCTCATCAGTTACAACAGCAGCAATTTGTTCAACATCAACAACGGAAGCTTCAAATTCGGCAGCCCCAATTATTGTTAAAGAATGATTCTTTTGGTCATTCTCAGCTGTCTTCTAATCTTGGTAATCAAATTAAGCCCGAGGCAGGAATGGAGCACCATGATGCTCTGCAGATACAAGTTTCAGAGCAGTTCCAGTATTCGGAGTTGCAGAACCAGTTTCAGCCAAGTTCTGCTGATGATCATTCCGGAGGCACTCAGTTACTTTCTCTTCCATCCATATCGCAGGATATGTGCTCGTCACTGGCTCCAACTACAGAACAGATGCAACAATTGCTGCATCCTCATCAGCTGGTTGTTGACTCTCAAAATGATTTTGGCTGTCTTTCTGTTGGAGTACAATCAGAGAGGTTACTGCCAGGTCAGTGGCATCCTAAGTCACAAGAGAGGTCTCAAATAATGGAGAACTTGGTACATGAGCAGAATATGCAAGATGAATTCCACCAGAGAATAAATGGGCAAGATGAAGCTCAGCGCAATAATTTGTCATCTGAAGGGTCTATATGTCAAACTACTGCAACAATCTCAGGAGGTGCTACCTGTAGATCTGGTAATCCAAACCGTGAACGGCAGTTCAAGAATCAACAAAGGTGGTTATTGTTTTTGCGGCATGCACGTCGATGTATGGCTCCAGAAGGGAATTGCCAGGAAGTTAATTGCATAACAGTTCAAAAACTTTGGAAGCATTTGGACCTCTGCAATCTCTCTCAGTGCCCTTATCCCCGTTGCTCCCATACAAAGAGATTACTTCATCATCACAAGCATTGCAGGGACCTGGCTTGTCCTGTATGCGTTCCTGTCAAGAAGTATTTGGTGGCATTCCTGAAAGCACGTGCTCGTACAGTGTCTAATCCTGTTTTGCCAAGTTCAACCAATGGATCATGTAAATCATATGAGAGTAGAGACACTGCCGCTAGATTACCTTCAAGGACTGGTCCAGCGGTTGTTGAAACTTCAGAAAATTTACAGCCTTCTTCCAAACGCATCAAGACTGAGCAGCCCTCCCAATCTCATGTGCCTGAGAGTAGTAGTTCTCTCATTTCAGTTCCTACCGGTGGTGAAGCTCATCTACTGCATGAAACCCAACGACAGGAATACCAACATGGTGACACCTTTATGTCAATGAAAGCTGAGGTTAAGGATGTAAAGATGGAAGTTCCTTTAATTTCTGGGCAAAGGAGTCCTAACATAAGTGATATGAAGGACAATATGGATGACACCTTCAATCAAAAACGTTTTAGCGAGCCTATTATATCTGATGGTCCGGCTGGTTCTGCTCAACAAGAATGCATAAAGAGTGAGAAAGAGATGGACCAATCTAAACAGGAAAATGTGACACTGCCTACTGAAAATGCATCTGGAACCAAATCTGGGAAGCCAAAAATAAAGGGAGTATCAATGACTGAGCTCTTTACTCCTGAGCAAGTCAGGCAACATATTATCGGCCTCAGGCAGTGGGTTGGCCAGGTCAGTTTATGATCTACTTACGTTACCTTTTTTAAGGTCTTCCATTCTTCTGCACCCATGGAAACATTTCTGTATGTGTATGCAGTTCATTTTAGACAATTATAATAAAAAAATTATTTGGCAATCACTATAAGTATATGCAGTTCATTTTAGACTTTCACAAACATACACGAGTACGCTCATTTGAATAGATAATTCTTAAATTGTGAAGCTCATGTACATAAAAGCACGTATGTATAAGCAGTTCATTTTGTACAAATATAATAAAAAAATCATTTAGCAATCACTAAGATATAAAATCAATCACGATAAATTGGTTAATTATGGGCCAGGGTCTCTCATACAGCTAATGAAAATTTTTGAAATTTGTTTCAGCTGTCTTGGAAATATCTTCGTGTATTCATTCAACTCATTCTTGCTGCATTTGTTTTTTCTTTTTGGCTCTATCTTTATGTTTTATTATTATTTTTTAATTTTGTATTTTTTATTTCTTTTACTTTCTGCCAAGTAGGTCATGTGATTGTTTGTGATGAGATTTTATTCCTACTTTTATTGTTGACAGAGCAAAGCAAAAGCAGAAAAGAACCAAGCAATGGAGCATTCAATGAGTGAGAATTCATGCCAGCTGTGTGCAGTTGAGAAGCTCACCTTTGAGCCTCCACCTATATATTGCACGCCATGTGGTGCTCGCATTAAAAGAAATGCAATGTATTATACCATAGGAGCTGGTGACACGCGGCACTACTTTTGCATTCCCTGCTATAATGAGGCCCGTGGAGATACTATTCTAGCTGATGGAACTGCTATTCCAAAGGCAAGGCTGGAGAAAAAGAAGAATGATGAGGAGACTGAAGAATGGGTGCGTTATATGCTTTTTAATTTGCAATATTTAATGGTACTTATGAGGGTTTTCCTACATCTAACCTTTGGTGCACTTTTTACAGTGGGTTCAATGCGACAAATGTGAGGCTTGGCAACATCAAATCTGTGCATTGTTTAATGGTCGAAGGAATGATGGTGGGCAAGCTGAATATACTTGTCCAAATTGCTATATAGCTGAGATTGAAAGAGGAGAGCGTACGCCCTTACCTCAGAGTGCTGTTCTTGGTGCAAAAGATTTGCCTAGAACGATACTTAGTGACCACATAGAACAACGGTTGTTTAGGCGGTTGAAGCAGGAAAGACAAGAGAGGGCAAGGCATCAAGGGAAGAGTTATGATGAGGTGATCCTTTAGACTTGCCATGTTATGTCATATACGGTAGCTATTGATTTTTTGCAGTTAATTGCGTCACATGCATTAATTTTCTCATTGCAAGATATACAAGTAATATGCTGAAATACTTCATTTTGAACATTTTAGTTGCTCAGCGGGGAAAAAAAAATTGGAGAACTTCAAAAGAGTTTCATAATTTGTACTTCAAGCCTGAGATTGGATCAACTGCTTTTCTTGAGCTCTCAAGCTTGGCAACTTGAGAAAAGAAAGAAACAATGTATATCACGGAAAAAGAAAGCTTGGAAAATTGTCCCTTTTGCATATCATGGATGATTGGAGGTAGAGGAATAGGAGAACTTTTCAAAATATGGAAATGCTGTTATGTAGGTTGAAAGGAATACTTTTATCTGCATTGTATAGATGGCTTTTGGGGGTATTGAATTGGATTTAATAGGTTTTTTTAGGTCTTAATTTTTGTGTTTCCTGGTACTGGGTTTTGATCTTTTTAGAAATAAACAAACACTAAATGACAATAAAATAAATAAATAAATAAAAAATTAATAAAATAAACTAACATTTTTGGAAAAAAATATAATGAATCCACATCCCGGTCATTGGAGTTTAAAAGTAATCAAAGGCTAAATAACGTTAAAAAAAAAATGCAATACTATGGAAAGTCTGAAAGTATAAGTTTTTCTCTTTTTTTTTTGGGGGGGGGGTGGAACAATTGAAAAATAGTTTTGTATTAGAATACTCTATAGTAGCATGGGGCATAAAAGATGCTAATGAGAGACTAGAATATCCCCGTATCACAATTCATATCAGAAGAGTAAGTAGAGTTGAATTTAGTAATAGATTAACAAGAGAGAAAGAAATAGATGGAAAATAAGAGTTTCATATATTGAAATAAAAATTTATTATGTATTTTGGCTTAGTAGACAATTAAAAAAGCAAATTAAAGGGGAGAGAGAAATTTGAATCATCATGAAAGAGGAAAAATAGAAAAAGTAATTTGCATCTACAATGATTTCGTTCAATGTAAATTGCCTATTCGTTATTTTTAGTGTATTTAAGTCAGTATTTCCTTATTTTTTTTGTTTGATTTGGACATATTGTAAAATAGGTATTTGGAATACAAACATAAAAGCAACAAAATAATCAATGTATTTAGCAAAACAATGTTTAAAAACAGATGTTTTTGCATCCCAGATACTACAACCCAATAAGATCTTACCAAAGGGATTCTACACTCAATTTTCCCAAAATAGATCACAAGATCATATGCTTGTAAGATACGGATCAGCATCCCGACAACTATGTGTTATTATTATTTATTTATTTTCTCTCTTTTTGTTTATTCTACTCAATGTTTATAGTTACTGATGTTTTGATGGAGTGGGTCAGGTGCTCAGTTGATTAGTTCCACCAAAGGTGGGTAGACCTCTTGTATATATTAAAAAATATATATATATTTATGATTGCTGATTCTCTATTGACTTGAACTGCTGCACGTCACCTTTGGGTGCAATTCAAATAGCTTGGTTTGTTGTTTGATTTTCTTTATAATGTGCAGCTCAGATTACACAATCATTCCAACTATTCTAAACTACTTTTACTATTGATATTGCCAGGTTCCTGGAGCAGAAGCACTTGTAATTAGAGTTGTGTCATCTGTAGATAAAAAGTTGGAAGTGAAGCCTCGATTTCTTGAGATTTTTCAGGAAGAGAATTATCCAACAGAGTTCCCATATAAATCCAAGGTATGCAGCATATGGATTAATTGTTTATGGTGCATGGACAAACACACAGAATACTTGTCCTTTATTTTCGTTTCAAGAGTATTTTGTGTTTCTACAGCGTCATGTTAACCGTGACAATTTGAATGAATGAAATTTTTTCTTCTTCCAGGTAATATTGTTATTTCAAAAAATTGAAGGTGTAGAGGTATGCCTGTTTGGCATGTATGTACAAGAATTTGGATCAGAGTGTCAACAGCCAAATCACCGTCGCGTGTATCTCTCCTATCTAGATTCGGTTAAGTATTTCAGGCCCGAGATTAAAGCAGTGACAGGAGAGGCACTCCGCACATTTGTTTACCATGAAATTCTGGCAAGTTTCCAAAATTGATCTTATAGTTCTGTTTTTGTTCGATGTTTCATACAGTTGGTTGTTGTGGTACTAGTGCCAATGACTGAAGCGCCCCCGGGGGATTTTGATTATACATCCTTAATTTTTTGAGTATATATTATTATTGATCTTCATGATTGTTTCTCTGTTTCTCTTTCCAGATTGGATATCTTGAATACTGCAAGAAACGTGGTTTCTCAAGTTGCTATATATGGGCTTGCCCTCCATTGAAGGGTGAAGACTATATTTTATATTGCCATCCAGAAATCCAGAAAACACCAAAATCAGATAAACTCAGGGAATGGTGAGCAAATAACATTTATTTATAATAACATTTTATCACCGTTTGTACCATGAAGCAACGAAGCAAGTTTTTATCCTTGCTATCAGCCTTTCTTTTACCTGGAGTTTGATTATTTTTTTATTTTAAATTCAGGTACCTATCAATGTTAAGGAAGGCTGCAAAGGAAAACATTGTGGTTGACCTTACTAATTTATATGATCATTTCTTTGTATCCACTGGGGAATGCAAGGCTAAGGTGACTGCAGCTAGGTTACCTTATTTTGATGGGGACTACTGGCCTGGTGCTGCAGAAGACATGATCTACCAGCTTCGTCAAGAAGAAGATGGCAGAAAACAACATAAGAAAGGAACCACCAAAAAGACCATAACAAAAAGGGCTCTAAAAGCATCTGGTCAAACTGATCTTTCTGGCAATGCATCAAAGGATTTATTACTAATGCATAAAGTAATTCTAATATCCAATATCTCCTGGCTTAATAAGTTTTCCTAAGGACTTGCTCATTTAGTGTTACTTAATCTGTTCTCTTCTATTCATAACTCATAATAATTATTAGTGTTCTTGTTTTTATGTTGTTTCTCTCTTTTCCTGGTTAGTAGTGTTAAATTCATGCTGCTATTCTTGTACCACTTTCATGCATAAAATGGATTGTAGTTTCTGGTATTTTTAATTGTTATAACGTTTTACGCTCCCTTACATATTAGAACTGAGCCAATTGGAGAAAGTGGATCCATGTTACCAACCAAAATATATTGGTGGTTGAGGCTGTTTAGTTGACAAAGTTTTATACTTCTTATCCTTTAGAAACTAAATATTTATTTGTTTGGAGATATTACTCTTTTGTTCTTACAAGCTATCCATTTTGTCCAGCTTGGTGAAACGATTAGCCCAATGAAGGAAGATTTTATAATGGTTCACTTGCAGCATGCATGCTCTCATTGTTGTATTCTAATGGTATCTGGAAATCGTTGGTTGTGCAACCAGTGCAAAAATAATTTTCAGCTTTGTGACAAGTAAGATTTCTGAAATCAGTATTATACTATTGTTTGAAGTGCTGTGCATTTTTCTTGTCCTATTGAATGTAAACACATTGATTTACCAAATAATCCAAAACCCAAGAGTGGCTAGTAAAAATTACTCTTTATAATTGGCTTTTCAATAAAAAATATTGATAAACCAAAATTGATAATAATAAATATTGTGCTACTGGAAGTCAGCAAAAATTGCATTAAAAAATAAGCTTGCAATCTGTTAAACTAGTGGGATTGCCGACAAAAATACAAAATAATGGATAAATTCAAGACTTTCTTGTAACAATGCAAAATAATCCTACAAAAAAAGGAAAGAAGGAAATAAATGCATCAGAAAACTAGATATATGACTGCTGCATCATCTCAGGTGCATTTGATGGACAGAGATAAAACCCCATGCCTATGCCCAGTCTTTATGTATTATTTGTATGTGAGGCCTTCAAGAAGTGAGACTGGAAAGGTTGGGTGGGCATGAGTGGAGAAGACATTCCAATTTTGATACTTGCTAGGGTGTTTTCCTGTCATTGAATAACGGTTTAGCCTTCCTGATTGTGTTATTCTTCCTTTGGTTTTTTTCTGCAGTTCCTAGTTCTCTTGACGACCTGTAAGCTTCAGATTTACTTTCATTAACTTGATTTCTGCCACCATATTGCGCATTTATTGTGCATTTTTTTAACTTTTCTGGCTTAATAATCCTAAGTAATAGTGATGCAGAACAAAAATTGAAAGTAAAGAAAGAATAGATTGAAAGCAAGAGAAAGAAGAAAGTAGAGAAGAGAAGAAGAATTAGAAGAAAAAAGAGGGGAAATAAAAAACAGCCATCAATATTATTCGATAATCAACCAATGTCTCCAAAACCTTAACAATTCAATCCTATAAATAGGCTAAATTTTTTAAAGATAGTTAAAAAATAATATCAAATAAAGAGTACAAGAAAATAAAAAATTTTGCTCTCAACAAACTTCCTAAAATAAAATAAAATAAAAATAAAAATAAAAATAAAAATAATAATAATAAAGGAAATAAAATCTTGATGATGTCCTCATCAACTCTCCTAGGCTGAGAAGAACTCGGTTCTGTTGAGTGAAAATTGAACCAAGGACGTTGTCAGTCAATCACCTAGCCACAAGCTTAGGTGCTGTGCTACCTTTTTCCGACGCTCGTAGACGCGCGTGGGAGGTAATATAACCTTGGTATGGTTCGCTGCTGGAGAAGAAAGATCCTGCTGACTACGATAGAACTCCAAAGAATCAGGATCAATGCGTTGCAAAGTGTCACTGGATATCCAAGTACAATAAGAATCGGGTCGGCTCACCCAACGAACCAGATAGCACTGAACCGCTCCTTCCTTGGTAAAAACAACCTGGTCACTTATAATAGTATCAATTTTATCTGTATGTGTGGAATTAACAGGTGTTATGTAGTTAAGGAAATAGGCTCAGGGATAGAATCAAGCTCATAATTGATTTTGTGGTTAAGTTCAATACAGTCATAGCTGGGTTCAACTGGAAATGGCACAGGCTCAGGGTTAGGCTCATTTGGAGAAGAAGCAAAAGGATCAACTGGGATAATAGCTTGGCCTTTATAAGCAACTAGGTCCTCAACATTAAATGTAGAGCTAAAACCAAATTCTGGTGGAATATCAATAATATAAGCTTTTAGACCCACCCGTTTTAAAATTTTGAAAGGACCAGCACTACGAGGATGCAATTTGGAATCAGGCCCAGATGGACGCTGTTCTAAGCAAATCCGAACCATAACAAAATCCCCAACATTAAATTCAATATGTCTTTTATGTGCGTTAGTTTGAAGTTTGTAAGATGCATTACTCGCTTCAAGTTGTTTGTTGATCTCAATATGCAAATCATGTAAATGTTGTGTAAAAGACTCAGTAGTCATAGACACGGGAGAATGCATAGACATGGTAATCAGGTCTAATGGTTTCCTAGGTTTGTGGCCATGCACAACCTCAAATGGACTCATACCTGATGACTTATTGACAGAACTATTATAAGCCAGTTGGGCCACAGGGAGGATTAGATCCCAGTTCTTAGGATTTTCTTTGACGAAACATCTCAAAAGGTTTCCTAAACTACGATTGACTACCTCAGTTTGGCCATTTGTCTGAGGATGGTAAGCAGCAGAACAGTTTAATTTAGTACCAACCAAGTGTCACAAGGTCCTCCAAAAATGACCAGTGAAGCGCACATCCCTGTCAGACACAATAGTTTTAGGAAGGCCATACAACTTGACAATCTCATCAAAGTACAATCGTGCAACCCTAGAAGTATCAGAGGTTTTACTACAAGGAAAGAAGTGGGCCATTGTGGAAAAACGATCCACAACAACAAAAATGAAGTCGTACTTTTTAGGAGTGCAAGGAAGACCAAGTACAAAGTCCATGCTCACATCTTGCCACGGACAATTGGGGACAGGAAGGGGTATATAGAGGCCAGTGTTTTGTTTCTTCTGTTTGGCTAACTGACAAGTGCGATATTGACTAATGATTCTAGCCACATCTCTTTTCAAACTAGGCCAATAAAATTGATGCTCAACTTCCTCTATAATCTTATTACGCCCAAAATGGCCAGCGAGACCACCTGCATGAGTCTCCCAAACTATGAAATCATGGACGGACGTCCTAGGGATGCATAATTTATTAGCTTTATAGAGGAAACCATCCTGAAGGTGAAAGTCACTAGAAGGATCAAATCGGCCCTCAAGCACTGGCACATAAATGTCTTTAAAGTCAGGGCATAACATGTAATCTTCTTTAAGCCTTTTAAATCCTATGACTTTGACGCTCATGACAGTTAACAATGAAATGCGTCTACTTAGAGCATCAGCAGCTAGGTTCTCAATTCCTTTCTTATATTTTAAAACAAAAGCATAGGCTTGTAAATACTCACTCAAACGACCATGCCTATAATTAAGCTTTTTCTTAGAGTTAAGATACCGTAACGCTTCATGATCAGAGTAGAGTACTAACTCCCGAGCGAGTAGGTAATGTCGCCAATATCGTAGAGCCTGTATTACCGCATATAGCTCCTTGTCATAAGTAGAATATCTTTGCTTAGCCTCACTTAGCTTCTCACTAAAATAGGCAACGGGGTGATGCTCTTGGCTAAGAACACCACCTATACCCACACTTGAAGTATCACACTCTACCTCAAAACACTTTAGAAAAATCTGGAAGATGCATTACAGGGGTCTCCGTCATTTTCTTCTTTATAGTCCTGAATGTCCTAGCAACTTCTTCTGTCCATTTAAAATCACCTCCTTTCATATATTCTGTTAGAGGAGCCATGATCGTGCTAAAACCCTTGGTGAAACGGCGATAAAAAGAGGTTATCCTATGAAAACTTCGAACATCATGAATGGATGTAGGTTCAGCCCAATCTACAATAGCCTGAATTTTCTGGGGGTCAACAGAAACTCCAACAGAGGAGATAATGAAACCTAAGAAAGAAACTTTATCAACAAAGAATGAACATTTCTTCAGATTAGCATATAATTTTTCCTTCCTAAAAACAGAACAAACCTAAGATAGGTGATTCACATGTTCTTCTTTAGACTTACTGTATACAAAGATGTCATCAAAATAGACCACTAAGAATTGTCCCAAAAAAGACCGAAGTGCCTGGGTCATGACTCTCATAAAAGTACTAGGGACATTAGAAAGCCCGAAAGACATTACCAACCACTCATAAAGACCATCCTTCGTCTTGAAGGCTGTCTTCCACTCGTCTCCTGGCCTAATCCTAATTTGGTGATACCCACTCTTCAGATTTATCTTAGAAAAAATTGTGGCACCTATCATCATGTCTAGCATGTCATCTAACCTGGGAATGGTGAAACGGTATTTCACAGTGATCTTATTTATGGCTCTACTATAGACACACATCCTCCAAGAGCCATCTTTCTTTAGCGTCAAGAGAGCTGGGACAGCACTGGGGCTCAGGCTTTCACGGACAAACCCTTTATGAAGGAGTTCACCTCTTGTCGTTGTAGTTCGTCATGCTCATAAGGATTCATCTTATAATGGGGTAAGTTCGGGAGATGATTTGGGAACAAAGTCTATGGCATGCTAGATGTCATGCAGAGGAGGCAAGTGATCAGGTAAATCCTCAGGGAAAATATCTTGAAAATTTTGAAATACTTGATGGGCCTCTTCAGGAACTAGAGACTGAGAATCTGAAGAAACTTTAGTAACGAAGACTGCAAACACAACAGACTCTCTAACAACCTCACGCTCAAATTCTTTTGGGTTAATGATATGCAACCCTTTTGTCTCCACAACTTTCTTCTCCCTGTGGGGATCAACAGGCTTTGGAGGGAGAGGGTTGATGTGAATTTTCTTTCCCTTAAATACAAAAGAACACGAGTTTGTGCGACCGCGAATGGTTACATCCATATTAAACAACCAAGGTCGTCCTATAGTTATGTGACCAACGTCCATAGGGATCACGTCACACCAGATATGGTCCTTATACTCAAGAAACTGAATAGGCACCAAGCAGCGTTCTTTCACTGCTATAGATGAGGTATTAACCCAAGAAACATCATAGGGATTAGGGTGAGGGATGGGTTTCAACCCCAGGCGGGAGACGGTACTCGCAGAAATAACATTGATGCAACTCCCACTATCGATGATGACTTTACAAGGTTTACTATTGATCTTGATAAAGGTATGAAAAATAGAATGACGACGCCAATCATCAGCTTCCTTAGGCTGTGTTAGAGTACATCGTACTACACCTAATTGTGTGGTATCAAGGCTGCCATATGAACGATCAACATGGGTGGGAAGGGTGGAACTTCTAATGCAAGCTAGGACAGTATTACCACAGTTGTCCTCTAAATCACCAAAGTCCTCAAGATTAGGTTCATACACCTCTTCTTCTAAGTGGTTATCATCGATGATTCCTGAATGTTCTCCAATAACTAAAGCTTTCTTTGGACAGTTAGCGGACACATGACGAAATCCCCTACAATTGAAATATTGTACATGGGATGAGTTCCTTGGGGCATTAGTCATTGTGCCTTTTTCTTTGTTTTCATTCAATGGTTGAGTACCAGGTGGAGGGGGACCTAAGACTGACTTAGAGTTTGAAGAGGAAACTTGGTGTGAGGAAAATTTGCTATTGAAACTTGGTCCACTAGGACCCTTGTTAACCAATTCATAGTCCTGAACTAAGGTGTAAGCATGATCGAGAGTGGTCACACCTCTAATAACATGTTCTCTCTTGAGGTCGTCATGGGGGCCTTGTCTAAACCTACTCAAGGTCATGGATTCATCCTCTATGATATTGCACCGCATTTTAAATTCATCAAACTGAGTCACATACTCAGTTTCGGACCTATTTCCCTGCTTAAGATTATTCCACCGATCTAGTAAATTAATCTTATATGATCTAGGCAGGTATTTCTCTTGGAGGCGGTATTTCATTTCATTCCAAGTTCAAACGGGGGGCGCGTGGCGCCTTGCCAAGAGATCTTCATCACTCTCTCAAAATAGCTGAGCATTACCCGACAATCTCATACTCGCAAACTCCACTTTTCTTTCCTCTGTGAACCTATACCAGTTAAAATATCGATCCATATCTCTAATTCACTAGCTAAAAACGACAGGATCTAGATGACCATCAAAAGTAGGGACATCTAATTTAATATTTTTAAAGAGACGTTCCTCTTGACGAAGAAAGGCCTTGTCTTGAGGACCAAAATTTCCACGATCTCTCTCACGATTCCGAGGAACAAGATTATACCTAGGAGGTACTCTATCCTCTTTTCTACCGCGGCGATTCAAATTGTCAGGCACATCCGAAAGGTCACCATCTGACAAACGGTGGCACTGTTCCAGGGTTGTTATTCGATTAAGTAATTCTTGGGTAGCCTTACAACTAGCATTCATTTCAGCATGAAGTGCCGTTATTTGAGTTTGTAGCCCCTCAAAGGTTTGAGCTATTCGATCATTACCTTCGGGGGTACTCATCTTACGAGTAAGTGAGCTATGGGTGAGAATATGACCACTACGCAATTGCATGCAACACTAGCTCAACTAACAACTATTGAGATCTAATTGCCAAAAAAAAACAACTATTGAGATCAATAAACAACTCACTTAATGCAAGTGAATGATCACAAAATTTCAAGCCAAATGTAATTTTTTTTTAATTTTTTTTGTTGGGAAACTTGTTAAAATTCGAATTCAATGTAATGCAACTAGTAGACTAATTTATCTTTTAAAAGTTTAAAAGAGAGGTCTCAACACTAGTTATTAAATCCCACGAATTCGTCAAGCTCACAATTGAAATTGAAAACAAAGAAGCAATATATATTTTTTTTAAATATGGCCAATTAATCAAATAGAAAAGGTACCAAAAATAATGTTGGAATGCAATGGGTGCCAAAAAAAAAACAAATTAATATGAAGGTGGTTTTAGGTAAATTGGATTGGAGGCTAATAAAATTGGGTTCAAAGTTGAGTAGCAAATAAGGATATTAAGGTACCACACAGATAAAATAATACTATTGAGTGCGTTGATTGTAATACCAACGGAGAAGTAAGGAACAAGTGCACCTGATTTGATGTAAAGTGGCCCAAAAATGTCCCGAGTGTCCTGGAAAATGTTTTAGAGTGCCCTTGAAGTTGTCGGAGTTTCGCCGGAGTGTCGCAGGAGATTTGTCAGCCAGTTGCTAGAGTTTCGCCGAAAAATTCTGGGGTCACCGGAGAGGTCGCCGGAGGTAGGTGATTCCGGTGGTCTAGGTCGCCAAAGCTGGGTGTAGCCGAAAATGCACGAAAGTGTATACGAAGGTCTTGAGGGCGAGGATGCGTACGCATATGGTAGCGGTTGCGGTTGCGGCTGCAGCTAGGGTTTTTGTCACGGCTGAAAATAGTGGTTTGATTTTTTTTTTGGCACCAGGGATTCTCTCTGATACCAAGTTAATGCGGAACAAAAATTGAAAGTAAAGAAATAATAAATTGAAAGCAAGAGAAAGAAGAAAGTAGAGGAGAGAAAAAGAATTAGAAGAAAAAGAGGGGAAAGAAAAAACAGCCACCAATATTATTCGATAATCAGCCAATGTCTCCAAAACCCTAACAATTCAATCCTATAAATAGGCTAAAATTCTAAAGATAGCTAAATATAATATCAAATCAAGAGTACAAGAAAATAAAAAATTCTACTCTTAACAAACTTCCTAAAATAAAGTAAAAATAAAAATAGAAATAATAATAAATAAAATAATAATAATAAAGGAAATAAAAGCTGGATGATGTCCTCATCAAATAGATAAGTTAGGAACAGAGCTGGCAGTGCTAAGACATCGATCTATATTTATGCGGACATGATTGAAGGCTTCACTACCCCATTTACTCCTTCCTTTATGAGTTATTCTGGTTAAAGAATACCTTCATTCCTTTAGTGTTAAAATCATATGGACAATGGACATTCTGTCATCCTAGATTTGGTGGTACCTTTTTAATTGAAACATTGCAATGCTTGAATTTATGGTGCTTCCACTGGATCTCAGCTAATAGTTCTCGAAACATGTTGTACGTACTGTGACCTTGATTTTCCTAGTGACCCATTACAATTTGGATTTGATTTTTATTCTTTTACTCTTACAGGTGTTATGATGTTGAACAAAAACTTGAAGAGAGAGAGAGACATCCTATCAATCAGAGGGAAAAACACATACTTTATCCTGTAAGGCGGTAACCCTTTTTGTCTTTGAGTTCGTATTTTCTGCTTCATCTTGAAGTGAGCTTTGTTTGAGATGGATAAACCCTGCAGGTTGAAATCAATGATGTGTCAGAAGATACAAAGGATAGAGATGAAATTCTTGAGAGCGAATTTTTTGATACAAGACAAGCATTTTTGAGTCTCTGTCAAGGAAATCACTACCAGTATGATACCCTCCGCCGAGCTAAACATTCCTCTATGATGGTCCTTTACCACCTTCACAATCCCACTGCTCCTGCATTTGTAACAACATGCAACATTTGTCATCTTGACATTGAAACCGGTCAAGGTTGGCGCTGTGAGATTTGCCCAGATTATGATGTATGCAATGTTTGTTATCAGAAGGATGGAGGAATTGATCATCCACATAAGTTGACTAATCATCCATCCATAGCTGATCGTGATGCACAGAACAAAGAAGCAAGGCAAATGCGAGTTTTACAGGTTATAGATCTTTATTTATTTATTTTTATCAATTCAAAACTCTCTTAATTTTTACTTCACCAGCGTTTTTTGATTTGTTTTGTCATTCTATGGGCATGTGGTATATTGTGCAGTTCACTTATTTAGGTTAAGGAACGATATTGTTTCTTTTTCTTTAAACAACTAAACTATTGTTCCTAGAAACATGCAATATAAACACAGAAATTGAAGAAAGTTTGACGGGCATCACTTCATCTTGTTTTAAGGTTTTGGTGAAGTTAGTTTGGTTGCACGTTGTTACTCAAGGGACTTACAATTTGGATATTTTATGTTGTTGCAGCTTAGGAAAATGCTCGACCTTCTGGTGCATGCCTCTCAGTGTCGTTCTGTACTTTGTCAATATCCAAATTGCCGCAAAGTGAAGGGTCTTTTCCGCCATGGGATACAATGCAAAGTACGTGCCTCTGGAGGTTGCGTTCTCTGCAAAAAAATGTGGTATCTCCTTCAACTTCATGCTCGAGCTTGCAAGGAATCTGAATGCCACGTACCGCGTTGCAGGTTTGTACATGATGAACCTTATGCATTTCTCTAGAGGTTTAACTAGTTAGGACTGTCTACATATATATATTTTTTATGTTGATTCAGAGATTTGAAAGAGCATTTGAGGAGGCTGCAACAACAATCTGACTCCCGACGCAGGGCAGCAGTGATGGAGATGATGAGGCAACGAGCTGCCGAGGTTGCTGGCAATTCTTGATGACCAAGTTGTACATATAATTATAGATGTTTTTGCAGAACATTTTCCCGAGGGAGGTAGCTTATGCATTTGACCAAATCTGTTACGAAGCAGACTGGGCAACAACAGTTGGAACAAGATTTTTAGAATAGTGAGAATGAGATAGCCAAAAAGAACTCACAGCAGATTGGTGGAGAATTCTTTCATTCTTATCTTCTACGGCTATTATCTCCCCTCTTTCAGAGAAAGTTTGTTGCTCAGTGCTTCTGCTCAATCTTCAACAACAGGGTGTGAGAGAAATGTGATTCTTTGATTCTATCCCTCTCCTTTTGTATCGATCGGCATAGCCATTGTTGGTAGCTATTGTACTATAGTCATCTGTCTTGTGTAGAATATGTTTTACAAAGGAATTTGGGAGGGAGTTAAGTTTTGCAAGTCTTTTTTTTTTTTTCTTTTTTGTTGTTATTCCCTCTCGTTGAATATCCTTTTGTAGAATTTCTTATTTAAAGATGAAAAAAAAAATAAAATAATGATTCTTAGTGGTTATTTTTAATTATTATTTGTCATTACGAAATTTTCAAGGTTCCAACTACGTTGAAATTCTCATGAAGGTGAAAAGCAACTTGAGAAGGCAATTGAACACCAACGGTTGAAATCTTCAAGATGGGAAACAATTGTTGATATCTTAAGGGCTCATTTGGTTTGTTTTTAATTTTTAATTTTTTATTTAGAACTCATTTTTCATTTTATGTTTTGAAAATAAGGAAAGCAGTTTAAAATGTATTTGGTCACTTATCTTTTGAAAATTTGTTTTAAAAAACAGAAAATGAGTTTATATATAAAATAAAAAATGATAAAAAGTTGTTTTGAGTATTTTTAATTTAAAATAAGAAAAATCTCAAAATAATGAAAACAAAGCATTCTCTGTTTCTTTATTTGGAGATTTTTAAAATATAAAATAAAAACAAAAAACAGAAAAGTAAAGTAAATGTCACCCTAATAATTGAAGATGGTAAGAAGTAGTTGGACACACGACGGTTGAAATCCTAAAGAAGGTGATAAGTAGGCCACCCATGTTATTTGGCCAACTTTAGGTCAAATATTTTCATTTTTTTACGTAGGGCTTATCATATTTTAATTTTTTTTAGATAGGTCTTATAAAATATTCTAATTTTGTTTAGATATGCCTTGTCAAAAATTAAAGTAGTAATTTTTAATGGGTTTTCTTTATTATTATATATCATTATCTTCTTCAACATAGTTGTTGCTTCTCATTTTCTTTTCTTGGGGATTTTAATCGTCTTGTGTTGAGCTGCTTCTTATTTTGAGGATTTCAACCATTGTGCTTGAGGATCTCATATAGGATTTCAACCATTGTGTTTAGGGATGTTTCTTATCTTGAGCATTTCAACAGTTGTTTCTTATCTTCTTAGAATTTCAACCAATTGTTTCTCATCTTCTTAGAATTTTAATCGATTGGAATTTGAAAAACTCTTGAATTATTTGCCTTAAATCTCAAATAAAACTCTTCGATTATTACTTTAGATCTTGAATTAATCCAATTTAAGGGAATTTGAGCTACTTCCAATTTAATCCAATTTAAGGATGCTTCTTATCTTGAGCATTTCAACAATTGTTTCTTATTTTCTTAGAATTTTAATCAGTTGTTTCTCACCTTACCTTCTTAAAATTTCAACCGATTGAAATTTGAAAAACTTTTGGATTATTTGCTTTAGATCTCAATAAAAACTCTTGAATTATTACCTTAGATCTCGAATTAATCCAATTTAAGAGAATTTGAGTTGCTTCTTATCTTGAGCATTTCAACCGCCAACTGTTTCTTATTCTCTTAAAATTTCAACCACCACTGTTTTTCACCTGCATTTCAACCAACTCTTGAATTATTATCTTAGATCTCGAATTAATCCAATTTAAGGGGCCGATTGGATGCAACGAAATATAGTCTCCATAAATAATACACCCTTATAAGCTTTGATGTGATGTTTTTTACTTGGTTTGAGAAGTAAAATTTCTCCCCTCTAAAAATTATCCTCCCTTCTTAATCTTGGAAGAAGGTGTATTATTTTTGGAAAGGGTTTGAGCTCTCCAAAAATTATCCCCCCTTATATGGACTAAATTGGACCATTATGCCACTTCTCATCCCCCTTCTCACCTATAAAATGTATTTTATATTAGAAATAAATTCTTTTTTTTTCTAATAGAAAATTGTATTAAAAAATTATATTAATAAAAATAAAAAATATATAATTTTTTTCCAAATAGGGTGTCGTATGATTAAAAATATATATTTTTTCAAGTAGGAGGTGATGTGATTTTAAGATAATAATATTATTTTTTAGCAAATATAATAATATTATTTTTTAGCAAACTTATACAAAATTACGCATATATTGATATTTTTTAAATAAGGAGAAAAAAAATAAGCAACTAAGGAAGTTTCGGATAAATTGATATGTTATTGTCTACGAAACTAATTTATATATTTTATAAAGTTTAATCTATTAATAACATAATTTGTTTATAATTAATTTGTCTAAAATTAATTTGTACTAATTAGTTTTCACATTATATAATTAACATAAACATATAATTAAGTTTGGATAACTAAGTTTAATTTAATGGGCAACCAATTTTGGGACATCACAAGGGCAAAAGAGGCATTTGACTCTTTTTATCATCATTCACCTCCTCTTATTTGTAAAACATCCAAACCAAGTCAAAAGTTATGCCCCTTCATAAACAGCACATCAATGTGGGCCAACCCTCTAAAAATAATATCCCTCTTATCTTATACCCTCTCTAAAACTTATCCCTCTAAAATTTTAGCACCATCCAATCAGCCCCTAAGGGAATTTGAGCTGCTTTTTATCTTGAGCATTTCAACCGCTAACTATTTCTTATCCTCTTAAGCATTTCAACCACTGTTTAATTTCAACCGCCACTGTTTCTCACCTTCTTAGAATTTCAACTGTGGTTGGAATTTGAAAAAGTCTTGGATTATCTGTTTCAGACCTCAAAGTTATCTAGGAATTTAAATAACTCTTGAATTATCTATGTTAGACATCAAATTTATCTAATTTCAGCCACTGTTTCTTATCTTCTTAGAATTTCAACTGTGGTTGTTGAAATTTGAAAAACTCTTGGATTATGATCTCAAATTTATAGATATCAAATTTTTCCGATTTCAACCACTATTTCTCACCTTCTTAGAGTTTCAAGAATTTTAACCGTGGTTGGAATTTGAAAAACTCTTGGATTATCTGCCTTAGACATCAAATTTATTCAATTTTAATTTTTTTTATCATTTATTCAAACTTTACTTTTATTTTAAATACAACTTATTATTTTTTAGAAAGTCCTTATTAGATATGCTAATATTTTTTTAGATGGCCTTATCAAATGTTTCACTAATTTTTTAAGGATATCTTGTTTATCCACCCCAAATTTAATCAATTTCAATTTTTTCCCCTATCATTTATCCAGCTCTACTTTTATTTTATATAGGGCTTATTATTTTTAAAATAGGTCTTATCAAATATTTTGATTTTTTTATACAGACCTTATCAAATATTCTACCTTACCTCAAATTTTTTGGGTTGTTTTAGGCCAGCCTTATCATATTGCATTTTTTTTTTTTTTTTTCAAACAGGCTGTATTGAATATTTTTTAGATAAGTTTTATCAAATACTAATAGGATGTCTCACAATAAAGATAAATTAAAAAATTTTTGCTTAAAAATTTTAAATTTATTTTTGTTGTAAATTGTCCGATTTTGATTGGAAGACTGACATTCTTGATGTCATAAATGATATTAACCTTCTTAAACGATATTAACCTTCTTCCTTTGATATTTTGCACCCTAAATTTTTTACGTCTATCCTTGATCGAGACTTTGTTGTCTTGTGATAGAATTTCAATTCTGTCAAATATTTTGAGTTTTTTTAGATAGGTTTTATCATATTTTATTTTTCATTTTTTAGATAGGTTTTATCAAATATTCGGATTTTTGTTATCAAATATTTTGATTTTTTTTTTTTTTAGAGATGCCTTAGGCCCAAATTGAGACTTTAATGTCTTGTCCTAAAATTTCAATTCTTTTTTTATTTTTTATTTTTTTTAGGTAGGCCTCAAAAATTTTAGGTCGTCTTGCGATAAAATATCATTTTTTTTTTAAATACTTTGGGTCTCCGTATCAGCCCTAGTCCTTGCGGCGATTGGCGACTAATCCGGGACGCCTGGATTTATTAAATAGATTTTAAATAAGAGAGATTAATATAATCTCTCAAACTATATTGATGTGACGCATATTTAATTTTAAATTTTAAAAGACATTCAAGTAATTTATCCAAATATAAAAAATTAAATTGATATGTCAATCCTAAATTTTAAAAGACATTCAAGAAACTTATCCAAAAATATAAAAAATTAAATTGATATGTCAAAGTGAGAGAGAGTTATGTGAGGATGGCCTTTGGCTGAGTGGCAACCGGTTCCTTCGCCTCCTCACCCACCCGGGTTCGATTCTCCGGGTGTCTTTCCCCTCCCCCTTACCAATCAAAAAGAGAGAGAGTTCTGTGACTCAAAATTTTTTTTAATTAAAAAAGAAAATAAGTTCCTGGAAATAATATCTAAAAGGGGTAAAAAAGACCCCAAAAAAAATACAAAAGGAAATAATATCTAAAAAGTGTTAAAAAGACCCAAAAAAAAATACAAAAGGAAAAGATTACTTGTTAAAGACCAGAGACAAGTTCAAGCATAATCTGTAACTCAGTGGTTAAGAACCTCTCTTACTCGCTATGACTAGAGTTCGAGTCTTCCCCCACCCCCTTATAAAAAAAAAATCCTTCACCTTTCATATGTTTGGCAATCAAATATTTAATAATTTTTTTCACAAAAATTATTAATTGAAAATTTTGTGTTGGATAAAGTGTTTATAATTTTTGATGATTTTTATTAATTTTTTATTATTTGGTAAAATATTTGTAACTTTTTTTTTTATGCACAATTTTGTGCGAAACGTTGCAAAAAGTTAAGAAGTTACTAAATGATAAAATTTTCAAAAATTGTTCAATATTTTGCTCTCAAATGGTCTCTTGGTAAACAAAGTAAGTTTGAATAGTAAAATTAGGTTCCTTGAGTAAATTCGGTTTAGTTTAAATAATAAATATATAATAATTAAATATAAAATTCGGTTTATGTATAATAATTAAATAATAAATATAAAATATTTTATTTTTTAATATTTATATTACTGACTTAGGCTTAGTTTAGATAGGGTTTATCAAATATTCTTATTTTGAATAGCCCTTATCAAATATTCAGGGCCATTATCATGTTTTAATTTTTTTTTTTCATTTGTTAGATAGGCTTTATTTTGTTAGATAAGCTTTATTTTTTTAAGATAGGCATTGTCAAACATTTTTAGATATACCTTATCAAATATTCAGCGCATTTAAACTTTAACTTCTTATGATAAAATTTCAATTTTTTTTTTTCAATTTTTTAGATATGCCTACTCAAATATTCAACCGTTGATAGAGACTTCAATGTCCCAAATAATTTTTTTATTTTTTTATTTATTTAAATAGTAAATATTCTATGTTTTTAGATAGGTGTTATCATATCTTATTTATTTTTAGATAAGTTTATCAAATATTCTTATTCTTAGGTGTTATCAATATTCTTATTTTTTTAGTTATGCCTCATCAAATATTTAACCTTAATTTTTTTTTTCATTTTTTAAATAGGGCTTATCAAATATTCCACCGTCAAAATTTTTTAGTTCATCTTGTGATAAAGTATTAATTCTTTTTTTTTAATACTGATAAAATTTTAATTTTTTTCATGTTTTTTATATAAGTCTTATCAAATATTTTGCCTTATTCCAAATTTTTTAAGTTTTGTAACTTCAATGTTTTGTGATAAAATATTAATTCATTTGTTTTTTTTTTCAAAATTTTTAGATAGTTTTTATTTAGATACACTTTGGGTGCGTTTGGAGTGACAAAAGTGAGATAAAATGAGATAAAGTGAAATAAGTTGTGAGTTCATAATTCGTGTAATGAGATAAAAAATGAATAACTTTTAGAGTTTTTCAGCGTTCTATACCATTTTTTAGAGTTTTTATCACTCTAAACAGAGCTTTATCAATTATGCACTTGAGATTTCAAAATCTTGTGATAAAATATCAATTATTTTTTATTTAGATATATTTTATCAAATACTTCGTCTTATACCACAAATTTTGTAGGTTCTTATTAAGATTTCAATATCTTGTGATAAAATATTATTTTTTTAATACTTAGGGTGTCCATGTCAGGTCCTAATCCTTAGGCGATCGGTGACTAATCCCTGCCTCCTAGACCGCTTTGAATTTAATGATTGGTTAAACCCTCTAAGGAAACTCGATTTATAAATAGGTTTTAAATAAGAAAAATTAATGTAATTTTTCAAACTATATTAATCTGACACATATGTAATCATAAATTTTACAAGACATTTATGTAATTTATTCAAAAATATAAAAAAATAAATTGATATGTCAAAGTGAGAGAGAGTTATGTGACTCAAAACTTTTTTTAATTAAAAAAAATCAGTTCATGTAAATAATATCTAAAAGGTGTTAAAAAAGACCAAAAAAAAAAAAAAGAACAAAACAAAAAGAAAAGATTACTTGTTGAAGACCAAAGACAAGTCCAAGTAGTGACGAGTTGAGGGATATAATTTCAAATTTGGGGTCGACTTTATCATTCATTTATTTAGCATATGTTTGGTAATCAAATTTTTAATAATTTTTTTCTTAAAAATTATTAATTAAACTTTTTGTGTTTGATAAAGCGTTTATAATTTTTCATGATTTTTACTAAATTATTTACTATTTGGTAAAATATTTTTAATTTTTTTTTACGTACAATTTTGTGCGAAAAGTTGCAAAAAGTTAAGAAGCTACTAAATGATAAATTTTTCAAAATTGTTCAATATTTTGCTCTCAAATGGCCTCTTAGTAGACAAAGTAAGTTTGAATGGTAAAATTAGGTTCCTTCGGTAAATTCGGTTCAGTATAATATTACTTAACTCGGGTTATTGAAGGTTTGAACTCGTTTAGTATTTATGTATAATAATTAAATAATAAATATATAATATTTTATTTTTAATATTTATATCGCTGACTTAGGCCTAGTTTGGAAAAAAAAAAAGAAAAGAAAAAAAAGTTAACTTTTTCTTTCTTTTTTTTTTTGTTTGAAATGGGCTTTTTAGTTTTCTATTAATTTGTCAATTTTTGTTGTTCATTGTTTAAAAACAAAATAAAAGATAAGAGAATAAATTTGGTTATTTCAAAAAAAAAAAAAAAAGAAAACCAAAAAGTTGAGTAACAAAGTCTAAGATGCTTAGCAAGCTTAACTTCTTTTTTTTTTTTTTTTTGTCTTTTTTAAAATAGTCAAAATTATCTTTTTCAATATATATATATATATATATCTATGTTTTTGTCTTTTTTTTAAATAACTAAAATTATCTTTTTCAATATATATATATATATGGGAGGCATTGAGTTGGTTCTCATATCCTCGAGGATTTCAACCATCTAGCTGATTATCACGTCTTGAGCCGTCCAGCTGATTCTCTTTCGTCTCGAGTGTTGCGTCTTGAGAATGTGGTATGTCGTCGTATGTCAAGCTGATTAAGGGTGTATTTGAAGTGATAAAAAATAAGATAAAATGAGATAAGTTGTAAGTTTGTAATTCGTACTGTGAGATAAAAAATAAATAAGTTTTAAAAATTTTTAAAATTTTTCAGAGATTTTTTTTTATTTTTTAACACACCAAACAGTGTCTAAGTGATTCTCACCTTTTTGAGGGTTTAACGTGTCTAGTTGTTTCTCATTTTCTTGAGGATGAAAAACTCTTTGATATTATTTGATTTATCATTTAACTTCAGTTTTTTTTTTTTTAATATCCAATTTCACTTTTATTTTAGGTAGTTCTTGTCTTTTTTCTTTTAAATTGGCCTTATCAAATATTCTCCCGAATTTTTTGGACTGATATCAATATCTTGTGATAAAATTTCAATTATTAGATAGGCTTTATAAAATATTCGTATTTTAAATAGCTTTTATCAAATATTTTGATTTCTTTTATCGAATATTCAGTGCCATTATCATATTTCAATTTTCTTTTTTTTTTTTTTGATAGGCGTTATCAAATATTATAATTTTTTTAAATATGCCTTATCAATTATTCAACTCCCCATGATTTTGACTTGATATCTTGTGACAAAATTTCAATTTTTTCTTTTTCTTTTTTTTTTTATTTTTTTAGATATGCCTAATCAAATAAGACTACAATGTCTCAAATATTCCATGTTTTTAGATAGATGTTATCATATTTTATTTATTTTTTAAGATAGGTTTATCAAATATGCCTAGGTGTTATCAAATATTCACGATTTTTTTTTTAGATATGTCTTATCAAATATTTAACCTTAAATTTTCATTTTTTAGATAGGCCTTATCAAATATTTCACCACCAAAGTTTTTTAAGTCATCTTGTGATAAAATATTAATTTTTTTTAAGTATTGATAAAATTTTAATTTTTTTTTTCACGTTTTTTATATAAGTCTTATTAAATATTTTGCCTTACCCCAAATATTTTTTGAGTTCTGATTGAGACTTCAATATCTTGTGATAAAAATTTCTATTCTTTTTTTATATAGTTTTTATTTAAGTAGGCCTTGTCAAATATTATCAAAAATTTTGTAGGTGTTACTAATGGAGAGTTCAATGTGTTGTGACAAAATAACAATTATTCTTTTGTGGCAAAATAACAATTCTTCTCTTTTTTTTTTTTTTTTATACTCAGCTAGGTCACCGTAATTCTTAGTACAAATTGCGTATATCTTGACTAATCTAAGTTAACTATACAAGTATTTAATCCCCCTTAATCCTGTATGGAGTTAACTATACTAGTTTTTAATCCCTGAGTACACTGAACCTCTAGATCTTGGAGTTAATCCCTAATTTTTGAGTCCTTTGGGAGTTAATCCCTATCTCTAAATCTCGAAGTTAATTCCTAATTCTTGGATTCTTAGAACTAAGAGTTAATCCCTAATTATTGGATCCTTGGAGTTGTAAACCTTTTAGTGATTCTAACTAATAATCACAAACCACTTAGGAGTAAATCTGAAAGCATCACCACTTTTAAATTTGAAATTTTAATTAGTTTAATATATACTAATTACTAATTATGGTCTAAAAAATGAAAAAAATTATTAAACAAGTTTTAAATAAGAAAGATTAATGTAATTTTCCAACCTATATTAGTTTAACACATTTAATCCTAAATTTTACAAGACATTCAAGCAATTTATCTGAAAATATAAAAAATTAAATTAGGTTCCATTTGGAGTAAGAAAAAATAAGATAAATTGAGATAAAATGTGGTTTGGGATTGATTTTGGCGTCTTTTTTTTCTGAAAAGTAGCAAATCGTGGGAACGATTTTTCAAATCCGTTCTTACGGATTCAAAAAAATTTACAAAAAATAGCGACAATAGTACTCATTTGAAAGCTTTCGACACGAAGAATATGATTGTATAAAAAATTTACACATTCGGTTAACTTACTTCTAGATTTTTTTTTAGCGAAATATTGAAATTTTTTTAAATTCGTAATGGCGGGAAACTTAGAGATAGAGGGGTTGTTGGAGATTTATAGAGTTTGTTTGTGATACCAAACGGGGCCTTTATATGTCAAAGTGAGAGAGGGTTATGTGACTCAAAACTTTTTTCAATAAAAAAGAAAATAAATTCATGTAAATAATATCTAAAAGATGTAAAAAAAAAAAAGAGGCAAAAAAAAAAAAAAACAAAAAACAAAACAAAACAAAAACAAAAAGAGAAGATTACTTGTTGGAGACCTGAGACAAGTTCAAGTAGTGACGAGTAGAGGGTTCTAATTTTGGGATCGACTTTATTCATTTATTTAGCATACGTTTGGTAATTAAATTTTTAGTATTATCAAAAATTATTAATTAAAACTTTTTATATGTTTGATAAAGGGTTGATAGTTTTTTATAAAGCCTTGAGATGATTTTGAGTAATTTTTTTTTACTATTTGGTAAAATATCAGTAACTGTGTGTGTGTGTGACGTTGCAAAAAGTTAAAGTTACTAGATGATAAAATTTTCAAAATTGCTAAATATTTTACTCTCAAATGGGCTTTTCGGTAAACTCGGCTATAAGTTTATGGTTATTTAACTCGGCTTATAAAAGTTTGGTATTTACGTATAATAATTGAATAATAAATATAAAATATTTTATTTTTTAATATCTATACCACTGACTTAGGTTTAGTTGGGAAAAAAAATACTTAGCTCTAGCTAGCAATTTTTTTTTTTTTTTTGGTGCTTGGGAAGAGGAAAAAAATTAGGTTTTTATTAATTTGACATTTTTACCCTTCATTTATAGTTTAAAAAAAAAATTTAAAATGTAAGATGATAAATTTGATCATTTCAAAAAAAAAAAAAGTCAAAAAACTGAGTAACGAAGCCCAACCAACTTTTCAACTTCTATCTTCTCAAATTTTTGTCCTTTTTTGAAATGACCAAAGTTCTCTTCTTATATTTTAATTTTTACAATGATAGGCAAAAACATCAAGTTAATAAGTAAAAAAAAATAAAAACTAGTTTAACTTTTTTTAATTTGACATTTTTAAACTTCAAAGTTTAAAAGAAGATTAAAATATAAGAGCACGATTTAGTTATTTCAAAATAAAAAAAAAAAAAGTAAAAAAGCTTAGTGGTTAAAATTTGAACTTGTTATTCTTCCTAAACGTAGCCTTGGGCCCACCATGAATGCAAAACCAAAGACTTAATTTTTTGCACCAATTGAGCAATTTACATTGTTAAAATTACAAATATATATTTTTAGATATTTTTGAGTTTTGTGCACAAAAAAGATAAAATTGACTTAGGTAAAGTATAAAAATTATCTTTTATAGTTTATTCTTGGTGTCACTTTAATTTCTTATGTTTTAATTATAACAGTCAAATCTCTAAACTTTTAGGTAATCAGTAATTCGATCTTTTTGTTAGCTACCCATTATACTCAACCTTTAGATTGAAGATAAAAGGATAAATTTGCAGGGTAAAATACAAAAACTACCTCGACAGTTTATCCTTTGCTGTCATTTTAGTCTCTCACATTTTAATTTAGAAATTATATTTTATTCATAAAAAATATTATAAAATTTCTTATATCGCACAAGTCAATAAAATTGCATTATTTTTAAATATATTACAAATTATTTCAATTAAATTGCATAATCTTATAAAATAATTGTTGAATTTTTTTATATTTATATATTTTTATTTATGTTAATGTTAGTGAGTCAATAAAGTTGATTAAAGTTGAATTTCTATATGAATATTAAAAGTTTGTGTTTTACCAAATCTCAATCTGACCCAATATTAAAAATTAAAATTTGTTCTAGAAAATATATATATATATATATATATTAAATCATAAATTTATTTAATTGACCTGATCTCTTTTTTATTTTGAACTGTTATTTATTTTAATATATGTTTTTCTTTTTTAAGTTATTGACTCATTTTGTAAGATTATATTGAGTTAGAAATATTATTAATCTTAATTACATTTAAATAATTTTTTTGACTAATTTTATAAAAGTAAATGAAGTTAGAAAATTTTATTTTTATTAATTGTATTTTGTACTTTATAAAAATAACTTAGATACTGATTAGTAATGGTCAATACGACTAATTTAATTTTAAAATTAGACTTAAGAAAAATTACTCTCTAGCCTCATTAAATTTAGGCACTTTCAAAACTAATTAATAGTAGACAATTTTCTTTGTACTTTAAATTTAAGATATACTAAGAGTGGTAATTACGAGAGAAGTTAAATTTTTGTTAATTTTAATTAATATTTAGTACTTTTTTAATCATTTCTCAATTCTAATTATTATTTAAATATTATTTGTGAGGGGTGACATTGAGGAGTAAACTACAAGGGTGATTTTTACACTTTATCTCGTAAAATTACTTTTTTACCCTCAGTTTAACGGTTGTGTTTAATGGACAGTTGTCAGAAGGTCTGAATGGGAAGTTGATGGAAGATCTAAATTACTGTTTGACCGAAAGTATAAGAATTTGACTGCTAAAATTAAAACTCAAATAAATAAAGTGACACTTATAAAGTGATTTTTGTACTTTACCCAATTTGCTTTTTAAGCTTCAGCAATGCAAAAATTAGAAAACCAAACTGAATAGGAATACAAAATTTAAACTTATTTAAAATAAACGGGTAAAGCTTAAATAAAGCTAAAAGTCAACTAAATTTTATTTCCAGCCGTATTAATTCTATCGATAGTTCCACGTGGCAAACAAAATTTTTTGGTATTACTAATTTTTGTCTAAAAGATTTTTCTCATTTATTTTGAAAAATAAATTCAAACGTCAAAATAACTAAAAAAAATTGTTAACTAGATGGGTTTTATTTTATTTATACGAAAATTGCATAATTTTGTTAAAATAAAGTATAAACAAATATTAAGCTCTTTAGGAATTAGGACCAATAAAAGAAAAAAAAAATAAATAAGAACTATTTGGAAGTCCAAGTTTTAATTATTTTTAATATTTTTTTATCAAAAGTTATTAGTTGAAAATTTTGATATATTTGATAAAGTAAAGTAACAATTTTTAATAACTTTCAACAGCTTTTAAGTGTTTAATAAAATTTTTGATAATTTTTTATGTATTTAATAAAAATTTTAATAACTTTTAAGTTGAACAATTTATTTTACCTGAGTAAAAAAAATTATAAAAATTAATATTTGACTTTCAAAAAATAAAAATTAATTTTATATTACATCAAATGTCACCTAAATTAATGACCCCATTTTCAAATAATAATATGAAGGAGATAAATCATTTGGGACACAGCTCGACTGCTCTCATTGTGTTATTATTCCGTTCTTTTCACCGCTCATGTTTTTATTATTAATTTTAAATAAAAAAATTATTTTACAAGTGTGATAATTTTAAACGAAATATACTGATTATTACGAGTAGTCACCAATATAAATTAATCGAACGGTGACTTATACAGAACAAAAATAATAATGAAAGTACTATTTAAAGTGATAAGTAAAATAAAATGAGATAAATTATGAGTTTGTAATTTGTATAAAATTTTTCAGGGTTTATAATACACCAGACGCAAACCTTCTGGATAAAGAAAGGAAGGGACGTGGCAATTCCACGCCTGATTGTTCAGCGTTTGTGGTTAAAAATTTATGCTGACTTGTCATCTCAGTGTTTTGACTAAAGCCTCTACGCAACGCAGACCACGTAATGTTAGAGTTAGAGAAGAAGGAGAAGAAGAAAACCATCGTTTAGTAGAGGAAGAGAGAGAAGAAAAAATGGAGCTATCTGGTTAAGTGGTTGCTGGGCGGCCATTTGTTTAAACAAAAAGTCGTCGTCGTTGGTAATTCACTAAACATGACTAGCGCCGGCACTGCTGCCGCCGCGGCATTCGCTAGTAATTGTAGACCGTACAACCAAACGTGGCGACCAAAGCCCTCGCCGGAATTTATCATAGCAGCTGTCTCTCCCCGGAATCCTACCGGCACCGCCGCGACTACCGTCAGTGCCCGTTACCGGAGTGCTGTGGACGGTGGTGGAGACAGACGTTTCGGCCCGTCGGTTGTTCCAAGGGCTGGTACTCCTTCTTCATCTTCCTCTGCCCCTGAGACTGGCAAGGACGAGGAGAATCAGAAGAAGGTGGAGGAGAAGGATGGCGATGGCAATGCCAAACAACCGCAATCGCCGCCGCCGGTGTCGAGGATAAGTCTAGACGACGTGAATCCGGTGGGGCTGGGCCGGCGGTCGAGGCAAATATTCGACGAGGTGTGGCGTAAGTTCTCGGGATTAGGGCAGATCTCGAGGACCAGTCGCACCGACGACGAGACTAGCCTTCTCATCAACGAGAGTGGTCCGATGTGTGAATTCGCCATCCCCGGGGCCCAGAACACCACCGTCCTCGTCGTCGGCGCCACCAGCCGCGTGGGCCGCATCGTTGTCCGCAAGCTCATGCTCAGGGGTTACACCGTCAAGGTTTCAGCTCTCTTAAACCATACTAATTTTTTAACTATTTTAAGTGATCTCTTTCATGATCCTACTAAAGATATGGACGTACACATAGATTTTTTCATTTCCGAATCCGTCAATCCTAATTCTATTTGAAATAGCTAGAATTAGAATAGATTCACCAATCTCACACTTCTTTTAAGCACCAAAGATTCAACTAATCTAATAAGGAATCATTAATTTACAATATAAGTATAAAATATAAAATATAGAATTACTAATCCTTTATATTGGAATGGGTAAGGGTCAAATGGTTTGGCATGTAAAGTATATCTCTCCTCACCATCCTCATATTCTTGCCATTGCTTCAAATTTCCTATTGAATTTGGATGCTAGGCTTTGTTTGGATGAGGAGGGCTTGGAAGGTGTTGGACCCATAATGCCCTTATGCTTTGCATGAATTTACAAGATAAACCTATTTGGATGTGTGAATTAATATACATGAGAAAATTGCGTTGGTTATTATTTATTGTTATTCAATGTATTATTATTCAGGCTCTTGTTAGGAAAGCAGATCAACAAGTGGTGGACATGCTTCCTACCTCTGTGGAGGTAGTCACTGGGGACGTTGGTGATCCCTCCAGTCTTAAGGCTGCAGTCAGAGGTTGCAATAAAATTATCTTTTGTGCCACAGCTCGTTCCACCATCACTGGGGATCTCTATAGAGTTGACTATCAGGGGGTGTACAATCTTACAAAAACATTTCAGGTTTCCTACCTTGCTCAATGTGTTTCCTATCTGTGTCTTAGAACCTACATTGCTCAATGCTTGTACAATTCCTAAAACTATAAATTTAAAAGGGAAGGAATTAATTTGTATAAATTCATAATTTTTTTGTTTATTATCGGATCCTAACTTTTTTCTTTAAACTTGCACTGTTTCATACCTGCCTTATGATGGACACACATTCGCCTAAGTGATCAAAGAGTGTCCCTTAAGTGTCCTTTGATAGTGTTTGATTCTTAAAAAATCCTAATAAAACAACATGAAACATGTTAAGGTAGTAATCTACAAGTATCAGTGTTTGATCTGTGTCCGACATGGACACACCACCTTTTTAGAAGTGTCAATACTTCTTAGGATTTGAATGTGCCAGACATGGTTTTTGTAGGATGGAATTTGTTTGGTGCTTCTTAAGGTTATACAGAAGTATGTATTCTCAATTGTGTTTTTCAGAAGTAAGGGCACCAAATCAACTTAAATTCTTTTTTTATTGCCTAAGGTGGTCACAATGATGTCTTTGCATTACATCTCCAATTTCTAGCAAATTGCATTGTTACATTGATTATTTTATATTGCCACTGTGTGTTGGAATGTCTGCTTAGGAGATTTCTTGGGTGAATCTGAGGTCTAGCACAATTGTAGGACTACAACAATGAACTGGCACAACTAAGAGCCGGAAAAAGCAGCAAAAGCAAGCTCTTACTTGCAAAGTTCAAGTCTGCAGATTCATTGAATGGGTGGGAAGTTCGTCAGGGAACTTATTTCCAGGATGTGGTTGCTGCTAAGTATGATGGGGGAATGGATGCTACATTTGAATTCACCGAGAGTGGAAATGCCGTTTTCTCAGGTACATTGGTGGTCCCCAGTTGAATTAAACCATATTCCAGTTTGCACTTCAGTTTTACAAAAGGCGTTTACAGGCTGTTATCAGAACATTCTAAACTATTGTATCTCTTATCTAGTGATGACTCTTTGAAGGGATTGTGATGGAGGAATTCAAACATAATGTAGGAGGAGGTGACTGAGAGTTTAGGCTGATTCCAGACTTCTATTTATTAGGATGTTATAACTTAGGCAGTTTGTTTATGGCTTTATTTCCTTTCTTGGAACAGCCTATGAATATTAGAGCCGAATTGAATTTGATTGGTTCTTGTAGCCATAATTGGGGCAAATAGCAATTTTTCTGGCTTGTCTCTCAACAGTCTCTTCTCCCTCTGGTTTACCCTTCTTCCCTTTCTTCTTAATTCTCCTTCTCCGTGATGGGTTCCTGTGGTGCTACACCACTCCCTTTGTGAATGAAATTAAGCAAATAATCTAGGAATAAGTTATGTAACAGTGCCCATGGGGGGCAGGGGAGAGCGCAGCATCAACTGGAAAAATAGTCAACTGCATACAAGTCTAATGATTTCTGCCGGAGATGCAAAGAAAGAAAATTTTCAACTGCATGTACTCTTAACAAATTCTATTCTTCATTTTTTGGCTACAGGGTATGTATTCACCAGGGGAGGGTATGTGGAACTGTCAAAAAAGCTGTCACTTCCTTTGGGTTTCACTCTTGACAGGCACAATTCCCTTCTGACCCATGGGTCCTTGATTTTACAGCTAGGAATAGATTCTTTTAAACTAATACCTTTGTTGAAAGTATAAAGACTTATCATTCTTTAATTGATTTTTCTCATGCTTAGGTATGAAGGTCTAGTACTCTCTGTTGGTGGGAATGGAAGATCTTACGTTTTAATTCTTGAAGCTGGTCCTTCAGCAGATACTACTCAAAGCAAAATGTATTTTGCTCGATTCAGTACAAAAATAGGATTTTGCAGGGTGAACAATCTCTTTCCAGAATGAAAAGAGCTAGTGACTTGTTTAGTTCAACCAATACAGCTTTAATTTGTTTCTCCTCTCTGCAAATTACAGTTATAAACCTCCCATAACCTTTCATATTTGTTTTGGTAGGTAAGAATACCATTTTCATCCTTTCGACCAGTGAAACCAGATGATCCTCCATTAGATCCGTTCCTTGTACACATGTTGACCATACGTTTTGAGCCAAGACGACAGGTATTTCTTCAACTTCTTCTGAAGATTGTTTGGTCTTACTACAATTTGCTTTTAAAGATTTCCCGTTTTCTTTCCTTGGCTTTTCTTGTTGCTTCCTAGAAGTGGTATTATGCTTTTTCAAATGTTTTTTCTCTTATCAGCAGCCCAGCTGTTTATATTATCGGAAAAGTTTAAATCTGGATTGTTTAGTTGCCAATTGTCTAAAAAGTCTAAGTTGTTAGGAAATGGGTCCAACAGTGCATATCAAGCTAACATAATACTCTCACTCATGGCTTCAGTGGACACAAGAGATGTGGACTTCACATGATAAAGAACATGTAGTTTTCCAAGAGTTACAACTCATGCTAATATCTTGTCATCATATGAAGGGTGTTGAATGGCACTTGATTGAAGCTGATTCTATGCATCATTGTTCTTGGTACAGAGGCCTATTGAAGGAACTGCTGGAATGAAACAAGACTTGAGAAGCTTTAAACTCATAATGGAATATATAAAGGCAATCCCTGTAAGTTCATGTGTTTTTTCTAGTTCATTGCATAAATTAACTTTAGGTTGTTCTGTTGCGACATTATGCTTGGCATTATGCTTGTGTGCCATACTGTTTATTTTGTATGTATTGCCTATTTTTATTTACAATACATTCTCCTGATGTATTGATGTATGCGATAGAGTGGTACTTATACCTTTATCCTTGAGGTCTCTTGGGAGGAAGGAAGTGAAAGCAATTATATCTTTTCAGCTGAAGATCAAATACTTGAGCCATGTCAGATTAGGCAGCTTGCTCTCATTCGAATTTCCTCTCCTAGCTTTGCTTAGTTCTTTCTCTCTCGCTGTGCAATTAATATTAATATGGTATCAGAGCTGCACTGATCAATTTGCTTAGCTCTGGATAGTCAGTATCAAGAGGATTTGAACTCTCTCACTTATGGGTTCTCCAGCCCTTTGGATTGGGATGATGATGTCAGCCCTAGGTTATCTTTTGCTGCAGTGTCCAGAATTTTCTGATATGTTTGGATTGGTTGCTATGGTACCAAGTTAGAATGCAAAAGATAGGAACAATTGTGGTGGAGAAGAGAAGAATCTGAAGGAGAGGACAAGTTTGAGAGAATACGTTGAAAGGTTCTCCCACGTCGTATTGGGTGTTTCTCGTGTGCTTTTCTCAAATAAGAAAGGGATAGAAGTGTTGACATACAGGAAATCCCCTACCAGTCTTACCTTTTGAGGGTTCATATTCCTTCTTTCCAAAATATAATGATATACTTGGGAATTATATTCTCCTTTTTAGTTTAGCAGCCCCTTGTGGTAGCTTTTTGCCAACACCACAAACACCTAAACACTGCAGCTTTGTGACAAGGGGCCAAAAGTTGACAGAAGCTATCCTATTTTTACTCTTCTAATTGTCCGCTTCGCTTGAGGTTAATTTGATCTATTATGAGGGATGTCAATGACATTAGGAAATGTACATACTCTCTTGCCCCATCTGTAAGTTTGTCTGTCTTAGTGATTTTCTAATTTTCATTATTTTGTTAGTTTTATGATTTTCTTTTATTTTGAAGAGATTGTTTTCTGTTAGTTGGAAGAGTGCAATGGATGAGGGACTCCTTGTCTTGTGCAAGAAATCCACTTGGCAACTAACATGTTACCTGTTGCCAAACAAGCAGTTGAATATTATTGGTTGTATACCATTGAGTATCATCTTTATGGAAAATTTTAATTGTTGAAGGCATGTTATTTGAAGCTCATACTTCTAGCATAGGCATTTTTCAGGGGGTGCTTCTCTTTGAAATAGTATTTGCATTTTTTTATCATTGTGAAAAATAAATATGCATGAGACAGAACAAGCTTTCTCTAATTTACATTTTTCGTTTTCAATTGGATTGCCACTTGTGATGCTGATTTATCTGAAATTACATCATGATATACATCTGCTCATCCTTCAGTCAAATTTGATACTCAATCCTTTGCAGACTGGGCAAGAAACGGACTTCATCTTAGTTTCATGTACAGGATTAGGAATAGAACCCAGCAGAAGGGAGCAGGTTTTGAAAGCCAAGAAGGTTAGAAAATTCTTCAATTTTTTCCTCTTCTCCACGGCTTTAAGTGTGATTTTTTTGGCCCTCTAGGACTGACGCTGTTGTTGAGAATTCTGTAGGCTGGGGAAGATTCCTTAAGAAGATCAGGACTTGGGTACACAATCATTCGCCCTGGTCCCTTAATGGTAAATCTATTAGTCAACTTGTTAGTTCATTGTCAAAAGCAACTCAAATTGAGAAACTAGATTTTCAAGCTTTTGTTGTGTTTTCTTATGTTACAATTGTTCAATTCACTGAAAATTTTGGCTGCTGCTTCTACGTACACAATCATTGTCAGTGCTGACCTCTGCAGATATTGGTTTTAAGAGGGGTGTATGCTATGGTTATTAACCAAATCATTTTTCTTACTCATAAATAAGCCTTGGAGCTCACTTTATATAATATATATTGCTTTATCTCCATCATGTCTGTATCCTTAACTTTTTTTTTTAAAATTTGGCGTGTTATGCAATGGTACCCATGTCAATCTCCATGTTTATGACAGATTGCCTTTTATCTTCTTTCCCTTCCACAGATCCTTAGGGGAAAAAGAACTTGTAAATACATATACATATAAATGCTTGTTTGGAGTCTAAAAAATAGGTCTGTTAGGCTGTCAAGACAAGTGTTATGTGATAGGATGCTAAAGAACCATATAGAAAAGGGTGTTAAAGAATTGTGTCTAGAATAGACTTTGCAGAACCCAACTTCAATTGGGAACCCACATATCCTTCTGCAGGCGTCTCCTTTTTTTTTTTTTTTTGCAAAGATTGCTGAAAGGGAAAATAGAGTGAGGTTTTCCATCTTGCTGTCTGGGGTTAGTTTCTGGGTTTTTTGCCCACTGATATACCAAAATTAAGAGGGGAAATTAATTACCAAAAAAAAAAAATTAAGAGGGGAAAAAAAAAAAGAAAAGAAAGAAATGAGATAAAATGTTAGAGAACAAAATGGTCACGATAGTACCACTGCTCTTTATCTCCAGAATTTTGTATAATAAGGTTATGTTTTTTCTTATTATTATGGTTCATATATTTCTTTGTACCAAATACCTAATCTAGAATTTCTCCTGCTAGTCTTGATAATGTTACGTTATGCATAACAATAGGCTTTTTTCAGGAGGAACCCGGCGGCCAACAGGCTCTAATATTTGATCAAGGAAACAGGATTTCTCAGGTGAGAATAATAAGATACTCCCAATGGATGAATAGGGCATGCATATATTCAGTATATCGTACTGAACTAATCACTTAAAGCTGACAACCATCAATCAATACAGGGGATCAGCTGTGCTGATGTGGCTGATATCTGCGTGAAGGCATTGCATGATTCAACTGCTAGGAACAAGAGCTTTGATGTGGGTAAACATTATACAATTGGTTAAGAAAGTTTTAGTCGCATGTGTTTAATTGCTAAAGTGTATTGGTTTCTTTCTGATCAGGTATGTTACGAAAGCGTGCCTGAGCCAGGGAAGGAGCTCTATGAGCTGGTAAGGGACATCAATGAATGGATTTTGTTTGCAGAGAAACCTGTTGTGTTTGGATTGTGGGTTTATTAGAATTGGGGATCTAAAATCACTCTTCTTATTTGGTTGCTATTTCTAATCGTGGGAAAAGAGTTAAAGGAATTTGAGAGGAAACAAAAAATCAAATTACAAAATTAGTTAATTGAGAAAAATGTCTTTTATTTCCTTCTATTTTGTGTAAATTCCATTTTATATCCTGAATTTTATCTAAAATTTTTTTCCAATACCTGATTTTTTTTTCTTTTAACAATTAAAGGTTTGAACTTTTTATTAGTTGTAATGTCTTTTGTCAGTAATTTTTGAAATTTGTGCCAGTTGGGTAGTTAACGGTGGGAATACAGGGGTAAAATTGCTGACATTGCAACCAATTAAAAGTTCATTCTTTTAATTGTTATAAAAAGTAAAAATATTAGGTCATGAAATGAGTAAAATTCTAGGGTACGGTGAAATTTGACCTTTTATTTTTTTTTATAACCCAATCAACAATATATGTATTTAGGATTTTTTTATTTTCTTCTTTTTCTCTTTTTTTTTTTTTTTTCATAAATCTTATTCCAAATGCACCTTTGGTTGATTGTGAATTTTATTTAGGATTTGTCAAATGCTACAGTCAAACATCATTATCTATCTTTCTTTTATACTCGATGCAGGTAGCACATTTGCCTGACAAAGCAAATAACTATTTGACACCGGCACTCTCAGTTTTAGAGAAGAACACTTGAGAGGTCTTTTCTCAATACTATTGTCTTCAAGGATATGTATACATATATATATATATATATATATATATGTATGTATGTACGTATGTATATGTTGTAAGTAGATAAAAGCAACTGTGGCAGTACCCATCCAACCTCAGTTTATTTCATTCTTTTCAAGACTGGTCTGTTACGAATCCTGGACATTTGCTCCGAAGTAGGTAAAGACTTGTATACCGGACATGGATTTCTTGGCTTCAAATCTATACGCGTAAGCTCGATTGGTGTTCCCTCTCTCACGAAAACCGGGCACGGAAAATGTTAATGCCAGAGCAATGTACAATAATCAATGCATACGGTACATAAATGGATAATACAATGAATCTTCTGGTTATAACAGAAATAGCTCTGATACTTGTATTTAGTAAATTTGAAATACTTACAACATTTAGAAAGTGGCAGCAGTTCTATTACAACTGCTCATGTGTGTGTGTTAGGTGTGCACTTGAGCTGTTAGGATTGGCTCAAATTGTTTCTAGTGAAATGATCGATATTTGCTTGGATTGGCTGAGCTAGAAGGCTCCGTTTGGCACATTGGAGTGGAATGATTATTTTTATATTTTTATTCAATTAATTTGTTTGATATACTTATTTAAAAATATTATTTTATGTTTATTCAATATGTTACTTTATTTAAGGAAATTGAATGAAATGATAGTATCAAAATAATTATTTCACTCTTTAAACACATTATCTTTTGATGCACAAACGGTCATAATATGTAGTTTTTTTTTTTTTAACGTGACGGACACTAAATTGTTGTTTAAATTCGAATAAACCCTAGCAAGAATAGTAAATGTATGTAAAACAAATTAAAAAATAAACATAATACATAATATTTACGTAATTTGGTCATTGACTTAATCTATAGGAACAGTATATTTGTTTTTTTTTTTTTTTTTTCAAACACTCCAACAATAGAGTGAAAATTATGGGATAATAAGAAAAAATTTTGAAAAAATCCGCAGATCAACTATTCTTATTTTACTGTTTTTATTTTTTTTTCTCTTACAAACCTTACAAAACTTTAATATAAACTTTCTAGATCCATGCAGCTGGTTTCCTTGTATAAGAAATTAAAATCCACTTGAATTGAACTCTCAAAGAGTCTACCCAAAAAAATAAATAAATAAATAAAATATATTGTGTGATGACGCTATTTTTTCGTGGTCCTCGATCCAAGTTTTCATGAACTTAATTCGTCGGAAAAAATGGAGATCTGTCCGTTTTGAATACCGGTGTGGTGCCTGCCAAAAATTTTTCGATACTTAAGTTAGCAAAGGCTCCCTAATAATTATAGAAGAGTTTATTTTGTATAAAGAGAGGGTGTGTAATGAACCCACAGAAACCATAGGAGAAAGGAGCAGCAAGACAAGGATGAAAGGGAACCCTACCCTCAGCTCAACCATTGATTCACACAAAAGAAATGGTGCAGATCAATACCTCTGCAATCTCAATCCTGACCCTATGCTTGTGGGTACAATCCAAGGCTCAGATAGAAAAGACGTCAGTGGAAGACATTGAAAAGAAGAAGCATGTGAAAAGCTGTGCAGAGACAACTGGGAACCTCTCTCAAAGGTGTATAACTCAAATGGGTTTGGAAGTAATCGGGTAATGGAAACTAAAGGATCCAACCCTTTTAGTATGGGCTGGGCTGAATAAACCTTTTTAATATGGGCTGGGCTGTATAAACCCAAACAAATATAATAAAACCAATTGGGCCAGGAGAGTGGCTGAGGATGAATAAAGACCATTCCTTAGTGAAAAGGCTATCATCATGGGGCCCATTCAGTTTTAAAACTAACTGCAAGCTAGTTATGCAGTTGGTTACTAGCTGCAAGTTAGTTATGCAATTAGGAACTCTACTGTAGTTAGGAATAACCATGGTTGTGGTTATTCCAGGTTAGCTGTTAGTTACCAGACCACTTATAAATACTAAATGTAATCTGTTACAGAAAAATATAGAAAAATTTCAGATCAATCTGCTTTTCTGGAGGCTCAGGTGTCCTCGAATTCATCCAATTACTCCATCATCTTCAACCTCTAGTCACCATAGGTAGAGGTAAGTCCAAGATTCTGAGAAGCTTACACCGGAGAGAGCTCTACATCCATATAGATAGATAGATAAAAATATATATATGTGTGTGTGTGTTCTAAAAGATACCTCTTTCTCTTTTTAAGATATGGTCTCTTCTCTTTTTTCTGTTAAATAGTGGGAAGGTAGAAAAATAGTCAGGTGAAAATTTCTTCTTTCCCAATCTTTGCAAACTAAGGAATGAGGGGAATGTCACATGTCATGGTGATCCCCTAGCATAAGATTTTAGAAGGAAATTTTGGGATATTGAAAATCACACCCATCATTGTGTAACTCGTAGGGATGAATTTCCTAGTAAGTTTTCAAACGAGATTTGTAATCACAATGTACAATCCCTGTATTCGCCAACGACTTTCCTAGCTAACATGCATAACGGTATATCATTTTCTTTTAAATTTCTCAACAATTATCATCGAGCTATCTAGAGACTTGTAAGAAATACCATACTTCATATCTTTTAAGCTTTTATGTCTTCATATCTTATATTGAATGTTCTTTTTTTTATATTTGTAAATTTTTGAAAACTAATAACAAAAATGACTAGTAAACTTTTTTTTTTTTTTGCCAAAAAGTTAAAAATTTAAACAAAAAAAGGTAAATAAAGAAAAAATCAAGATACTTTCCTTTTTTTTCATTTTATAAATATTTTATCAATTTTAACATTTTGACAAATTTTATTGTATCATATTAAAAGGAATTATTTTATGCAAATATTTTATTAAAGTAAAATTATTTTTAATAAATAATATATTATAACTATTTATTTTATTAAAATTAAAATAATTATGATTAAAAATGGTGTATTTTATTAAAATTAATTAATTTTAGTAAATAAAATAATAATTCATTATTAAATTTTATGTTATTGGTAGATATACTTGATTAAAATTAACGATTATTAAAAAATTTAATATTTCATAATTAAATTAATTAATTGAAATATATTTCATTAAATTCAATTAATTTTATAAAAATTAATAATAATTAATGTTTTCTTAAAATTAAATTAAATAATATATTAGGATTACAGTGCCAAACATGTTTTAGAGAAAAAAAATAATATTTAAAAAAAATTAAAAACAAAAACAGTCAAATATAAATTAAAAAAAAAAAGATATGAATACTACGGAGCAGACCCTAATATAAACGGATTGATCTGATTCACAAATGGTTGTCGACTGGATCGAAAGGCTATACGCATTGTGTTGGTGACGTTTCGCCGAGTTAATTGAACGACGTGTTTCACTGAAGACCAGAATTGATTTTTATGGAGAAAAGGCACAACAGACCATAGATTCAGGGCGGAGCAGAGCAGAACAAGAGAATGCTTCTTTATCAGCCAGCAACTTCAACTCTTTGTAAACATGGATGCTCCTCGTTACTAGGACTAAACGGACGCAGTTACAAGAACACCGTCGTTATCGGCCGAAAATCCGGCCCGGCCGGCTTTACCAAAGCATCGTGCCGGAAAACAATCGGTTCCTCCGCCACAACGGCGGCTGCGGCAATAATGTTTTGGGCGGCGGTGGGGACACATGATGCGAATGCGATTGAGTTCCGACACCAACAAGCGGCGGAGACTCTGGCTGATATACCGCAAATGCTATCAGGCGGCGAATGCTCTTCTTCTTCGTCTGCAGCTGCTGCTGGGGAGGACTGCAAGAAGAGTAGGATCCAACGGCCCAAGTCAAGGAAAGCGGAGTCGTGCACCGTCAAGTGCGTTACCACTTGCATCCGAGGGGGCGAGGGCTCCCCTGGGGAGGGCCCTCTCAACGTTCGAAGGTTAGGTACATATACTGCTAATTTTTTTTTTGGGGGTAAATTCAATTTCAATTCAAGGATTAGTATATCTATTATCATTCATTACTTAGAAGAGATTCTTCCTAATTTGACACGGGAGACTGGACCTCGAATTCTTTATATCGTTTGGTCTTGTTAGGTTTCTCTCTCTACTAAATATTATTTCATCATCTTCATCGCCAACATTATGGTGAGTTGATTTGGCCATGTTTGGAACTAAACCTTTCCTGTAAATTTTGACCATCCATCCGTGGCAAGGGTGCACGAACGTGTGCCAAACAAAGCCTAACTATTTCTAATCCCTTGACAATTTGCATCCTAATCTCTTCTAGTCATCGGGTACTAATGGTTTGGCAAAGTTTTGGTTCAATCAATTTAAAAAAAAAAAAATTAACAACGAGAATAATAAATAGCATTTTCCAACACTGGGCAATGCTATGCAACAACATTGCTAGAAGACTTGTTTAGAATGATATGTTTAAGCGTGGTCGTTGTGGTAGTATTTTCTAGTTAGGCGTTTATGGTGCATTAGCATTTTCCAGCTCCGTTAAGTTGCTTTTAATTGTTCTTGTCGCGTTATTCTGGTTACATATTTTTTTTTTGGTAGGATAACATTTTACATGGTCATTGTGTGTGTCTCTCTTTATAGCATGTTAAGAATGTTTCTTTTGACTCTAGACATTTGCATGACACATAAGGGGCGGGGGCGGGGCCGGGCGGGGGGGGGGGGGGGGGGGGCGGGTGTTAAAGAAATGGAAAAAATTTTTGGGGCTGGGGGAGGAATAGATCTTGTTCAACATTTCTCTTTCAAGCTAGTGGTTTAATTGTTTTATCTTCTTGTATCTGCAGGCCTCTGGTGGTTTTCAAACAGGGTTTCCGAAGTCGTCACTACTGGTAAATGCTTTCCCCTCTATTTATGTGTAAACCTTAACTATTACTGGCATTATCATTCCTGCTGTCTGTGGGAGGTCAAGCCTTTCGGAAATTATACTGACGATTGATAATGACGGAGTCACCGGATTCCGGGGAAGGGATGAGAATCAAGACAATCTGAAATAAGAGAGAGAGGAATGTAGCAGGTATATGGTGCTCATGACAAACCCTCCATTGGAGAGGGATTTATATAGGTGGGGAAGAATCCTTTTAAGCGGGAATTTGAACTTTGAATTCGTTAGGAGGATGTTTAGCCCTAATTTGGCGCGCCTAAATAGGATAAGAATTTCCTGCTTGATTCTCTCTCTAGATTGGTTGGGTAAATCCCAACAGACCCTTGATTCTCTCATTTACTCCGCTGAATCTGTCATGATCCCCTAAATTGTTAGTTTGTTAGAGAAATTCTCGAACCTTGTTCCAAGTCCTGCGATAGATTATTTCATGGGAATAGTGTTTTTGCGGAAGAATTGTTACTGCAGAGGGAACTTCCATGTGTGGCTAAAGGTAATGCCGATAGTAAGATTATGCGCCACGGGAGTATTGAAGCAACCGCGGGCCTTGTGGCCGCAGCCTATGTACCTACATTGTCCTTCCCTTTTTATTCGAGCCTACTTCATTATTATTGTTATTATTATTTCTATCAGAAACCTATATGAATAGTTCAAGATTTTACACTAATTAACACTTTCCTGTTTTGTGCTGGGAACCTAAATGTAAGGCCGTATTAATATGAATAGCGGTAAAAAAAAGGAGAAATTTTGATGCCTTGGGCTGTATTTGAATCAAATTGAGTGGTTTACTAGAACATTTTTAACATTCATTTTGACACGGTTGTGCTTAATACCATTTTTTTTTTTTTTTTTTTTTTTTGTCTTTCATTTGTAAGTCAAATATCGTATGATCAATAGGAGTCTACAATAAAAACTATGAGTTGATGCTGATATTTGAATCAGCACAGGATTTGATTATGATTAAGACTTGCATTACTTCCCAATAACTGCACAGTAGTCTGTTTCCCTCTACTAACTGCTTACGTTCAAATTTAAGTTGAAGTAATAGTTTTTTCTGTTGGACTACAGAGAACAAGAACTTTAAAGAAAGCTGAATTAATAAATTAATCAGCTAAAGTAAGTGCCCAATGGAAAAGGCACTGACAAAGATGAACACTGTAATAGTCTATAGAAGTGTAGTCATGTATCCCCTTGCATAGAATCACTTAATTTCTAGTCGTAAGGATGAAAATTGTGCAGGAAGTCATTTAAGGCACGGTGCTTCTCAGAAGACGGATTTCTTGGTCAAGCCTAAAAGATAAACCATCGTGTGATTCTAGTCCTGTCCATCTTGTTTCTATTGATTTTCATAGAAAAATGTACCACAAGTCATTTCAGTTAACGGGTTTAGTCGGGTCAGATGCCCTCTTATGCTTGTCCCATTAACATCCCTGTTTAAGCTTGAATGTAAAAAAAGTCGAATAGCATGTGAATGGTTTTGTGCGCGTTATTAGTGCCAAAAAAGTTTGCCTACGAATAAAAAGATGAATTAAATTGATCTCATGGTCGAGAACAGGCTCAAGGGTAGAACAGTAATCGTCTTTACAGTAGTGTGAAGTAGTGATAATGGCATTGTACTTACCAAAAAAAAAAAGTGATAATGGCATTGTAGTAACAAAAATGAACAGAGGGCATGCGTAAATCAACTGGGCAAACATCAGGAGAGATCTCTGTAACTTTTGATTTTTGGTTATGCCTAAATTCCACCTTTCTGAAAGGTACAAATGGAACTTGTTTTTGATTGGTAGAAATTTACTCTTGTGGGTGCAGCCTGGTGGAGTGTTCTGATATTTGTAACTTGATTGGAGATGGGGACGATGGACCCTAACTTGTATTTATTTTGCTACTCTTGATGACGACTGGGGCCTGTACTATTATACAGCTGATAAATGTACTTATATTTTTATTTATTTAATTTTATTACATTATATAATATAATAGGATCTTAATCCCTTTATTATGTTTCTAATTAACACTGCTTCCTTCCTCCCTTTTCACATGCATCACCATCTCTTCTCACATGCATCACCATCTCTTCATGTTGTATGATATTTGATGAAGTACTTTGCATTGCTGTCGTACGTGTGGCTCTTCATCTTCTTTACCCGGATTCAAACATATAATATCAATTATTATTATTATTATTATTAAAGGTAATACTAGCGCCACCCGGGCCGGGCTCTAGCCAGGCTGAGAGTAAGTTTGTTGTTCGTCGGGCTGGGTCTAAGTCTAATATTAGATCTGTCCATGCATACTCATTTATTGTTATTTTCTTAAAAAAATTAACTATATTTTTAGATAAAAAAAAAATTAGTTTAAAAAATTATAAAAAGTAAGAAGTTTCACAGTAAAATAAATATTTTTTTATAAATTTTGGTAGGAAAATTTAATTTTTTTATAAAAATAATGAAATAATGTTTAAATACTTTAAGTATTTAATATATATATATATATATCTTTTACTCTGACGAGCCTCATCGGCATATGCTAAATACCAAGCCCAGATAGCTAAATGGACTTGGAAAATTTAAGCCCAAACAAATAGAATGGGCTAAGTAGATCAAGCACAAAATGCCCACCCTTAAATAAGGATGAAAAGTTTGTTAAGAAAAATATTATTAAAATAAAGTGACATAATTGTAAGCCTATCATTTTAAAATAAAAAATAGAAATTACTAAGTGTAATTTATTTACAAGACTGTTTCACACTGTAACATTAATTTGGTTGTGTTTATATATATATATATATATGTATATGTATATATATACATAATTTTCTCGGGTAAAATGACATTTTCCTTTTTTTTTTTTTTTCCTAAAAAATAAGATGCTTATGCAGCCCAGACGGTCATAAGTGTCAGAATCAGAAGCTTTCACGGGGGAGCAGGGTCCATAGCTTACAAATCAGGGTAGTCCACAGCCCAGACGGGTCATAAAGTGTCAGAATTCCAATTCCACCCTAGACCAAGGTTTTGTTTGGAGTGGCGAAAAAATTTTAAAAAATGATAAAAAAAATACTAACAAATTTTAAAAGGTATTCTTTTTTTATTTCATTGTACGAATTATGAACCTATAATTTATTTCATTTTATTTTATTTTATCTTACTTTTTATCACTCTAAAGATATTAGAGTCCCCAACAGAGAGTTGGTGTATTTGGAGTTGTATAAAAGTGTATAAATAAAATAAAATTGTAAAAGTAAATGTCTCGTAATTCGTGTAATAGGTGAAGAATTTAAATTTTATTGTCTCGTAATTTATGTTTGTAGAGATTTATAAGATTTTATTTTATTTTGTGTACCTCCAAACGGAGCGTATTATTGCTAGAAAGAAGATTTAGGAACTTACTAGTCAATGACTCGTCCAATTGATCAATCTTTTTAGACTGAAACTCGTGACTCATCCAATTGATCCATCTTTTTTAGATTAAAACTCGTGACATCGTGGGCGGAAACGCCAGATTGATCAATCTTTTTTGATTGAAACTCGTGATGGTCTCATTAAAAAGAAAAAAAAAAAGTTTATTTATTATATAAAATTATTTTTATACCATCTTATACAATTTTATTAATCCAATCGCACATAATTTTGTTAATTCTTCCCCCAATATCTACTTGTAATTGTCATTTTTTCAACGTGACAAACATATGCAAAATCAATTAATGGGTATGTTTAAAGTTGTATAAAAGTGTAAAAAATAAAATAAAATTGTAAAATTAAATGTCTCGTAATTCATGCAGTGAGTGAAAAATTTAAATTTTATTATCTAATAATTCGTATTTGTAGAGTTATATAAGATTTTATTTTACTTGGGTGAGATCCAAACAGAGCCAATATCAAATTACAAATATGACTAATTTTTTTTTAAATTATTTTCACAAATTTTATTATATTACCATAATTATTACTTATTTTTTTTAAAATCATTTGCATAAATTTTATTATATTATCATATTTATTATTAATTATTTTATTATAAAAATAATTAGAGAATATGTAATTATCACCCCAATGAGCACTGTTTGGAGCTCTATTAAAAAATTAAATCTTTACAAATCTCTATAAAATTTAAATTTTTCATACAATACATAAATTGTGAAATTACAACTTTTACCAATTTATATTAACCTTTTTTCGAGATTAGTTCTGCTCTGTGACACCCAGCAGCGGAGCAGGATAGGATAATTGCTTGGGCTCTAGAATCAACCAAATTAAAAAAAAAAAAAAAAATCTCTGCTTTTTAATTTTTATGTAGATTATTCTTTTTACATTTTTACTTTAGTTTCTTTTCCCCTTTAACCCAATCCAGACAACCCATCATGAGTTGTCATACATTATGAGGGCACAAACACACTAACATCTTCAATTGTTATATCCATAAATTCCCCCTTCACGAGGAACAGATCAGTGCAGTGTAAAGCAGAAATATCCCCTAAACATGCTATTCATTAACTCTGTCAAGCAACAAATGCACAGCCTCCTGCTGAATCTGCAGCTCAAAATAGCTAAGCACAAAACAAAGAAATTAAAAAAGCTGATGCATATTTGTCATCTGCTTACCATATTTATTTGCATTCATGCTCCCCCCCCCCCCCCCCAAGTTTAATATACAGGAATTAAAAAAAAAAAATTAATGTACAACCCAAAGTCTTGCACAACAGGTCCCTACAAAACAGAAGCCAAAACTGCCACCTTATCATTGTTAAGCTCAACAGTGTGTGTTACCATGATAAGAGGCCATGGTGGTGGTGCAAACTTTACATATTTAAATCTTTTATGGTAGAAAAAGATAACGGAAGCGCGAATCGAAGGAAAGAATACCGCAATTGCGCGAACCGAGGAGGCTTTGCCGCCTCTTTGATATGCATTGTTCGACAAAGGCGGCCTGATGGGGTGGAAGGTAATGCGATATCCATACAGCCAAGTTGGCATCATCTATATAGCCTTTGGCGAAGCAGTGTAGCATTTTGGGTACCAATAGCCTCCCTTTGCTGCTTACCCCAACCGAGGCTCGAATAAAATCGCGCTGAGCTTCCTGCAACTCTTCCCTCACATTCTTAGCCGTGTAAATCTGTATCTGCGGTATCCAATTACTACTTGTCAATAACCCAAAAGATCCGTTCACAAGAAAAGATATACCCTCGAGCATTTTTAACTGAGAGAAAGGGTTCAAATTTACCGCGGGTGACGAGTACATTCCGCAGCTGAGAGCAAAAGTTACAAGTGGTTCAAATGAATCAATAGCAGACTTCCTTTGCTCTTCTGATACCTTTATTTTGTGAAGAGCAAGAAGTAAAGCCTGTCAAAAATTACACGAGCGTACAAGGAGAATCAATCTGCCGTGTTGATACACACCTATAGTTGTAACAAATGAAGAAGTTGGAAATAAACAAACTTTGTTCAAAGTTAGAATCCAAGTTCATACAATTTGCGGCCTGTGGGACGGTGGTTTCATCTTCAAAATTACATACTCAATGGCAGCTGCACTGAAAGAATGGCCCCCGACAGTGTACGCCGCCTGTAAGAGAAGCGCCAGTTGAAAAATAATCAAACCATATCCTACCTCCCTCCCCAACACCCCCAATAAATATTTTCGTGCTTGATTTTTCTTTTTTCTTTTTTTTTTTCAGAAAGAAAGAGAGAGAAAAGAAGAAGAAGAAGATAAATTAGGTGCAAAATCTAGAGTGTTCTCATAATAAAGAAAAGTCATCCTACCCTGCTTGTCAGGGGATTAAAAAAAAAAAAAAATTGACTCGAGAATTTGAAATCATGCTCTACCTTGACATGAAAACATGGAAGATTTGTGAAAAACTCATCACATAATCTTCAGTTCTCTTTTCTAGTTTTGAGTGAAATAGAGGCCAGTGGACTTACTACATTAAGTACTTGGAGTGGTAAGAAAATTTGTCAAGGCTTCGAAGCTTTGCTTGACTTATGAAAAGTTATATTCCCACTCCTGAAGTGTCACAGCAATAGATTGTTGATTGGTATATTCACGAAGGCAAAAGAATTGCCTCCAAAAATTCTCCATTGTTTCGTTCTAATGTTCATTTGGTTAAAGCCTACCAATACTTTATCTTGATCAACTCTAAAAAGCAAGAAATATTTGAAGTTGATAATTATGTGACCATGTCTGCAATGAATAATAGAACATCAAAGGAAAGGGGAACATTTAACATTAGAAACCAAACCTTTTGCATCAACGAAAAGAGCTTCAAATCACTTCTTGGGACTCCATATGCCAAGTATGCCTGTTCGTAGTCCAAAAACAAAGGTCAATCAAAAGAATTGCCGCAACATTTCCTTATTAGACTTTAAAAATTCAAAGTCATTGGCACTCCAGTTTAGGTCTTTTTGGAATGGCTGTGCTAGACTTCATTTTAATCATGGACGCAACATATTCTCCACCTACAATTTTTCTATTCCCAAGACACAGTTTGCCCATTTGAGTTTCTATCGAAAGGCCTGTCCTTACTAGTCCTGTTTTAAATTGTCCATCAGGTTTCGCTTGTCAGATGGTTGCCAAATGACATCCCCCCAATTCTTCAAGCCTTAAAACAAAAGCTTTCTTTATCTTTTTCATGCCTCCTGCTATACCTCCACAGCTCTCTCTCTCTCTCTCTCTCTCCCCCCCCCCCCTCTTTTTCTCTGTCAAACTTCACTCTCTGTATGGGTATCTATATTTAATACACAAGCCAGTCCGTTGAACTTCTTGCACTCCACACTGCTGACTGACAAAAATTTAGAAAGTAGTTTGTTTAAGAAAACACGAAATGCCGGCAGGGCTACCCATGGCTAAAATCCCACTTTTTAGTATATGCATTTAAAAATGGATTAGTCCTACTAGCATTCCGCTTTTAGCTCGTACTGTGCATTTTGAGCTCATGAAATTCCTATTAAGCAAGTCCAATATATAGTACTTATAAGGGCACCCTTGATGGGCAATCAAGAAATAAGTTTGAAGTACACACATGCATTATAAGTGCATTGTATAAGTTGATCCAGAAAGCCAACTTCTCGTCGCAGCTCAAGCAGATGGGATTCACTCTCGCCAGTTGCTCAACTAGTGTTCTGTTTTCCAAACAATAGCACCAAAACAATATGCAATCAACTGTCAGTCCACAAAACAATTAAACCAGCAGTAATGTCTTACAGGATATTTTAAAATATACACTTTTAAGTGGTTAATATAACAAAACATTGCTTGATTTACTGTGAATTTCACTTGGAATGAATGTAATGTAATCATTCCTGAACACAACTCCATGTTGCACAAAATTCAGCTTTTCAGCCTAATATTATATATTATACTTCTAGTTTTTGTTTAAGCAACCTTCATGAGTATTGATGCATCCAAAATAAAAATCCATTAGCAGGGATAACCAGAGAAAATACTAAAAAACAAGTGCACCCTTATCATTCTATTTGGGAAAATTTTTTATAATGAAAAACATGCATAAGTAGCATACCAACAAATGGGAGGCAGTGAATGACAGGAAGGAAAACTGCCTACAGAAGTCCTAAACTCGAGGTCAATGGCGGATCCAGGATCTTGTTATAGTGGGGTCAAGCTGATAAATAAAGACAGTGTACTTAACTTATAGGTAATCTATTTTGAGAGATATATTTTATGAGGGTAAAAGGACAAAAATACCTCAAAAATTATACTATTTTCTAAAGAAATTGTACTTCCAATGGAGGCAAAATTTGTAAATTGCTTGAGGTATAGGGGCAATTTGTTTTGAAAGATATATTTTAGAAGGGTAAAAATACAAAAATATCTCAAAAATTATACTATTTTTTAAAGAAATTTTGCTTCCAGTGGGACAAAACTTGTAAATTGTTTAAAGTATAGGGACAATTTATTTTGAAAAATATATTTTATAGGGGCAAAAGTACAAAAATTTCTCAAAAATTATACTATTTTCTACATAAATTTTGCTTCCAGTGGGGTCAATTGACCCCCCTTGCCCCTATGTGCATCCGCCCATGCTCGAGGTCATTAATGATGTTATTCAGATAGTGACAAACAATGACTCCTAGAAATTTAAAGCTCGTTTAGCATCCGAACTAATATAGGGCCCAAGAAATATAAAAAAAAAGGCCTAAAAGAGAAGCACTGAATGAAAACTTACCGGAACCTACGAAGTGCCCCTGCAGCATATTCCAGCTGCTTCTTCCCAACTGACATCCAAGAAACTTCAATGGCTAATCCATAGCTTCCGATATCTGCCCAACTTAATTTATCACGCACTCTGTAAGGATCACAGGCATTCTCGGTGGCCAACACCTCTGGTGTACATTGCAAATCAAGTTGTGGGCTCTGCACCCATGATGACATTATTGAGCGTTCAGATAATGACCACATAGATGAATTGGAAAGGTGTCCACGTGGAGACAAGGATGAGTATTGGATTTCTGATGCAGATGACTTCAACGGTGTGGAATCCGCGAGAGTGATGTATATGTTTTTCATGCATCGAACCATTTCTTCTGATAGATGATTAGGATTGTCATTATCCCAGAGGCCCTCAGGTTGCACCTCTCTAGTAGGCTTCTCAACATCCACAGGCTGGCAACATTTTACATTAATTTTCAGAACTGTCTGCTAAGCTATTCTTATTTTTTAAATCAAAGGGTTTCCAAGTAACTAGAATGTAAGACGTAGAAGGTTTTAGAAATATAATACTTTTACTTATCAAAAAAATTATAAGGATATTAAAAATAAAAGGAAAAAAATAGAAACTCAACTCTGTTTCTTTAAGATTCAGTGTTATTGAAGGTTCTAAAATTTCTGTGGTTCTTTACTTAAAAAAAAATACCTTTCAAAAAAAAAAAAAGAAACATCAATGCAAGTATGTGTTGAGCAGAGCAACTTGATTCAAGACTTATAGGGATAACAAAAGCAACAGATAAAAAAATGCCATATAAAGAACATGGCATTAGAACAACTTCTAGCAAGAATATTTAATTTAGAAAGCCTTCATGATACAGGAGGTTGCTTATTTTCAGGCTTTGAGCTGTGCAAAAGCTGATTTCAGCATTTTACTTCTTAAATCCAAAGCCTACCATTAGAATCGCTTCTACTTCCTATTCCTCAGTCTTCCAGTAAATTTTCAAACCAAGAATTGCATTATTCTTGAAAACCAGACAGACATTTAGAACCTGCTGCTATTTGTTTAGAACTGTAAAGATCAAAACACAAATTTCTGACAGCTTATTAAGTCCACCCCAACCACCCATCCCACCCAAAAAAAAAAAAATACACAGCACACGCACAAAATGACAAGACTGGTGTCTTACTTCATAAGTCGGCTGAATCTGAAAGCTACTGTTTTCTAAGGATAGTTACTCAATGAACCTTAGGGTCCATGGCTTGGTAGAGCTGGGCTGTAAAGTATGGGAATGAGGGCTCAAGTGTAAGGGCATGCAAATAATCAGTTTGGATCTAACCATTTCTGTTTTGGTATATTGGACCATGACGCCTGAGAGAGAGAGAGAGAGAAAGAGAGAGAGACACACACACTCACACGAGGCAACCAAGCAGTACTCACATAGTCAGTTATGCTTGGAGATTTTGGCACGCAAAACCTAATAAAATTCTAAATAAAATGCAATAGGGTTTTCAAGTCTCAAAAGCATGTCCATGTAAAATAGGCCAAACACTATAGCTGAGAGAGGTTTGCGTACCATAAATTCCCATCTAAACTTGACTAAACAAAAACCAATCTAATATTCTGGGCTTTTCATGACTGCTTTTTGGTCCCAGATTAAAAATTGCGGTAGAGGTATTAGTGAGTGAACGAATGTGTTTTAAAGAACTTGTTAGAGCTTTTAGAAAAAATAAGAATATGCAACCTGCACTTAGGAGAAAATGGTTATAATTAATCGCACTATCAACTGGAATGTGCTAGATGTAAGAGGATAACCCGACAGGTACCTTTGAGGTCAAGTATGTACTGGATGATCTGCTAGTAGCTTCTGGTGGTTGCTTTCTGGGCTGTTGGCATGAGATATCATCAGGGGAATGACTTGGTTTAGAAATGGATTGCATAGAACATCTTGAAGAAGATGAAACCTAAGAAGTGCAAGAGCGAAGTCAATTACCAGAATACATACAGAATACATCCAAAGCAATATTTCATAAGTAAATAAAGGTCATTCCATCGTCAATAACACGTGATTATAGCAGATATAATTTTGGATCAAATTCCAGATATTAAGAACATGTTTACATGGTATAAGGAACTGCTTTAAACAAGTCTAAGGTTTAAAATTGACAATCCCAAGGGGTAGTCAAATTAGTCATTTCCCCAAGATAAGTGCTTTAGCAGTTAAGTCTCAGGGCCAACCCCATGGGCAAATGTTGATGGCAAAGTTTCGATAAAGGGCAACCTAGTGCATAAAGTTACCACATTGCAAGGTGTGAGGGGGGTCAGATGTAGGCAGCCTTTCCTATGTCTGGCCCTTTGCAAGAAGGCGAATCAATGCATGCAGCCATTAGCTGCAAATTACAGAATTTGGTTCCGAAAAAAAAAAAAAAAGAGAGAGAGAGAGAGAAAAAAAAAAGTGTAGATGAAAGAAGTAAGGAACTTTGGCACCGAAGCTTTAGAAATTTCCTACAAGAAGAGAGCTCCATGAAGGAGCAATGGAAAACAAAATTTCTGTTTCACAAAGAAGAAGAGGAGAAGAATTACTACATACGAAAAATATAGTTAACAGACAAATTACACACTAATAATAATAGCTGCAGTTGTGGTACAGTAAAGCAAGACATAACAGTCAGAGAGTTTCTGTAGATACAAAAGACAAAAATGATGGTCACGAAGGCTACTTAATGTGAGTCAGAAAAGTGTATATACTGGTGTTTTCACACTATCAGAGCACACAAGCAATGACTGGGAAGAATGCCTCCAATGATATTCTGCAAGTCGTCGTTCATTTCTTTCTTGACTAACTTGAAATTGCAAAGAAATAAACTCTCGTTCAAGTTTTGAGACTCTGGACTCCAACGTGGCGATATTTGACAAGAGCTCCTGAGCCTGTAGAATAAGGGCCAATTTAATCTATTGTTAAAACTGAATCAATTGACAGAAAGCAGTAAAAAAAATATCTGAAGGTGTGAAAAGGGGTGAAGTCAAATGGTTTCTTCAACATGTCCCCAAGAGACCCAGAGGACAACTCATCAGGGGATGTACACCACAAGCAGACAAAATGACAGATATGATCCTTAAATTGAAATATTTTAACTTAATCAACTCAAAAAGAGAAAAAAACTGGGTAAAAAAATTGCAAGTTCAATAGATCCAAGTTTTCAACTCTCTATCTCCCCCCCCCCCGGGGCGGCTTTTCCAGGCAATAATTCCAACCCCCAGATTGAGATATTGAATATAGCTTTGAAAACCTTCAACTGTGCGACCATGTATGTATACAATTTCGTTTTTCGAATTCAATACCACATGATGACACCCCCCCCCCAATGCAGGCAACGGTTATATTGGAAATAGTCCCAACTCTCAGCATTACTTTCCTGAAGTGACTGCTTAGATTTAATTCAACCCACATTCTCATGCTTGATCAACCAACCACTCATAAGCTTACCATTTCGGCAATCAGTGACCCCAAAGTTTAGATTCTTATGGATAATAGTTATTTTTAATCAGATAAAGTTTGAATATGAACCTAAAATCAGTTTTGTACAAAAAGAAAATAATGAACAATAAAGCTAATATTAAATCTATTTGGTCCTGAATTATGCATTTATCTTGGGAATACCCGCCCCCCGGGGGGGGGGGGGGGAGTCAACTAATGGGTTGGGAAAGGGAACTATTAAAAATGATTCATTGATGTAAAATCTTTTTTTTTTTTTTTCATTGTTTTTTTTTTTTTTTTGGGGGGGGGGGGGGGCCTTCCTTTATAGAATGTTTGAGCAGAATCACCAAACAAGGAATTGACATCCACCAGCAAGATATACAATTTGCACTAAATTGCCGAATAACCAGATATAGTTTCTCTTTAGTTGACCACCACTTACACCGGAAAATAATAATAATAATAATAATAATAATAATAATGATGATGATGATGATGAAAATAAAAATAAAAATTAAACCAACATATATACAAATACACCCTCTAGATTTGGTAAACAAAAGAAAACTTATCTGGAAAATGACTGACTCAACTCAACAAAGCCTTCGTCCCAAACCAAGACAACCAAGGAAAGAAAAATTATGATTTAATAAGAATCAATTTAGCAGCAAGGTTCATAATCTCTATGATAGTAAATGGCATATAGACTTACATGATGAGGAAGGTATGACACCCTGGATAGTTTTACGGCATTTTTTTCAATAGCATTTTTCAGAATGGTATGCAGCTCCATCTCTTCTTGCAGCTGCTGCTGTAATCTTTCTACCTATACAATGGACTTCCATTAGGGAGCATGTAATGCTACAATATTACTAAAACTGATAAGTTATGTTCCAAACCAATAAGTCAAACAATTTTTTTTTTTTTTTTTTGATGAATAAAAGAATTTACTAAAGAAAACATCTAGGGGATGCCACCCTCCACGATCAAGAAACCTCCACGTTTTCGATGTAATGCAAAAAATAACTATGTAAGGCTCTATACCCGGACAACCAAATATACAGAATACTCAAAAAAGTGCTCTTCAATACGTGTAGGGGAGTTTCAGAGTTCCGATAACATCTTCTATTTCTCTCCCCCAAACAACCCAAGTTGAACAAAAAGGGATGATCCGCCAAGCTTTCTTCTTGCTTTTGAGCAGTCTAGCACCTTACCAATCCTCCAAAACTTGTTTGACCTCCAAAGAAAACACCTACTACCTGAAGCAGGACAAAAGCAAACTCCAAAATTCCTTTGTCCATGGGCAATAGACAAAGAGATGATTAATAGATTCCCCATTTCATTTGCAGGAACAACACCAATTCACCAACATAAACCTCCTTTTAATGAGATTGATAACCATTAGTGTCCATGTAGCATGCATCAAAAAAGTGACCTTAAGAGTTGCTCCACTACTCCAAACCTTCTTCCACAAGTACTTACCTTTCACATTTCCTATTAGGGCCTTGTAGAATGATTTTACCTCAAAAGTGAACTATTTTGGATAAAGTCCATTTCAACCTGTCCCCCCTATGACCTTCAAAGAGTGGAGGTTTGGGTATGCAAGAGACTAGTAAGACCCTCCAGATTCCAGTTATTTCTCTTTCCTTAAAAGTACATTTCAAACTACCAACCCATTGTTATTCTGGAGAAATTATTACACATAGCCATCCGTATTATCTGCAACATCAATAAATCCCCGAATACCAATCACATAAACTCTTATCCATAATCCATGGATCTATCCAAAATAGATTTGACTCCCATTCCTCACTTCAAAAGAAATAGACCTGGAAAAACTGCCCCCTCCTTATGGATGCTCTTCCATGAACTGGTACCATATGCACCCTTAACCTCTTTGCTAGTCCATCCACCCTGCACCAACCCAGATTTGACTGCCACAATTCGTCTCCGTAATCTATGCCCCTCACAAGCAAATCTCCAAAGCCATTTCACCTCCAAAGTCATCCAACTTTTACCTATTCAAACAAAGCTCTTCCTACAACACAAGTACATAGAGACTACAAGCTCCACATTAGAAAGCAACCCTATACACCCTGAACTCTTTTTTCTTTATAAATAAGAGGGGAAAAAAATTCTGAACTCATAATGTGAATAAACAAGAAAAAGCAACAGAAATAATGTTATGTCACCAGCAGACTTCTTTGAAGGAAAGATACGTACATCCTTCTCAAGTTGTAATCTATACATAGAAGCACCATTAGCTTTTGAGGATAAGTCAAGGTGTAATGCATCTCCACAATAATTGGTCACCTGATTTTAAGTAAATCAAAACATCTGCAGTTACTAAGATTGCAAGTAGCTAAGAACGAGGGAAAGAGAAAAAATGGGTCTGTGCAGTTAATAATATGGCTTAAAACTGTCTAAATTGATCATTCTGGAATCTTTTGATTGAAAACTGACAATGCAAAATTTTTTTCCTAAGGCTCCAGTACAAGCTAAGCCCCTGGAATAAGGAACAAAAAGGAACTCTTGATTAAATAAACTGATACATAAAAAGGCAGGCCAAGAGAATGTGAACAAGGATACAGCTCGAGAGAAAGAGAGAGAAAAGATTAATCTTAGAAACATCACATCCAAAATAGAGTTGTAAAAGTTGAGGGCAAAAAGAGTACGGATGAAGAGAGGAAAGAACATAAATCGGGTACATCTACTGGGCTAAATTCATGAGAAGATTCATAAATTTCCAGAACAAATTGGAGACATCATTTTAAGATACGCACACTACACAACGAAAATTGGGAGGAAATACATCTACGCCAGTACATACCTCCAAGGAATTGTCAATTTGAGTTTCATCTACATTATTTAACTGGGTTTCTGAAATACAAAATGAGGCACCAGACCCAGCAAATTTGCCAGGAGAGTCACCATCCCTGCACAAAAAATAAGAAGCCAAAAGATGATAACTCAATCAGGATTGTGGGATTTTGCAAGGAAAGAAGACAAATCATAAAGAGATAGCAAATACAATAATGGACCAACTCACAAGCTCAAAGGAGAGCACACAACCGCTGGGTCACACATTGAGCAATGTCATGGATCCAAAAAAAAAAAAATGTCCAACCCTTCCACTTCCACAAGATTGATTACACTCTTAAATATTGGGTCAGTGCAAAATATTGCAGTTTCTGTGCGAGAAAAATATAAGAGAATGAGAATCAAGATCTAAAAACAAGATTGAAAGAAGAAACTTTCACCTACAGAATCTAAAAAGAAAAAAAAGGTTGGAAATGACATGTGGAAGGGTTAGGAGATGCATTGTTACGCTTGTGAACAGATAAGGACAGATAAACTCATGAATGCACAGCTACCAGTCACTTTCAGCGGATATTAATTCAAAATTGCCTCTTCAAGACAATTTGTCAACTCAACAAATTTTGCTTTTAAACGCATTTTATCAGCAGATTTGAAAAAGTGGGGAAAGGGTGGGGCGGAAAAGAAGAACAATTACTAGGAATGCATCAAACTAAAACCAGAAGTACAAACCCACATGAAATTCAGAGTCAAGAGCAAAAGCAGTAAAATTCTCGTGTTGATGAGAAAATGATTACCCACCAAAAAAGATGCTCAGAAAATGACAATCCAAAGCCCTCAAAACACCCCCCCCCCAACTCCTAACCCACTAGATTTAAAAAAAAAAAAAAAAAAAAAGTTGAAATAGAAAGGAGTTGCAGCTTTTGGATATTGAATTTGCAGCTCCAATGAAAACAAAGATGCTAAAAGAACAATGGAAAAGAAAGAGTGGGGCAACCAGTAAGCCCATTTTTTTTTCCTGACCAAACAAAGGTCAAAAGCTAGTGCTAAAGTGAGAAGGCATTTCAATCATACTCACATTATAATCAAAGATTCACAAAGTTGAGCAGAGTGGGGCATTTATGGATGAACTGACGCCAAAAGATATCAGAAAACATATTTAAAGAAAAATTTTAGGGAAGGAAAAAAACAAAAAAACAATGGATCACTATTCACTACTTTTTGGGCTTCTGTTCTCCTCCCCTTCTCTCCCTCCCTCGCTCTCTCCCCCTCTCTATAGACGGATTAATCCATTCGCCTCCTGTAATCTCTAGTCTAGTGTGAGAATACACCCATGTCGGAAATGAAAGCCGCCGACCCAGAGGGATGCGTTGCGCCGTTGACGCGTCAGGCATGGGCAACGTAAAATTACTTTTATACCATTATACTGAATTTAAAAATGAATGCATCATTTGAATTTTGTGAAATTAACTAGCAGATATTGGCAATGCTGCGAGTTTTTATAATATTTTCAAATTTTGATAGATAAAAAATAAATATATTTAACATTTCATATAAAAAATATGCCATGTTTAAACATTGAAAAAGAAAAAAAATTAAGTATCCAAAGGAGATGTTTGTTTTCGGGGTAATAGAGAGTAAATTTTACTGGGGTAATTTTTATCATCCATTACATTAATTTAGATGACAGAAGTTACAATTGCTCTGAATTAACAATTACCTCATACGGTGTATATTTGGAGTGATAAAAAGTGAGAAAAAATGAGATAAAATGAGAAAAATTATGAGTTCGTAATGCATACAGTGAAAGAAAAAGTTGATGTGATAGAAAGTTAATAGAGATTTATAAAATTTTTTGTTATTTGTTGGAACTCCAAACGGTGCCACGGTGGGTAGTAGAAGATAATGAAAAAAATTTATTCTTTTCTCATTACCTCCGTAAAATATTTTTTTATGCTCGCATAAAATCTTAAATAATGTTCTCCTATAAATAATTATAATAAATATTATAAAATAATAATTTATTTAATTAAACTAAAATTAATTAATTATTAAATTATTTTATTAAAATAATATTTAATAATAATAGTTTATTATTAAATAATTTATTTTATTCTATTAAAATAATACTATTGAAATATTAATTTATGATTAAAATTATTTATTTTGTCAAATTAAAATTAATTTTTAATAAATAATAATAAATTATTAAAATAATTTATTTTATTAAATGATAAATAATAATTTACTAGATTATGTATTATATTAATATGATTTATTAAAACCAATAATTTATTTAAATAAACTAAAATTATTTGTTTTATTAAATTATTTTATTAAAATAAAAATAATTTTTAACAAATAATAATTCAATATTAAAAATAGTTACTATTGAAATACTAATCTATGATAAATTTATTTTTAATTAATATTTTTATTTAAAAGTATATATTTTAATAATGTATTTTTTATTAAAATTAATTATTATTTTAAACTTTTACCCTTGATCAATTTATCCTTATTCCAAACAAAATTAACTTTCGCACCTTTAAAATTTGCAGTATTTCAAACATAATATAATTATTATCAGTTACTATTTACTATCTCATTCTAAATATAAGCATCACAAACTTGTTACCACGTGACCATTATCAAAGTAACAATTATCCCGTAATCTTTTACTCCCAAAATTTTCACATGATACCAAACATATTCTTAATAGCAGCAAAATATCATTTATAAAGCAAATAATAGTAAAATAATTCACTATAAACTTAAAAAAAAAAAAAAAAAAATGGGACACCGATATGGCTGTCAACAATCTCATATTTGCGCTATAAAAATAATATTTAATGCTAAGCACTAAAAAAAATAAAAAAATAAAAAATAAAAAGTTTTTAAATATCCCAAATAAATGATCTACTGTAGATTTACAAAAAAAACAAAAGTGTGATATATGTTGAAATGTCAATAATCCTCGTATTTAAAAAAAAAAAAAAAGTAATGTCTAATGTTCAAGCACCCAGAAAAGTTAACTGAAAAAAAAAAAAAGTGGATTACCAAAAAAAAAAAACTAAAAAAAAGTGTCCAAAACAAACATGAATCAATGTGTTTTTTTAAAACACGTGTCACTTACGGCCATAAATTATTATAAATTTTTTTTCCTATTTTTTTAAGTTTTCCCGTATAAAGTTGATTGATATATACTCAATTAATACTTGTCACTAATTTTTCATTTATGGTTAGACTTTGATGGTTTATTACATGTTATTTATGACTCATTTGATTATAAATATCTTTTTATTGTTAACACAATTATTTTTATAAAATTCATGCTTATTAATTAAATTACACATTTACATTAGTTAATTATGCATATTACATATATTTTTATTATTATAAACTTAAATTTATATAACAAATCTGTTCATCGACGTGACGTGACTGGGCGTAAATTACTCCATTAATGAGTTCCAAGGGGTTGCAGTGGAAAAATCTAATAGAGGGGTTGCAACGAGTCAATTAACAGTTGGGATGTATTTGTATCAAATCTAATAGTCTTAATTTAATGTAATAAAATTAAATTTAAAATAAAAATAAAAGTTAAATAAAATCTGATTGGAATACAATTAATAAAAAATATGAAAAGACACATCATATTAAAATGTAATTGCATTCTGACCATTAATTGACCAACTACAGCCCCTATAATGGATCTTTCCACTGTAACCCCTTGGAGCCCAAATTTGATTGTTCTGAGTGTGGTGAGAGTGCGCTATGGCCAGGGTTTCAGGAGGCTGCAGTAAAAAAATTTACTATAGGGACTGCAATGAGTTAATCAACGATTAAAATGTGATTGTATTTTAATATGATATATCTTTTCATACTTTTTATTAATTGTGTTCCAACCAAATTTTGTTTAACTTTTATTTTTATTTTAAATTTAATTTTATTATATTAAATTAAAACTATTAAATTTGATACAATTACATTCTAACTGTTGATTGATTCACTATAATCTTGCAATGAATTTCCCTAGTGCAGCCCTGGAATCCCTGTGGCCAATGCAGGTCTGGTGCAAAGAAGTGGGTCCACAGCTGACACAAGGATGGGTCCTACAGTGAAGTATTTTAATTATTTTGACCTGGTAAGATATTTAGGTTCCGTTTAAAATTCTAACAAATAAAATAAAATTCTATAAAACTCTATAAACGTAAATTATGAGATAATAAAATTTAAAATTTTCACTCATTACATGAATTTTAAAATATTTACTTTTACAATTTTATTTTATTATATACACTTTTATACAATTTCAAACACACCCTTATTCTATCTATTGATTTCTCTCTTCCGGCGCCCACTTCATTAATATTAATAATATTTTATTACTTTATTTTTAAAACTAAAAACACAAACAAAATAATTATAAATTAGCTATTAATTGAAAAAAATTAACAAATAATAAAAATAATCTTTTAGTATTAAATTAATAAAAATAAAATTCAAACAAAGACATTTTGTCTTATATGAATTGGCATTGGTACGGGTTCAATTTCCACGCGAAGGATGGCGATAAAATGAGGGCATGAGTTGTCACAAATAATTTCTTTTAAATGTAACAAATATTTTTTTTAATTTTAAAATTTGAAATGTAAATCTCATATATATTATATTTTGTAATATTATACAACTTATATTTTTAATATTAAATAAATAAATAAATAATTATGTTTCAAATAAATAAAAAATTAATTATTTTTTGATATTTATCAAACGTGATCAAAGTTTCACCACGTGAAACTCAAATAAATTGACATGGATTGTCCCAACTTTTCTTTTCTACCTATACAGCAATATAATTTATTGATTTGATATTTATATATTTTCAACCGTTAAATTTATTTAATATACAGGATTACTTATTTCCCTCTCTACTTTACTTATTTTTCGGTCACATCACATGAAAATATAATCCATCACTCTTTCCATATATTTTTTTGAATACATTTTATATATAAAAAGTTTCTAAATTAATATTTAAAAAAATGTGATAATATTTGTTAAATAATGTTGGGATACTTTTTAGATAAAATTAATTAAAATTTTTTATTTTAAAACAAATATATTTAAAATTTAATTTTTTTAAAAATTTATTAAAAATAAACATTTAAATTTTAATTTTAATGTGCTTAAAACTTAAATTTTAAAGACATAACCTTTTATACTATTTGTGTCATTTGCAAATAAAGAAACTTAACATTTTAAATTTGAGATATTTTGACAGTTGGATTTGCTTAATGGTCATAATTATTTTTAAATCTACACTTTAGTTATCTTTTCGATCACTTAACATGAATGAATACTTATTAGACAAAGTCAGCTAATTTTTTTATTTAAAAAAATGATATTTAAACTTTAAATTTTTTTTGAATTTTTAAATAAATATTTAAATTAAAATTTAAATTTGAGATATTTTTAACTGTTGGATTTACTCAATGGGCAAGATTATTTTTCTTTTTTCTCTACTTTTGTTGTCTTTTCGGTCATTTCATATAAAAACATACGATCTTACTTTTTCAATATTTTTTAATACTTTTTATATACAAGTTTTGAAATAAATATTTTAAAAATGTGATAAAATTTCAAACAAATAATAAAATTTTATATCTTTATTAAACAATGTATGAATACTTTACTTTTTTCGATTAGTGATCTTTTTTTATTAATGATTTTTATTTTTATAAGCTATTTTTATAGTTTTCATATATGTTTACTTTATAAATTTAAATTTAAACTATTTGTACACTAAATTATATTTATTTGCCTTTAGATATGGGCAATTACAAGTTTATATAATAAGAAAATTTAAAATTTTGAATTTAAGATATTTTCAACTATTAAATTTGTTCAATGGTCAGAATTATTTTTTCTCTCTACTTTAATTGACTTTTTAGTCATTTCATACACTCTCACTCTTTTCATATATTTTTATATTTTTATATAAAATTTTTAAATTAATATTTTAAAAAATATGATAATATTAGTAATAAATAATTAAATTTTATATATTTATTAAACACTATATGAATACCTTAATTTCTTTTAATTAGTAAATTTTATTCTTATAGGTTATTCTTACAACTTTTCATGTAAGTTTATTTTATAAATTTAAATGTGAATTATTTACATAACAAATAATATTTATGTACTTTTAAGCCTGAGTAATTACTATTTATTATAAAAGTTATTACTATTTATTATAAAAGTTGGCAGCAACGCGCAGATTTTGAGCTCTGTTATTAAGGCCTCATTTAGTAACGTTTTCGTTTTCTGTTTTTCTGTTTATATTTTTTAAAATTTTGTAAACTCGCAACAGAAACATGTTTGATAAACCTGTTTATGTTTTTTTTTTTTTCAAAACAAATGAAAACATAAACAAAAAACGTAAACAGAAAAAAAAATAGAGTGAAAACACTTTTTTTCTGTTGCCAATATTTTATCAATTTTAAAACGTTGTCTATTTCTATTACATTACATAAAAATAAATTATTTTATTCAAATATTTTATTAAAATAAGTTATTTTAATAAATAATATAGTTAAATCCAATAAATCAAATTAATTATATAAATTAATATAAATTATTTTTTATAAATAATAAAACTAAATTAATTAATTAATTTAATTTAATTTAATAATTAATTACTGCTCAATTATCTGAAATAAATATCATAATTAATTTTATTTAATTTAATAATTAAATTAATTTATATAAAATAATTAATAATAAATAATTAAATTACATTAATTTTTAATTTACTTTTATTTAATTTAATAATTATTATTAAATTATTTTGAATAAATATCATAATTAAATTAAATTATTTATGATTTAATTAATTTATTTTATATAAAATATATTTTATTAAATTATTTTAATAAATAATTAAATGAATTTAATTAATTTAAAAATAAATAATTTAATTTAATAATTAATCTAATTTAATTATTTATTTAATATGAAATATATTTTATTAAATTATTTTTAATAAATAATATAATTTTATATATTTTATATTTATTGAATTAAATAATTTTAATAAATAATTTACCATATTAATTAAATTAAATTAATATAAAATATATTTTATTAAGTTCTATTAATTTTTTAGAACTAATAAAATTAAATATTTTCTAAAGGAAAAAATTAATAATTATAAACAAACTTATATTTCTAAACGCAGTTCAGTTTTCATTTTAAAAAAAATAAATGATAACAGAAAAACAATAACAAAATAATGACAGCGTTGTCAATCAGTCCCTAACTATTTCGCATTATCTATTCATGCTAGAATATAACTTAGCTATTCATGCTAGAATGAAAACTCACCATGATTGAAAGGCGAACTTGAAATGAAACTTGAAATAAAAAGTAGATTTGTATTGAAATTGTAGAAAAATGATTGTCTTCGCAAAGCTGGAAGTAACTAATAATCCGTTCGACTTGCTAAAAACAACTGCAAAAAAATTTTCAAAATTTCTAAAAATATCTAAAAGTTATTTATTTTTTATCTTATTGCATAAATTACGAACTTATAAATTATCTTATTTTATCTTACTTTATCTCATTTTTTGTCACTACAAACGCATCCTAAGTAAAAACAAGAACCGTGCTGGAATTTATAACTCTCTTAACTCATCCAACTTCTCTAAAATTGGCTAACTTGCTAACTCACTTACATGAAAGAGATATAGGAAAAATGTGTAACCCTTTTCTTAATTCCCAAAACTCTTTAATCGCTTTACAATCAGCCTCCCCGAACTTACCCCCTGATTGTTGAATTCAATAAGATTAAGGTGTCGTTTGGGAACCCTGACTACTAACTGACTATTTTGTAACAACACAGTAACTACTATTTCATCATCTTTTTAAAATTACTAAATTACTCTTGGTCATACTTCCAAAAAGGGGTCGACTCCTCTGAATTGGTGGGTCTACCCATTCTTTCAAATTTCGAAGAGTTGGGACATTTGTACCTTCAAAGGTAATTTTAAAAAATATTTTGAAGTATTAAAGATATAAATGTCAATATACAAATTTAGCTATAGCTAGCTTAACTTGCCAAATAAAAATAGCTTGCTAAAAACAATTACAAAAAATTTTCAAAATCTCTAAAAACATCTAAAAGTTATTTATTTTTTATTTCATTACATAAATTATGAACTCATAAATTATCTCATTTTATCTTATTTTATCTCATTTTTTATCACTCCGAACACATCCTAAGTAAAAACAAGAACAGTGCTAGAATTTATAACTCTTTTAACTCTCTTAACTCATCCAACTTCTCTAAAATTGGCTAACTTGCTAACTCACTTACATGAAAGAGATATAGGAAAAATGTGCAACCCTTTTCTTAATTCCCAAAACTCTTTAATCGCTTTACAATCAGCTTCCCCGAACTAACTCCGTGATTGTTGAATTCAATATGATTTAGGTGCCATTTGAGAACCCTGGCTACTAACTGATTATTTTACAGTAATACTGTAACAGTTATTTTATTATCTTTTTAAAATTACTAGAAATTATTAGATTATCCTTGGTCATTCTTCCAAAAAAGGATTGACTCCTCTGAATTGGTGAATCTACTCATTCTTTCAAATTTTGAAGAGTTGAGACATTTGTGCTTTCAAAGGTAATTTTAGAAAATATTTTAAAATATTAAGAATATAAATGTCAATATACATATTTAACTGTAGCTAGATTAGCTTCCCAAATAAAAATAGCTTACTTTTTTTTAGCTAGCTAGCTAATTGGGTTCCCAAACTGTGCCTAAATCATCAGTTGCTGGAATTCCAGGGGTCGTGCGGATGACTGTCGGGCTTCCGTCCGAGGGCCCGTTCGGAGGGTCCCACAACACTAAGCAAATTTCCGTACGAAGGGTCCTACAACACCTAGCAAATTTTCTAAAAGCCCAGGACTGTACAGCTTCTGTTCATCGAAACAGCCTCCGAACAACCAACCTTCCGAACAATGATCCGGAGAATACAGCCATACTTAGTTAAATTTTCATCCTTCTTGTTCAGAGTTCTCTCTGTCATTCGAAGGGACGTGCACACAATGTCTTGTCTGGGCAATGGTCCAGAGGGTCTTCCCATGGTAGAATTTTGTGCTTTTTCTCTGAGTTTTCTCTCTGTCGTGCGGAGGGCTCTGCGGATAATGACAAGGGAGCGGATGGTTATGATATCCTTCTTCATTTAGGGCCTTTTGCTTTCCAGTTGATCATTTTGTGCAATTATGACTTCAATCACCTGAAATGGGAGGAATTTATTGTAAGTTTACTAATTAATCAATTATAGCATTACATTCTCTATGATTAGTCACTGATTAATCACACCCCCAGCTTGGACCTAGTAGTCCCATGGATACGTCAAACGTATCAATTCAATTCTCATAACTCAAATAAAATTACATAAAAAACATGGTGAGACAATTTTATCACAATATATCAATTTAGTACCCACAGGACAATAACACTTACGTATAAAGCCTTAGAGAATCTGGCACTTTCAAATCGACAAGAAACCGAGTTTTTCGATGTAATTCATTACTAGCAGTCTTCCGCTAAGTTCTATCCTTAATTTGTAGCAACAATCACTTTAAAAGCTTTGACTTCAAAACTCCCTTAGATTTCTCTCTCAAATAAATAGAACACTCAAGGTTCACTCCTTAGAAGGCATTTGCATATAAGAGTAAATGTCCAAAGAATTTTGCCTTCTAATGCCAAAAACGGGACATTCAATTCAAAGTTAATGTATTGGCATAGTTCTATGAAAGGAATGACTCGTGCATGTGAAAAACTTATGATATGATCAAGCAATTCATTTTAAAGAACTTCACTTGGAACTTCATTTCACGAAGAATCGACTAGGACTTTAGTTAGGTTGTAATGGAGCCGGGGGTTTAATTAGTTACCAAGAGAAGGATGGGACATTCAAAACATGTCTTGGAAAACCCCTTAATTGCTTCATAATCAGCCTCCCAGAACTGCCCCCATGATTGCTGAATTCAATACAACATTTGATGTGCAACTAATTAAATCATTAGTCGCTGAAATTTCAAGGGTTGTGCGGACGACTGTCTGCCGTCCAGAGGCCCACTCCGCGGGTCCTACAACACATAGCAAATTTTCTGAAAGCCCAGGATTGCACAGCTCCTGTCCATCGAACCAGCATTCGAACAGCCAACCTTCCAGACAAGGGTCCGAAGTATAGCCATACTAATTAAAATTTTCACCCCATCTGTTCAAAGTCCTCTTTGTCATTTGAAGGAACGTGCACATGATGTCTTGTTCGGACAACGTTCCAGAGAGTCTTCCCATACTTGTTTTCCACAACACCCAAGTTTCAAATCTCAGCAATGTAGAGACTCATTTCTTAAGATGACTCACTTTTAGAGAGTATTTCCATCTATTTTTTTTTTTTTTTTTCAATTCCCCATTCTCAACTCAACCTCTTTTCCTTTTCAAATGTCGACATTTCCAAGACATTTAGGTTGGCCAATTTATTTTCTTTTTCAAGGCTTGGGAAATTTTATTTGGCTCATCAAAAAGAAACTCTTATTTTTTAAGGCTCAACTTGGCTTCTAGGGATAATGTGATGAAGAATAGACATTAAGGCTCAAAATCACAAAGATGGCCTAGTTTGATTTTCTAAGTTCCATTTAGTCCTTGTGAAGTTCAATAAAAATCATGAATAATAGAGCTATTAAAAATGTATTTCTCAACATGAATCCAAATCAAGAATAATAGAGCTAATTGTAATAGAGCTATTGAAAGAGATGATGAAAGACTTATAAATAGAGTAAATGTAAATCACTCTTCAAAGAATGTACTAAGCTCAAAAGCTCACAGGGTACAAGTCTCCAATAGATGTAAGGTCAAAGTACACAATGTTTGAGTAAGAACATAACTATCATGAATTCATAGCCCATAACTCATCTTATTTCCAAACTCAGTCTCAATTTTATTCAAGAGTGTAATTCCAACAAAACTAAATACATAAGATCATTATTCGATAGGCATTCATCAATTTATTATAATCTAATTACTCACCATGTATTAAGAGTAATAAAATTTGAGTCAAAGATGCATCATTTCACTGACTTCACAAAAAGTGATAATTTAAGTACAAGAGATATTATATAGGTGCCTCAACTATCCATGACTCAACAAAACAGCCGACAGACTGAAAAGAAGTATAAACTGACTCAAAACATAAAAAGTAAAAATAGTTCTAGGTCATATATCCCAATATCAACTAGACCTCTATTGGGTGAACAAAAACAACCCCCAACTAACTCAAGTGTCATGCTCAGGTGAAGTACACGGGGATAGGATGGGGTCATCCCTCATGGGAGTAGAAGTGGATGGTGGATCATCAGTGTAGGCATCGTATGGTCCGAATTGATGCCCCTCTCAACTATCACAGCCCAACTGTTCCAGGGCCCCCAAACTCCATTTGACAATTCAAGCTCAAGAACCTAAAGCTATCATAATCCCCCTGAGACTGCGCGGCCCCAGCTAGAATGTCAGTATCATGAGCAGTGGCAGCTGGTGTATGTTGAGTAGAAGGTGGGGCAATTGGTTTAGAACTAGTGCCAACTGACTTGGTTTTAGACGTTTTAGGTGGAGGAGGTTGGTCTACAGTACATGACACTCCCTTAACCTTCCATGATGTCATGTTCAGTTGTTGCTCAAAACCCACAACTTCCCTCAGAACTTTTAACAAACACCTGGTGTGCAGGCTTTTGCTCCTCACTTGGTGGAAGTGCTACACTTGGGTAATTTTTGATCAAGGCCGATTAAGGCCCATCCAAGCATCTCACTTAAGCTAATTTGGAGCATTTTGTTGACCAAAACTAAGAATAAACCTAAAATTAACAAATTAAACATACCATTTTTTTTAATGAAAAGTTATTGTAAAAATGAAACAAAAATTTTTTAATTTTTTTTCATTATTTTTAAAAGAACCCAATGAAAACAAAGGGTAATAAAATAACATATTATAAAAGCACACTAAGTACTCCGTCTCCCCAACTTAAAGCACACATTATCCTCAATCTAATATATTAATATGAACCATAGGACAAAATGAAAAAGATATAGGAAGAATATACCTCAGTAGCATCATAACATGTCAAAAGCCTGAAAAAAATTTAAAAAAAAAAACAACTAAAAGAAATATGGTATGATAGAAGTTAGCACATAATCCTTCAGCCCCCACCCCCAACTTGAATTGCACTGCTCCTGTCCATAAAAATGAATTAGAGTAGATATATAATTAGGGAAATATAGAATTAAGTACTAGAACTAAAAAGAAAAACAATAATGTACAATAATAGACAACAATCCATGAATGATTTGTCAAAAGTCGGTGGATCCTCAAGATTCAAGGTCTCAACTTCAGCCACCCAATTATCAAAGTATTGTTTCAATTGGTGGCCATTTGCCTTTGTACAAGTACCCATTCCTTGGATCTTTAATTTCCCAAACCTCAAATCTTGAGACTTGCTTTACTATGAGTGGTCTGATCCATCGAGTACTCAACTTTCTTGGAAAAAGATTAGTCTGTACATGAGGATTTTTTGACCAATGTGAAAGGACTTCCTCAAAATATGATGGTCATACAGCTCCTTCATCTTTTTTGCTTTCGCAATTCTTGCATCCTCATACGCATCACATTCCATAACTCCTCTAACTTATCCCTGATACAACAGCATCGTCAAGATTCTTATTCACTTGATGGATAGCCCAATCAACTCGGTGGTCCATCACCATAGGAAGGTGACATGGTTTACCATACACAAGTTGATAAGATGACTGTGACATTCCGAATTTTTATTGAATTATTAGTTTAAATTTTTATTAGAAATTTTAATTGTATTAATCTGGTATTACTTTAAATTTTAATTAATCTTAATTGAAGAAATCCGTATATACTATAATTATTTTAAAATTTACTAATCAGTGAAACCTCATTAGGTTATTAGTAATTAAATATTGAATAAATCAATTAAATAGATGACTTTGAATTGGCACGTGTCTAAGTGTGGGTATAGGATTACTTAGAATTAGATTGCCTTTGTTCATTTGTGAAAGTGTGAAAGTGTAAGATTGATGGATAAGTTTGGACGTGGCTGGTCTATGCTTGGAAGGACACCAAGGCTACATGGGCAGGATACATAAGTAATATGTGTGTGTGAGGCTTGTAATAAGCTGTGTGGTAGGCTTAGAAAAAAAATAATAAATAAAATAATGATAAAGATGACATAATAGAGGCGGTGGGGATTAGATGCTGATGATGTATATACATATGAAGTTCACATGTGCATGTGGAAGGAAAAAAAAAACAAAAAAAAAAAAAAAACAGTAAGGAGAGGAAGGTTGCGGGAAAGAAGCATGGAAGAAGAAAAATTAGAAAAATTTTGGCCAACCTTTGTTGAGGTAATTAAGTTATTTATTTTGTTAATTTAAAATTAATTTTATAAAAAACTAAATATATTAAAGATGTAATGGTTGTGTTTTATTTACTAGATTTCTATTAATTTGGTTTGAATTTTAACTATTTAATGTCTAATTTGTATAATTTATTTGGATTAAAATTTAGACCTAGGGATAACCAGTAGCAACCACCTCCATAACTTGATTTTCTTAGAACAAAAATATACCTAGTCACTAAGTAAAGGGATATTTAATATAAATCTTAGTTATGGGAGTTTCTTTTATTGTTGGTAAATAAAAATAAAAATAAAAATAAAAATAAAAATACTAATAATTAATTAGTTAAGAAAATAAATGTCTATCTAAAGTTGGATGAAATTATTTGGTAACGGGAAAATTATTTATCTAAACCTCCTAGGCTAAATTGCAACAATTAAAATGACTAGACAATAATATACGTGTTGACTAATCATAATTTATTTATACAGAATTTAATGCAGATTAAGAGAAAAATCAGCAGGAAAGATTACTCGACCCTCCAGGTAGGAGAATTATTTTTATAATTGAAACTTAATTTTTTGTATAAAGGCATGATAAGAATATATAATTTCATTGCATGATCATCGTGACATACGGGAGAATGTAAAATGATAGGGTTGGGTTCTACGGGGTATGAGAAATTACTCGCAGATATTTTGAAATTTGATGGTAATTGTGTGGGTATTAATATTAATTGTATTTTGAAAATTCATACTATCAGCCTAAGACAATAGAGTTATATTATAAGGGTGGCGTGAGGATATAAGGGTGGAAAAAGATTATTGCTAATATTATAATGATTTCGTATACTTTACATGAAAAATATGTTGATGTGTTATAAGGGTAGCAAGGTGTCTTTGGGTGGAAAGGGAGTAACTTTGCATGAACATTTCACTACTTATTTATTTAATTTGTACTGTTATCGTCTGTTTTACATGATAATAATAGTTACTCTGAGCCCTTAGTATCTATTTTTATATGAAAATATTTGCTGATGTTATTTGGAATATTTTTCCTACTAGGCTTAGCAACCACCCCATTTCATGGGTTTTTATACAGAGAGGCCGTTCGTAACAAGAATTGAGGTTGACAGTTGTTAGCAGCCGACCAAGATCGATGGTTAGTTGGTAGTATAATGTCTGGCATATGTGTAATATTTTTAAACAGCTAGATTAGGGAGGAACTTATGTAGTAAGTTCGGATATTATATTCTGGTTTTTCTATTGAAACTCAGGGTGTGACAGTGACATTCCAAGATTAGTTTTGTAAGCCGTTCTATAAGCGCACAATGTATCAACCAATCGAAGAGACCAATCTTTGTGTGTAAGGTTCACAGTCTTTTTCCAGGATTTTCTTCACCTCTCTATTGGCCAACTCAATCTAGCTACTAGTTTGTGGATGATATGAGGTAGACACCTTATGAACGACCTCATAACTTCTCATTAATGTTCCCACAAACTTATTACAGAAATGAGTACCATCATCACTAATGATGGCACGTGGCATGCCAAAACGAGAGAAAATATTCTCCTTCAACAATGTGATGACCACCTTATGGTCGCTAGTTCAAGACGGAATTGCTTCCACCCTTGGAGACATTAATCCATAGCTACTAAGATGTATACATGTCCAAAAGAACTAGAAAATGGCCCCATAAAATCTATCCCCCAATAGTCATATTTCTCAAACACCAAAATGGGATTTAGGAGCATCATATTATGTCTATGCATACTACCTAGCCTTTGGCATGAACATGGTGAGCCAATAGAAACCCAACTACAAAATCTTCACTATCGTCTTCTTAGCAAAGAAATGTCCACGACAAGCTAGAGTATGAGAAAAGGTAATAATAGTTTGAATCTCATGATCTGGGATACACCGCCTAATGATTTGATTGGGGCAATACTTAAAGAGATAAGGGTTATCCCCAAAAAAATTTATTGGAAAACAATACCTCACAAATGCATGGGGTTCAGTCTATAATATAAACCCGGTGAGAAGCCGGGGTTGAACTCAGTGAAGTGATGGCTTTGTCAAAAAGTCCTAAAGAATTCTATTATGGAAAACTCGAATTCACAAGAAAAGGTTCATGTTTTGAAATTAGATTGGAAATTTTTATAAAATTAATTTAACTAATTAAAATGACAATCTATTCCAATCCAATTCATATTTACATTAAGAGATGACTTTAAACTTCCCATTTTTATAACTTAACCCATAAATAACTCCGTGCAAATGGGTTAGAGAATTTTCAATTGAAATATGAAAGAAAGAGAATTTCACCTTAGTTTTTATTTGTTTAATGTTTTGTTTGATAAGTCATTCTATCGGACCAAGTATTCCATATGCAAGACTTAAGAGATAGACATACAGAAACAGGGCCATAACTATGAGCTTATGATATCAAAATAGGTTAATGTGATTACTCAATGTGTAGTCAATAGTTATAAAAAAGGAGCGGAAAGAACTTGAGTAGTTGGTGTTCAGCAAATTTGTATATCAGTCATTCGAAGGTCTTATATCCATTTAATCAAGAAAATGGCCACAAATGAAGTTGCCATAAATATTAATGATTATGGTACAATTGTTGATGACCATAAAAGGAGAATCAAATGCAATTACTGTAGTAAAGTAGTAAGTGGAGTTACCCGCCTTAAATGCCACTTAGGAGGCATAAGGGAGATGTATCACCTTGTGAGGTAGTTCTTACAAACATGAAAAACTTAATGAGAAACAATTTCCTTGAACATAAAAGAGGAAATTTGAGCAAGGAAGTTGGTGAGCTTTACCATCCAAATCTTCCTTGGAAAAGGAATTGGTCCCCTCACTCCAATGTTATCGAGAAGGGTAACTCAAATATGAGTTAGCCTGCTAGGTCTGGGGTAAAAAACATGCAAATATGAACTCTGTATCAGAAGGCATAGTAACAGAAGTGGCTTAATTTTTGAAGAGAAGAATGTTCTCTCAAGTGGCTGCCAATACCATGGAAGATTCATCGTTAATGCAAGCTTAGAAACGCATTGGAAGATTCTTTTACGAAACAACCATTGATTTCAACACTGCCAATTCTCGTAGCTTCCAAAAAATGATAAATGCTGCCTTTGATTGTAGTTAGACTCGACTAAAGATCCCTAGTTGTCAGGAGTTGAAAGTGTGGTCCCTGAAGATAAAGTAAACGATATGCAACGATACGTGAATGAAATTAAAAATTCATAGGCAAACACGGATTGCAATACCGCGTTAGATGAATGGATTGATGGAATGAGCCAGAACCTTATAAACATTCTGGTTGTTTGCCCACAAGAACACATTTATCTCAGGTCATTAGATATTTCATTTGCTCTTGAAAATGTTGATGCCTTACAACATTTATTAGACGAAGTAATTAAGGAGGTTGGCATAGATGACATCATTCAAATTATCATATACTCTACATTGGCTTATATGGAAGTTGTGGGCAAACAATTAATGGAGAAATACAGGATATTTTTCTGGACAGTCAATACATCTCATTGCTTAGAAATCATGTTAAAAAAAGTGGGGATGATAGATTTCATTAAAGAGATAGTAGAAAAGGCGAAAACTATTACAAAATTCATTTATAATTGTGGAACAATTCTGAAACTCATGAGAAACTATACTTCTGTCCCTAATCTTGTTAAGCCTTCCAAGATCGGAGCAGCAACGTCATTCCTGACTTTAGAGAATATTGTATCAGAACAGAAGAACTTACAACTAATATTTATTTCATCTGAGTGGAATACTTCAATATGGGCTTCTAGCAGGGAGGGGAAAGGCTACTTGTTGGCAAATTACTCTTTTTGGATTGGATTAGAACAATTGGTGTTTTAAAGGCAACTATTCCCCTGGTACAAGTCTTACGTCTGATTGATGAGGGCGATAAATTATTACTTGGTTATATATACAAAACCATTGATCAAGCTAAGGAAACAATTAGAGATGAATTTAAGAGAAAAAGTACTACATGCCAATTTGGACAGCTATTGATGGTATATGGAACAATCGTCATCATAACTCGCTTCATTCGGCATGTTATTTTTTAAACCCGAGTCTCTTTTACTCGAGTGATTTCTTTCTTGACGCAGAGGTTGCCACTAGTCTATTATGTTGCATCGTCCGCATGTTGGAAGAAAAGGACATCTAGGATACTGTCTCCCTCCAAGTGGATATGTACAGAGAAGGCGAAAACTCTTTTGGTCTAGAGAGTACTCTCCATCGACAATCTAATATTTCTCCAAGTCAAATTTGTCTTATGCCCTTTGTTTTGTTTTTACATATATTCAGCTAATTTCAATCCATACATAACCTAATATTTAAAAATCTTGCACCTAATCAAATATTCTACAACGCAACGATGGTCCCACTACGGAGGTAAATGTCTTGAGTTGCAAAAATTGGCCATTTGAATTTTAAGTTAGACATATGACAGCACAACAAAGTATCAGCTTAAGAGGAGTGTGGCTGAAAAGCTTCTGACAAAGGGAAGGAATCACATCGAGCAACAACAGTTGAATGACCTGACATTTTTGCACTACAATCTGCATTTGCAGAATTTTGAATCGTAAGTAAGCAATGACATTCTATTCGAGGAGATCGATCCGATGGATGATTGGGTAGTGGATGGAATAGAGGGAGTTATTTTGCAAAATTCTGAACCAACTTGGATGGAACTGAATCGAGGGGATGAAACCACCACAAGAAGAGTCAATGTTGGAGAAGGACCCTCGAGTTCTCATCCAAAGGTGGAGCCTAGCTCCACTTTGCCCCAAGTTCGAAAGGTCCTAGAAAGGGGATGAAGAGAAGTAAAGGTTGGATGGAAATGTATTGAGCCCATAGACTTTTCTGTTGTATATTGATTTGACTGTTGTCGTTTTTGGTGTTTGTTTCTGAAGGATAATTGTCTACACTTTTTTTTTTTCAGAACTTAAAAAAAAAAAAAAAAACATTTGTTTGTTCAATTACTCCAGAAAAATGTTTGGTAAAGAAAATCAGTTTTAGAAAATAATCTGCCGAATGGGGTGGGGTATGACAATGATTGTTCCATATATCATCATTGGCTATCCAAACCGGCATGTAATTGGACTTCTCTCTCTTAGATTCATCTTTGATTGTTTCCCTAGCTTGATCGATCATTTCGTATACATAACCAAATAATGGTTTATCTCTCTTATGAATCCAAAATTGTGAAAATTTTTTTGCAGGGCTCTTTGGTACAGAAATCTATAAATAGAGGCAACATGATTGGAGTTGCTTTGAACAGAAAAACTGGAGAAAACTCGCACTTGGTTTTTCATCCAATCCTTTCTGCGATGCTTTGATGGCCGCTTACCCTTCTTTTAATAATACTGTCATCTGCATTTGGATGCGATCTCTTGCCGACGGTGATACGGTGACACTTCCTATTATTAATGAATGGCACTCTTGTTTACATTTATTAAATTTGAAAATACTATTTATTGTTTAAATTACATATGAATTTGTAGTTTTAAAATCAAGAGATTTTGTTATATATATTTAAGAAAAAGTGTAAAATTGACAAAATTCGTAAAATTTAACTAAATTTGTACATTATAAGTCAAAATTAGTTGTAAGAAAAAGATTTATGCAGAAACAGATAGACAAAATTACATTTTTTTTTAATCCATATTTTATGTCAAAATGAAATATTATTTCATTTTTTAAAATATACTAAATTCAAAATTTAAGACAAATTTACATGTATTAATCGCTTTATATAAATATATATATATATATATATATATACAATCGCATATGAGCATGAAATGACATGTGATGCACAAAACTAATTAAATTTGACATAGTTTGTCAATTTTGTACTTTAATCCAAAAATAGGAACTAATTATTATTGAACTTTTTAACTAAAAAAGGGTCATTTATTTTTAGTAAAATCTTAATGTAAGAAATGTAATTATTTGTCATATAACTACTATTACAAATCAACTGAAGAAGAAAGGAATAAAAAAAGGAAAGAGGGATGCATAAAACGGGGGGAAGCAAGGTCTGGAAACAAGGGAATGAATAGATAGAAAGAAAGAAACAGAGAGAAATAGAGAAGGTTAAAACAAATAGCAATGAGACTTGAACTAAAGGAGCGTCGATCAATTCAACTGGACAGAGGGTTTTACGTTATATAGCCCCAATGGATCTGGACCGTTCATATGGTATAGCTGCAACGGATCAGGACCCCTCAAAGTGCTTCTGGATGGACGTTCTGGATGTTGGCAATATGAACCCTCCAATCGGCTTTGGTGCAGGACACATAAAAGGGCCAGGATCTCTTCTCAGACAATCTCAATCACAGCCGCTCAACTAAACCAAGTGTAATGTCAGGATGCATCCCAACCGACTAGTGGCTGAGTAGAGACAAAGCCATTAATGCAGAACAACTAATAAGAGTAATTGAAGAGCCACATCTGGGCACGTGTGAAGCACTTAAAAAGGCTTCTGGAAGGCACATTTTGTATGAGTAATTGAACAGACAAATATTCTGATAATTTTACTAAAATTACAACAGGATTTTCAGATTTGTTTTTTTTTTTTTTAATTCCAAGTTCAGAAAAGAAAAAAATTGCAGACAATTATTCTTTAAAAACACACACCAACAGAGACACTAGATCAATATACAATAGAAAAGTCTATGGGCACTATCTATTTTCATCTATCCTTTACTTCTCTTCATTCTCTTTCCAAGATCTTTTAAACTTGTAAAGTGGAGCTAGGCTCCACCATTAGATGAGAACTTGAAGGTCCTTCGCCAATATTGACTCTTCTCGTAGCAGTTCCATCCCCTCAATTCAGTTCCATCCAAGATTGTTCAAAATCTTGTAGAATAACTCCTTATGTTTCATCCACTACCTAGTCATTCATCGGATTGATCTCCTCAAATAGAATGTCACTACTTTCCTACAATTTTAAATTCCGCAAATGCAGATTATAGTGTAAAAAAGTCAGGTCATTCAACTGTTGTTGCTCGATGCGATTCTTTTCCATTGTCCGAAACTTCTCAGCCACACTCCTCTTGAGCCGATACCTTGTTATGCCATCATATGTTTAACTTAAAATTCGAATAGCCAATTTTTACAACTTAGGACATGCACCTTCGTAGTGGAACCATCATTGTGCTGCAAAATATTCGATAATGTGCAAGATCTTTAAATATTAGATTATGGATAAATTGGAATTAGTTGAATATACGTAAAAACAAAACAGAGGGCATAAGACAGATATGACCTGAAGAAATATTGGATCGTTGATGGACAACACTCCCCAGACCAAAAGAGCATTTCCCTTCTTTGTACAAATTCACTTGGAGGGAGATAGTATCTTGGATGTCATTTCTTTCACCATGCGGACAATGCAACATTGTAGACCGCTAGCAACCTCTGCGTCAGGGAAGAAATCACTCGAGTAAAAGAAACTCGGGTGTAGAAAATAACTTGTCGAATGGAGCGGGCTATGAAGATGATTGTTCCAAGTATCATCAATAGCTGTCCAAATTGGTATGTAGTATTTTTTTCTCTTAAATTCATCTCTAAGTATTTTCTTAGCCTGATCAATGTTTTCGTATATATAACCAAGTAGTGATTTATCGCTCTCATCAATCAGATGTATGACTCGCACCAGGGGAATAGTTGCCTTTAAAACACCAGTTGCCATAGTCCAAAAAGAGCGATTTGCCAACAAGTCAGCTATTGCTTCCCCCTCTCTGCTAGAAACCCAGATTGAAATATTCCACTCAAATGAAACAAACATTACTTGTAAGTTTTTTTTTTTGTTCTGATACAATATTCTCTAGAGTCAAGAATGACATTACTGCTCTAATCTTGGAAGGCTTGACGAAGTTGGAGACAGAAGTATAATTTCTCATAAGGTTCAAAACTATGCCACGATTATAAATAAATTTTGTAATAGTTTTCGTCTTCTCAACTATCTCTTTAATGAAATCCATCATTCTCACTTTCTTTAACATGAGTTCTAAGTAATGAGATGCACTGATTGTCCAGTAAAATGTCCTATATTTCTCTATTAATTGTTTACCCACAGCTTCCATACAAACCGATGTATAATATGTGATAATTTGAACGATGTCATTTACCCCAACCTCTTTGATTACTCCATCTAATAAATGTTGTAACGCATCAACATTTTCAAAAGCAAATAAAATATCTAATGACTTGAGATAAATGGGTCCTTATGGGCAAACAGCCAGATTGTTTATAAGGTTTTGGCTTATTCCATCAATCCATCCATCCAACGTGATACTGCAACCCATGGTTGCCCATAAATTTCTAATTTTGTTCACATATCGTTGCATATCATTTACTTCATCTTCAAAGATCCACCATTTCAACTCCTGACAACTGGGAATCTGATGCCCAATCTAATTGCAACCAAAGGCAGCATTAATCATTTTTGGAAGCTACGAGAATTGTCAATGGTGAGATCAGGACCCATTTCGTAAAAGAATCTTCCAATGCATTTATAAGCTTGCATTAACAATGAATCTTCCATAGTATTGGCAGCGACTTGAGAGAACATTCTTCTCCTTGGAAATGAAGCCACTTCTGTCACTATGTCTTTTGATACAGAGTTCACATTTACATTCTTTTTATCCCCAGACCCAGCAAGTTAACTCATATTCGAGTTACCCTCCTCGATAACATTGGAGGGAGGGAGGGAGGGGACCAATTCCTTTTCCAAGGAAGATTTGGATAGTAAAGTTCGCCAACTTCCTTTCTCAAATTTCCTCTTTTATGTTAAAGGAAATTATTTCTCATTAAGTCCTTCATGTTTGTAGGAACTACCTCACAAAGTGTTACACCTCCCCTTATGCCTCCTAAGTGGCATTTAAGGCGAGTGGCCCTACTTACTACTTTACTGCAATAATTGTATTTGATTCTTCTTTTAAATTCATCAACAATTATACCATGATCATTACTATTTATGACAACTTCATTTGTGGCCATTTTATTGATTAAATGGATATAAGGCCTTCGAATCAATGATATACAAATCTGCTACACACCAACTACTCAAGTTCTTTCCACTCCTTTTCTGTAATTATTAACTACACATTGAGTAATCGCATTAATCGCAAAACCAAATAAGATGAAGATAATTTCTCAACCTGGTCATTAAATCATCAAATGCCCATGTTAGTGAAGCAATTCTATCAAACTAGGACTGCAAAAAGAGATGCGATGCTAGAAGCTTGATTGGAAAATTAAAACGATGCCAAAAACAAGGGCTTCCGCCGTGGGAACAAAGGCAGAAAGTGAACAAATTAAGAAAGGTTGGTCGTAGTATGAATGCCCTCCAACTCAAGTATAATACCTTGGTGAAGACATAAATGCATAGCAACAATAGTCAATGGCATAAAATACAATCACACGTGCTTTGCTTTCATCAAATAATAGGTTTGATTCGTTTAACATATACAAAATCCTATACTCTTAGCCTAAAACAAAATTTCATATCCCAAAATAGGAGCATTTAAAATTGCACACAAGGAAGTATAAATTAATAGACCATCATAAATGCAGAATAAAAAAGAAACTAGCATATATCATACTGGGGTGATATTGGCCTGCGATTTCCACCATAGATATGAACGGTAAATGAAAATAAATATTTTTAGATCATCCTGTTTTCTTATCAAAATACTTACAATGTACGAAACATTGTTTGCAACGATCTTTCAACAAACCGTTGATGCTTATGAGGACACATCGTAGCTTTTCCTCTCAAAACTTTTTCATAAATGTACAACCTTTTTTTTTTTTTGTGGTAACTAAGATAATTTGGATTAGTGGGATAAATTTTTTTTACATGTATCTAAGGGGCATACCCCCGATGTACAAAAGAGATATTATCTATTTACATTCATTGGGATCCCCCAGTTAGAACATAAAGAACTATCTTCAGAAATACATTTTGCATTCTTCTTTTGCATAACTTTAATTCGAACTTCATGCCTAGTTGCAATTATGCTGCCAATAGAATTTGAGATACTCTTGAAAATTCAGACATTCCTCTCTATCCATATGTGGTAGACTGTAGCTAAACAAGCAAGTTTACATATATTATTTGACAAGGTCTTTTTGCTAAACTTGCTTGTGGCCCGTTGGATCTCTCCCTCCTAGTCTTTCCTTTGATTTTGAATATTACATAAGTAACATAATGAGCTCCAGATATCATTTGGGAAAGGGCAAGAGAAGAACAAGTGATTTAAGGTCTCATCCCCATAATTACAATGAACACATTTACTGTTATTGACCATTCCCCACTTAGCAATACGATCAAGAGTGTTTAGCCTCCCTCAGACTGCCAACCAAGCTATGAAACTATGCCTTGGAATACAGTTCGAAAACCATATGAGTTTGTGCCAATGAATAATAGGGTGGTGTAACCTTAAAGCTGACCAGGTTACAGTAACAAAGTAGATATTATTACTTGAAATGCTCCAGTTGGACTTGTCAGCTCTCGTATGTCTAGTAAGTAAATAGGGGAATTTGAGCTGATTTCCATGAGGTCCTTTGTAGTTGGGTAGGGCTAGATCCATAATCCTCCAGTGATAATGGCGGATACTTTTGCATTTAGAGGGATATCAGCATTATAAGATAATCTTTTGCCATGTTTAGGAACTAATGGACCAAAGGGGTGCCAATTACTGTACCATAAGGAGATTGAATCACCATTACCTATGGAGTACTTAGAAAGTTGAATGGCTTTACCTCTGAGCTTAAGTAATTTCTTCCAAGTCCATGAACAGTCTTGCAAGGTCTTAATTTGTCAGAAGTCGTTACCTTTCAGGAGTTGTTTTTTGCACCACAAGGTCATAAATGTACAACTTATGTTGTAGTTCAAATAGATGAGTCCATTAAGACAATTTTTATAATCAAAACTTCAAATTGTACAAGATTGTAGAAGGTTCATAGGGATGTGTTGGAAAGCCCCTCAAAAGTACCAGTTATAACAAAGCTTACCGGGCGAAGAACAAAGATTGAGGGGGGCTTGCAATACCTTCGTGTTGTCTAATTGAGGGTAGGTCTTTCATGGCCCTTGGATAAGATTAGAACAAATACGACAGTCATATATCAAATCCTTTCTCCATATTTTTACATCTATATAATCAAATAATATCTTCTCACATATATTGATGGGATTAGAATAAATCTATCAGTCATATCAAATTCAATAATAATGGATCTGATCCAAATTTGCAAGATTCGATCCATATTCCCAAATTTAATCCGTTTTGAAAAATAACTTTTTTGTTAAATTATTATTTCAAAAATATAAAAATATATATTTTTTTCAATATATATACACACACCATAACGATTAAAATACAAACAACAAAATTTGCTACGCTTTTTCCATTGGATTGCTTATTTTATTTTTGTTATTATTTTTTTTAAAATCCTGGTTTAATGATGAAATTGTGGTTGGTTAGGTTATTTTATTTTTTTATTCAAGTAAAATTATTTTAATAAATAATAGAAGTAAATATAAATCAAATTAATTCACTTTAACTAATTTATTAATTTAATTAATATGAAATATATATAATTAAATTATATTTTAAAGAAATATATAATTAAATTATATGTAATATATTTTATTTTTATTGAATTAAATTATTTTTAATAAATAATATAACTAAAATAATTAATTTAATTAATTAAATCAATATGAAATATATTTTATTAATCTCAATTAATTTTTAAAAATTAATAAAATTAAATATTTTATTAAAATAAAAATTAACTAAAGTAAACAAATTTTCATTTTTAAAAAATAGTTTCAATTTTCATTTAAAAAAAAAACGATAATAGAAAACAAAATTAGAAATCATAAACCGTTAAACATAAGTAAAAAAATGGCAGCACTAGCAAATGGGCCTTAATCATTAATATTTTATTTGGTATTAAATGAAAATAAGAATAATTAAAATAATTGCAGAACATAATTTATTTACCCTTTTTAAACATGTGAAGTGTTCAAAAATAATGGGTCGATTTGATCAATTCAGATTCATTAATCATTGAATCCAATGAATCTAAATTCGTTAAGTCATAAATTAAATATGTCAAATCTGATCTAATATTATTAGATGATATCTTGATCAGATTTAAACCAAGTTTTACCAATTGACAAGCTTACATATTAGCTTATACATCGGCTAGTCAACATGCAAGTACACAATACAAATTTATGGGTATGTACGTATCTATTTTCTATTCAATCTTGAGTTTTAGGCTCTATTTGTTCCGTTGTAAAATAAATTATACAACAAAATGTATATATATTCCATGTAAAAGTATTTTGCAAAAAGTTACTTAGTTTAAATTTTCAAGGTTCGGTTCACAATTTACCAAAATAAATATCAAACAAAGAAAAAAAAAATCATTTAACATGCAAAGGCATTAATAGCAAATGTTTTCTAAAGCATGCTTCGTTTGCTTTCTTTAGGAAATAAAACACTGCATAGATCTTCTCGTTGGATCCCCGTTGATCAAATCCATTGCTCTTGAAGCCATCATCAGCTCATCATCTTCCAAGATGAAGACATGGTACAAAGGATAAAGGGGATGAAGCCATCGATGCGCGACCTAATAATCTGGTCGGATGCAGACAGGCTTGCAAATGGAGGAGGGGGGATGAAAAAGTAGTGATTGAAAGAAGAATTGGATCCTATCTACCAAGTTGAGGAAATAGATCAGAGAGGAGGGTGATGGGGAGGAAGGAGGCCCACCAGCTTCCTCCCGATCATGGGAACCAACACCACCATCATGGCCGAAAGCAGCTCGCCACTCTTAAATTTGACATTTTAAGAGTGCAAAGCCAATATAAGTGTACACAGAGAAAGAATGCCAAAAAAAAAAAAAGGTAGAAAATTTTAAAGGGCGCAACAGCATAATAGAGAAATTCCAGTGTGCGACTAAATTAGAGTATGGTAGATCAAATAAAAGAGCTAAGCATATCAAATTTATTGTACCTATTAGATCTGAGAGCAGTGGGGGGCAAAGAAATGGTGGTTGAGCGAAGGAGGCCACCTTCCAAACCCAAGAGATCCACCGCCAAGAAAGGGACCACGGTGAGATGATCGCTGCTAATCCGAAGAAAAAAAAATAGGCGCGATGATGATAAGATGACGATGAGGATGACGAAGAAGAATAATCCAAACAAAAAACAATACCTCACCATCATCACGTGTCATAGTTAAGTCAGTCTTCAACAAACAAGCAAAAACATTTGCTTTATTGTATTTCTCCATACGGGTGAATCACATTTGTCCGTGTTTGAAATGATAAAAAATAAAAAAAAAAATGAGATAAAGTAAAAAAAAATTATGAATTCGTAATACGTGTAATAAAATAAAAAAATTAATGTGTAAAAAGTTTTAAAAAATTTTTAAATTCTTTTTTGTTTTTTTGAAAATGTCAAATGGTACCCATATATCTTTGTACTTCACTATTAATTTCACTGAAGCACCTAAACTTTATATTATTTCCACTTTGCTCCTTGTACACTCAATCAAATTTATTTTACCCCTTCAGTCAATTATCGTTAAAAGAGTACGAGAAAATGAACAAATGATATTTTTCGTCAATAAATTTGACAGAAAAAGATTACATGGGGACGAGTGAATTTTGACAGAAAAAGATTACATGGGGACGAATGAATTGTATAAAAGTAAAGTAAGTTGATTTAAAATATAAGTCTTGTATTGACATAGATTGTAGGTACAGGGTGTTGAGGATAATTTACCTATTACGTATATATATTAGAGACGGGTCACCCACAATAGTATGTGATTTCCTCCTTTCTTTATTTAAATAAAATTTAAATTAAAAAATATTTAATTTCAATAAATAGTAGACATGATAGGTGATTAGATAATTAAATAAATTTCTTTTGAAAGCCCATGTAAGTGTACATAGAGAGAGAAAGAGAGAGAATGCCAAAAATATATATATATATATATATATATATACAGAGAAAAGCAAAGGGTAGAAAATTTTAGAGGGCATAACAGCGTAATAGAGAAATTCCAGTGTGCAACAACATTAGAGTGTGGGAGATCAAATAAAAGAGTTAAGCATATCAAATTGATTGTACCTATTAGATCTGAAAGCAGTGGGGGACAAAGAAATGATGGTTGAGTGAAGGAGGCCCCCCTTCCAAACCCACCGCCAAAAAAAAAGGGACCGCGATGAGATGATTGCTGCTAATCCAAAGAAAAGAATATATGTGATGATGATAAGATGACGAAGAAGAACAATCCAAACAGAAACAATACATCAGCTTTATGAAAAAAAATAAACGTGATGATGATAAGACGACCCTGAGGATAACGATGAAGAACAATCCAAACAAAAACAATACATCACCTTTATCACTTGTGTCATAGTCAAGTCAGTCTTCAACAAACAAGCAAAGACCTGTGCTTTATTGTGGTTCCGTACAGGAGGGAATTACACTTTATGCCCTTAAACTTTACTAGCAATTTCACTTAAACACCTAAACTTTATATTATTTCACTTTGCCCCTTGTACACTTAATCTAGTTTTACTTTACCCTTTTAAATCAGTATATTTTTTTTTACTTTTCAAAACATGAATTTTGTGCGGTGCTTTTGGAAAGATGGTAACCATTGTGACGCTCAATCCCCAAAAAAAAAAAAAAAAAAAAAAAAAAAAAAAAGAAAAAGAAAAATGATTTACAGACTTTTCAAACAAGGCGATGCACAATTGAAGTGCAAAAATCAACAACGAATTTGGAAAAAAAAAAAAAAAAAGCAAAGCTTACAAATCTACCTTTTTTTGAGTGATTTATTTATTATTTGACATTTTAAAGGGTAAAACCATATACGTGTACGCAGAGAGAGAGAGAGAGAGAGAGAGAAAGAGAGAGAGAGGATATACAGAGTAAAAGCAAAAGGTAGATACTTTTCGAGGGCACACAAGCATAACAGAGAGATTCTGGTGTTCGATTACATTATAGTAGGTCAAATAACAGAGGAAAGAATATCAAATTGATTTTACCTATTGGCTCTGACAGAGAGGGAAAAAGATATGATGGGCGGGTGACCGAAGAAGGCCACCTTCTAAACCTTGGAGATCAATGCCGAGGGAGGAGCCGCGATGATTGTTGCTGATCCGAAGAAGAAAAAATATGGCGATGAGAAGATGAGAGCGAGGATGATGAAGAAAAGTAGTCCAAACGAAAACGATTACTGACCTTTTACTAGATGTGTCAGAGTCGAGTCGGTTTCATCCTGAGATAGCGATGGAAACGAACTGAGCCGTACGTAAGTTACTTGAGCTCAGTTCAAAAAAAATTCGGTTCGAGCTCGATTCGTGAGTTAAATAAACTCGAATCGAGCTTAATTTTTGATTCGTTTTGGATTCGAGCTCGAGCTCGAGGTTAGAGAAACTTAGTTCGAAAACTCGCGAGTAGGCTCAGTTAGAATAATATATATATTTTTAATAATATTTTTATTATATTTTTTAAATATATTATATTTTAAATCAAAATAACGTCGTTTTGATTTAATCGAACTATTCGTGAGTTTAACCGAGCCTAAATTCTTCTTTATCGAGTTGAGCTCAAACCTATATAAAAGTTCGAATCAAGCTTGAGCTCGAGCTCAGTATAAAAAACTCGAGCCGACTTTAAACATGTTAAAACTCGGCTCGACTCAGCTCGTTTCCACCCCTACATCTTGAGGATGACAAAGAAAAGTAGACCAAACAAAAACCGTTACGATTGGCTTGTTTGGCGCTCTAAAAATAATGAAAAATATTAAAAAAATTTAAATTTTTTAAGTTTTCTAACATATTTTACACTTCCTTTACTTTGTAAATTTTTTATAAATTTATATATATTTATATATTTTAACAAATTTTTATAAAACCTAATAAATTTTTACAAACTCTAATAATTTTTTTACAAGTTCTAAAAATTTTTAATCATTTTTAATAAATTTTAATGTAAAACCGCTCCAATGGAACTAAAAAAATCGTTTAGATAGTTTCTCTCTAAAAAACAATTTGACACAAAAGTTAAAAATTTTCACTATTCATCTTTGAAACGTAATTTGGTTGCTCCACGGCAAACTCAAACAAATTTTTAAAACCACATTTTTCATTGTATTTCGTCATTTTTTATCGCACCAAATAGATTCTATACATGTCAGAGTCAAATCGTTCTCATTCAAAAATTAAAGACCTTTGCTTTATTAGTTGCACTTGGAATACTAAAAAATAATAATAATAAATAATAAAATTTAAACAAAAGTATAAGCAATTTTTGGAGATTTTTAAAATTTGTTTTAGTGAAATTTGGTGTTCCAAATCGAGCATTATAATTCTGTACATGGATAAATTATATGTTGTACCCCTATAAGGACCTATACTTTAAATTATCCCTACTTTACTTTTATCATGTTTAATCTAGTTCTACTTTCTCTCTTTTATTAGTTATCGTTAAAAAAATATAACAAAAAAAACACGTATTCATCACAAACGATAAATGAGTGGCATTTTTGTGGATAAATTTGACATGAAGGTGTAAATTAGGACGATTATAATGTGTATAGACAAAATAAGACAATTTAAAATAAAAGTTCTTAATTAAGATTGGTATTAAAATACAGAGTAATAAATATAATTTACACAATACATACATATATATATTAGAGGTGACCTATACTTTTTTTTTTTCTTTTGGAAAGTTAGGTGATCTATACTTAGGGAACAGTAGGAATTGGTGAAGCCTTTTTTTCATGATTTTTTTTTTTTTTTTTGTCTTTTTGATTTGTAATATTTTCAAATTCTAAATTGACAAAATACCTCAAAAATTAAATACATATATAAGTGTTAGTTTTAAAAAGTAAGTAAATAATAATTAATTTACCACATTTTCAAATTTAAAAATTTCAACTTCAAAAAATTTTAAATTCAAAAATTCAAATTCAAAATTTTTAAATTTCAAAATTCATTTCTCACGTTTAAATTTAAAAAATACTTAATGTATATTTTTTATTTCATAATTATCCATATTGAGAAAAATAATCCCAAAACTAATTAATGTACATACACGTTAGTTTAAAAAAAAAAAAAAAAAAAAGAACATTTTCTATTTCATAGTTGCCCTTATATTCCTCCTTATGTATATCTATCAAAATATTGTAAATATCAAATAAAATTAAAGGTATTTTATATTTTAGAGTCATTCTTATCCTTTTATATATATATTATTTATAACTGAAAAAACATTTCAGCGTGTGCAATGGCCTCTAACATCTGTATATATTAGAAGTGAGTTGCCCACAATAGTGTGTGATTTCTTCCCTTTCTTATTAAGATGAAATTTAAAGACAACAAAATATTTAAGTTTAATAAATAGTAGACATGATAAGTAATTAGATAATTAAATAAACAGCTAATTACCTTTATATTTTGTACTAAACGTGAAAATTATAAATACCTTTGAAAGTTCAAACACCTATTTTTATATTTCAGCGATATTATTGATTTTTACCTTTAGTAGAAAGGTATAAAAGAAATTATCTTTTAAATAAATTTCTTTAAAAAAATAATTTTAAATTTCTTTGGTACAGGGTTTAACTTTTTTCTTTGTTTTTTTTTTTTTGTTGGGGGGTTACAATAATTTCTCATTAAATTCAAATGAATTTTAGGTTATGTTTGGTGATGATGATTAATGAAAATGAAAAAGGAAAAAAAAAAAAAAGAAAGTAATAATAGAGAAAAGAATTCAAGAAGGAAAATAATAATTTTTTTCTTTTTTAATTTTGAGGAGAAGAAAATATATGAATAAATATATCTATGCTGTTTGATTTAATAAGGAAATAGAGAAAAGCAGGATAAATAGTATAATAAAAAGAGAAAAGAAAAATAGAATTAAGATAACAAGAAAACATACCTCTATTTTTTAAAAAAATTCTCTCTTATTATTTTAGAAAATCAAACATAAAATATTTTTTCTTTTTTTTTTTTTTTTAAATTCTTCTCTCTTTGTGAAGCTTTAAATTTGATTGCATCCCTCTCAGTTAAGTCATCATAAAATTGACATTTGAGAAATCTATTTAATGCCTGGTTCATAACTTGCATAAAGAGGAAATGAAACTCTCAACTAGGGTAATTACACTTTATGTACTGAGATTTGGATTAAAAAAGGTGCATAAATCTTTTCATGATTTATATTAAAGTGATATTTGTTTTGAGATAATGGAAAATAAATTTTAGTGGGATAATTTTTACCCTCTACTACATCAATTTGGATAATGGGAGCAACAATTATTTTAGATTAACAACTACTCCCATATAGGAGTAAATTTTTACTCTAGAGGGAGGTAAATAATGGGAGTAATAGAAAAATTTTAACCTTTCCTCATTACCTCCGCAAAATATTTCTTTACCTCCACATAAAACGTTAAGCAACATTCTCTTACAAATAATTATAATAAATATTATAAAATAATAATTTATTTAATCAAACTAAAATTAATTAATTATTAAAATAATTTATTTTATTTTATGGAAATAATACTATTGAAATATTACTAAAATTATTTATTTTCTCAAATTAAAATTAATGTTTAATAAATAACAATGACTTATTAAAATAATTTATTTTATTAAATGAAAATTCTATCTCATAAATAATAATTTACTACATTATGGCTTGTATTAATATAATTTATTAAAATCAATAATTTATTTAAATAAACTAAAATTATTTGTTTGATTAAATTATTTTATCAAAATAAAAAATAATTTTTAATAAATAACAATTCACTATTAAATTTAATTATTATTGAAATATTAATCTATGATAAATTATTTTTTATAATTAATATTTTTATTTAAAAGTATATATCTTAATAATATATTTTTTTATTAAAATTAATTATTATTAAAATAACAATAATTATAATAATTTATTTTATTAAAATTAAATATTAATTTTTACCCTTGGTCAATTTATCCTCATTCTAAACACAATTAACTTTTACCCTTCAACATTTTTAACATTCCAACTATAATATAATTATTATCAGGTAACATTTACTCTCTCATTCCAAACATAAGTATTATAAACTTGTTATTCCCAGTAACCATTACTAGAATAACAATTACCCCCATAATCTTTCATTACCAAATTTTTTACCCCTACCAAACATGTCCTAAAATGTAAAATTGACAAAATCTATTAAATTTAACTAAATTGAACTCGAGGGTCCTTCCCTAATATTAACTCTTCTTGTGGCAGTTTCATCCCCATGATTCAAATCCATCCAAGTTAGCTCAGAATTTTACAGAAGAATAGCTTCTTCTCTTCCATCCACTATCCAATCATTCATTAGATTGATCTCATCGAATGGAATGTCACTATTTGCTCTCAACTCAAAATTCCATAAGTGCAGATTGTAGTGCAAAAATGTCAAGTCATTCAATCATTGTTGCTCGATGCAATTCCTTCTTTTTGTTAGAAGTTTATCTACCACACGCTTCTTTAGCTGATACTTTGTTGCGCCATCGCATGTCTGACTTAGAATTTGAATAGCCAATTTTTGCAACTCAGGACATTCACCTCCGTAGTGGGACCACCATTGGGCTGGAAGCAAGATTTTTAAATATTAAATTATGGATGGATTGGAATTAGCTAAAGATATGTTAAAAAAAAAAAGGGAGGCATAAGACAAATTTAATCTGAAAAAACACTAGATCATCGATAGAGAGCACTCCCTAGACCAAAAGAGTATTTTCCCTTTCTATACATGTCTACTTAAGAGGGAGATCGTATCGTGAACGTCCTTTTCTTCATTTATACGAACGATGCAACACAGTAGGCCATTGGCAACCTCTGCATCAATAAAGAAATCACTTAAGTAAAAAAGGCTTGAATTTAGAAAATAATCTACTGAATAGAGCGGGCTACGAAGATGATTGTTCCATACATCATCAATAGCCGTCCAAACTAGCATGTAGTACTTTTTCATTTTAAATTCATCTCTTATTGTTTCTTTAGCCCAATCAATAGTTTCGTATATATAACCTAGTAGTGATTTATCGCCCTTGTCAATCAGATGCAAAACTTGCACCAGCAAAATAGTTGCCTTCAAACCACTAGCAGCTCCAGTCCAAAAAAAGTAATCTATCATCAAATCAACTACTGCTTTCCCCTTTCTGCCAGAGGCCCATATTGAAGTGTTCCACTTAGGTGAAACAAACATTAGCTGTAAGTTCCCCAGTTCAGATATAATATTTTCTAAAGTCAATAAATGAATTGTTGCCCTAATCTTAGAGGGCTTAACAAGGTCAGGGATAGAAGTATGATTTCTCATAAGCTTCAAAATTGTGCAACAGTTATACATGAATTTTGTAAAACTTTTAGCCTTCTCCACTATCTCTTTAATAAAATCCATCATCCCCACTCTCTCTAACATGAGTTCCAAGCAATGAGATCGCCAATTTCCTCGCTCAAATTTTCTCGTTTATGGTCAAGGAAATTGTTTCTCATTAGGTCCTTCACGTTTGTAGGACTGCCTCACAAGGTGATACATCTTCCCTTATGCCTCCTAAGTGGCATTTAAAGCGGGTGACTCCACTTACAATTTTACCTCAGTAATTGCATTTGATTCTCCTTCTATGGTCATCAACAACTACACCGTGATCATGAATATTTAAGGAAACTTCATTTGTTGCCATTTTTTTGATTAAAATGATATAAGCCTTTCAAATCTATGATATACAAATCTGCTGCACCAATTACTCAAGCTCTTTCCACACTTTTCTATAACTATTGACTACACATTGAGTAATCACATTAATCGCAGAACCCCATAAAGATGAAGGTAATTTCTCAACCTGGTCATGAATCATCAAAGGTAGATAATTTTAGAGGGCACAACAACAGAACAGAGAGATTTCGATGTTCAATTACTTTAGAGTTAGTAGATCAAATAACAGAGCAAATCATACCAAATTGATTTTACCTATTGGCTCTGAGAGAGAGGAAAAAAGAAATGACGGTCGGGCGTTCGAAGAAGGCCACCTTCTAGACCCCAAAGATGCGCTGCTGAGGGAAGGGCCTCGATGATTGTTGCGGATCCAAAGAAGAAAAAAATATGGCACTGATAAAATGGTAATGAGGATGATGAAGAAGAGTAATCCAAACAAAAATGGTTCCACACCTTTACTATGTGTCAGAGTCAAGTCAATCTTCATCTAAAAAGCAAAGACCTTTACTTTATTGTATTTTTATATATGGGTAAACTACATGTTATACCCCTATAAGGACCGATACTCTAAATCGTTCCCACTTTGTCCTAGTTATATTTAATCTAGTTCCACTTCCCCCCTTTTATTAGTTATCGTTAAAAACATGCAATGAAAAATGTCACGTGTCTATCACACACAATTGACACATTGCATCTTTTGTCAATGAATTTGACATTAGGGGGCAAATTAGGATGATTGAAATATGCAAAAACAAAATAAGACGATTTAAAGTATAGATACTAAACTAGATTGGTAGTAAAACACACGAGTGGTAAGTGTAATTTACACAATACATGCATATATATAAAATCGAGGTGGGTCGCCCACAATAGTGTGTGAATTCTTCCATTCCTTATTTAGATAAAATTTAAAGCAAAGCAAAATATTTAATTTTAATTAAAAGTAGATAATAGTAATTAATTAGATAATTAAATAAAGATTTAATTGCCTTTATACCTCCATACTAAATGTGAAAATTATTAATATCCTAAAACTTTAAAAACCTACCTTTATACCTCTTATACTTCAAACTAAAGTGAAGTAGTGAACGCTGTTAAAAATATTCACTATTGTAGTTAAAAATTAGAAAATATCAGACAATGGTCGCATTCAACAACACTTTTGCTGGTGTGATCTAGAAGTTTGTAACAACCACTCATGCATTGCACCTCCTTTCATTATTAACCTTCATTTTTCTTTCTCTTGCTTTTTTTGATAAATATAATGATTTTGTATCATTCAATCCAAATGAAGTTTAAAGTGTGTTTCCCTTGGAGAGATTGGGCCCAAAAAAAAAAAAAAAAAGAAAAAAAAAAGAGCAAGTGATAATGGAAAATTAAGAAAATGTGGAAAAAAATAAATATTTTTTCATGTTTAGTTTTGCAGATAAAGAGAAGTAAAATAAGATTAAAATAAATATCTCTCGTTTTATTTCATGAGAAAATATAGAAAAAGTAGGACAAACAATGTAGTAAACAGAGAATATAAATAGAAGAAAAGTAGAAAATATGCCTCAATTTTTTCATGTTCTCTCTCTTACTAATTTAAAAAATCAAACATCAAGTTCTAATATAAGGTTATAATATATCCCCAGTCAATGAAATCAGTCTCCCAAACTAGTATAAAATCTTAATAGGTCTATCAATATTGCCAACTGGTTTTGAATTGGATGTCTTAACATAGTGCTAGAGTTGAATTTTGGAAGGACTACTTGTCCCGCCCCCCCACCCTCAGGGGGGTTTCAATTTCTCGATTGTGCACTCTTGTGCTTAGTGCACTTTCTGTCTCTTAACTTGAAGTGAGGGTGAGGTTATGTTGAACCATATTCCACATCGACAAAATTAAGTATCCCAAACCAATATAAGATCATAACAGGCCACTCCACTCATTACCAATTGATTTTAAGTTGATGCTTCAACATATAAAATTAAAAGAAGAAATAACTTTTCATTCTTCTCTCTCTATCTATCTATATCTTCATAAAGCTTTAAATTTGACAGCATTCCTTGTGGCTCCAAATAAATACCTACTTCTTACCAATCAAATTGCCATAAAAAGTGAGACTCAAGAAATCCATTTAGTTTATGGTCTATAACTCAGAGTAAGGATGAAAGGTACCATCAATAATCATGATTAACTGTTATTTCAAGAGAAATATTCCTCTCATTAGCACGCGTAAATTTGGTTCTAAAACAAAAATTCCCATTGCGATGCCCAACTGAAGTGCAAAAATCAACAAAGAATTAGGTAAAAGCTTACACGTTTACAAACCTACCTATGATTTGAATGGTTATTTACTATTTAACGTTTTACGAGTGCAAAACCCATGTATATTACCCGCACACAGATAGAATACAAAAATACATAAAAGGAAAAGTAGAAGGTAGATAATTTTGGAGTGGCACAACAGCATAACAGAGAAATTCCAGAGTGCGATTAAATTAAATTTACCTCTTTGTCTCTGAGGGACAAAAACAGCGCGCTAGCGAAGGAAGGCCACCGTTCCAACCCTGGGGCTCCGCCGCCGGGGGCGAGGCTTGCCATCAAATGGAGTGGGGAAAGGATTGGGCATGAGAACCTGTTCACTGTAGCGGTTGATATTTGTACTTTTTGTATGGTGACGACGGCGACAATATGACGATGATGAGGAATAACAATCCAAACAAAAACGATCATTCCTCACCTTTACTACCATCTCTGCGTCGGAGTCGAGGCTTGTCTCGATTGAGTCAAAGCAAAAACCCCTGTTGCTTCTACGTTGCCAAAGTTTGAGAGATAAAAACCCTTTCTTATTTTTCGGTTTTTATGGTTTTTTTGCCAAAATTTTGATTATATTTTTTTTTCAATAGTTCCTATCCATGTCATTCATATTTCATCTATCAGTGATTTTGCTTTTATTTTTGAGTTTTTTATTTTAATATGAACCAGGTGCTTAGACAATAAGATAAGTCGCACTAATTTCTTATAAAGTTTTTTAAAGAATTAAACAATATTTTTTTTTTTTTTGTGAGCTTACTATAAACTTCCTTGTTTATGAATTTTCTTAAACAAATTTTCAATGTCATTCATAACAACTAAAAAAATGCACAGAATATTACTAAAATTATAAAATAAGCAAAGTTATTTAAGATTTGCTTAAGTTTGACTCTATCATAAGTTTGCTCAAGGTCAAACTCAAGAAATTGGAAATTAAACTTAAACCAGAACTTAAACTGGTTATATTATTGAACTTTAATAAATTAATATTTAATTAATATAGTATAAAATATCAAATAATTGGTATACAACTTGAGATCAAGTCGATTAAAGTATTGTTAAAGTTTAACTCGAAATATCAAATTAAATTTGAATAATTTTTTTAAATTTGTTAAGTTTAACAAGTCTAATTCAAATACCTCAATTTTGTTCCATTTATTTATAATTCTAAATTTAACTAATATCAAATTTTTTTTATGAAATAATTAAAATTTTCTTACTTAAAATGTAAATAATTAAGTTATCTACAAGTCATAGAATTGTATATAAGAATATTTTGGTTATCTCATATTAAATTTATTTGATACTAACGAAACTCTGAATAATTTTCAATATCTTTATATCACTCGTAATTTGTTAAATTAAAGAAACTTAAAAACAAGGAATGTTATAATAATTTTTTAAATATGAAAGATGTTGTCTAAGTTTTAAAGAAGCCTTAAAAATATCAGTATAATTTACCTAAGAAATATTTAAAAATAAAAAACTAAAATTTGAGTAAACAAAAAAAATAAAATCATTAGAAAAAAAAAATACTAAGATAACTTATTTTGTATCGTCCAATGGAGCATGTAAATATTAAAGGAACCACATAGTTAGTATCCTTCTCCATCAAACTTAATAAATTTATAATTTATTAATTACAAGGGTGTTTACCAATCAAATCGTCATAAAATTTGAGATTTGAAAAATCTATTTGTTGCTTGGTTCAAAACTTGCATAAAGAGGCTTTCGGAAGGCAGCGGAACTAACAATGTGAATCAAATGAGGGGCTTCAAATTGGGCCATCATCACTGGGCCTGATTAAGCCATCTTCGACAAGGTCGGTTAAACAATAATGGCAGATTATCGCAAACAAAAGGAAATGATTTAAATTGGGCTGTAAAAGTGGCCTAGGAAAGAGAGCCCAGTTCATAATAGAAGCCCAATGTACTAAGCCAGCATGCCAACTCATCGATCCAGGAAGAATCCTTCCTGGTCTGTGAAGTGTCAGAATTGTTAGAGATGGTATAAATACATGCTGATGTAATAGAATAGGGTATGTAATGAAAAATCCTTAGGAGAGATGAACGACCTCGCTTTGGCTCATTTTCCTTACTGTTCTCCATTTTCTTTCTTCCCAAACGCTATCACAATAGGTAAATTTAAGAGAAATACTTAAAAAGACTACTGCAAAAGACCACCGCATTATCCCATTTAACAATTACCATCAATAACTTTAATTGATTTATTCATTAATTTGGATTAACAAAAGAGAAGATGATCAAAAATTATTTTGAGCTTCGACAAATACTTGAATGCTTATTATATTTTCAATAGAAATTTTACTTTAGACTAAAAATATATGGCTTCTTCTACTTTAAATTTCAACACACAAATTTAATAAATTCAAACAATTTTATACTCTAATTTCAATCAAAATTATTTGCTGACTTCTAGAATAAAAGGAGATCATATATTTTTTAAGTCAAACCACAACAGATGCACAAAATTTAAATGGCCCTTTCAATTTGTAAGGGCTTGTCCCATGAATTTTTTCAAAGCTATTCTCTTATATTTATTTTTTCAACCTCCCCCACGCATCAAATCCTGAATTACATGCATGACAGTAGTCAGCCTTTTTAGAGCATTTTCAAGTAGGCTTTAAAACCAGAGAGGACAAAAAATGGCAATAAAGTGGCCAGAATTTGCCATTTGGAGGCAGTGAAATTCAGCTTATTCACCCAAATAATAATAATAATAATAATAAAGGCAATTCTCCCTGTTAAAATTTGCACATTGTTGAGATACGAATCCTATGGGGTTCTATCTACAGAGTTCAAAGAAGATCATCAATATGCAAAAATCCAAACAAACCTGAAAGTACAAAACACAAGATTTTGAAGTAGCAAGGAAGCAGTCATTGGACAGAATTTTCGATTACTGCCTCATTGGAAACCGATTCCAGCTTGGCTTCAAGCCGGAGCCGTTTCTGGAAAACTTGTTCCTCAGAATCATTATCATCCGTAGCTTTACGCTTTGATGACAATCGGTTTCTGACTCAGCGGGATGAGAGGGCGAGGCATCATCGGCTGTTGGGGGAGATGAAGGCTGCAGTTCAGAAATTCCTCGTGAACTTTTCGGCCACGACATGCTTTGAAGCGAGACCAAGGAACTGCCAGCTTTCTGCTGCTCCCCCCAAGATCTTTTGCAAATATCTCGCGTGTTCCTCTATACGCAACTGGAGGGCCCTTTGAATCTATGTAGATTCAAAATAGAAAGAAATGATATCAGATCACTCCAAGAATTTAATTGGAGCTAGACTCCACCTTTGGATGGGAACTCGAGGGCTCTTCCTCCACATTGACTCTTCTTGAGGCAGTTTCATCCCTTCGATTCAGTTCCATCCAAGCTGATTCAAAATTTTGCAGATCAGCTCCTTCTGTTTCATCCACTACCCAATCGTTCATTGAATCGACATCGTCGAAAGGAATGTCACTGCTTGATCGCAACTCAAAATTCCGCAAATGGAGATTGTAGTGCAGAAACGTCAAGTCATTCAACCGTTGTTGCTCGATGCAATTCCTTCCCTTTGTCAAAAGCTTCTCAACCACACTTCTCTTGAAACGATACTTTGTCGCGCCATCACAAGTCTGACTTAAAATCCGAATGGCTAGTTTTTGCAACTCAGGACATTCACTTCCATATTTGGACCACCATTGGGCTGCAGAATATTCAACAGTGGGTAAGATTTTTAAATATTAGATTATGAATAGATTGGAATCAGCTGAAAATACATTAAAAAATAAATAAATAAGAGGGCATAAGACAAATTTGACCTGGAGAAATACTTGACCGCCGACGGAGAGCACTCCCTAGACCAAAAGAACCCTTCCCGTCTCTGTACATATCCACTTGGAGGGAGACAGTATCCTGCATGTCCTTTCCTTCTGTCATGCGGACGATGCAACATAATAGGCCGCTGGCAACCTCGGCATCAGGGAAGAAATCGCTCGAGTAAAAAAGACTCGGATTTAGAAAATAACCTGCCGAATGAAGCGGGTTATGAAGATGATTGTTCCATATATCATCAATAGCTGTCCAAACTGGCAGGTAATTGGACTTCTTTCCCTTAAATTCATCTTTAATTGTTTCCTTAGCCTGATCAATAGTTTCGTATATATAACCAAGCTGTGGTTTATCGCTCTCATGAATCAAATGCAAGACTCGCACCAACGGAATAGTTGCCTTCAGAACACCAGTGGCCCCAGTCCAAAAAGAGCGATCTGCTACCAAATCAGCTACTGCTTTCCCCTCCCTACTAGAAGCCCAGATTGAAGTGTTCCACTCTGATGAAACAAACATTAGCTCTAAGTTATTCTGTTCTGATACAATATTCTCTAAAGTCAAGAAGGACATTGCTGCCGTGATCTTGGAAGGGCTAACAAGGTCAGGGACAGAAGTATGATTTCTCATAAGCTTCAGAACCGTGCTGCGGTTATAAATGAATTTCGTAATTGTTTTGGCCTTCTCCATTATCTCTTTAATGAAATCCATATTTCCCACTCTTTCTAACATGAGTTCCAAGCAATGAGATGCACTGACTGTCCAGAAAATTGTCCTGTATTTCTCCATTAATTGCTTGCCCACAGCTTCCATACAGGCTGATGTAGAATATGTGATAATTTGAACAACGTCATCAACCCCAACCTCTTCGATTACTTCGTCTAATAGCTGCTGTAAGGCAGTAATATTTCCAAAAGTAGTTGAAATATCTAATGACCTCAGATAAATAGGTCCTTGTGGACAAACAACCAGAATGTTTATAAGATTCCGGCCCATTCCATCAATCCATCCATCCAATAAGATGCTACAACCCGTGTTTGCCCATGAATTTCTAATTTCTTTCACATACTCTTGCATCTGTTTCACTTCATCCTCAAGGATCCACCCTTTCAAATCCTGACAACTGGGGATCCTAAACCTAGTCTGACTGCAACCAAAGGCAGCATTCATCATTTTCTGGAAGCTAAGAGAATTGGCAGCAGTGAAATCAAGGCCCGTTTCGTAAAAGAATCTTCCAATGCATTTCTGAGCTTGCGCTGATGCTGAATCTTCCATAGTATTGACAGCTACTTGTGAGAACATTCTTTTCTTGGGAATTGAAGCCAATTTTGTCGCACTATTTTTTGATACAGAGGTCACATTTGTATGCTTTTTACCACCAGACCTAGCAGACTGAATCATATCCGAATTACGATCCTCGATGACAGTGGAGTGAGGAGACCAATTCCTCTTCAAAGGAAGATTTGGTTGGTAAAGCTCACCAACTTCCTTGCTTAAATTTCCTCTTTTATGTTTAAGAAAATTGTTTCTCATTAAGTCCTTCACGTTTGTAGGAACTGTCTCACAAGGTAATACATCTCCCCTTATGCCTCCTAAGTGGCATTTAAGGCGGGTGACTCCACTTACTACTTTACCGCAGTAATTGCATTTGATTCTCCTTCTACGGTCATCAACAATTATACCATGATCATGAATATTTATGGCAACTTCATTTGTGGCCATTTTCTTGATTAAATGAATATAGGGCCTTCAAATCAATGATATACAAATCTGTTGCACCAAGTGCTCAAGTTATTTCCACTCCTTTTCTGTAATTATTAACTACACATTGAGTAATCACATTAATCGCAAAACCACATAAGATGAAGATAATCTCTCAACCTGGTCATTAAATCATCAAATGCCCATGTTAGTGAAGCAATTCTATCAAACTAGGACTGCAAAAAAAAATGTGACTCTAGAAGCTTGATTGAAAAATTAAAACGACGCAAAAAAGCAATGACTTCCACCGTGGGAACAGAGATAGAAAGTGAAAAAATTCTAACAAAGGCTCGTCCTAATATAAATGCCCTCCAACTCAAATATAATATCTCGGTGAAGATACAAATGTGTAGCAACAATAATCAATGGCATAAAATGTACAAAATGTGTAGCAACACTAATCAATGGCATAAAATGCAACCACACATGCACTGTTCTCATCACATAACAGTTTTGATTTGATTTGATTTATCCAAAATCCTATAATCTTTGCCTAAAACAAAATTTCATATGCCAAAATCCGAGCATTTAAAATTGCAAACAAGGAAGTATAAAATAGTAGGCCATCATAAATGTCGAACAAAAAGGAAACCAGCAGATATCATATTGAGGTGATAATAGCCTGCGATTTCCACCATAGATATAAACAATAAATGCAAATAAATATTTGTATATCATCTTGTTTTCTTATCAAATGTCACTAATATACTTATAATAATCCAAGAAACATTGTTTGAAATGATCTTTCAATAAACTGTTGATGCTTGAAAACACACTGTAGTTTTTCCTCTCAAAACTTTTCCATAAATGCACAACTTATGTTTTAGTTCAAATAAAAGAGTCCATCAAGACAATTTTTACAATCAAAACTTCAATTTGTACAAGATTGTTGAAGGATTATAGGGATGTGTTGGAAAACACCCTCAAAAGCACCAAAGACAATAAGGGTGACTAGGTGAAGAACAAGGATTAAGGGGGGCTGCAGTACAGCCATATAAAATCCTTTCTCTGTATATTATTTACATTTATATAATCAAATAATCTCTTCTCACACATAGGGATGGGATTAGGACAAATCTGACAGTCATGTCAAATCCTTTCATCTTATATTATTTGCAAATATATAGACAAATAATCTCCTCACATATTTTCCATTTTTCAGATAAGAAAAAAAATTGAAGTCAAGACTTGAACCAAACCCTAGATTCTTTACATTTATGTAATGAGATAATCTCTTCTCACACGTGCTGAAAAAAAATCTGAACATTTTTTCTATTAAATGCCAAGGAAGAAGGAGAAAGTGACATATGCTGAGATGGGTAAAGAATTTGATATGACTGTTAGATTTGTATTAATCTTATCCAAGGGTCAAGAAAGTCCCACCATTAATTAGACAACAAGAAAGGCACCACAGCCCCCTTAATCCAACAAACAATGCAATTCAACCAGGTTAGAGATTTAATGTGATTAACAGATCAATGATCTAAAACTCAATATAGGGACTGATGATACTCAAATTAGATTATACCTTCTAATTGGTAATGGTTCTTCTGATCTATTTGGGTTGATAAGATTGATATCTAATTGCATTAGGTTTATCTAAGATAAGAATAAGGTCCCGGTAATCTCTAAATAAGATAATCAACTTCACTTCTCCTTGTGGAATTGGCCCAAAGCCTACTAGAAATCACACCGAGTTTAGGGTCAAGGCAAAATTAGCCACCAAGTCACAAGACGCCTAAGTAACACAAAGTGTGTCGAACCACTTAAGATGCCTAGCTTTGCCACGTAGCATAGACAAGTAAAGTTGTCCGAGGGACATTCTTGACACTTGGCCCATGCAGCAGTTAAGAAATGAATTCATTCATCAACTCTAAGAGCCTGTAGCACATATTGAGTACTTGATGGATCCCTATGTTCATCCATATTCATCGAAACTGAAACATCTCCAGCAAGGATTTTTTTTTTTTGGGGGGGGGGGGGGGGGTGTCCAATTATAGTTAGTTTTTTTATGGTCAAAAAGCTTTTGAAATCTCACTAAGGCTCTGCGAAATTCAGTTTTAAAACAACATTGCCATTATGACACCCAACTGAAATGAAAAAAAATCAACAAAGAATTTGCTTGGAAAAACTTATAAACCTACTTATGTTTTGATGGTTTATTTACAATTTTACATTTTAAAAGTGCAAAGCACATATGAGTATACACATAGAGAGAATGCAAAAAACATACTGAGAAAAGTAAAAGGTAGAAAATTTTAGAGGCACAACAGCATAATAGAGAAATTCCAGTGTTGGTAGATCAAGTAAAAGAGCTAAGCATATCAAATTGATTTTACCTTCAGTGCACTGTCATGATCACATATTAATATTAGCTCGATTTTCTTTAAGGCTTGAAGGCGAATTAAGATCTGAGAGTGGGGGATAGAGCAATGGTGGTTGAGCGAAGGAGGCCACCTTCCAAAACCTAGAGATCCACCACCGAGAAAGGGACCATGATGATTGCTGCTAATCCAAAGAAAAAAAAAATAAATGTGATGATGCTAAGATGACGATGAGGATGATGAAGAAGAACAATCCAAACAAAAACAATACCTCAACTTTATCACACGTGTCATAGACTCATAGTCAAGTCAGTCTTCAACTAACAAGCAAAGACCTTTGCTTTATTGTATTTCTGTATACGGGTAAATTACACTTTATATCCCTGTACTTTACTAACAATTTCACTTAAAGACCTAAACTTTAAGTCGTTTCCAATTTGCCCCTTGTACATTTAATCTAGTTCCACTTCACCCCTTCGATCAGTTATCATTAAAAGGTGCCAAGAAATGAACACACAACATTTTTCATCAACAAATTTGACAGAAGGGGGCAACATGGGACAATTGAAATGTACAAAGACAAAGTAGAATGATTTAAAGTACACGTCGAGATAGATAGGTGGTAAAGTACAAGAGTATAAAGGGTAATTTACCCAGTACGTCCATAAATATGTATATTAGAGCTGGCCCACAATAGTGTGTGATTTCTTCCCTTCCTTTGTAGATAAAATTTAAAGGAAAACAAAATATTTAATTTTAATAAATAATAGATATGGTAGGTAATTAGATAATTAAATAAATTACTTTTAATAAATAAAAAAAATAATCACTTTAATAGATAATGGGTTGTAACGGGTGGTGAAGGAATTATTAGTCAAAAGATAATTAAGGAAACTAAAACACTGAGAAGCTTTCAATTTAAGAACAAGAAGGTGATGGGGAGAGGCCTACTGGCTTTCTCCCGAGTCCCGATCATGGGTACCAACACCACCGTCATAGGAAGGAGCGTCTCTCCACTCTTAAATTAGTGTATTTTTTCCTTCTGAAAACATGAATTTTGCGCGGTGCTTCTGGAATGATGGTAAATATTGCGACTCTCAATCAAAAAACAAATGATTTACAGATTTTTCGAACAACATTGCCACGGCGATGCACAAATGAAGTGCAAAAATCAACAACGGATACGGAAAAAAAGCTTATAAATCTACTTTTTTTTTTTTAGTGGTTTATTGATTGTTTCACATTTTAAGTGGGGCAAAACCATATACAGAGTCAAAGCAAAAGGCAGATAATTTTAGAGGGCACAACAGCATAACAGAGAGATTCCGGTGTTCGATCACATTAGGGTTAGTAGATCAAATAACAGCGCAAAGCATATCAAATTGATTTTACCTATTGGCTCTGGAAGAGATGGAAACATAAATGATGGGTGGGTGAGCGAAGAAGTCCACCTTCTAAACCCTAGATATCCGCCACCAAGGGAAGGGCCGCGATGATTGTTGCTGATCCAAAGAAGGAAAAATATGGCGATGATAAGATGAAAATGAGGATGATGAAGAAAACTTAAAAGTAGTCCCAACAAAAACGGTTACTCACCTTTACCATATGTGTCAGAGTCAAGTCGGTCTCCATCTAAAAAGCAAAGACCTCAGCTTTTGTTGTATCTGTACATGGGTAAATTACAGGTTGTACTCCTGTAACGGCTTGTAATTTAGACTTTAGAGTGTGTTTAGTTTGTTAAAATTCGTTGAAAAATTTTTAAAATTTTTCAAAGTTATTTATTTTTATGTTATTTGGTGTATTTAGAATTGTATATAAGTGTATAAAATAAAATTGTAAAAGTAAATATCTCATAATTCGTGCAGTGAGTAAGAATTTAAATTTTACTGTCTCGTAATTCATGTTTATAGATATTCATAAAATTTTATTTTATTCTGTGTAACTTCAAACGGGGCCAATTGTACGAATTACGAACCTATAAATTATTTTATTTTATTTCATTTTTTATCAGTTTAAACGCACACTTAAACAATCTCTATTTTGTCCCACACCCAATTATAGGGTCCATTTGGTATATTAAAAATAGTAAAAAATTTAGAAAATTTTTAAAAATCTCTAAAATTTTTTTATTTCACTGTACAAATTATGAATTTACAAATTATCTTATTTTTTATAATTCCAAATGCTCCCATAATTTAATTTCGCTCCCCCTATTTTATTACTTGTCCTTAAAAAATAAATTTCACAAAAAACGTTACATATTCATCACACATAATGGATACATATTTTTTTTTGTCAATAAATTTGACATGAGGGAAAATTAGAACAATTAAAATATATAAAAATAAAATAAAACGATTTAAACTATAGGTCTTGAATTGAGATTGATAGCAAAATACACAAGTAGTAAAAATATAATTGATACAATACATATATATGTATATATATATTAGAGTTGATTCACACACAATAGTGTGTGATTTCTTTCCTTTCTTAATTAGATGAAATTTAAAGCAGAACAAAATATTTAATTTTAATAGACAGTATAATGGTAAATAATTAGATAATTAAATAAAAGATTAATTTCCATTTATTCCACACTAAACGTTGAAATTATTAATATTTTTAAAATTTTAAAAATTTTCATATGTACTCCTTATACTTAAAACTAAAATGAAGTATTGAATGTTGTTAAATTTTTAAGTGAAAAAATATAAATTTCTATTAAAAGTCAAATAAAATTAAAAAATATACGTGTAGAAAATAGAAATATATAAGAAGTATAAGAGTATATTTTAAAATTATTAATAACTAAAATAGTTATCTTTAACCAAATTTTGAACATTTTCCCATTAATCTAAGGTACAAAAGGTATAAAAGTGAGCCTTTAAGGTTACGAGGTGTTACTGATATTTACCTTTAGTGCATAAGTATAAAAGTAATTACCTCTTAAGTAAATTTCTTTAATTGGGCTATGAGAGTGGCCTCTGGAAGGAAAGCCCAATATATTAAGCCATCATCACTGGGCTCCCAACTCATCCATCTGAAAGGTATCTTTGTATTAGAATTGTTAGTGGAATTGTTAGACATAGCATAAATATATGTTGATGCAATAAAATAGAGTATGTAATAAAAAAATCTAGAGAAATCGTTTCTCAAGGGCTAAACCACCTCGAATTGGTTATATTTTTTTTTTTATCGTTCTCTATTTTCTTCCTTCTTCTTTCCGGAACACTATCATAATAAGTAAATTTAAGTGAAATATCTAAAGGTTGATATTTTATATCATTTAATAATTACCATCAATAATTTTAGTTGACTTATTCTTTGATTTAGAGTAATGAAAGAGAGAATGATCAAAAGTTATTTTAACACGGTGAGTTTCAACAAATACTAAATCGTTTATTACAATTTAAAAAAAAAAATTGATTTGGACTAAAAATATATCTCCCTCTAGCTTAACATTCAATTATAAATCTCTCTCTACTTTAAAACTCAACACACAAATTTAATAAATTCAATCAATTTGACACTTTAATTTAAATCACAATTATTTCTTAACTTCTAAATTAAGGGCCCGTTTGGTTGGCCAACTTTTGGCCAAAAAGTACAATAAAAATAGAAAAATGTGACATAAAGGTGATAGATGTTAAAATTTTATTGAAAGAAAGTACAAAAAGTAGTTAAAGTATGATGACTTTTGATATGTTTTGGTCGACCAAACAGACCCTAAAAATAGATCATCCATATTAGTAAGTAGTAGTGACGCACAAATTTTTATGAAACTAATTTTCATGTATTTTTAACTCAAAACAGCAAAAGATGCTCAAATTTTGAATAGCCCCTTCAATTTGTAAGGGCTTGTCCCTTACCTTTCTTCGAAAACTATTTTTCAACCTCCCCCACGCATCAAATCCCGAATTGCATGCATGACAAAAGACAGCCTTTTTAGAGCATTTTCAAGTAGGCCTCGAAACGCAGAAAGGACAGAAAATGGCAATAAAGTGGCCAGAATTTGCAATTTGGAAGCAATGAAATTCAGCTTATTCACTTAAAAAAAAAAAAAAAGCAAAAAGAAATGCAATTCCCATTGTTAAAATTTGCATATTGTCAAGATACAAATCCTATTGGTTCTATCAACAAGTTCAAAGAAGATCATCAATATAGAAAAATCCACACAAACCCGGAAATCCAAAACACAAGATTTAAATTAGCAAGGAAGCAGTCATTGGACAGAATTTTCGATTACTGCCTCGTTGGAAACCGATTCGGGCTTGGCTTCAAGCCGGAGCCGTTTCTGGAAAACCTGTTGCTCAGAATCATTATTATCTGTAGCTTTATGCTTTGATGACAGAGGTGGAGATGAATCGGTCTTTGACTCAGCAGGCTGGGAGGGCGAGGCGTCATCGGCTGCTGGGGGAGATGAAGGCGGCTGCAGTTCAGAAACTCCTCGTGGACTTCTCGGCCGCGACATGCTTTGAAGGGAGACCGAGTAACTGCCAGCTTTCTGCTGCTCCTCCAAGATCTTTTGCAAATACCTCGCGTGTTCCTCTATGCGCAACTGAAGGGCCCTTTGAACCTATCGATTCAAATTAGAAAGAAACATAAATTCTCAAAAATACAGCAAAATATACCAAAATAATAATTTGTTTAATTATATTATTGTCAAGCATCTGCAAATTTAGGTTGATTTTAATCAATACTTCTAAACGTTTCTAGACATTTTAATATTTTTGTACCGCTCTCGAAATGTTTCCGAATCGTTTCCATTTTCATGCTAACCAAAACAAGCTACCAAAACGAAATTTTAATCATTGGATATAGGTCAACTGATGATCATGATTTGGTGTGTTGGGATTGCATTTACTAAACAAATAAATAAATAGCTCCAAGTAAAATGGGTAAAGAAACCAAGGATGCATGCCATGACAATAAATTGCTGACCCCCGCAATTCCCCCCCCTCCCCCCTTCTATCTCTGAACTAGCTGAGCATTCAATGCACAAAGTAGTAAAGTGGAAACCATACCTCAAGTTGTTCGTGTAGCTGTTTCTGAACTTCCATTTGCATGCGCAGAGCCTCAGTAAATGGAATGCCCCTGCAATGAGGGATATAAAAGAACATTTACGAATTGTATGAAAAAGGAAATAAGAAAACAAAAAATGAAATTATACTGCAAGTAGAAACAATCTTGACCCTTTTCTACTTCCATCGCTTTCATTACTACTTGAAGCTGCCCTTTTCTCTTCAGTGCCAGAAGCCTTCTTGTCTAAAAGCAAGACATTCGAAACTCATGTATCACTACCCATTCTAATGAACTAAAAGCAGCAAAAGATCATATTCCAAGAATTGAAAAATAAATAGAACATGAAAGCATCACTAAATCCTAACAGTGAAAGTAAAAACAAACCAATGAACTGAGAGTGCTGCTTATACATAGGGGCATTGGCATTGAATGATTTGGGTATATGTCCATTGCAATAGCAACAGCAGCATGCAAGGAGAGAGAGCCATGAGTTCTCACAAAAGACAAGGCTAGGTTGAAGGGGTATTTCAGAAGCTGAAACTAGTTACCACATCAAACACTTTCAAAGTGGAAATGGTTTCAGATGGATAACATTGAAGAATCAATAGATGAATGATATCAACTTTTTTGGTAGAACTACAACATGATGATGACCATAAACAGAAGCTTCCCATGCATTTTTCTCACCTTCTTTTCTATCCTGCATATACTTGGCAAGTCTGTATTTCTGCATAAGATATCCGTGAAACCTTAGGTTAAACAAGATGGCAACTATTTCAGTTTTGACATCTGTGAATAAATAAATTTCGAACAGTACCTGTAAGTGACTTTTCACATGATAGATGGTCAAACCTTCAACATTCATAAGCTTCAATACACCCTTCGGAGTTGCCTCTATGCGTTGAAGTAAAAAAAGGTGAGACTCACAAAACAGAAAAATGTAATGAATATTTTCACATTTTTCAGTCAACCTGATTAGTGGTATTACTGTGTGCAATGGAATACAGTGAACTCTCTACAGTTATCAGTAGAGGGAAGGAGTTGGAATGTAATGCCTATTCCATGTCTCATTCTCGTTCCCTCTCGGTCACTCCCAAATTTTTCTTCCCTCATAGAATAAGGGAGGGAAAAACAAAGACAGAGTAAATGGTTGCTGCAGCTAACAATTACTACCCAAACCACTCCCACCACCATACAACACCTTCGCCGTTCTCATTCACCATTACCCCCACCACCAGATACCACCACCTAAACTATCATCATTACCACCACACTCTATGCCGCCGCCACCACCACTATTTACCACCTCAATTGCCTATGGTCATATACACCATCGTTGTTGCCGCTGCTGCCACCACTTTCTACCACCCCAAACACCTTCACCCCCAAGTCACTTCTGACAAACATTACCACCAACAACCATCTCCTCCTCCATTGCCACAATCTCATGCATGTCAGTACTGCAATTTACTACCTCCACTGCCACTGCCATTTATATTCACTGTCACAAGCCTCCACTGCCATTCATCACCGCTGCCACCACCACCACCACCACCTCCATCAATATCACTCCCTCCCCAACGACCACCATCAAGCACAAACCAGTGCCATCTGGAGCCACCACTGCTAGATTTCTTTATCTTTATCTCATTTTAATATTAAAATGAATATGGTCTTTCTAGTCCAAGATTATTTAATTTGACAACCAAACAAGAAAAGGGAATGGTCATTCCATTCCATTCTCACCTAGATTAAGTTCCAAATTTTCATTCCATTCCATTTCTATATGCCAAACGTAGGCTAAGAGTTTACTTGATAATAACTCAAACCATATAGTCCTCTGATAACTATTAATAATAATTTTTTTTTCCCCTTAAGCACGCCTTTGTAGTATTTTGAATAAGTAATCATTCCTACCACTTAACCATTATCATTTTTTTTTTTAATCAGAAAATTCATTATTTGAATATGCATAACTACAAACATGCAAATTAAGTAAATTTTGAAACACATTGTTATACCACCTTGTTATCAGCTCAAGCTTTTCAGGCAAGTGGAGGTTATGCTTAAAATAAATACAAAGTTGTATGACTTGTATTGACAGGGCTAATCGTAAACCAATTGTCGTTGATGAGCTTATCTAGCCAACAATTACCAACAAAAAACGTATCAGAAGCTTTTTATGCTTAAGGTTGCATGAGATGCTTTTTTTTTGGGGGGGTTGGGGGGATGACAATTGGATTTTAAAAACCACTATAAAAATTGTACGTCATGTATATGCAGTCAAAGTTAAAAGGAAAGCTAAAATTATTTTTATGATTGCAAATCATTAGTGTTAACCGAAAAATGTAGAATTTATCAGTCTTGCTAACACTTAAAAACTGAGTTGTGCTAGCCTAGCAGAATGTAACAAAATACTCACTGTCAGCTCCATCAAGCTTGTTGACAGCCCCCACAAAACACTCATGGAGCTCAGGTGTCCATCTCATTCTTGGTCTGTGTGCAGCAGGCAGCCCAGGAGAGGGTTGATTTGATAGTATGTCAAGAGTTGGTGCAACAGAGTGATCATTCTGACTGGATACCAATTGAATGTCTGGCTTCGGTGAAGCTTGAGGTGCTTCATATATTTCCTTGGGAGGATAAACAACGGTAAGAAAAAGATACATGAATGACATATTGTACATGGTTAACACTAGCAAAGTTATTACATAACATTTGCTCTGTAATATAGATGCCTGGGGACTGAAAATAGCCATATAAGAGCACATGACACGAAAAGGTTTTGGCCAAACGAATTATTCCTAATTGTAATCAGGTACTCACATCAAGCCTGGGATTTTCTCCATTGTTGCCAATTGCTATGTCCAGTTCGTCAGATAGAAAGTGTAACTCTAATTGATCTGTAAATGATGAACTGTCACTTGAGCAATTCAAACCCTGACCTTTGCCATCTGAAGTTTCTCCTGGAAAACATAGAAAGTCGATTGTAAGTTCCTCAGGATTGCCCTCATCATAGGGATTACTTGGATTCCCACTAAAAAGCACTGGAGTTTTTGTGGATTGAACAGCAGAAGGCGACCAGTTGTTTGATGGCGGATGTGGAAGAAATGGCAGGTTCCCAAGTTGTCTATGAGTTTCAGAGATTGACGAAGATGACAAATACAAACTGGTACAAAACATAGAAGAACGGGAAAAAACACTCTTAGGGTGTTGAACATGAGAACCACAAGGCAAAGGGCTAACTGGCCCTGATTTTACAGATGTCTTCTGCGTTGGAAGCACAGACAAACACACGAAACCGGGGGAACCATGTGGATTTTTGTCTGCATTAGGTGACGGACATGATGATGAACATTCACCAATTGAAAAACTTTGACCTTCTGATTCAACACTCAACATATTATGAATTGGAGAAGATAAAGTACAATAAGATTGAGTTACTCCTTTAAGAGGCTGACTCTGCTTTAAAGATGATAACTTCTGAAAGTTCATGGCCTCTGATGACAGAAAATCCTTTCATCTGATCTGTCAAATTCAGAAATACAACATGCCGCATTTGGCATAGCACTTGAAATGGTTGATATCTGAAAAAGTGAGACAAAGATGAATAAGTAACTAAATGAAATGAGCACGCCAATCTTGAACAAGTTCAAAATCCAACAGAAGAGTTCATTACAGTCACCCTCTCAAATTGTTCATAGGATATCAAGCCTACTTGTCACCCTCCCTCAGGAGACTGCACCCTGACAATTGTGAGAGAGAGAGAGAGAGAGAGAGAGCTAACTGTCCAGAAACCATGCATGCCTCCTTGCGATTGAGAGACCTCAAGCTGTCATTAGTCAAGTCGGACAAGTACAGCACCACATCATCGCTGCATTGCCGTGATGATGCTTGCTAGTTGCTGCTAGCAACTACCATATCCCCTGGCAAGTGTCCATTGCCCACTTGTGGTGTAACCATCATAGTGAGCCTAGCTCTCTTAAACTTGGCTTCCATATAAATAGCTTAAAAACCTCTCGTATACGTCTCTTTCTTACATACTCTTCACCTAACCATGTTGAAACTCTTGCTCACTTGCCTTACCCTCCCTCTAACACCCTCAGTGGTTCATCTGAGTCATAAGTGGTAGCAATATCCTATTCAAAAGGCCTTAGTAATAGTGTATCTGTGTATGATACCTCGCCACTCCATCCTCTCTCACATCACCGAATAGGAAAACTGTAGTAAGAATATCCATACAGTGCCTAGAATGTCCTTTAGGCACCCCTTACAAGGCTCTCTCTGCTAAGCTAGCCGCAGTATGAAATATCATATGAGCTTTGTGCACTCTACAGGTCCACATCTGGTGTTTTTTTTTTTTTTTTTTTTTCCTTCCCTTGTATGCTTCTATATTTTGTTTATCTTTCCTTACCCTAGTATTTGATGAACATTTAAGTGATTGCACTGGTTTTATAAGAACATTTTGTATATAAGTCAAATCAAAACAGTTCAACACTAAAGCAGCTAACAAATTTTTCTCATCGTTGAGAGAACTGAAAGGTAAAAATGATATCCTTAGGGAACAAGAACCAACGAGAATATATTTAAGACATTATCATCCCACAAATAACTATTTGATATACAAATATCATTGAAAAAATTATAATAACTAGGGGCCTAGGGCTGATATGATAATATGAGCTGAAAACTTATCTCAGGGGCATAACCTAGTGCCATAATAGATTCACTTAGAAGGATCACTCAACGATTATGAAATGTCTCCAGGCGAAACAAATAACTCAGTTAAGATGAGGTTAGGAGGTTAGTCAGTGGAATAAATAAATGTCGAAGAAGAGAATAGCTTTTTGCAATTCAGCAACAGTCTATAATATAACAAGAAATTCTGATCATCCAAAGGAAATTAATTCAGCCAATTTTCAAGCCTCTTCAGGGCTTATTGCGTAGACAGAGCTTATCTGTCAATTACCAAATAAAATCTTGAGGCTATACTACCTATGAAAAAAAGGGGGTACCTAGAGTACAATACTTTCATTGTAGCAGGTCCAAGGGATCTTGGAGATGCACTAGATAACCAGCCAGCCTCCCCCCAACTTTTATGGGGAGAGGCTTATTTCCAGCACTTGAGCCCCACCCCATAGCGCTCAGTCATATGGCAATTGCCATCGTTCCAAGTTACAACCTCTGTGATAGAGGATACAACTCCATTCAACTAACCCTTAGATATAATGCTAGTTGTTAAACCATTAGTCAGCATCTTACCTAAAGCAAGGTGTGTGCCCACCCCTATAGCATTGCGTCAGATAGTCTTTGCCATCACATCAAATCAACCTCTATAATAGAGAATGAATGAATAAATATGATGCCAAACTATTAGGCCATCATCTCACAAAAAAAACCCAACCTATTGCAACCCATTTGGATTGAAGGGTTGAGAGGGCAAGTGAAAGACACGGAGGGAAATGGTTATCACTAACCCGATTAAAGTTAACCCTATTTGGATTGTTTTGAAGATGGAAAGGGGAAGGGAAACTAGGAAAGAGGGCCTACTTTTCATTCCCTCCAAAATTGGGAGGAAAGTAAGGGGAAGTGAAATCAATGATTTTTTTTAATTATTTTTAATTATCATGAAGTATACATCCATAAATAAAGTACATACAACTAATATAACATGGTAATCCTGCAAGTAGGAAAATAGTGTTGTAGACACTGCATCTTCTAAACTGACCCCCAGCACAAACACTAACATGTAGATCAGGTGATAAGCATTGAACCTCCCTAGAAGTATAAGACTAAGCCCTTTTTCTTAATCAGTCTAAACGATGAAAATTACTTAGCACTCTTAGCCTCAGAGTGTTAAATTTCTTAATCAGTCTAAAAGATGAAAATTACTTACCCCCTTAGCTTCAAAGTGTTGAATTTCTGAGTGAAAAGACAGAAATCCATTAAAAGTTGAATATAATCAAAATATTAAGTGCAAAGAATTTGAACTATAGGATTTAAATTTATTTTTTTAAGTTATTAATTATAAAGAACAAAAATCGTTATCCTTGATAATTTTTTTTTTTAATGTTTTCACTTTTAAAGATTAAAGTACAAAAGGCCTAAAGTCTAGTGATTTGCACATTTAGTACAGGAATATAAGACAGGCAAGTTATTAGCCTCTTTATTTAATTATGTAATTGTTTCTTACTTCATGGGGTATAAAAGTAATTAACTCTCAAATAATTACTATTCTCTTTAATTTTTGTTTTCCTAATTCTTTAAAGCTAAAGCTAGAGGATTTGTGTACGAATCAAATTAGAGGGTGCAGACAGAAAATTAGACGGTACAGACAGGGCTTGATAATGTCCAGAACCAAAAAGAACACTACTCAAGTAAATCACAGAATATAATCAAATAAATCAATCCCTTTTACGGGTCCTATTCAAGAAATAAAACCCAAAATTCTAAGAAGAAATAAAGATGAAGTTTATTCCTTCTCCCCCCAATTAAAAGTAAGAAAGTGTAAATTGTCAGGGCCTGTGAGAGAGCAAGGAAAGCAGATGCGTAGAGATGTGTATATATATATATATATATATATACGTATATATAAGCACAAATATGAAGTGATAAAGAGGAGCTTAGCTTAGTAGAATGCAGAAAAGAAAGAGGATGATAACAGAGGAAGAGAGAGAGAGAGAGAGAGAGGACCAACCTGAGAGAATCTGAAAAGCTTCAATTGACCATGAAGTTGGATTGGTTTCAACCGGCAACAAAATGGGAGATGGGTGGCTGGGAAGTGAAGAGATTGCAGAGTGATTTGGCTTCTTTCTTTTACTTTTCCGGGGTCTACTATGAATCTAACCTAAGAGAATGATTATTATATGTAAATAAAGATAAAATGGATACACGAATCCGATTAGGATTCCAAATTGCTTGTCTTACTGTAACCCCTGCATTATTAATCATCATAGCAGCCATGTCTTTTCCTTTCTTTTTATCTTATTTTGATTTTTATTGCTTCTATCCATCATATTCGGGGTGTCTGCTCCTCTTATTGGTCTTTGTTTCTTAGTCCCCACTCCCAAGTCCAATCAGCCATTGGTGGCAGGTCGGGTCAGTGACAAATGACGTTGAGTAATCATATTTTCTTCCTCTTCTTCCTTTTTCAAACACAAGTGTACTTTGGATGATTAACATAGGTAAGATTATTAACTACGGGCGTTTAACGAATCAAAATCAATCAAATTTATCATTTTTTATTAATTTTTTATATTTTTTTTCTAATTAAAATTTATCATATATTATTTTTACATCAAATTTTTATATTTTTAATTATATTTTTACTTAAATTTTTACTAACTAAACAACCTATATTTATTACTATTTTTATTTTTTATTTTTTTAAACAGATTCATATAAAATATTGCATTTCCAAAATATATAAAAAGAAAAAATTCAGACGTTAAGGACCATCACACGACAAGTTTTTAATACGTAAATCTCTTAAAATTTCAGTATTATAACATAATACACGCTAATTATATCTTTACCATTATTTCATGATAGTTTAAATTATTTTAAATTTTGACCTGAAATTTGATCAATTCTACTGAATCAAGTTAAATCTAAAATTTTACTTGAACTTTGGAAATTAGTTACAAGCCCAATCTCCTTTACTTCTTATTTTTTTCTTCTTTTTTTTTAATTCCTTTTTTTCTTATTCTAACTTTTCTTTTGGCTTACTTCTTCCTTGCAACCAAGAGAGAAGAGAGAGAGAGAGAGTAAGTGAGAGCCTTAACACAATATTAAGAGTTTTGTTTGCCTCCATGGTCCAATCACCGTGGTAGTACAAATTTACAAAGTTGTTGGCCATAAGAATGTATTAAAGTTACTATAAATTCGGCCCCCGGATTGGTAATTTCTATCTCCCCCAGTTTCTTTAAGTTGGGAAAGGCATAACCTCCCTACATGTTGATTACTCGTTCTTGCATGATTAAGAGTTGATTTTATACTTAAATCCTGCTATGTCCCGAAATTAAAGTTGCGTTTGGTGCATAAAAAGTTTAAGAAAATCTCTAAAAATTTTTGAAAATCTCTATAAAATTTTACACATTCTCGTCTTCTTAAAATTTAAAAAATATTCAATATCTTTTTTCTAAAAAAAAGTCGATAACTAGAATTCGGTTAATCAAATAATAAAAATTTTTTCTTCATTCTCACCATAGACTCCCGCCTATTAAATAACACCCACTTTGACTACTTTTTGTGGTGTTTTTAAAACCGTTCTGGTGGATTGTAGAAATCGTTCCAACAGAATTGCGCGGCCAACTTTCGTCCAAACAGTTTCTACAATCCGTTTGAACGAATTGTAGTATAAAAAAATTATAATTGACTAAAATTTTAAATTTAACCAAACGAAAATCTAGTCCGTCGAAATGAAATCTTACTATTCATTTTTTAAAAAATATGATTTCAACTATATGTACCAAATACAAAAAATTTTTTCAAATTAATTTTTACCTCAATTTTCAGTGCGTGAATCGCAGCCTAAAAATCAGAAGTGGTTGATATGGATAAAAAAAAAAAAAAGGAATATAATTATCACAATAATAGCCTACGTCAATATCAAAGCACAATTATCGAGTCAAGTAAGTAAAATCGTGATTTGATAAAAATTTGAACATGACACTGAAAAAAATAATTGTATAAAAAATTTATATATCTAAATAATTTATTTTTAAATTTTTTATTTTTTTAATAAAATATTAAAATATTTTGAAATTAATGGTAGCAAAAAAATTAAAGATAAAAGAGTTGTTAGAGATTTATAAAGATTTTCAATATTTTTTTTATACCAAACGCAGCCATGAAATTGTAATTTGAAAAATTTTCAAAAATTATTTGACAAAAATATTAATTCCGATTATGTCTTTACGGATAGCAGACATTTGAATCTTATATCTATCTATTTTATCACTTTATCAGATTGTACATTTAATTTTTATAAAACTTTTAAATTCCACGAATGAACAGAACGAGTAACTATTACAAACTAATTCATCCTTTAAATTCGAGCATGAGACTGATGGAATTGCAATTCGAGGTCCATTGGTGTTAACATCATCACAAAAATGGTAAATATAGATACTACCTGAACTTCTACTTTTGTATCATGAAATGGAGTTTCTCATTAAAAAAACAAACTTCGTTTGGTTGTTAGAAACAAAGAGGATTACTTTGGCCCCATTTGGTAACGTTTTTATTTTGTGTTTTTCTGTTTCCGTTTTCAAAATTTTGTAAACTGACAACAGAAACACGTTTGTTAAATCTGTTTCCGTTTTTTTGTTTCCAAAAAAAATGAAAACGGAAACAGAAAAATGAAAATAGAAAAAAGGTGTTTTCACTCTGGTTTTCTTTTCTGTTGCCAATAATTTGCTAATTTTAAAACTTTGTCTATTTTTGTTACATTACATAAAAATAAATTATTTTATTCAAATATTTTATTAAAATAAGTTATTTTAATAAATAATATAATTAAATTCAAAAATTAAATTAATTATATAAATTACTATAAATTATTTTTAATAAATAATAAAACTAAATTAATTTAATTTAATTTAATAATTAATTATTGCTAAATTATTTGAAATAAATATCATAATTAATTTATTTAATTTTATAATTAAATTAATCTATATAAAATATTTAAATAATAAATAATTAAATTACATTAATTTTTAATTTAATTTATTAATAATTATTAAATTATTTTAAATAAATATCATAATTAAATTAAATTATTTATGATTTAATTAATTTAATTTATATAAAATATATTTTATTAAATTATTTTAATAATTAATTAAATGAATTTAATTAATTTAAAAATAAATAATTTAATTTAATAATTAATCTAATTTAATCATTTATTTAATATGAAATATATTTTATTAAATTATTTTTAATAAATAATATAATTTAATATATTTTATATTTATTGATTAAATTATTTTAATAAACAATTTACTGTATTAATTTAATTAATTATATTATATAATTAAATTAATATAAAATATATTTTATTAAGTTCTATTAATTTTTTAAAACTAATAAAATTAAATATTTTTTAAAATAAAAAATTAATAATTCTAAACAAATTTACATTTCCAAACACAGTTTCAGTTTTCATTTCAGAAAAAATAAACGGCAACAGAAAACAAAAAACAGAAAACGACAACAGAAAAACAACAGTAAAAAAACGACAGCGTTGCCAAACGGGCCCTTTAAAATCCTCTCTATAATTTCTCGATTTTTGCAAGTGTGAATAAATAAGCCCTGTTTGGCATCCCTAACAAACACTATAAATCATTATAAATCTCCAACCCCTATATATCTAATTTTTCCATCATTACTAATTTTAAAAAGTTTTAATATTTTATTAAAAAAATAAAAAATTCAGAAGTAGGTTAATCGAATGCGTAAATTTTTTTTACAATCATTTTATTCATGTCGAAAACTTTCAAATGAGTACTATTATTACTATTTTATGTGAATTTTTTTGAATCCGTGAGAACGGATTTGAAAAATCGTTTCCACCGTTTACTACTATTCAAAAAAAAAAAGTTAAAATTAATCTCAAATCACATTTTATCACAATTTATCTTTTTTTTTCACTAATTAATTCTCAAAATGAAAGAATTGCAATTGTGATTTTTCTCTAATAATTTGGTTTTTACTCTTTCCAAAATAAGAGTTGAAATCCAATATTTTTGCCGCACAAAACTTCTTGTTACAAATGACGATTTTATAATTTTTAATGTGCATAAATCGTCATTTTGAGCGAACACTTTAGGGCTTGTTAGATCAACAGTGTACTCTTGAGGTTTATGAGTTAGGGAATAGCTAGGTTGTGATTTCTTCATTTATTGGGCAAGGGCCTCGTATTCGCTTGGAGAATAATGATAGTTACTCAGCTCAGTCACAATTGATCAATTTTTACTACGGTTTTTATGTGGGTTCATGTAAATACTACACAATGGATAGTCAAATTTTGGGATTTTAAATGTTGATATTGAGTTTGTTGTCAATTTTATGACATTGACCTTTTGAGCAGTTAAATTAAAATTTATTGATTCACATGTATTTATATATTTTAATTAAAAAAATATTTGAATAAGTTCATATCGTTAAATTTTAATTTAAAGATCTAAACATTTAATGTCATAGAACTAATTATGTTGTCAATCACAATTGACCAATTTTTACTATGATTATGGTCTTGTATGGGCTCTAAGTAAACACTACATAATAAAAAGGTCAAATTTTGAAATTTTAAAAAGTTGAGATCAGATTTTATATCAGTTTTATAACATTAATCTTTTGAACCGTTAAATTAAAATTTAATAGTTTACATATATTTATATATTTCTTAATTAAAAATATTTGATTAAGTTGAGGCTATTGAATTTTAATTTAATAATTTAAAAATTCAGTATTAGATAGAAAAAAAAACTAAAAATTTAATAAAAATCACACCTAATAAAATATAATTTTCAAAGGTTGGTAAATGATTTTAATTTTGGTAAGTTTTGGTTCTACCGAACAGTCTGCCAAGTATCATCGATGATGCGGTCAGCCTCACTCTTTCCAAAATTAGGTAATCATAACTGACGCTAGCGGCCCGCTTTTGTTTGAAAAGCACGCACTGTCATTTGTCATGTTTGATACAGATTAATGGCTAATATTTATCCTATATTTTTTTTATAGCTTTTTAAGTAAACATGAAAGCGGTTGGAGTTAAACAAAAATAACATAAAATAAAATAATTTGTGATATTTTATAAATTTATAATTAATACAATAAAATTAAAAATAAATAATTTTTAAGAATTTTTAACACTTTTTAATGTACTAAATACACTTAATATATATTTTATAATTTTCATACGACTTTGTTTAAGTTACTCCAAACATCTAGAAAATTTTTAAAAATTATTTATTTTTTATTATAACTTTCATACGACTTTGTTTGAGTTGCTTTAAATATTTAGAAAATTTTTAAAAATTATTTACTTTTTATCTTACTATAAAAATTACGAACTCACAATTTATTATATTTTATCTCTTTTTTTATCACTCTAAACACACGCTATATTGACAGATTTTAGGTGTATTATTTATATTTTTATAAATACGAAATGTAATGCGAATAAACATAAAAATAAAAACTGTGAAAAAAAAATACTTTGATACAGAATAGCCTTTCGTATTCTAAAAACTTACTTCTATATTAGCATCAATAAATTATCTAAAAATTCTGAAAATAGAAACAAATCATAGAAAATGAAAAAAAAAAAGTAAAATAAAATCCATCTTGTAATTTTGACGTCCGTCCAAGCACTTGACTTTGGGGATAGCTTTCGGCCGCCGATTGCAATTAGCCAATTTTGCCCTTTTACTTTTGGTTTGTAATCCACTAATAACGGTTTTCAAAATTTATTAAAATTTATCAAATTTTTTATGTTTTATTTTAATTAAAATTTATCACTTAATACTTCAACATTAAATTTATATTTTTATCGGACTTTTTAATCAAACTTTTACTATCACTATTTTGAAACTCTACAAAATTTATAAAATATTATAAATTATTATAAAATTTAAATTTTTTATTAATTATACAGATTATAAAATTATAACTTTCACAAATTTATAATAATTTTTATCACTCCAAACACTGGATCATCTTCTTAGGTGGGCACTGATGTACTAAAACGGTAGAAAATAATATATATATATTAGGGGTTGTTTAGTTGGTTAACTTTGGTAAAAAATATAACAAAAATAAAAAGATGTGACATAAAAGTAATAAATGTTAAAATTTAATTGGAATAAAGTATAAAAAATAATTAAAATTTGATAACTTTTGATTTTTTTTTTTTTTTTGTTGGCCAAACAACCTCTAAAGAGTTGTGCAACAATTAAAAAGCAAATAAGGAAGGATATTTTGAGGTTAGGCAAAAACCACGTCGCCTTCCTCCAGGCGGTGTGACGTCCTCCTGAATATAATAATTTCGAAGCTCAACTATTACTTGCAACTAGTGAAATTGACGTTTTTGTTTTTTGTGTTTCTTTTTTTTTTTTAACATTAATTCCTTGTTTTTTTTTTTTTAGTTTTCAAGCGGGGGTTAATTATTTTTAATGATTATTATTATTTTATGAATTACACTTATCTCTTTTAATGTCACAATTATAATATTATTATTTTATTTATTTTTAATTAGATCTTATTATTATAATAATAAATCTAGCATATTGATGATATCACTCTAGATTTATAATTATGGTAATGAATCTATCCGTTGATATTAACTAAAATGAGTTCTTATATTTAAGAATCACTCTAATTTTTTTAAATCATTACTTTTATTTTTTTTGTTTTTTATTTCAATTAAAATTTATAATTGATATTAAAAATAAATTTTTTATAATAAGACCAAAAATTAAATATTTGAGAATGAATATTTTAATGAAGCATGGGGTGATTTAGGAAAGTTACCAAAGAGTCGATTGAATAACGACGTTATAAAATAGGGAATTAATATTTTTTTTTTCATATATTTTAAAGAATCTGGTTAGAGATGTAGTTTTATTTAATTGGCAAAAAATAAATAAATAAATCTTTCGCTCATGTTAATAGCCTCGCTCCAAATCATCTCTATTTTCTCAAAAATTAATGTGGTCCTAAATAATGGTTAAAAAAAAAAAAGAAAAGAAAAATGAGGGTATATCGCATGCCCCACACCCCCCCCCAGCCTTACTATTTTATTAATGTAGAAATCAGAATCATATCAATCGGTCCATTTTTAGTTTATTTATGAAAAATTATATTTAAATAAAAATAAATATAATATTCTATCAAAAGTAAGAGGAAATCAAGCTTGGTTTGGGTACTGCTTTGAAAAAAAAAATAAAAGACTAAATTTTCATTTTTATTGCAATAAGAAAATGGAATTTTATTTTTCATTTTTTACTTTTTACAAATTAATTAAAAACCAAAAAATTTCTAAATACTCCACTTCATTTTTTACCTTTTTATAAAATATAAATTTTAAATAAAAAAGTGACACCAAAACTAAAGTCTTGGAATTAGATCTATCTATGAGTTAAATTTGACCTTGACTTATATCCGAACTGGATACGATTTAATGATATTAGAGCAGATAACCCAATTTATAATGCAACGAATTTAGATTTATTTATTCCAATGATTAATAGATCTTGATTGAGATTGACTCGCCGGACTCATTAATTTGAATTTTCTCGCGAATATCTTGCAAAACATTTAATATTTACTTTACCATAAAAACATAGTTTGATGTTTGGTTATTGTGTAATAATTCATTACATAACAATGGGTGGTCATAAATTTATAACAATATTAAATTTTAATATACAAACATGTGTGTATATATAAATATGTTTCCATATTTATAATTCAGTCATGACATTTCTTATTATTATTATTATTTCTTGATGCTATAATTTAATTATGTCACTATAAAATTGTCATTACATATTCAATCAAAAATTCGAATAAAATAATTTTTTTATTTTTATGAAATGGTAATTAAAAAAAAATTATTTGTCAGATTAAATTTAAATCAGAGTGCATAAATTGAATCTAGATCTTATAAAAATCACATCTAATTAATTTTAAAATTGGACTCAATTCATCATTATTAGACTCGAATTAGATTTGGATCTATTTACCAGTTTCAGACTCGATTCGTTAATGTGTCCACTTTGGACGCTGTGGTACTGTTTGGTGTGTTAAAAAATAAAAAAAAAATTAAAAAATTTAAAAATTTTTAAAATTTATTTACTTTTTATTTCACTACACGAATTACGAACCTACAACTTATCTCACTGTATTACATTTTATCTCACTTTTTATCATTCCAAAGACATCCAAATTTTTTTTTTATATTCAAATGTGATTATTTTATTTTTTTAAAGCTGGAAAAAATGAGAGCCGTCGGAATGCCGCCGCAACGTCTCGCCAACGCCTGGAGCTCGCAACGGCCGTATATGGCCCCGAGTTTTGTCGGTATTTATGCTACAATTGTGGAATCAAATGGCATGAATGAATGATCGAGGGGATGGCGGTGGGATTCCATGACCCAATTACGGGGGAGTCAGTACGAATTGGGCCCACCTATGGTTCAATATCAACGATTGATAATTGTCCGACCTCAGCATCATCCCCGCAAAATTATTCTAAATTAATCTTGAATTGGATCATTGTCAATCGTTTTCTCCAGGGCTACTGGGTCTTACCAAGAATCCAGATGATGCTTGCTTTACTAAATTTTACGAAAAATGATTAAAAGTTGCTAATTTTATTAATTAAATTTTATTAAATGTTATTTTTATACTAATTTTTTTACTATTCAAACACCAAACACTCTAATCGTTTCACACACATTATAATATGTTTTGAAATAATATATTTGATAAAAATTAGTTTTATTTAGTGAGAATTCTTATCAATTCTTATTTTTAAAATCAAAATAAAATTTTACGTGTTAAATTTCATTTCATTTCATAATTTAAATTTTAAATTTTCTTTACCAATTGAAATCTAACAAAAAAAAAAAAGAATTTGAAAATATTTTATTATTTATTACGCTATTTAAATAAGTGGATAAATTTATCTTTGTATATCATATTTATTACATTTTCTCTTTTCTATTAACATGGTCAAATTTAGTATTTTTTTAAATCAAATCAATTCAAATTAATTCTTAAATTAAAACATTTATTCCAAATATAACATTTCATTAATCAAATAAAATCAATTATTTATCTTCAAATCAAATCAATTCATTATTTTAGAGGTAAATTAAATCTAAGAAATGAATTTTTTAAAATGGAGTGTTAGATATATAAGTTAGCATTTTAGCAAAATCAACAATTCTCTAGCTTTGCAAAAATAAAAAATGTATTTCATAATTTATGCACCAATTTCTTCATAATACCAGTCGTTTAAAAATGCATACTTTAAGATTTTTTTTAGTGTTGAATTTATCATTGTAAATCAAGAATATCATCATACTATGTATTATTAGGTGATTTGGAATGTTAAAAAATTTTTTTAAAATTAAGAAAGGTGAAATTTTTTGAAATTCAGAGTGTAAAAAATTATTTTAAAATGATAGTCGGATATTTGTCTTTGATATAAAATTGTTAAAAAATTATACAAAGTGACACGCGATAAAATTTTAGTGAGAATCTTAAAAACTTTTAGAATCTTTTGGTATAAATGTTAATTTAACTTTTTAAAAAATCTGTCAAAATCTGTTAGAGTACACTATAATGATTTGTTCTAAAGATTTTGACAATTTTTTTGGAAAAGTTAAAATTTTTTGAAGTTTAAAAAAGTGAAAATTTTTAAAATTTTTTGAGTTTTTTTGACCTTGGCCCCTGCATATATATAGTTAGTGTAGGTAAAAATAAAATTTGAACGAGATAAAAGTGAAAAAATAACCATGTAAATGTATAAAAATAATAGAAAAAATTAAAATTTCAATGAAGTTTTATAGATATTGAGGCCTCTTATAGTTTATTTATTTATTTATTACACTTAATTATAATTCAAATGTATATATTTTATAGACAAATGCCCTCGGTACCAATCTTAATCCCTGAGGGGATTATGATTCTAATATTAGAAATTAAAATGAAATTGAAAATATTTGAAAAATTCAAATAAACCAAACACAGGTAGGATGGCGAAAAATGAAATTAAAAAAGACTTGGATGATAATTCAGTAGTCGTCCAATCTGTATCGTTAAATTGTGTCGATCCCACGTCAGACACACGCATATCAGCGGTGCGATTGAAGTCGACATCTGTGGCTGGCACCGCTTTCTTGTTTGCAACGACTAGCCAGGCGGCAGTATCTGCAAGTGTTCTCTTGCTTTCCTCCATAGAGAATTTTCGTTGGAGGCGGAGGGGTAAAACCAGAATGTTCGCCGGAATATTCCAAGGATGGTCGGAAGAGTTTCGGTGGGACAACAAAAGCGGCGGCGGAGGCGGAGTTGGATGGGCAGCCAATACTCTGTTTGTTCTTCTCCTCATATTGATATGTCAATTGTTTGCCAAAGCTAGGCTTTTGCTAGGATTAGTGTTCAAATCGTCATCGTCATCATCATCATCCGTCGCAAATAGTCCGTTCGGATCTGTCGCCGTCGTTTCCCCTCACGGATCCAACGTCAAGACCGTTTCCCCTTCCATCCACTCCCAATTCCGGTATTCTTCTTTTTATTGTTATTGTTCTTCTTCACCGCAAAATTAAGGAGGAAAAAACAGAAAACGGAGACAATATTTGCATGTAGCATCCGTACTGGTTGGATGGAGCGAAATAGAAAGAAAAAAAGGGGAGAGAAAAGATTTTAGAATGTATTATTTATTTGTAAGTTAAAAAAAAAAGAAAAGAGAAAAAGTAAAACGAAAAAAGAAAAAATAATGAAAAATACGAAGAAAAACAAGTAATAAAATTTTAAAAATTTAATCCTCCAAAAAATAATAAAAATAAAGGGAAGAGGAAAGTTAATTGATTAAACTTTTAAAATGATATGTTTATTTATAAAATAAAATAAAAAATAAAAAATTATAAAAATATTTTATGACTAAATAAATTAATAATTCTTAAACTCCGTAACTGTTCCTAAATAAATTATCCTGTTTCTTTTCTTCTTTCCTGGCCAATGTTTTCTTTTATTTTTTTTTTCTCCCCCTAAACGAACAAAAGGAGCATAAAGGGGAAAAAGCTCAATTAGTAAGGCCCTCAAATCATCATCCCTAATGCTGAATTTACCGGGCATAAAACAATTGAATTGACTGTGAGTTAACAATTACACGCCAAAATAGCAGATTGTTCACACTATTGAGCACAATATTCTGTACTCATTGTATTACTGGCAAACTGAGTGATCAGCAAAGTTTTCAGCAACTTATTCTTCTATGTCTCTATTTGTAGATGAAATACACTAATGGATGATAAAGGTAGGAGATTTCGAATTCATTGTTGTACATGTAACTTTGGTTAAACCAATATGAAGAGAAGAGACATGCACAAATTTTTTCCCTAACAAAAGAACGAGGTAACCAACCCATTTTACATGGCTAACCTTGACCGGGTTTACTTGCCCTACCTCAGGCACTAGTATTCATACCATTATGACACATTGACAATTGTGAATTAATATATACATTTGGTTGTTTTTTTTGGCATTGAATTTCTGTTTCTCATTGCAGACTTTCAGAGATCATATCAGATTTGGATCTCAAGAGTTTAATTGACAATTTGGATGAGAAATCCCATGAATCTCAAAATTGGGATAATGTCGTAGAGAGAAGCAATGGTCTTCTTTCTTATAGCGCAAAATGTTGGAAACCGAAGGTACAAATACTTACTCCTTCTGGAATATAGAGATATTTAATTCTGAAGTACTTTTAATTGTTTGGAAACCACAACTGTAATTCTTCAGATTGTGTAATTGAACACTGAGGAATTATTCTAATTAAAAGAAATGTTAGAATGAACATTTTGTTTGTCAACATTTCAGTGTGCAAAGCACTTTAGTTGACATTTCCCATGCAGTTTTTGAAAAACATCTTTTTAACTGACCAAAGAAATGTCACTTGTCACTAAATGCTTAACTTGTTTGGTGCAGGTTTAATTTTTAATTTTTTTAACAAATATAGCTTAGTTTTGAGAGAGATATAAAGAGAGAGAGAGAAATATAGAGAGAGAGAGTGGCCGAGGCTACTAAATTGCACTTAAAAAGGACTGCCAAGCTCATTTGGGTGAATACTGAGGCCTCCCTTGCATTTCTATTTGAATTGATGGTTATTTCCACTGGGAATACTGTGGGGTATTTGTTGAGCTGGATGAGGTGATGATGAAGAGAGCACATTTCGAGCACGTGAGGGTAGGAGTGTAGGGATGAAGATTCATACATCAGTTCAAATCATTTAACACCTATCTGCTTTTGAGTTGCCCTTATGCGTGGAATCGAGAAGTAATGTTTATTTCAAATGGGGACAGAGAGAAGTGGAAGGCTTGATAAGTTGGGACGCTTGTGACCACAATCAACTTGGACTTAAAATGAGTTCTACAATATAGTTGCATTGCAGGGGCTTGACATAGCTTGGACTTGGAGGAAGCCAAGTGTTGTTTTGCCTGGCCTAACTTGTGTTTAGTGGAGGATAGAGTTCTTGGTTCTCAACTTGATGAGGTTTAGGACAATTTTAGACAGTAGTAGTTATGTTGAGGCAAGGATTGAAGACATACCGCAAGCAGCTTATATAAGGTCCAGTTACAAAAATAAATAAATAAATAAAAATCTATGGGCCTTGAGATTATTTGGTAAAGGCTGGATGATGGATTAGACTAATGAAAGTTATGAAACCCGATGTTGAAACAATGAGAAGTTTGACCTAGATGATTTTAGTCACACTAGCAAGTGTTAGTTATTTTTTATGTTCAGAGAATGAGCACCAAATGGTTTTTGCACCTACTATTGCAAAATGCAAAAGAGACGAGTTGACACTAAAAGGCTAGATATTTGTGGCTGAAGGAGGGGGTACCATACATAAATACTTGGTTTTCTAATTGGGTTGGCAAATGATCATTATCATAGAGACCTTATTTTATTGAGGATTGTTGACATAGAACTAGAAAATGAGAAGATGCAAGAGAGAGATTGCTTTCTTTTCTGTAGAGTTGTAATAAAGAATTTGGGTCTTGGCATCCTTAGTTTGATGGTATGGAATTGGGGCTATCAATGTTGAAGATAAGATTAGCTTTGAGGGATTTTTCACGGGGTGAAGCCTTTTTAAGTGCTTTAGTCCTTGGACAAGTATAAAGCCAACTTGTCTAGATGGGATGGTGATGCCTTTTCTCTCAATTTTCAAGCATTTTGGATCAAGAGATGACATGCGTGATCACATATTTCTATGCAAGTGATGAGTTTGTGATGATTCTTAATGCTTCCTTTGTGTCCTTGATCCCTAACAAGATAGGGTGGAAGATTTTAGGGATTTTATGCCTGTTAATGCTTTTTTCCCCCCTTAGGAGGGGGGTTGTTCATAAGCCAGTAACCCAGTTGCTAACTATTTTGTTGGAGGGTGTTTATTTTTTTGTAGTTTAAGAAGTTTTAGCTTGCCATTTTTGAGAGGAGACATATCTTAGTTATCGTGTTGATTGCTATTGAGACATTCGACTCAGATTGAGGGGGGTTATTTGAAGAGTTACTTGGAAGTTGGGATATTAATCCCATTTTGCCTTTGTCAGTTTATAAGGAAAGAGAGGAACAAAAGAATTTTTGATGGGGCTAAAATCCCCTTATATAGGTCCCAGAGTGTAGCTGGATGGTGGGGGGGGGGTTGATCTGGACTTGGATTTTTTTTGTCTTTTGCTGAGAGCTTGTCAATTTAGGCGTGGACGGGCTTGTATATTGCTTTTTGTTGCATTGTCTTAGTGCTTTCTTAATAAATAACTTTATTCATAAAAAGAAGATTTAATTTTTTATAACTATTCAGTATTTAAAATTTCTTGTTTATGTTGTTGCTTACCTTCTCATTATTTATTCAGTAAATCTGGCTAAAAATGTATTTTCATGCACAGGATGGTCCACTGAAATATCTAAGTGTGACTATTTTTGAGAATTGCTCTACCGAGATGCTTAGAGATTTCTACATGGATAATAATTATAGAAAGATGTGGGATAAGACCCTGATTGAGCACCGGCAGTTGCAGATCAATGAAAGTAATGGCACTGAAATTGGCTGCATGATAAAAAAGTTCCCATTACTGACAGCAAGGGAGTACATTTTAGCTTGGAGAGTGTGGGAAGCAAGAGATGGAACATTCTACTGTTTTAGTAAGGTATGTGTTATAAAATCCGTTCTTGACAGTTGATATGCTTGCTTTTGGACATTGATGAACTTAATTTAGGTTGCATGGCATATTGGTTTGAATGTTTGGGCCTTCATATCTAACCCCCCTCCCCCTCTTACTCCAGCACAGGCACTGTTCTCTCTATCGGGAAAGCATTATCTTTGTGATGATATCAAAATTGGGATTGTTTTGATGTAGCTTCCTTTTTTAGGTCTTCTATGACTTTTTTCAGCCATGTTTGATTTTTACTTTTATTTTTAGAGTTTTTAGGTCTTTTATCGAAATTTTTGTAAAAAGCTCAAAGATAAAAATGAATAAAAACTAAGAAAAAAACTGCAAAAGCCTACTTATATACAAAAAGTGGCTTTATGAAGGCTTTTTATATTTTTTCAAGCATTTTTTCTATAATTGTTTATGAAAAGTGCTGGTGACATGCCTTAAAACCCTCAAAACAAAAAAGGAAATTTTGTTTTAAAAAAAAAGTTAAATAAGACGAAAAAAGTTACTTTAAAAAGTCGCTTCCAACAAGCATATTTTCTATTATCTATAACATCAGAAGATATTGTCATTTGCTTAAATTTACAATATAATTTCAGAATTTTCTTTGCTGGGATGGTTTATACTCTCCCAAGTTTATTTATTTTTGGTATAGACATTGGATCATTGATACAAACTCCGCATGAAAAAAATTATGTGGGACCCTTCCATTTGTATTTGGTTCAAGTATTGGTTATGAATACCAATTATTTGGTGGTATAATGGTTTGGTCTGTCAATAGCTTTGAATGCAAAAAGCTGTGAGTCTATGACTTCTTAGTCCTTCGTAGACACTTGATCTTTCCCATCTATTTATGGAAACCATTTTCAGAATTGGGTAAGAGTTGAAGGAGTCATAACCAAAAGAAAATGAGTTTTCCCTGAATTAGAGATCCTTCCCCCTTCTTCTATCATCTATCGTTGTTTGCCAATTACCTGATATTTATTCTAAATTGAATTTTATATACACAATAACTAGGAATGTGAGCATCCTTTGGCGCCAAGACAGAAGAAGTATGTACGTGTTGAAGTTTTTAGATCTGGTTGGCGAATCAGGAAAGGCAAGTTTCTGAGTTATCCATTCATTCTTCTTATAAACTGCCATGTAACAAGCTGGTTGCATTTTTTTTGACCTCAATACTTGATTTACACTGAGGTGGTTGTAATCCTTTAAATCAACGTTTTGTTCTCTGATAAGGAGACTGGACAATGATTTATTCTTGTGGTTTTGTTTTTATTTTGTCACAGTACCTGGTAGAAATGCATGTGAGATCAGACTGGTGCACCAGGAGGACGCTGGTTTGAATGTGGAGATAGCAAAGTTGGCTTTCGCAAAGGGCATATGGAGTTATGTCTGTAAGATGGATAATGCATTGCGCAAATACCCAGCCAACTGTCCTCAATCAAGTTTTGGTGTAACTTCAGTCACCCTTATTCAACAGGTCATTGCTATTTCCTTCATATTTAACTTCTGGGTATCAGTTTATGGTCGGTTGTTTGATCCTCTACAAAATAGCACAAGGTTTTCAAATTAGTTTCTTGGCCTTGTGTGATATAACACGGTTCTGTAGATTTAAGGCATCTATTAGTACCTGTCTTATTTTCTGAATTCTCTAGGCTTGAGAAATAGTGTGCACAGATCACCTTAGTGCATTCCAAACCTAACCAAGATTTCCAAATCTTGCTGACTACGATTGCATGACTTGATCTGACCAAAAATGCTGATTAGTTCGGTCGGTGGGTTCCCTTCTTTGTCTCCATTTACGCCTTCCTGACCAAGTTTGGGCAGTCAGGTTTCCAGAACTTTTTTTTTTTTTTCCTTTTTCTTTTCAATAATATATAAGGCCAGCCAAACTTGCCTCTGGTAGATTGAGGTTTTAATAATTCACGTTAACAAGTTTCAAGTGATTTTTGCATCCTTTGCAGAAGCTATTTCTGTTAATCGATTACCTGTTCCCCCTTCGCGTAGGTTCCAGCGGGCTTAGATACTGCAACCAACATATCTGACCCAGCTTATCCAGAGAGCTCAGCAACAAATGCGTCTTGCCGCCAAAGTGCATCTGAAGGCAGTGGAAGGAAACTTTCCAGGAGGCCGTCGAATAAGTTGATAGCCAAGGGAATTATTCTCTTAGGGGGTCTAATTTGCATGTCCCGCGGTCACTCTAGCTTGGGCACAAAAGTTGCCATTGTGTGTATCTTCACTAAGTTGACCAAGCGTGGCTCTTCACTTAGCCAAAGCAGGCATGCTTAGGCGTGAAACTTCTTGGACGACGAATACCATGCTAACTCTTCTTTGTGCAATTGCAAATTGTTCATCTCGTTAGGGGCAACATTCAAACCCACACCAAGTGGGATGCCTGCAACTGCAGAGTCTTGTATTGTGTAATTGCTTGTACCGTTGTACGGGTTCTGGAGGCTATTTTGTTTCAATTACTGCTTCTGCCTCTGTGTAGTCCTTTTTTTCCTGCTTTTACATTCACAGTCAAAGTTTTCAACACCTGCAATGGGGTCTTGCAAACTGTAAATACAGAGTGCACCAAGTGAAATTGCAGATTATTTATTTATTTTTTTGTCATTGCCCATCTCGTGTAAATGTATCATTTTTTTTTCTTTATTGATTATTATTAGTATCATTCTCTTTATGATCACTAGTTTTGATTAAGAAATATTAGTACAGTAAATGTATTTAATAAGGGGCAAGTTACGCTAATTAGTAATTAGGAGTATATTACACTGCGTTTGGAAATATTTTTTTTTTAAATTTGATTTAATTTTAAAGTAAGAAATTAATTTGATTTGAATCTAAGTATAAAAATTGATGAGAATTTTTATTAAATAAAATTAAACTCATCATTCCAAATGGAGTATTACTAAAATTATATATATATATATATATATTTATCGTTACAGCCAAACAATTGGATAAGCGACATGCAATAAGGCAAGGCCAAATGGTTGCGATTCATCTTGCAGTGTTCAGTGACGCTCAACTTAGATCCTTTGCTTCGACTAAAAGATGACTATGGTGTTAAAAAATTTCAAATGGCCGTCAAGAGGTGTTGAGTCACGGAGCCACACATATCGTTGGTTGTATAGATAGATAAGTGAATGTTTACTTGGAAGCTTAGTTTTGACTGAAAAAAAACTATGGTGTTAAAAATTTTCAAATGACCATTAAGAGGTGTTCAGTCATGTGGACCACGCATATGCTTAAAATGTATTAGGTGGGCATTTAATGGTGGGTGAGTAAACAGATATAGAGGAAAGTGTATGTGATATTACACTGCAGCCCCTGCTTGGAATGAGACAATCAACCGTCACGATTTCATTGCATTAGGTACATTTGGTATCGCGAAAAATAACGAAAAATATAAAAAAATTTGATTTGAGAAACTTTTAGATATTTGGTGTACAAATCTCAAACTGTATTTTTTAAAAAAGAACAGTAGGATTCTTGTCCCTATGAATTGGATTTTTATTTGGACAATTTCAAAATTTTATGTTAGTCATAGCTTCTTTGCATACCAAATCAGATTCGAAATGCCACTACTTCACACCTGTTCCTCTGCAAGAACTATCTTCTCCTCCTACGAGATTCTCGACTTACATTTCCTTCTATCAATCAAACGTAACAACCAAGAACAAATGAGGAAAAGCTCTTCATATTGGCCATGAAACTCCATTAACAACGGTACAAGAAGACCATCTGCAACGAGATGATACTTTTTCCGACGAATACCCAACATCGGAGACACCCATATTGTCGTTTATTGTTCTCGTGCTCAAATTGAAATGTATTTCTTCGGATTTCCTGTCATTTATACCTTTTATTTTCATTTCTGCCATTAGAAACTCGTATTGGCCATAGTGGGTCTTAGGTTTTGAGATTTTTTTGCTTATTTTTTTAAAATTAAGCGTGAATAAGTTGAAAACATTTATTTTCTTTATTTTTTACAAGTTTATTGGTAGCCTATGTGTTGGGATGGTGAGAAAAATATTTTGGGTTGGTTATATTCTATAGATCGGTGCATTTGCAGTCGGAATCCCAAATTTGTTGAGCGAACTGTCCTAATGGTATAAGCTATTTGGACGAAATAAGGTAGCGTGCTAGTGTCGGAATGGGTTAGGGTGGTCCGTTTGAATGCAGTTTAGCAGTGTCAATCCTTCGAAACGGTTTGGTACAAATCGTTTGGAGGGTTAAAAAAAAAAAGAAAGTATCCAAACGGTTTATACAATCTATTAGAATGATCCCAAAAAAATTAGTCACCATAGGTATCATTCAGTAATGTTCGTGGTGAAAATAGAAAAAAAAATTTCGCTACTAGATTAACTGAATTCTAGTAATCGAGTTTTTTTAAGAAAGTATCGAACTTTTTCCGAACTTTAAGAAGGTAAGAAAGGCGTAAAAATGTAATAAAGGTTTTAAGAAATTTTTAAAAATTTTCAGAAAATTTCAACAAAATTTGTTGCGTCAAACCGGCCCTTAATGTGATAAAATTAAATTTAAAATAAAAATAAAAATTAAACAAAATCTGATTAGAATATAATTAGAATACAATTAATGAAAAATATAAAAAATCATATTACATTAATATACAATGAAATCATGACCGATGATTAAACTTGCAGGCCCTAGAACGTAGAGATACATAAATGTTTTTACGCTAAAAATTTACTAGGTAGATATCCAATGATGGGTGAGTAAACATACATAAACGAACGTGTAAGTGATGTTACAACTATTTTAAAAGTAGGCGCTTAATTGTTATACAAACAAACAAATAAAAAAAAAAAAAAAAACAAAGAGATAGAGAGGGGTATTGAAATATGAGCCACGTTTGAAGTTAAAAAAATATAAAAATTTTACAAATATCTACAAATACGAATTACAAAATAATAAAATTTAAATTATCTACTCATTACACGAAATACGAGATATTAATTTTTACAATTTTATACAATTTTGTATAACTCGGACACACCCATGATTTTGGAGAAAACTTGGAGGCCAAAGTGAAAATTTTTCAAATAATATATTTTAATAATAGCTTACATTTTTTGGGTATATTATTTATTACACATTTGTGGATAATATATATAAAAATCATGGTCCTTTGATACGAATGACATAAAAAAAATGTAAATGACATTGATAAATTGTATCAACTTTTCAAGGGAGCGTTTGAGGTAATAAAAAGTAAGATAATTTAAAATAATTTATAAATTCGTAATTTGTGCAGAGAGAAAAAAAAATAAATAACATTTAAAAATTTATAAAATTTTTTTAACATTTTATATTGCACCAAATGGACCCAAAATATGTGAAGTAGTTTTTACCAAAATAATATGCAAAAGCATAAAGTGTAGCATTAGCTCAGGCAATGCATTATTATTTATTTATTTATTTTTTGAAGGCCGTTGCCAATTATGAGCTTTACGTAGAAAAATGGATATGATTTTGATATTTCTTCTTATATTTATTTATTAAATTATTTTTTTATTCTATTTGCATATAGAACAAATAATGGAGAATTAATATAAACAAGCATTTTATTTTTTTTTTTTTTATGTTCCCGTATGTGCATATGGTAAGAAGATATACATTCTTGAAATTAGCAGAGTTATTTAAAAAAAAATTATGTCATAATAAAACTAATAAAATTATACTTGATTGAGTATTTTTTAAATAAGATTACGTTAAACTCATTTATTTCAAATTTATAAATACAAAGAAAAACTCAAATATTAGTATAAACAGAGTTAATTGAGGATAGTGTTTTTTTTTTTTTTAAATAGAAAACATTTATCAAGATAATAAAGTTATTTTACGAATGTCATAGTCACATTAACGTTGAAATAATTTTATAAATTGATATAAATATATGAGAGCTTAATTCAATTTGTAATTAATGTAACTTTTTTTTTGAAAATAATGAGAATTAGTTTGTGATTTTAAGAAAGGTTTGTTTGGTAAAAAAAAAAACCCTAAAAAATAGTAAAAAATATTTAAAAATCTCTAAAAATTTATAAAATTATTTAACATATTTTGTTTTCCTTGTATTTTGTAAAATTCTTATAAATTTATATATATATTTACATATCTTAATAAATTTTTACGAATCTCAATAAATTTTTTACAAACCCTTATAACATTCCACATATTCTAATAACTTTTTTACAAATCTCAAATTTTTTTTAACAATTTTTAATAAATTTTGACATAAAATTTCGTTATGACAAAAAAAAAAAACAATACCGTTCAGACAATTTTTCTTTTTAAAAAGTGAGATAAAAGTTAAAAATTTATTAACTTTACAAATCTCAATAAATTTTTTACAGACTCTTATAACATTCCACATATTTTAATAACTTTTCTAAAAATCTGATAAATTTTTTGACCAATTTCAATAAATTATGACATAAAATCTCGTTACGACAAAAAAAAAAACACCGTTCAAATAATTTCTCTTTTTAAAAAATGAGATAAAAATTAAAAAATTTTACTATTCATTTTTTTAAAATTTGATTTAGTAACTATGCATGAAGTACTAAAAAATTTTTTAAATTACATTTTTCGTTTTTTTTTTTGGGTTATTTTCCGCTGCGTCGTGCACACCCAAAATGTCTCTCTGAAAATTTTTTTTAATAATTTGAATTTTTGTTAGGGAAAAGAAAAGCCCAACGTTCGAGAGTTTTCTTGGCTCTCACTCTTCGAATTTGGCAATGGTAGATTGATTTGAATTTTGATCTGTGTGTGTCTCTTCTGCTTCTCGTTCATTTCTCACAGCGATTAGAGGCTCTCCAGGGATTTAGGGGCGACTCTATGGCCATGGCGCTCTACTTTAATCCCCCAATGTCGCTCTCTATAATTAGGTTTTCTACGTCTAAATTTAGCAGCGGTCTGATGAAACTCGAACGCGAGTCTCTTCCGAATGGAACAAAATATGTGCCGCTCTGTAGAAGGCGTTGCAGAGGCGGTGGTTCTAATTATCTTCTTCATCCATTGACGGCGGCGGCGTTGCTCAGAGATTATCCTCCTCTTCCAACTCGTCATTGGGATCAACATTGTTCGATTAAATTAGGGGAATTAGCAACAAGAAAGTTGGGGAGGGAAGGAGGCGTTCTGATTTTGATCAGAAGATGGTCCCTCTTTTTAATTTTCTTATTGGAAGACTCTGGATTCTTGCTTTTGTGCTCGTTCCATTGGTTCACTCTAAAACTGACGCACGCGATGGTATTCAGTCCCTCTGTTAATTTCGTCGGTAGTTTTTTCCTTTCAAAAAAAAAAAAAAAAAAAAAAATTCATGTTTAACCACATGGTTAACCTTTTTTTTTGTGGTTATTCTTGAAATATGTATTGTATTAAAATTACTGTTTTCTTTTATTCATGAAGTGTTTACAAATGGAATAAAAGGGAACACAATGAGAATCTCACATTTATTGGGATCTTAGATAATCAATTTTAGTTTTATATTTATCTAACTTAATATGCCATTGGGCAGTATTTGAATTATGGTTTAAAAGTTATGGGTCACCCTTTTGGGTTATGTAATTGTGTTGTGAAAATTACCCTGCGTGGATTCTGTAATTGGGCAGTGTTGGATTATGTAATTGTTCAAAGGATTGAACAATTGTCATCAGATAGTGAAAATTACGCACTGTCATCTGGTTTTGAGTTCTTACTTACAAGGAAGTCTAGCAACTTGGGGGCTTGAAGTTGTGTATTTGTTACCCTCAAATAAGTACCTTAGGGGAGATCCCAGCATCTTAGGCTGCATTCCCCCAATAAAGAGACTCAAGTTACAGTGTTGTTAAGTTACCTATAAAAGAAATTATTACCATCAAATAAATTCTTGGGAAACATTTGGTTGTTACAACTTGTTGCTTCAGATTTCTTTGGGGCACTGGCAAATTCATCAGTGTTATACTTAGTCAGTCATATTATCTATCTTTACATTTCAGTAAGAACAAATGTATTTTGAGTACACGTTTAGAAGTTTTGGGCCTTAAGCTATGAAAGGAGTATGGGCCTAAGTAAGCATACTCTTGTGGTTTTGGATTCTTTCTTGCAAGGAAGTCTAACTACTTGGAGGAGGTTGTGCATTTATTGCATCAACTGAATTTAGATTTCTACGGTTGCACCAGTGCATCCGTTGACTTGTTCTTGGTCAGTCGGGATGCTGAACATGTTGCACTTTTTTATTTTGATTTTTGAAGACTTTATTTGAACCTGTCATTACCCTCGTATTTTCTGATGTTTGGTAATTGATTCTGCAGTTTCTGCTCTCAATGTTATGTATAGTAGCTTGAATTCTCCTTCAACATTGGATGGTTGGAAATCAAGTGGAGGCGACCCCTGTGATGATTCCTGGATGGGAATACAATGCTCAGGGTCATCTGTAACTGAAATGTAACATTATTTTTAAACATATTTATGTGTATTGTACCTATTTTTACCTAAGCTTTGAATTAGTGAATCAAGTAGGATATCTTTGATTTTTATTTATTACCTATTTATTTTTTAATTTTTATGAAAAATGTTTTGTAGTGTGTTATCAGACATGGGACTCACTGGATCAATGGGATACCAGCTTGCGAGCTTGTCATCTGTTACCCACTTGTGAGGCCTTTTTGCACTTGGGAAATTTGGCTCATTCTTTTATTTTTTGGATTAATTAATGTTCATTCATTATATTTTCTTTTCTTTTACTTTTGAAAAGAACGTCACCTCAAAGTGATACATTTCTTTGTCATAGTACAGTGATATGAGCAAAAATAAACTCAAGAATGATATTCCGTATCAGCTTCCTCCTAATGCAGTTTACATGTAAGTAGCTGAAAAAAAGCACTTTGCAATATAGAACAAATAATCCACTAGCTGTTTCAGCATTGCGTTATCATTTTTACTCATCATTTTCTATTCTTATTTTTAGTTTACTTCCCTTTTTGTTGTGTTAGTGGACTGCTCATCCTCTCCAATTTGTATCCTGTTTTGTTTTTTCCCCTTAATATATAATATTTTGTTGCTCCTAAAAAGAAACTTGAATCATTAATTAAGGAATTGAATCATATTTTTGATTAATTGGGTTAAAAATGTTAACAAATATGATTGGTCCTACAATGCGTCTATTCTAAAATGATTGCCATTGTAAGTTGGAAAAATGCTAGTCATTTACTTGCTGCAATATCTTCAATATTGAGAATTCAGATCACTGAACATGAATGTGTCATATACAAATCCGCAGAGATCTCTCTGAAAATGGCTTCTCTGGTGGTGTGCCTTATTCAATTTCTCAGATGAAAGATCTTGAATACCTGTAAGTGGTGTTTGACTTTCTGCTTTTCCATTGTTTTTTCAGTTTGTCTTTTCGTGAAGGCTTAAAAAAAAAAAAGTTTGGTTTTGCACTATAAATGTTTTGTGGGTTGGAGCAGAAATCTTGGTCATAATCAACTAAATGGACAGCTGAGCGACATGTTTGGAAAACTTTCAAAACTCACAGACCTGTAAGTGACATTTGTGGCGTCAGGGTTTTCTTTGTTTTATTTTCTTCTGCCTATCTCTACCCTTCTTTTTTGTTTGTTCGTTTGTTTTGTTTTGTTTTTTGTTTTTTTTTGGGTTTTTATAACTAATTCTATAAAAAGCACCAGAAGGGGCCAGAAACTATGCACACTGGATACTTTCAAAATTTTACTACAAAGGAAAATATCTACTGAATTAAAGAAAAAAATAAGATTCACAAAATTTCCTTCTAATGAAAAAAAAAAAAAAAAAAGAGCAGTGTAAGATTTCTGACTTAGGTCTATGAGTTGCTAAATCTGCACCTATTTTGCTCCCTCCAAATGGGCCATATCAAGCACAGGGTAACTGGCTTCCAAGCTGTTCTTGCCTCTCAGATTGACATTTTGTGACCAAGTCGCAAAAAGACAAATAACTGAAGTCACATAAAGATGAAACTGATGTTATAAATTGACATCTTTGAGATAGCACACTTTTCAACACCCTTTTATGAATATAATACTATTCAAGAAAATAAAATAATATATAAAAAAGGAATAAACAAATCTGCTCTTTTTTTTTTTTTTGCAGTAACTTGTTGTGTAAGAGATACATATAACAATAAGATTGAAGTAAGCTTAACAAAATAGGTAATACAGCATACAAGAAAGTTGAATTTATTGATTAACTTGTGAGCTGACATGCAGGGATCTCTCCTTCAACAAACTGACAGGCAATTTGCCTCAGAGTTTTCAAAATCTTTCAAGTCTTAGCACATTGTAAGAAGTGACCAATATAATTTAAAAATGATGAGTTTTTTGTTTAGTAATAATGCTTTATGTCTTCACACAGGAATTTGCAGAAAAATCAATTTACTGGTCCAATAAATGTCCTTGCGGACCTTCCACTTGAAGAATTGTAAGTTGACCAAGAATTCAAGTTCTATCAACTTTGAATGGTGTTTATCATATCCAAAATTTTTTTTATACTTTCAAACTTGTTGAATGCTTGTCATTGTTTATTCTTAATTGTCTTTTATTTATTTATTTATTTATTTATTTTTATTTCGTAGTAGCAAGGCTTCATAACAAATTTAATTCATATGCATAGTTTATCAACTTATTTATGTTTATTCACCCAATTTAATGATGTGAAAATTATGCTTTTTGTGGGGTCAAATAAATCAGAGTCATGGGTATGTATGATTAAGTCTGTTGGATTTATGGTCAAGAAGTTGTAAAGCTAGACATCAATTTGGTCTAAAATATACTGTGAAATTTTGAATCTTGGTTCTGTTTAGCATGCATATTTTGTAGTTTCCTTAGTATCCTTAACTAACCAGATATATTGTTATTCTTTATAGTGAGGTTTTATACTGGCTATCAATTATCTAATATAATGTTCCTCATTTTTCTTGTCTGTGGACCTACGGTATTGGAACAAAATGCTTAGGTGGCTTTTGGTTTGTATTTATATTTTTTTTTCTTTTTTTGTCTTCTATTTTTTGTTTTTTTGTTTTGAGATTCATGTTTTCAGAATATTGAAAATGTATTTGGTTTGACATTTTTTATTTTTCATGTTTTGGAGTTCTCCTTGTTTTGAGTCAAAAAGGCTCAAAACGACTTTTGATTATTTTGTATTCTATGTGTAAACTTGTTTTCTATTTTCTAAAACAGTTTTTGAAAATACGAGAGACCAAATGTGTTTTGAGATATTTTTCTTGTTTTAAAAAACTCAAAATGAAAAACAGACCCAAAACAGGTATATCAAATGGCACCTAAGTAATCAATATTTAAACACCTACCCAATTTTCTAATGACCTTTTTTTTTTTCAAATTTTTTGGTTAGATTGTTAACAACCATCTCATCTAAAAGCTTAAGCTATTAAGGAGGTGGCCTAGATTGATTTTTTTACAATTTTTTTTTTTGTTTTGCTGTTAAAAACAAAAAAATTTCAAAATATTGCCGAAAAAAAAAAAAAAATAATTGTGGAAACACTGTTAATGGAACTGCGAAATCATAATGTGATTCTTGTCAAGCCTACAATTGCATTATTATGTTGTGATTTTTTGCCTGATTATCTAAAATCGCTTTATCATGTTATGATTTTTACGCATTAGGATTATTCTTATATTTCTTATCCCTTAAAACTAAAATATATAAAGCACATATGTAGAGTTAAGCAACTTTTTCAGTGTTTTTCTTTATTATAAAATAGTAAACACGGCTATTTTCCTGGGGAGCACCACTCATTATCTGAGAGTTTTCTTTTGTTTACCATGTGCATAACATTTCATGTTCCTCCAACACTTTATAATACGTGAAGAAAGCATAGACTTCTACTTGCAATTGTTGATGTTGTTGGTGAAGAATCTAAAGAACTTTACGCAATAATGCCGGCAGGAATGTTGAAAACAACAAATTTACCGGTTGGATCCCTGACGAGTTGAAGAGCATTAAAAGAATAAAGTAAGCGTTCAACAAAATTATGTTTCATGATAACATAGTGCTATTTAGTTATTTTTCTGATTTAAGAATTCTCTTTGTTAAGAACTAGAGGAAATTCTTGGTCATCAGGGCCAGCTCCTCCTCCTCCCCCTGGTCAAAAAAGTAAACCGCATGCTCACAAGTCATCAAAAGAAACTGAGAAGTCCGGTCTGAGTGGAGTAGCTATTGCTGGAATAGTGATGGGCATTCTTTTGGCTCTTGTGATTGTAATTTCTCTTTTCTCACGAAAATCTTCACCTCCTCCTTCACATTTTTTCGACGAAGAGAGAGTCAGTCAGCGTAGATCTTTTACCCCACTTGCGTCTCAAGAGTTAACCAATGACTCAAGGTTTGAAATGCAGCAGGAATTCGAGGGTAATTTTTTGCTTTCCTTTTCTGCTTATCAAAAAAGATTATTTGCTTAACTTTTTTTTTTTCCAATGAATTTGTGTATGGAAACTCATCATTGATCCAATACATGGTTATATAGTATGCTATATGGGGGTGGTCAAAAGCAAGGTAACCAATATGTGAAGCAAGCAATTGTACAAGGTAGAACTGCTATACAAAAAGGAGCTAAAAGCTTAACCCAAATATTAAGCTCGTTCTAAATATTTGTAAGGGCTAAAGAAGTTTAACAAAAATTTCCTTTACACGGAAAAAAGAAGCACTAGGCACTTTTTAATGCTTGTATGATGCAATATGGAAGCAAAATATTAATGAATTATTTTTTTAAGATTTTATTTTCTTCCATATCATATTAAATTTTATTTTATCCTTAAAATTGATTTTTTTCTTTGTTTCCTATATTAGGATTTTATTTTTATTATATCATATTTATGGGATTCTATTTTGATTTTAATTTAGCTATATAAAGTCCTCAATTGTGTTGAATTAGGAGACTTTTGATGAGTAAAAAAATATTGAATTGAAGCCTGTGACTTGTTCTTCTTCCCTTCTCTTCTTCTTTTCTCTCCCAATCTTCTTCTTCTTTAGTTCTTTCTTCTTCTTTCAATATTATAATCCTACATCAATTTTGCTATCAGAGCAAAACCTCGATCTCTAAACCATATTCAAATCAATATGTTATTCATTGTCGAGAGTCCCAAATCCTAGCCGCCATTGTATTCCAAAACCCCAGCCGTGATCTCAGCAAAAAGACCACTTGTTGGTTTCATCTCGAAACCACCATTGCACAGCCTCCAGCACTATCGAACCATTGTTGCATAGCCACCAGCCACTAGCGACACCAGCCCACCAAACGGCGAGGGCAGCTGTGACCTGACGCGCCTACACGCTCCAGCTTCTCCGGTGAGTGAGAACCACTCGTGGCATCTCTTTCCAGTGCGTGTTGGACCCACGACCACCAGTGATCACCACTGGCGTCGCCTCCCACTAGCGATCCGAATTAGAGCTCTGGTGATTGGCTGATGGCTTTTTGGCGACCTTCAGAATCTATCCAGAACACTCTTCAGTTTATTTTTGAAGATTCCATGTCAATGGTACATTGTGGACTACTGATTCGGACATGGTTGTACACTCACATCTAGTAGGAATGATGGATAACCAATTACAAACCCAACTAGTAGCCATCTTGGAAGCAATTGAAGGACTAACCACTAGGATGGACACAATTTTTGTTAGATGACAGGAATCACCATTATTCAACTCAAATGTCAAATACAGTCTTAGCCCCTCCTCCATTGAGTGCTTTCACAGATGGTCTCAATGTCATTGATAAAAAGTCAGATGATAATCATCTTAAAGTGTTGATTTACGGGCCTAATTCTGACAACTTCTATTTCTCTGCTGAGAAAATTGATGACCAAATTGTGAGCAAATTAGTTGATGTGATGCTTTGTCATATTACACCACTTGATGAAGTTGTGGTGGTTATTGAGGTCACTTCTGTTGACAAGACAAATATTTCCAGTTGCTTAGCAAGTGTTTCTAGTTGCGTCATTCAGGTCCCTACTTGTACTATTCCACGCCTTGAGTTGAAAAGTATGCTTAAAACTTATGGTGCTTCTGTGGAGTTTGTCTTCCTTACAACTAAGCCTCTCTCACGAGTTGTTCCATTTTTTGTTCTCTCTTAACATCCATAAGTTCTGCTATCAAAGTTGCGTTCCTTCCACCCAGGGAGACTTGGTGGAGACACTAGGTTTCTGTCACCCCTTGCGCGAGTTCATGAGCTTCGAAAACAACTTGAACATTCGTTCTATTTGTGGCTCAATAATTGAAGGAGTGCGCAAATTTCTTTGTCAAGTTTTTTTCTTAGCGGTGGAGAATGATACAATATGGAAGTAAAATATTAAAAAATTATTTTATTAGGATTTTATTTTATTCCATATCATTAGGATTAGATTCTATTTTATTCTTAAAAATGATTTTTATTTTTGTTTCCTATATTAGGATTTTATTTTTAGTATGTCATATTTATGGGATTCTATTTTGATTTTAGTTTAGCCTATATAGAGGCTTTAATTGTATTGAATTAGGAGACCTTTGATGAATAAAAAAAATATTGAAATGAAGCCTGTGGCTTGTTCTTCTTCCCCTCCCTTTCTCCTTCTTCTCTCTCCCAATCTTCTTCTTCTTTAATTCTTTCTTCGTCTTTCAATATTATAATCCTACATCAATGTAACTTCATTAAGAAATTATAAAAAATGTGCCTATTTCTTTCCCTTGAATGAATATACATGACGCACAAAGATGTACCCTTCAAGCTTTCTTTTTCCTTCCCAACCTGCACCTTGCTTCCCAGCACAACAAAAGCTTAATTACGGAGGTTGACATTACCCAAACCATTCCAAAAATAGAGATGATCAAGATCCAAATGCTAGGAGCTAGGTCACAATGCACCAACAGATGGTCTGCGGTCTCCTCAGTCTTCTTACACATGCAATACCGATTAAGAAATATAAAACCTCACCCACCTAGATTGTCAATCGTCAAAACAGAACTTAGAGATGATGTGGTTAAAAATAAATAAAAATTAAGTGTACTTGGTTTTTCAAATATTTCGAGAAGGAAAGAGTAACTCTCCTAACAATAGTTTACTATTGATACAGACTTGTCAATTGCAATGTTATAAAAATGATTTGGGAAGACCATTTATAGAGGAATATCCTTGCACTGCAATATCATGCTAAAAAAATATTCTTTTACGTCCTCAGCCAAAATATTAACAGTCTTAAAGAAAAATGGCCAACCTGTCATGAATCATGATCCTTTTTGTATCTGTCTTGTAAGAGCATTCACTTCTTTAGATACATGTCCTCTAGGCTCTGCCACAAACTCACAATCAACAACTACGCCAAAGATGACCCTCCTCTCCTACGTATCTCCAAAACGACTTGCCAACAAAGCCTGATTAGATTGATTGAAATGCTGAATACCCAAGCCTTCACAACTCAGGGGTATGCAAATCAACACCACCAATTAGATCCATGCTCGTTAAACAGTAGTAAATGTAAAAGGCGGATTGGCATGCCCTCATGTGTTTTTATTTGGGGACTCAGAAAATTTAGTTAAGGCCCAATTCAAGGATCAAAATCTCGTTCCTTTTCCCTTGAAATGGCTGGAATATTTATTTTTTCTAAGAGAAATGTACGAAACACAGAAACAATCACCAAAATATATCAAAATAGGAAGCTGTTTTTGATAAGTAAAATAAAAATAGTTAGTTGTTTAATTAATTTATTGTTAGTTTCTTATATTTAGTTAAACTTCAATTTATTCTTCTAAACATTTCTATATTTTCATATCCTTGTGCCATTTTCAGTATGTTCTAGAAATATTTTTGTTTCCTTATTAACGAAAACAATCTACTGAAATTGAGTTTTAATCCTTGATAATGGAACAAAAAACAAGTTTTATGTAGAAAATTTAAAAAGTTGGTATATGGTTTTTCTGCATTGAGAGCAACCTTCAAGTATTTAACTCAAGGATTTTTTTTTTATTATCTTTTTAAAAGTACATGTGATGACTATTACTCCACATCTTTGCTAAAATTTTTAGTTTTTGCCTACCAAGTTCACAATCCTGCTGTAATCAGACTTGATTATGCTTACACCAGTCCACAAGAAGTGGGCCGTCTATCTATTTCTTCTCCTACAGCATGTTAACCACTATGATTTTGTTCTAAACCAATAAGTTGTAAATAGCTCAAACAAATATGATATATCTGATGGATTGTGGTCCAAACTTTTTGCTAGCCAATGTTTCTTGTTATTAGGTCCAGGATCGTACTTTGGGCTAGTATCTGAAGTTGTCCATGTCGTCCTCAAGAGCAAGGCCAATGGTTATTTGGCCAATATTTGTTGCCTGCATGTGTTTCATTTCTGTGTTGCTCACTTTAATTTGTTAGTATTGTTAGAAGTTGTTCCACACGGGCCCATGAGAAATGTTATTTCTCTCATATAAGAGATGAATTTCTCTTGATACCTAGATTTTAAGGTTTAGGCCCTTCATCTCATGTGTTGTTTGGCTTCTTGACAATTATTATTATTATTTTGATTGGTCCTGTACTGATCACTTTATTGCCTTTTTTAATATAAGCTGTTTTGTTATCATTTCATATCTTGTAATTTATTTTTTATTTTCCTTTTTATTTTTTATTTTTGGGATTTATGTCAATGCATTGCAGTTCAGCTGATTATCTGCTGTAATAGTGACAGGACTTAAGTCTTTAGACTCATCCTCTTCATTTACATCAAAGGGATTGCAGCCATCTCTTTCCATTGCTCCAAAGCCTCCACCTTCAGATTATATTAAATCATCGAACGATAACGAGTTTGCAAACAATGGGAATTTCAAAAGGAACAGCTCTGTTCATATCACTTGTTATTCTTTGTCAGATTTGCAGTCTGCCACTGGCAACTTTGCATCCGGTCGCCTTCTTGGTGAGGGAACCATTGGGCGAGTGTATAGGGCCAAATATGCTGATGGAAAGGTATGCTGTTTGCTTTGCCTAGTTCATCAGGGTAAAGCTTGGTGCAATCAAATTTGCGCTTGTTTTATGTACAAACTGACTAAATTGTATGCTTAAGGACCATAAATTTGATTTTTTTTTTCTTATAAGCACCACATGTTTGAAAGGTTTTATGATAGTTGGCAACCCTATTCCTTTATTTGGGCTTGGGACCAGCTGTGTAAAAATAAACATTAGGCATGTATAGGCGCAGTTTAAATTACCACGAACAAAGATAGATTCATTGACCTTAATCTCTTTCAAGTTTCCAATTGGGATCTATTGGAGTATAAACAAGCTCGGTTCTCATGAGTCCAGTCTTCCACAAATAATTTATGATACACTTTGTTTGAGAAAGAAAAATGCCCTCTTTTAGATTGTGCTACTTTAATATCTAGAAAGTACCTTAATTGATCAAGATACTTTTGTATGAAAATGTTCAACTCAAGTGAAGCTTTAGATCACTAATCCATATGAATCACTTCCAGTGATTGTTATATGATTAACATGCACAAGAAGAATAATGTTACCATTCTGCTTATGTGGAACAAACATTGAATGAGATCTAACACTGCATTTCATCCCATGGTCAATTACTACAATACTAGTTATACCAAGCTTGTGGAGACTGCTCAATGCACTAAATTGCCTATTTTAATCTGCACACTTGTTCTCACTCCCCCTAAGCAACATATTCTAGAGATTGCTCTATATCCACCTTTTTCTTGAAGATCACCGTGAACAAACACAAAAAATAAATAAACAAATGATAAAATCATTTGTCCTGAATTTAAATGAACCACCGGAAAAGGTCCCAAAAATAAGAACCAAATCTTAGTTATGACTTTGACACAAACTATATCTTGCTTTCTTTTGTAAACTTCAATGAGTGCCACTATTAATGGATTGATACCAATTCAACTCATCCAAACTCCCCTTAAATGCACTATAATACTCACCTGAAGTTTTGTCATCTTGTTAGAGAAGAAAAAATGCTCTCATCTAACTCATAAACACGAGACACATTTTTCTCCATAGAAAAGTGTCACAAGGGGCATCATAAATTTGCTTAGAAATGCTTGGTGTTATTCCAGAACCCAACTCAACCCAAGCCATGACAAGACAATTTTCAGATTCCCACTCTTGACATTCTTTAACCTTGTGAGATAGATCATAGGGGTCCAGAAAAAATATATTTCAACTTCTGCTTTTATTAGCACCTATAGCTACTTCCATGACTTCAGCCCCTACTAGTAAGTAGAGCTATTCAACTTCCCTGTCATAATTTGACTATGCATGTTGTCTGTAGGAGAAATAAGCGTATTTCTAACTTCATCAGATGCTGCCATAGTCACAAAAATAGAACCAGTGACAGATGCAGCGAGTGCTATTTGCCCAACTGCAAGAACGAAAAAAGAACAGAAAAAACTTGCGTCACTTGCAAATTTAATCAAATAGCATATTGGCAATCATAACTAGCCGCAACCCGTTCAGAAAAGACAGAAGCAGAACAACCGCTAATTTTCCCATGCAAAATGGGAAAAAATTTTTCATCCCTTACAAATTCTGTCATTTCACACCAGCACATCCCAGAATCTGACTGCATACATTCTGAACCTAGAGACAACATGAATGGAGTTCGAAAATAGTAACTCTTGCAGCAATGATAATACCTTTAGCCCACCAACTGATAAAGCAATAGTCCTGAACTATCACATTCGTCAATCACATGAAAAGAATAAGTGGTTTGGTTCGTATATCACTTTAAATCAGAAATGCATCACAACTAGCAGCCCAGAAAAAAAAAATGAATGAAGAGAGGAGGAAAAGGAAGAGAAGAGAAACAAAGAGAAGAAATAATATATTGATTTTAATATGGTTTTCCACTGGATTGATCCTCTGATACCATGTTAAGTAGAAATAGAAAGAGACCACATATTGTAAGTCAGTCTTCGTTGTTTATATTAATTTTACCAAATGATAATTAAGAATTTGCGTTATAGACTTCTGATATCCTGGTTTATGGCTCATTCTTTTTGTGTCTTTTCTGATGTATCCTATTGACCTTCACAATGCTTAGAGCATGTGCAGATCGCTTCATTTCACCACTCTCCCTTTTTTTGTTGTACTAAAATTCTAGCAATTGCTATTATTTTGAGCTATCTACTTAATACTGTGGTTCATCCATTTCTATTAACAATCTACCTTGAAAGAAATGCATAATAATCAGTGCCATATTGATTGTAAATATTCATAATTATATTTCCACCATTTTTGTCAGGTTTTCGCAGTGAAGAAGATAGACTCCTCACTATTTCAGGGCAAGCCAGCAGAAGATTTTACAGAAATTGTTTTCAACATCTCAAAGCTTCACCATCCAAACATTGTTGAACTTGTTGGCCATTGTTCAGAACAGGGACAAAATATGTTGGTCTACGAGTATTTCAGGAATGGTTCACTTCATGAATTCCTACACTTGTCAGATGACTTCAGCAAACCACTTACCTGGAACACTAGAGTCAAAATTGCTCTAGGCACAGCCCGAGCTGTTGAGTAAGTTAATTTTATGCTCCTTTGTTTTTGTTTCATTTGGTTTGTTATCTGTTAGTAGTCCATAGGAATAATACTTCCATGATTTTCTGAAATCAGCTTTGCCCATTGAGTGCTGTGTAGAGGCATCTGATACGTTTAATGTCCAAGTCTTAAGATCTGCTCATATATGAATTGTTGAAGTGCTCAATTATTCTTTTAGACCATAAGAGAGGGCAAAGTATCAATTTGAGGTACCATGTCCAGGTTTTTGGTATAACTGAATGAAGTAGTAGTGTAGTAGTCTTTAATTTTTTTGGGCTAACGGATAGTAATAATGTAGTAGATATCTTAGGGATGTTCTACTAAAATCTTTTTTCATCCAATAAAGCGGTAGATATTATAGTCTAAGAAGCACCGACACGGCATAGTTGCGCTGATTCAGTGATTTTCAAAAATCTTGTCTTCATTGCCTCAGCCGTTGCAACAGAATTTGCGCCAGGATTTTTCAGTTCACATATCTTTTTATCTATAATTGTCCTTTTTTTACCGATTAATTCAATTTTTTATGCATATTTTTAGAAATAAAAATTCTTTCTGTTGATTGAGATTTAAGATTCAAATGTTCTTTTGGCCTAGTTTATGTTTTATCAGGTTATCTAGTGTTATTTTTATTTTTTATTGGGGTTGGGGAAACCAATCCTGATATGCCTATGTCTCAGTGGTCCTGGCAATATTCTATATCTATAGTTGAGTTTATAGTTCGCAGGCGTGTCTAGTTATACTTTAATTTAGTTTGTTTATCCTTCTTGGTCTGTGGTTTTGTTCCATTTTCTGTGCGCACGTGTTGAGAATTAGATACTGAGATCTATCACATATTGTTGGAAACTAAATACTGGTGCAACCATTTCTGGGAAAACCCATCTGATCAATATTATCAGCTCCTTTAGGGGCAGTGGGAAATATCTCTTTTCTTGATTTTCAGATAAATGCAACTGTTTTCATGATTAATGATACTTGTTTCTTACTAATTCAATCTCATTTGTTGACTTTTGCATCTAGGTACTTGCATGAAGTTTGTTCTCCATCATTTGTTCACAAGAACATCAAGTCATCCAATATTTTACTTGACGTTGAGCTCAATCCTCATCTGTCAGAATGTGGTTTGGATACCTTTTATCAGGTATCATATTTTAATAAATAATAGATTTCTTGGTAGGAAACCTTTTATTAATTATGAATTATGGGATGCATAATTTATTAATCAACAAAATGGTAGTGTTAAAATGTCTTATTTATGAAATTCTGTATGCTCTATAAAATGTAAAATGGAAACCAATGTCCGTTCTTTGCCACCCCCTATCCAACTGTAAAGTAAGCCCAAAAAATTGCTTTTTAATTTGAACAATTAAGACTCCCCATTCCGGAAGCTTCTTTTATTCCTCTCCCCCCAAAGGAGACCCAAAGGAGACACATTAAGCAAAAAAGAATTAACTGCCAACATTTTCTCCTGCTCCCATGCACCCTCGCACCCCATCATTCCTGAATGGCTAAATTTGTTCTTTTGGGGAAGACATATTGCATGCCAAAGCTAGATAGTGTCCTGTTCCAAAGTTCCTTAGCCCAGTTATAATGCACAAAGAGATGATCAATTGTTTCCCTTCCTTTCCTGCACAAACAACGTCAATTAACCAATATCATCTTCCTTTTTTTGAGGTTGTCTGTGCTAAGGGTTTTCATGCGGAGCATGCCCCACACAAAGAAAGCTACTTTTGGTGGAGCTCCTAGCCTCCACACCTTCTTCCACTGATTACTAAAATATTCAACCCTTGTCAAAATGGAATAATAGGAACTCACTTCAAATTGGCCCGGATTAGTTTTCTTCCACTGCGATCTATATTCTATCTCATCCACCTTTGCTGCGTAGACACAGGTCAAAAAGCTTTGGAACTCACCCCGTCCCAGTCTTGAATATTGCTTCTAAGTTGTATGTTCGAGGATATCTGATTGTTAGTTACCTCCACAAAGGTCCAAATATTAGTGGTCCGGTTGTAAGCTATATCATAAATCCCTGGCTACTGCTCGAGCAAACACTTATCACCAATCCACACATCATTCCAAAGTTCAACTTGTTCTCGTTTTGCCACCACCGAGGATATTAATTTGGACTACCTGAAGTGTTATGTTAGCCTTATTGATTTTGACTACTCACTTCTGTTTTATTTCTTGTTGATTTTGACTAGTCGCTTCTCTTTTATAACACAAAATATATATTGCTTACTTTTCTTGTGAAATGATCAGCACAAAAGCAAACTCCGAGAAATGATGAATGACAATAGGATTTAATGGAAGATCAGGAACTAGGAGTAATATAGCTTGACATTTGTGGTTGGTGTTCTGGCTTTGTTAAGTTACGTGAGCAAGTCAACTAACTGCTACATTAACTAGTCTAACTAGCATGAGAAGTAGGCTAGTCTTTACTGGCACTTGGGTGCAAATTTGTGGTCCTGTTCTTCAAGATGTTTTCTTCGGTCAAATTTGCATGTTTGAACTTTAGTTCTATATTTTTCATTGGATTGCTTTATTTTTTTAACACGAACAATTCATATAGTCTAGTCTGTGATAAATTGAGGGCTGGGAATGAATGTCATGTGAATCTATGATTGATTTGTAGAACAAGTCACATAAGTATAAAATAAAATAAATGAAGTCAACCCTCTTCCTTTGGGCCCACATTTTCATCATAACTTATGCCTTATTCCCTGACGGTATGTTATTTGACCCATTTATTGTTTTATCCCAATCCTGTAAAGTTCACCACAAACACACACCCCAAAATATCCGACTTTCCCTATGATGCATATATAATCCACGCATGTAACATCATCCTTTTGCACCATAATCTGAAAAGGATTGTAAATGCCGTGTCCAACACCTTCTTACAAACTACCAATTTAAGAGACCTGTTTTATTTATCATACCATTAATGTGGCATTCTACACTTTATAGCAATGCTTTCCATTGCTTGTAATTAAATGTTCGCACTTTTTCCTTTGCCTCTTCTTTTATGCTGTTTGGCACTTGATTAATTCTTGAATTTTTACTGCTCAGTTGTGGTTTTTATAGTTCTGGGTTTGTTTATCTTTCAAACAATTTTACTAATTTCTATAGGGGTAGAAGGGCTTTACTTTAATACTTTGCATTATCCTTTATTGGCTTTTTGTCAGCATACAAGCCCAAACCTGGGGAGTGGATGCAACGCTCCAGAATGCACCAAACCTTCTGCTTATACGATGAAGAGTGACGTTTACAGTTTTGGGGTGGTCATGTTGGAGTTGTTGACAGGTCGAATGCCTTTTGATAGGTGTGTTTCCCTTTGACTTTTGTTTTCAATTTTGCTACAGTCATATGCACAGATGAGGGGAGCGTGAAATTACTTTTGATCTTTGGGCTCCTAAAGTTAAATCTCATCTGTTATTGAATGTGAAGCTGATAATTGTGTTCTTAAATTTGGATGATCATATCATTAATTTATGGATGAGATTAAACTTTAGGAGCCTAAAGTTCGAAAAGTAACTTCACACCCCCCCCCCCCAAAAAAAAAAATCCCATATGGACACGCCTTTTTGTCTCTGAAATGATTCTGTGCCTTTCTCTTTAGTTCAAAGCCAAGATTAGAACAGTCTCTAGTCAGGTGGGCTACCCCACAGCTCCATGACATCGACGCATTGGGAAAAATGGTGGATCCTGCCTTGTGTGGATTATACCCTCCTAAATCAGTTTCTCGATTTGCTGACATCATTGCTCTGTGCATACAGGTAAGAGCTACCGCAACACTTCCATCCCCCTTCTGGCCTTTTGGGCAGGGGGTTTGGGTCATTTACTTTTTATTTGTCTAGAGGTGGCAACATTAGATACGAATATGAAAATGCTAAGAGAAAACAAGGGCATTGCACAAAACACGTTGACCTATTTACAATAAATTAGGGTTCATTTGGTTTATTTTTCTATTTTTTATTTTCTGTTTTTATTTTCTATTCTCTGTTTTGAGCTCATTTTTCATTTTGTACCTTTGAAAATAAGGAAAACAGTTTAAAATTCATTTGGTTACTTGTGTTTTCAAAATTTATTTTCGAAAACTAAAAATGAGTTTACACATGAAATGAAAAATGATAAAAAGTCGTTTTGAGAGTTTTTAACAAAAAACAAAGAAAATCTCAAAATAAGAAAAATAGAGTTTTTTTTGCTTCTTCGTTTTGAAATTTTTAACACATAAAACGAAAACAGAAAAGTAAACCAAATGCCACCTTAATTATTTAACATATTTATTAAATTTTGAGATATGTAAGTACAAACATAAATGGACACAATTATGAATCTAAATGGGATACTTTAGCACGAATTGTCACTGTAGGTTTGTCATACAAACACGATCTTGTAGTAGGTCATACCATATTAGGTTAAGCAAGTTGTTGCAACCCTTTGTTTTCGAAGAAAAAAATTCATTGTAATGTATATATATATTTTTAAAAAGTGTCATTGTCATATCATTCTTGTGCTATTTTCTGTAAGAAAATTCTGGTAGAAATGCTTTTTCCTTTTGTTACGTGGTGTTTGTTCCAAAATGCTTACAGAATTATTTACCTTTGTTTCAGTTGGAGCCAGAGTTTAGGCCACCAATGTCTGAAGTGGTGCAGGCGCTGGTCAGGTTAGTTCAAAGATCAAGCATGAGAGAAGAATTTGAATGATGATTTGTTTCTTCGGAGATATGTATACACACATATATATGACTTGCATGAAAAACATGTATACACAAACACATAGTGCAGCTAATATTGTTATTGTTGTTATTATTATTATTACCTTTTCTTTTTTTTTTTTTGGTTTAGTTATTTTGCTATACCGTTTCTGTAAAATTTTAGCGTTAAAATTTTTAGAAGTATTCCTGCCTCCATGCATACACCATGCACATGCATGCATGGACTATAGTAGTTTTAAATGTTGTTTTGACTATTGAGGGAAGGAGCTTTGTAATAACGGAAATGCTAAGTGCAAATATGCTCGTTTCGGCTTTTGAGGATCCACAAAAATTATGGTAAATCAAATAATTATTATACGAATATGTGATATTTCTACGCTTAATGAAAGGATCGTTAAGTAGCCTGTTTAATAGAAATTTCAATCTCATTTCGCTGTTTCAGCTTGTCAGGTTGAAATTCTATTCTCACCATGCGGTGTTAGTTTTGTGGAAATTGTGAATCAGTTCACCTTTTAACTAAACGTTCGTTAGCAAATATATTTTTTCGTATAGCATTTGTTAGATTGTTTTTTTTTTTTTTAATTTTTTTTAATAGTAAAGAAAAATTTGAAAATTAAGGGATGGTTTAGTAACGCTGTTGTAATGGACTATTTTTATTTTTTGATTTTTTTATTGTCTTTTTTTTTTCCTGAAATGAAAATCAAACTGTGTTTACAAATGTAATTTTGTTTATAATAATTAATTTTTATTTTAGTAAAATATTCAATTTTATTAAATTTTCAAAAATTTTAATGAATTTAATAAAATATATTTCATATTATTTTAATTAATTAAATGAAATTATTTTAATTATATAATATATTAAAAATGGCTTAATTCAATAAAAATAAAAATAAATATTAATGTATTTCTTATTAATTTAATTAATTAATTAAAGTAAATTAATTATAATTTAGTTAATTACTTAATAAATTAATTTAATATATTATTAAAATGATATAATAAAATATTTTTACATAAATTAATTATATTATTTTTATAATTATAGTTTAATAAGATATTTTAATAAATTAAATCATTTTAATATGATGCAACAAAAATGGATGAAGTGTTAAACTTAACAAAATATTTGTAAAAAAATAAAAAGGTGTAAAAATACTTTTTTTTTTGTTTAAGTTTTTTTTTTGAAAAAAAATTAATTTTAATAAATATATTTTTATTACTAATTTTTAAAAATTTATAAAAATAAATAATAAATATAAACGTTACAAAGTGGGACTTTTGTGATTGATGGTCTCTTAATTATTTAGTTATCAAGAGTTATCAGAGTTAAGCGGATGTTCATGTGATTATGCAATATATATTTATAAAATATATATATTTGGACGTGAATATTTGTGCAGTAGCGTTCCAATAGTTATAATCATTAAATATTAATCAATTGAAAATGCTGTCTATCTGTTTTTGATCCTTGTCATACAATGGCGTCGTTTGGCATGTTATAAATTTCTAAAAAATTATATAAATATCTAACAATCTATTTATCTCTAATTTTTCTGTCATCACTAATTTCAAAAAATTTTAATATTTCGCTAAAAAAAAAATTTAAAAGTAAGTTAATTGAATGTGTAAATTTTTTATACAATCATATTTTCATGTCGAAAACTTTTAAACGAGTACCATTGTTACTATTTTTTATGAATTTTTTTGAATTCGTGGGAACGGATTTAGAAAATCGTTCCCATTGTTTGTTACTTTTCAAAAAAAAGAGCATTAAAATTAACTCCAAATTACATTTTATCTCAATTTATCTTACTTTTTCTTACTCTAAACGAGGCCAATGTGAAGGGAGTGAAGGAAAAGGGTGCAAAGTCAGGCTATTTTGATTAAAAAAAAAGAGTAAATTTTGAATTATTTTAGTGTTTGATGTTTTCTTAAAAAGCGTAAAAAAAGTTAATAAAACTTAGAGAAAGTTAATAAAAGTTAAAAAAAATTATAAAAAGCTGGTAAAAATTTAAAAAAATTAAAGATTTTTGATGTGAAAAAAAATTTTAAAAATGAAAAAAGTTAGAAATTTTTTAATTAATTTTGGCACTACAAACATACAATATGTATCTTTGATGAAAAAACGTAGGCTTAGGCTTATTTTTGGGTAGTGAAAATTTAATTTTTTCCTTTTATTTTTTTTGTTTTATATAACTTGTTTTTTTGCTCAACTTAAATTTGATTTTTTTTTATTTTGTAGTTTTTAGTCTTATTTTTTGCAATCATAAAAAAAATTCATCCACATATAAAAAAATAATATTTTTATAAATTAATTTATTTACTTATACATGAATTTTTTATTTTTTTATTTTTGATGAATGCGTACAACATGTCTAAAAATTACTAAATGAAAATTAAATTCAGCTCTGTGAAATTAATGTAAAAATTATTGAATTAAAATTTAACTGTTCAGATATATTTGTATTATTATAATTAAAAAAATATACATACATTTAAATCGTTAAATTTTAATTTAATAATTTAATCATAAGTCACCTCAGCCTTCAAATCCTCATGAAAACTAATTTTTATAACTCGAACTGAAAATTATTAAAAGTCAAAACCATCTCCCCTTTCTCTTACTTTCAAGTGGCTGGAAGTAAAACTGCCAATGTGCTATATTCATAAAAAAAAAAAACAGTTGACTTAGGCTTGGTTTGGGAGCAAATTTAGTTAACTATTTTTTTAGTTAGTTAAATTTGTGTTTGGGAAGAAAAAAAAAGTGACCTTTTTTAGGTGACTAACTTATTTTTGTTAATTTGACATTTTTACCTTTGAAAGTTTAAAAGAAGGTTAAAATGTAAGAGGGTAAATTTAACCAAGTATTATTGAAATAGCCATTAATTTGGCTAATGGCTACTGCCAAACGGAGCCTTAGAAAATGAGAATAAAATCCATAAATATTTCTTAAAAATATTTTTTATTTAATAAATAAATTTTATTTTTCTTTTGTGCCATTTTTTTATTTTACCTAAACACAACATTAATAATGAAAAAATTGTTATACTTAATCCTAGATTTTTAAGTTGTAAAAACATAGGTATTTTGGGAAATTTTAAAAAAAAATGAACTTTTGAACTAAAAATTAAATTGTTAAAAGGTTAAAAATAAAAAATAATATAGAATATAGACACACTTAATTATACATGGAGTAAAGGTTTATGTGTTTGAAATGTTAGGTTTTTAATTTATTAAAAATTAATCTAAAAGTTCCCCTTTTTTTGTTTTAGTTTTTCTTAAATTTAAATTAAAGATTCTTTTGTTTCAATATAAAAGATTTTTAAAAATTTATATTTATTTTTATTTCAAAAATTATTTTAAAAATACAAGTAAAAAATATTTTTCGAGAAACATTTGGCATTTGTAATGAACAGAATGTGAAAGTGAATTGGCTTTCAATGGAGGGTAAAAGTGAAAATAACGATAAAATACAGGATACTAACTGGAAATGGGAAAGAACCTAGTTATTGCTAAAGGCCCAAAATGGCTACTGCCAGTTCGGATTCCAAACCCTCACACTCATCAGAGAGCCCACGCAACCCTTAAGTTAGTCGAAAAGGCTCTGGAAGGATGAATCTGAGTCCAAATGCGTTTTTCATTCACTTTCTTTCCACTTTCCAAAAACCCTACTGAAATAAACACTTGACCGGAGAGGGAGGCTGGTTCTCACAGAGAGAGAGAGAGAGAGAGGGAGAGATAACCACATTTGCTTCTCATTCCCATGGCGGCTGAGGGACGTCGCGTGTCACTGATAACGGTGGGCGGCAAAGGCGCTTCTCTCTCCTCCGCCTCCGTCTTCGCCGTCGCCAGCGGGCTCGCTCAGGTGCGAATCGATTCATCGGCGCTTGACCGGCTGTCCAGCAACCACCACCGCCAGCACCCGACTCCGTCTGGTAAGTTCAAGTTCTTCGTTCTAAAGGAATTATCCGATGAAGAGGCCAGAGCTTCTCTCTTGCTTGCTTTGAACAAGCTTTTGCTCTCCGGCGGGGGTGTTCGACCGGACCTTCCTCTTTTGATTTCGGATGCTCTTAATAATCCATCTATTTCTCAAACCCTCGATTTCGATCACGCCTTCGATGTCACTGAGGAAGAACTAATTGTTCTGGAGAAATCGTTGTTTGTTTTGGATGGCATTTGCGCAATTCTGGATTACCAGTCGTCGACCTTGTCTGCTGTATCTGACGCCGTTGCCGCCTTGTCTTGTGAGGCCTCACGGGCCGACGTGGGTTCTTTTAATTTGATAGACTTCGGCGATGGGTCATCGGCTAATAAGGACGAGCTTGGCGTTGCTAGTGACTTGAAGGTTTTGCTCAATGGCTCTAAATTGGTCGGAAAGTTTGAGTCCGACGCCCTTTCTGAGATTCCTCAAGTTCATGGTACTTTCAGGGAAATTTCCAGATTAGTACACTCAAGAACCCGGGTGGAATTGAATTCCCCTGTTGCTAAAGCTGGGAAGGGTGGTTCCACTACTGGGGGAACTGCCAAGGCGTTGTCCACGGCTTTCTCATCTCTAGCTGATGCTCTCTGGCACTTGGGTAAGAGTAGCTGGTCCCGAGCCACATTTAACATTGATGCAATGACTAATGTTGATCTCCGGTCTAGTTTGGGGGAAATTTTTGACAAGGAATGTCCTAAGGTTGATAGTTTGGGGGATTTGTTTGTGTCCTCTTCGCAAGTAGGTTTCAGAGGGGAGTACATTCAGTTCTTTCACAAGCTTAATAGCTTATCAGAAACGGTGAGGAAAATTGTTTCTTGGGAGGCAACTACAGCTTTTGTTTCCCTTGAAGGGAGTGGACTTTTAGAAAAAAATCAAGGAAATACAACTGCGGAGGTGAATGGGGAAAGTGCGAAAGGAGAGAAGAAGAATGAGAAGAAAAAGAAGGTTTTAGGAAAAGGGACTACCGTATTAATTCAGTTTATTAAGGATAACTTGCAGAGCGGGGTTGGCGAAGCACTTGACCCAATGGTCATATTGGATAAATGGGTGCAGGGTCTTCTCTATTTCTTGGATCCAAAGAACTATGGCTTTGAAAGCTTGCTGAAGAAAGTGAAAGAGATCGTGGAAAGCAACGAGAGTAGAAGACTTCCCAAGCTTCCAAAGGTATTGAAGCATCCACAATCTCATGATTTTTGAACCCCCCTCCTTTGTCAAATACCAGGTGTGGTTGTGTGAACTATTTTCTAAGGTGTAAAGTAATGTATACATTGACCACTATTTAAAAATGGTGCATTCATGTCTTTTGGAATTTATTACAAAGCTGTTTTTTTCTTTTCAACTGTTTATTTGATGCACAGTGAGTAATGTATAATTTAGATGATGTATATTGTTCTTGAAGGTAAAGTTGTAATGGTTCCAGTTTGATACAAGTTTTACTGCCCTCTGGCCTATGCTACTTGGACTCGGATGTGTCTAGTGTCAGACCTTCCAAAACTTTATTGTTAGGTTTCTAGGATATGGGTCCAAAAATTGGATAGCGTATGTGGACACGTTGTGAACATTCAAATATGGTGTATATTGTATAATATATTGACATAAAAATATAGTTATTATTTTAGAAATGTACTTGAAATTCAAAGAAAAAATGAGATTCTAATATTCTATGTGCTTGAAAGATTAAAAATTTTTATTTACCATCAAACATAATTTGTTACTTTTTAAGAGATGTTAAAAATTAGAGGATTCAAGTGTACAATTTGAGTACGGGTGTCGGACACATATCCTATACCCTTATCATTGTCATATTTGGGGACATGGGTACTTTGGAGGAAATAGAAGAGTTAAGTAACATAGCCTCTGGCCATTTGTGTGTTTTATGACCTAGTACCATGCTAGCCTTGTTTGTTTTGCTTGAATTAACTGCCAGTTCTGGTTTATCCAGATTTAGCATTGTTTTGCGGTTGTTAAATTTCAGGCATATGGTATTTTATTTTTGGCTTAAAAATGTGTATTGCCTAAATCTTAATTTATCTGATTCTTTGGTCTGATGTACTTGTAGGTTTGATACCTGATAATGACAGATAACATGCATTTAATTTTTAAATAACAATGCTACTAACTTAAATGTGGCATGGGCTTAGCTAACATGGAAATAGTTCACCACAGAGAGAGAGAGAGAGAGAGCTATATGGGAGGTTCTTTTAGCAACATGCAGTCTGCATTGTAGAATCACAATATAATTCTTGAACACATTATCCCATTGCTGATATTTTTAACAATATGAAGGAAACCTACTTCGCTATTTACTGTTCTAATAATCTGATTTTATTCTTCTTGGCCTCTCTTCTTTGCTTTGTCTTTATTTGGAATTTGTAATATTCTTAATTGCAAGTTTTAAGTAGGTAATTATTATTTATCTCCTTTTCTTTCAGAAGCACCCTCCTTTCTATTAATCTTAGTTATCAGTAGAGTTTTTTCATATAAAAAACCAGATTTTGTTATAGGCACATAGACAATTCCGTAGGTCGACTAGTTCTTCTATTGTTTAGTTAATGATTTTGTCCGATTTCTTCTAGTATTATTTATTGCTGCATTGGAACTAATCTAGTTTTGTTCCGTTCTTGATTAAGAGTAGTTTGATTATTTTCAGACTGAATGAGTTTGCAGAATTTGCACATTTACCACAGTATTGTTATGTACCAGGGTACTCGGGATTTCGCAAAAGAACAAATGGCCATAAGAGAGAAAGCATTCTCAATTATTGTGGAAGTTTTCAAGAGGCATGGTGCTATGGCCTTAGATACTCCTGCATTTGAATTGAGAGAAACTCTAATGGGAAAGTATGGGGAAGATTCAAAGTTGATTTATGATCTTGCTGACCAGGTAAAATGTGTTTGCTAGACATAAAATATCTTAGTTCAACTGAAGTCTTCTTGTTCTTTTTGTTGTTGAAGTTTTATTATTTGGAATTGCTAATAGTTAAGGGAGTCAGTCAATTGTCCTTTCCCAAGATATGCGTCTACTTTTGAGTGTATTGGTGATTGAGTTTGATTCTTGGACCATGTGGAAATCTTGTTAAGTAGGCTTACCTGCAAGACCTTTGCTTTCTACTCCAAAGTTCATGTTGTTTATTCTGTGATCTTGATCTTGACTACTATCCCACAGAGGAGCACTTTTGTACTGTGGCAAAGTTTCTCTTCAGACTGCAATTTGGAGGTGAAGCAGGATTGATAGGTGGGAGGAGTAGAGGGAGAGAACATTTTTTTCAGGTAAATAAAGACGATATTTTAAAGAAAGCATCAAGGGGTTGCCACCCAATACAAGAAGCATAAAGGGGGAGTGAGCAAACTAAGGTTATGCTTGAAAAATTGGTGAAGGAGGTATCAAGGAAGACATGAATGAAAGAGGACTTAGGACTTCAAATTTTATTCTTAGGGTGGAAAATGCTTAGTCAATTTTTTGAGAATCAACATTGATGATGTTGAGGAGCAGGAAAAAAAGGGAGATTAGGTGTGGTGTGGGACTAGGGTAGAATTCAACATTTTATTACGAATTGAGACTACAAACACATTTGCTGTCATGCCCCAATACCTGAAATAAAAATCGAAGTGAAGTCTCATAGGCATGACAACCAATGCCAAGTGCCAATGTTAGACATGTTTAGTATGCATATAATATGTACCTGAGAACAAGTATGAAGTACGTCCATGAAAATCTCATATTAATGAAGAATAGATAAAGCAAATGTATAATCACACATCATATAACAAAACCCTGAATTAGACCAAGTATCCACACTAACATATTACTTTTAAAATGGTAGATCCATCAATCAGTGGGCCAAAACTGGTGTACATTTTTTAATATAGAAATATTTAACCACACATCATATAATGGTGGTCTATAATCAAATGGAATTTAACAAGTAATAAGATAAATGCTTTTTTATGATATGATCATAGAAAAGGGTTGCAGCAAATCAAATCCTAAATTTCTAACTGTACACTTCTTTCTATATTACGACTTTTGGATAGCTCTATGTCTTTACACGATCCCTACATTTTGATATGATCTGTCATCCTATTGTAGTATGCTACATATCTATCTCTTGAAGCGTAATCAATACATATGTAACTCAAGAAGCAAATGAAGATGCCTTGGATTTCATAAGTTATCTCATTAGACATCTATTTTTATTTTTGTAGTTTCAAATAGCTTTCAATACCTTAATGGTACAATATTTAAATACTTTTATATTAGTCTTTCAGAAGCTTAAAAGCAAACGCAAGTATGCAGTTTTTTTTGGTATGCGTGTGTATACAATGTAGATGAAAAAAGGTTGGCCACAATCTGTGCTTAAAAAAAATGTGTGGCTTCAAGAGTGGTGTACTGGGTAGGCAATTCCTCATGAGGGGATGAATTGAGATAATTCGGAATCAGAGCTTTGGATTTTTGTTTAAGAGCTATATCAAATGCCAATCCCTTTTATGAAATTATCGTTTTGGCCTCGAATTTTGAATTCATTAGCATAGTAACTCTGTTAGGTGGACTTATCAAAATAATAATAATATAACAATAATAATAATAAATAAATAAATAACTCTGTTAGGTGGAAAAATGTAGCTGATATTTGACTAAACTCATTTATTACTTTTGTTGGACTTATGGACAGGGTGGAGAGCTTTGTTCGCTGCGGTATGACTTAACAGTTCCATTTGCCAGATATATTGCCATGAATGGTATTACGTCATTTAAAAGGTATCAAATAGCGAAGGTTTATAGAAGGGATAACCCATCTAAAGGAAGATACCGTGAATTCTATCAGTGTGACTTTGACATCGCTGGACAAAATGAGACAATGGGGCCAGACTTTGAGGTCATAAAGGTTATGACTGAACTTCTGGATGAGCTAAATGTTGGCGATTATGAGGTTCTTAAATTCTCCTGATCATCTTTTTGACTGATATAAGCTTTAAATTATTTTCTATGTTATCAACTGTTACAGTTGGGTTATCCGTTGTAACTTTAATGTGTCTAGATTTAGTATTTGGCTATCAAAATGGAATTTGTATTACAAAAAACATTAATGGTGTGGAATGTATGATCTTAAGCTTATTAAGAGGATGGTTTGGTACCCCAGAACCTTTGCATCAATTGAGTAGGGCACTTGGATCAGCTTCTATGCTCTTGCCCTTTCAAACAGCTCTGCTCGTGTTCTACATTTACCTGCAATTTGTTTTTTGAATTTTTGTAAAGGGATTTTGAGGATAATAGTCACTTTTATCTTTTGATCTTTCTCTGCATATTTTCACAGATAAAATTGAATCATCGGAAGCTACTGGATGGAATGCTGGATATTTGTGGAGTGACCCCTGAAAAATTCAGAACTATATGTTCAAGTATTGATAAGTTGGACAAACAATCATTTGAGCAAATTAAAAAAGAAATGGTGAGGACATCCATCTTCCATTGATCTGAAGTTATATTCAAATATTGAAACAACATTGTATAATTTATATTTTCCTTCTTCTGCTGTTGGCATTTGAAAGGACTTAGTCTTCTGCTATGGCATAGTGGCCCTTGTACATTAGTTGCTTTTTGCCAAGATTATCTTCTTTTTTCCCCTTTTCTATTGTGGCATTTGAATGGTAACCCAGGCTTTAAGAAAATGTTTAAAGAGAAAAGGAATAGAAACTAATCTAGGGCTTTAGAAACACAGATATGGACACACACAATGTGACACATGGTAGCTGATGTGCGGACAAGATAATTAAAAAAATAAATAAATCATGACATGACAGGACATGGACATGTCAAATAATAAGTATATTTATACGTACATGAAAATTTATTCTTTGTTTATATTATAAATACATTTTATCCATTTATATATTATACATTTATTTTTTTATTTATATCTATTTAAAAAAAATTAAAAATTGAACGTTTGAGTTCTAAAATTCCTTAAAAAAAAAATAGCATGTTCAAGTTTTGCTAATTATTTTTTTTGCTAATTCTATGCCAGGTGGAAGAGAAGGGCTTAACCATTGAGACAGCGGATAAAATTGGTACTTTTGTCAAGGAAAGAGGGTCCCCGTTGGAACTTTTGTCTAAACTTAAACAAGAAGGGAGCGAATTCCTGGAGAATGAGGGATCTCTTGTTGCACTGAACGAATTGGAGATTCTATTTAAAGCGTTGAAGAAGTCAAAGTCTATTGACAAAGTAGTTTTTGATTTGAGTCTTGCCAGAGGTCTTGACTACTATACGGGAGTCATATTTGAAGCTATTTTTAGAGGGGCTACCCAGGTATAACTTTGATTTAGCAACAAAGTTTTCTGTTTTCTTAACCAGTTCATCTTATTGACTTAGGAAAGAATCTATGATTTTGAGGGTTTTTCTAGATTATGATGTAACCTGTGAGAGCTTGAGAAACTCTCCCTGCTCATATGGGTTACAATGAGATGCATTTATGGTTTTTTGTATATAGTAATTGATGGTGATAAAGGACTAATTGTGTTTCCTCCATTATTGGTATTGGTTATTGAGATTTGCTACTTTAATTATTCTGGATATTTCACCCCCGCTCTCTCCCAACCATATAAGGTGCTAGCCTAGTTGGTAGCTATGTTCACGTGCCTCTGTGTGCTATCAAATGCTTTTGTTTTCCTGGTATAGTTTTATGTGTACATGCAATTGTATGGGAAGTAATACAGACAAGTCATACGCACAACTGTGTGGGGCATATGTTTGCATATGATCTATATTGTGTCTTTAAACTGATTCAATATATGCCTGTCCTCAGGTTGGTTCAATTGCTGCTGGTGGACGTTATGACAACCTTATAGGCATGTTTGGTGCAAAGCAAGTTCCTGCAGTTGGTATCAGTTTAGGCATAGAACGAGTGTTTACCATAATGGAGCATCTTCAGAAAGACCGGAATGAGGTGATAGTTATACACTTTGTATTATTTGAAGTACTTCAACTGCATATATTATTCCAGCTGATTGTCTGATTAACACTTGGGCTATATTTCATTTTCTGCAAAGAAATAATTAGAGAGCATCACCTTTAACCTGAATAGGCGTGAAGTAAATTTTAATTACTAACATTTCCTTTCTGGGTTTAGAATTTACTATATATAGGATGAAAAGTATTTTTGTGTATAGGCAGTCGGAGGAAATGACCTGGATTTGCATAGCTTTTTAGCTTTTGTTGGAAGTAGGGATTTGTATTTGTAGGATTTGCTGACATCCTCTTTATGCTTTTTTAAATATTACTAGTCAAAAAGGAAATGGAAACTACACAATAAAGGTGATAATAGGATCTTTGGAAACCAACGTTTTATAAACGTAGAACGTCCCTTAACATTAAGCATTTACACCATATTGATGAGGACCCCCAAAAAAAAAAAAAATTCCTCCAAAACTGTACCAAATAATCCAATGGAAGAAGTAAACCTCCCTAATCCAATAATTCAGCCAAGTCTTATCAAACTATGTTTTACAATCAACTCCAAAAGATTGCCTATTGTTCTTCTTTCACAACCGTGAAGCATAGTGAACGAACTCTAATTATATACATTCACTCTATAAGAAGTGAAGCCACCCTCTTTTTACTACTCCCCCCGCCCCCCCAAAAAAAGGGCGTGCCTACACAGCAGACACAAGGCAGGGAGTGGTGATGAGCAATATCTAGATATGATGCATTTATGGTTGTGTGTGTGTGTTTATTTTCATATTTTAGACACGATTAATATACACATGAACTGTTAATGTATGGGTTGCTTGCGCCGCCCTCCTGATAGAAAACCTGTGCTGGTCCCACCAAATTATAGCTATACCCATTAAGGTTTGAGCAGCGCTTTTGTGTCTAGATTTATTCAGCTTAGACTTTTTAGAAATGTCCAAAATCCATTTCATTCGCTTTTTTGTGGCTTCACATTCTCCAGTCTGCATGATTCGGTTCATCATTCCAAAGAAGGCCTGCATCCATTGATTTCCTGTGGAAGATAATTCTATGCAAATCAGTATTTTATGATGCTCATTATCATCACCAATGTTTAACAAATGTTGTGATGCTAACTGGTACTGAGATATGGCGCTAGTGTACTTTGTGATTGGCTTTTTCCGTCTGTCAAGTCCTGTACTAAAAAACTGCAGTCTAGAGTAGTAATCCATCTTCATGCTTTCCTTGTGCCTCTTTTAGTAGCAGTCAGTCTGTTTCTTTTTCCTGAGGTACTCCTGTAAATCTGTCAAGTCTTGTTTGTACTGTTGGAGCAAACTTTTGTTTGGTAAATTACATAGATATCACCTAATATCTCTTCAAAAGTTAGACACCACCCTTTATGTTTAAGAAATTACTATGACCTCCTCTGCTTTTACGTTTCCTTAACAAATTACTCATGCGACACATATTTGCTATTAAGTGTGCAGGCTTTCTTTAATATCAAATGAATTTATATTAATTAAACCAAAATATTCTCATTTGAAATGCTCAACTTATAGACAAGTTGATTTCCTACTTTATGAGTAAGAAATTTTTATCAATACGTATAAAAATATTTAACAATATCAGTTAGATTTTGTGCACTGTTTAGACACAGGGGAATCAGTTGAGGAAACTTAAAAATTAGTGGAAGTCAAAAGAGTAATTTTCCTAATGTGGATGGTGTTTAGCTTTTCAAGAAACCTCAGGGAGGCACCATCGGTGCAGTACCCACAGGGCTTTCTTTATCTTAAATGTTAGGTGAGGCACTGATGATGTTATTGTTGTTTGGTAGGCTGTCCGACCTACGGAAACCCAAGTCCTAGTGGCTATTTTGGGGGACGACCTATCTCTCGCTGCAGAACTGGTGAGTGAGTTGTGGAATGCCAGACTGAAAGCAGAATACGCCGTTAGCAAAAGAGTGATGAAGCACATTGAGCGTGCCAAAGCGTCAAAGATCCCGTGGGTGGTTATTGTGGGGGAGCGTGAATTGACTGAAGGGGTTGTGAAATTGAAAGACGTTGAAGCTGCAAAAGAGGTAGAACTCCCCAGAGATAGACTTGTTGAGGAGCTTCAGAGACGATTGTCACCCTAAAATCTTGTTCTGACCAAGAAAGGAACCCAAACCAGATGCTTTAGAGTTCAGGATAATCTGGTTTTGGCCATTCAATTCCATTCCCACTTATATATTTACTTGTTTCTATTCATGTGAAAAACACTTAATTTTGTATTTATGTGAAAAACATTGTGGGTGTGTGGAGAAAGTGTTCTTTTCCTTTTATTTATTTGTAATTTTTTTTTTAAATATCTGTCGAGGGGGTGGGGTGTTGGAGGATATAGTTGGAATTTTCAGTGCAATGAATTACATACAATATACATTTATTTTCATCCCTAATTTATAATCAGTGTCTAGAATGTTTTCTTTGCAAAATGCTCAGTTGTGTACATTCAGGCAGAAGTGTATTGTGTTCACTTGTTGTGAGATTATCAACAAAGATTTTTTTTTTCTTTTTATTTTTTATTTTTTTATTTTTTAACGCGATTGGAAGAGAGAATGAGTGGCTGAGTTAGGATTGGATGTTCATTTCTCACGTCTTATTTTCATTCTCTCGTCAAGCATGCTTGTGAGACGGGTGAATGAGTCGAATGACTATATTCCCAAGGGCCACCCGCCTCGTCTAGTGCCATGCACCCACCCGCCACCACCGCCACCTCTACTCTTATCCTACCTTCAAGATTTTATATGTGTATATATGTATATGTATATGTATTTCATTTAAAATTTTTAGCTTAAATCTCTGGTGGGAATCACTTATACAGTCAATTTTTTTTTTTAATAAAACTATAATATAATGAAAATGCTGGTTTTTGTTAGAAGTACTGCTATACTAGAATTTTCATTCAGATATTTTGTTTGTTTGACCTGTTGTGCCCACTCTCCCTCTCGTCGTTGCGTGAGTGCATTCTACCATTTGGGAGAGAATCAGTTATTGGCCCTCTCTCTCTCTCTCTCTCCCTCTCTCAAAATTTACGAGAAAAAATGTAGGAGAAAAAAATGCAGAAACAATTGAACGAAGCAAAATTAGAGGAATTTCGATGCCATCAAACATATTCAGCCTAGGAAAAGTATATGCTACAATATCAATATTAACAAAACCCATTGGAATCTTTTTTTTCTTTTTTGAAATTTGTCGGGGAATACTTTTTCCACCTTTTGGATGCTAATAATGCGAATATGAGTCAAAAGAAGACTCGGGGATAAAACAGTTATTTCGTTGCTCAAGGTAGAATCAGCTTTAAATTTGTTAAGCTAATAAAAAATTCTATAAAAAATACTTTCTCACCATTTTTGGAATAATAAGAACACGAATTTGAGTTGACAACAAATACAAAGATCTTGTCTGATAACGTTTTCATTTTCTATTTTTTTATATATATTTTCAAAATTTTATAAATTGATAACAAAAACATATTTGTTAAATTTGTTTACTTTTTTTTTTATTTTCAAAAAAATGAAAACTTAAATAGAAAAACGAAAACAGAAAAAAATGTATTTTTCCTCTTTTTTTTCCTGTTGTAAAAATTTTGTCAATTCTAATACTTTATCCATTTTTGCTACATTATATTAAAATAAATTATTTTATTCAAATATTTTATTAAACTAAAATTATTTTTAATAAATAATAGAATATAATTAAATTAAATTAATATGCAATATCTATTATTAATTTGTTTCTAATAAATATTTAAATTTAATTAGTTAATTTAATTAATAAGAAATATATATTATTAAATTATTTTAATATATAACAAAATAAAATATATTAATTTAATTTAATTAATATTTTAATTAATATAAATACATTTTCTTAAATTATTTTTAATAAATATTATAATTAAATTATTTAATGTAACTTAATTTAATTTAATAATTAATTAAAATAATATTAAATATATTTTATTAAATTATTTTCAGTAAATATCACAATTAATTTAATTTAATTTAATTTAATTTAATTTAATTTAACAATTAATTTAATTTAATTAATTTATTTAATATGAATTATATTTTATTAAATTATTTCTAATAACTATCGTAATTAAATTATTTAGATGATTATGAAATATAATTTATTCAATTATTCTTAGTAAATAATTAAGTTATAATTAATATATTTTATATTTACTGGCTTAAATGATATAATATTTATATTTTATTTAATTATTTTTAATAAATAATATGATTAAATTAAATTAATATAAAATATATTCATTAAATTCAATCAATTTTTAAAAAACTCATAAAATTAAATATTTTATAAAAATAAAAAAAAATTAGTAATTATAAATAAAATTATATTTTTAAATACAGTTTCAGTTTCTATTTCAAAAAAAGAAAACGACAATAAAAAATAAAATACAGAAAACATAAACGTATAAACGTAAACGGAAAAATGATAACATTACCAAATGACCCCAAAGTTAATGGTCATTTTACTATCCAAATTTAGATTGGTACCTTATATGAAATTTACTTTTACAATGTGAATTTAAAAAAAAAAAATAGAGTTTGGGTGTAAAATTCTCATTTTACGAATTGAGAGGGTGATCTAAAATGTTTACTACCTTGCTGGCGAGGGATAGGTCCAAATGGTTATCTTTGTATATGTTGAGTACTCCTTAAAATTATATATATACACTAGTGGACGATGCCTGTGCTAATATCAAATATATAATACTAGCGAATAATCTATGCCTACGATACTATTTGATTAAAATAAAATATATATGTATTTTTGTACCCTCTTTCCTTTTCTATTGGGCAACATAATATTAAGAAATAAAGTTTTTGTATTCAATACAACTCTTTACGTATCATCATTATGTTCAGTTCAATAGTTTATAAAAATGTGAAATGACGTAAAGATTGGACGGGAGTTTAAAGGAAAAGTTTATAAAAGATTTCATCCATTCGTTAAAAAATAAAATTCAATTTCAACATTTGGATTTTAATTTGTAAGATGGACATTTTTGAAATGTATTATATTTTATTATATAGATATATATATAATCAACTTTATCAATTTAAATTTAAAATTAGAATTTAGAAAAAAATCACTCTACAAAGACTAATTTTATTCAATTATTTGTAAAAATAAAAAAATAAAACGATGAGTATAGAATTTTTATTAGTTTTATAAAAATAACTCAAATAAAAAATATTATTATAATTATATGTGTTTGATAAAATAAACAAATACAATCAATATGACTCATTTAAATTTAAAATTAGAATTTTAAAAATAACTACCTCTGAGCTTAATTAATATTCGATATTTTTTTCTATTTTTAAATGTTAAAAATACTAAAAGTTATTGTTATAAGAAAAATAACCTAATTATTATTTAGACTTTTTCAATTTGTGTTTTTTAATTCAATTCTGTTTCTTTTTTTGTATTTTTAATTTAATTATTAATATAATTAATATATATAAATTTATTAATAATATTAAAATTTTAAGCATGTGAGTTTGCTTTTGAAACTCATGAGAAGGTGGGTCTCTTTTTAGAATCCAAGAAGATGGGTGCCTTTTCAATAACCTATGAGTTTTTTTACATTTATTAACATTATATGTCACAATTCTAATGCCTTTATAGGTAAAAATAAAAGTGAAGTTATAATATTTTGGTAATGTGGAACAAAGAAACAAAAAGTTTGAGGAAAAGTTTTGATTTATAAAAGATCTCAATCACTCGTTGAAAAATAAAATTCAATCTCAACCGTTGAATCTTAGTTTGTGAGAGGGTATTTTTAAAATTCGTCATGTTTTGTTGTATAGATATATTAAAATTGTATTTGGAGAAACAATTAGTGAGAGAAGAGAAAAATAAGAAAAATAAATTAAAAAAGATGTAAGAAAATAGAATAAAATATAAAATTTTAAATATATGAATGGATTTAAAAATATAAAAATAAAAATATTCATTAATGTGTTGACCTTTTAATTTAATTAATTAATTTGTCACATTTTCTATCACAATATATACAAAAGAGAAATTTTAAAATTGTGTCTCATTTTTTTTCTTATGAAAAATTATTGAATCAAACATAGCCTAAGTGGACGCAAGAGAATAAAATTGATAAATATTGAATAAAATAATAAAAGCATATAGTGAAAATAATTATAAAAAAATATTTTATTTTTATCTAAATGAGTTAAAAATTATAATAAAATAAAAAGCATTCATCCATATATTAGTGTTTTAATTTCTTAACTTCCATTTATTTTTCTTTTTATTTTTCATCATAATCTTAACAAACGAATGAATTTTACATTTGTATTACTTCCCATTTCTTTTATGGAGAGATATATATAGGTGACAAAGAAAAAAAGAATAATATGAAATAAAATAATAAAAAAAGAGAAAATAATTAATAAAAAAATATTTGAGCTTCTCAACAAAAAAAAAATCTAAGAATCTAAAATAAAAAAGTGTGTTTGGAGTCCAAATTTGGTGAAAAAAAAGAAAAGAACTTTAAATATTGTGATCCAATGATGTACAGTAAGTAATATATATATATATATATCACACGTCATATCCTTAATATTAACTTTTGTTAGATTATAAATTGGGATAACAATGGGTGAGAGAGTATAGGAAACATATATATGTATATATACACACCCCATTACCCATTTATTGTCAAGTTTTTGACCTTTTTTTATTATATATATAAAATAAACTATAAATGTATGTTTAAAACAAATAAGAATAAACATATCACAAATATTACTGATCTACTTTCACATATAAATAAAATACGATTCGAAATATTATAAATGGATATTGGATAAGGGTAAAAACGATACTTATCGGCCTAATTATACATATATATATATATATATTTTTATGTGTATATATATAATTTATCAGGGAATTTATGAAAGATGGACTATTGACCAATGAATCGTTTATTCTACAATTAACTGTATAATCTCATCTTCAGGTGTGTGTGTGCGCGCGCGTCTTTTATTTTGTAAATATCCTCCACCAACGGTTTGGAGTTATTTGGGCCTCTATTTCCTCAGAAAAGTAGAACAACCAACCAATTCCAAAAGAGAAGGGCACCAACCTGTGGCCATGAGAGAGAGGGAGGGAGATAGAGAGAGAGAGAGAGAGAGAGGGAGGGAGCTGGTTTTCCCCCGACGCTATGAGATAGACTTATCCGCTAAATATATGTTCAGAGAGGTAGAAAAAGAATAAGAAGAGGAAGAAAAAAAGAAGCAGCTTTGTTCGAAGTAAAGGAGAGGTCTAGATCCTCTCTTGCATTTCTCTTTCAAATAAAAATAAAAAATAGGCTACTCATAAAAGGAAGAAGAAGAAGAAAGAAAGAAAGAAGAAGACGATGATCCATCACCTGAGAAAGTCTTCCATTTTTTGTTTTTCTTAGTTTCTTGGAGTTGATATTGTAAAGAAAGTGAGAGAGTGAAAAGAAAAAAAGGTGTACAGAGAGAGAGAGAGAGAATGTGGCTCCCAAGGCCGGCAGAGCATGCAGTAGAAAAGAAGTCAGGAGGAAATGGGTTGATTGCAGTTGCTATTGACAAAGATAAAGGAAGCCAGCACGCTCTGAAATGGGCCACTGAAAAGCTTCTCTACAGAGGCCAAACTCTGATACTCATCCATGTTGTCCACAGATCATCATCCTTAGGTAACTCTCTCTCTCTCTCTCTCAGGAAATGGCTTTGATTTTTTAACAAAAGTAATTAGTAGGGTTATGAATTATATAGCAGTATTTTTATTTTAAGAAACAAGTTCATGAGACAGTAAGATAATTTAATTATAAATTGAAAGTAAATTAAGTTCACTTAGGCCCCATTTGGAGTAAAAAAAATAAGATAAATTAAGATAAAATGTAGTTTGGAGTTAATTTTGGTGCCTTTTTTTTAAATCGTAAATCGTGAGAACGGTTTTTTCAAATCCGTTCCCACGGATTCAAAAAAATTCACAAAAAATAGCGATAATGGTACTCGTTTGAAAGCTCTCGACACGAAAAATATGATTGTATAAAAAATTTACACATTCAGTTAACCTATTTCTAAATTTTTTATTTTTTTAACGAAATATTAGAATTTTTTGAAATTAATAATAGCAGAAAAATTAGATGTAAATGAGTTGCTAGAGATTTATAAAGATTTTTAGTGTTTTATCTTGATTTCAAACAAGGCCTTAGTTTCAACCTCTCAATTTTTCCTATCTTCTAATTTTTGTTTAGTTTCAACCTCTCAATTTTTCCTATCTTCTAATTTTTGTTTTGGGAGGGGAAAAGTTTAATGAAGAGTTCTAACGAATTAGTTTCACAAAAAATGAAAATATTTTTCGAATTTAAATAAAAAAATATTGCAATTATGCACTTAGTGACTAAAAAAAATAAGTAGGAAATGATGGTCAGAATATGTGAGAGTACGACATTGAAGACCAAAAGCATAAAGAGATATATCATTCTCCCTATCTTTTGGGGTATAAACAAATTAGATTACCTAGACTCTATGTCCTGAGATTTTAATAGGAGGACCCTTAAAAAATGTAAAAAAGAAAAAAAAATGTTTTAGGATTAGATAAAACTATAATTATTTAAAAAAAAAATGTCTTAATACAGGTGTTATATTATATATATATATATATATATATATATATAAAATAGAGTGAACCGAAGTAAAAATGACCTATTTGACCACACTAAATCTCACAAAAAATCACTAACTTTAATTAATTTTTATACTTTTCTTCGATCAAAATTTTTCACCTTTCACTTTTATGTTATATTTTTCTATTTTTATTGTACTTTTTTCTCCACTTTTTATCTACCAAACGGGCCCAAAGTTTGAAAAATTATAATACAACCCTGTTGTTTTTCCTCTCATTTATCTAAAAATTTTATTTTTACTCCATTACTTTTACACTTTTAGTCTATTTTTTTTTTCCACTTCCCCCCAGTTTTACCTCAAGATTTTACCTTTTTTCCACATCGAATACAAAACTTGAATCCTCGACAATGTAAACAAAATTGATATTAGAGTGTGTTGTGCATGTTTGCCTCCTCTTGTTACTGTAGATTGCAGCTAGCTTGCTAACAGCGCTATATATATATATATAACTTGTTGAAACATATATATATGGATGATTGATGCAGGAGTAAACCTTCATTCTGTCACTTCTGAAGTGAATGGGATCGTGTCTCCACACAGGCAAAATCTTGAGAAGCAAACCAAGGAATTGTTCGTCACCTTCCATTGCTTCTGTACCCGCAAAGATGTAGGCTCCTTTTGCTGGGATTTTTGAATCCTTAGTTTGTTCATACATGTATATATTTGTGTATATATATAATTATATTGTTTATAGGGTGCGTTTGGAGTGACAAAAATAAGATAAAATGAGATAAAATAAGATAAATTGTAAGTTCATAATTTATACAGTAAAATAAAAAATAAATAATTTTTTAAAATTTTTTAAAATTCTAAATAGAACCATAATCATTCCATGCTAGTAATTAAACACGAAAAATGGCATGAAATGGACAATCTCAGCGGCCTATATTTTACTTCCCAATATTGTCCCTCACATGATAGGCAATGTAGGTGCTATTTGATTTAACCCAACCAAATTAAAAAAAAAAATTACCAATTTTCTCTAATTTTTTTCACCAAATATAAAATTATTTTTTTTTTAACTTTTACTAATTTCTACTAACTTTTATAAATTTTTACCAAAAATCCAACCACCAACTAAAATATATACACCGCATCAACCTCGTATACAAAATTGTGTTTTTTTGATGCGGCAAACGGGGCCATAAACTTGGGAGTCATTATGCCTCTTATTTATGAACCTTTTTTTTAAATATATGTCAAAATTTCTGAGTTTTTATTCAGCCAACTTTGTGCAACAGATACACTGTCATGACGTCATACTCGAAGGTGCAGATATCGCAAAAACAATAGCAGAGTATGTCTCTTGTACTGCCATTGATAACCTAGTTCTTGGTGCAACATCAAGGCATGGCTTTATCAAGTGAGTTCTTTTAAGTATCAAATCTTGAATCTGTTCTCCTATTACTTACAAAGTTATTATTACTATGTCATTCTGATTACATATATATATATATATATATATTTAAAATTAATACCATTTTTTATAATTACGATAGTGTTTGATTAGTAAAAATTAAGTCAAAAAATACAAAAAAATATAAAATTTTGATATAAAAATGATATGTGATAAAATTTGATTAAAAAAATAAAAATTAGTAAAAATTAATAAATTTTGATTTGTTTTGAACAACTAAACAGACTTGTATAATTGTTCTTATCATACATACGTACATCTATATATATATATATATATGTATGTATGTGTAAACTTTGTCTGGCGCATGCAGAAGGTTCAAGATTACTGATATTCCAAGTCAAGTATTAAAAGCAGCACCCGATTTCTGCACCATCTATGTGATCTCCAAAACAAAGATCTCTTCAGTGCGCAATGCCTCTCGACCAGCCCCCTTCAATTCTCCCCTTCATAACCAACTGCAACTACAACGCAGTGCGACCTCCGTTGATTCCCATTCCCATTCCTATTCCCCATCCAAACACAGTTACAGTCTCAAAGGTTTCCTCTTATATATTTACATTGATTAATTAATGTTTGTTAATATATATATATATATATATAATTTTTTTCCATTAATTAACAAAAGAAAATGCATGCGTTGAAGCTCCGCTGCCTGCAGACAGGACAACTCCGCGTTCGTACAACAAAGGTCGTGAAGTACATTTACCAGATGACACCGACTCCATCAGGTAATTAATTTGCTGTAAATAATCAATTTTTTTTTTTAATTTTTTGATAATAAGGATTATTTAATTGGCATTTAATTATTCTGCGGGAAATTGCATTTTACAGGTCGCCGTTCAATCGAGGAAGAGCCTCCCAGGCAGTAAAGCTATGCAGAGACTTCTCGGAGGCGGACACCGACATATCCTTTGTAAGCTCCGGCAGGCCGAGCACCGACGGTCGCATTTCTGTTTCCATCTATGATGCTATGGACTCGGCTCCAAGCTCTCGGGTTTCGGCGAGCTCGGAGGGCCACAGCTTTGGATCAATGCGTTTGGGACCTAAGTGGAATGAGGACTTCTCGGCCTCCTCCTTGGAAAGTCCCAGAACATCGTGTTCCTCCCAAGGCGCTGTACGTACACCTCAATCTATACATACATGTCAATATATATACTTGCAAATATTACAACACGGAAAATATATATAGATGTGTGTGTATGTATATATATATATATATATGTATATGTATATGATAAAAGCAAACTACAATTGCTTTGCCATAAGTGACGGAGATAGAAAATGTAGGATGCGTTTAAAGTGCTAAAAATTAGATAAATTGAGATAAATTTTTGTTCAATTTAGACGAAGCTCAAATTCTAAATCCATCCTTTCTTGTATCCAACACAAGATCTACACTAACTGCTATAAAAGTTAATGATCTATGTATACATATACATCCATATGTATGCATATAAAGATTCAGACTTTTGTACATATCATTTTATTGGAAACATACATATGCAGGAAGAAGTGGAAGCTGAAATGAGGCGGCTAAAGCTAGAGCTGAAGCAAACCATGGAGATGTATAGCACGGCCTGTAAAGAAGCACTCTCTGCAAAACAAAAGGTGGGTACTTTTACTCTTTCACGTAGTAATTGAGTAAGAACTCGCATATGAACCCCATTTATTGTGTGTTGATTTGAAAACCTTTTCGAGACATATAACAATGTAATAAAATGAATATAATATAATAACTCACGTGGACGCAGGCATTGGAGCTCCATCGCTGGCGGGCTGAAGAAGAACGAAGACTAGAAGAGGCTCATTTTGCAGAAGAATCAGCAATGGCAATGGCTGAGACGGAGAGAGCCAAGTGCAGGGCTGCAATGGAGTCAGCTGAAGCGGCTCAGAGGATTGCAGATATGGAATCGCAGCGGAGAAGAGATGCTGAGTTGAAGTACCACGAGCAGGAAGAAGACGAGAAGGCCAGTGAGGTAGAAGGTAGGAGGAGTTATCAACTGAGGTACAGAAAATACACAATTGAGGAGATTGAAGAAGCGACCGAATACTTCTCCGAAGCTCGCAAGATTGGAGAAGGGGGTTATGGCCCCGTCTATAGGTGTGATCTTGACCACACAAGAGTTGCAGTCAAGGTTTTGCGTCCCGACGCAGCTCATGGGAGGGAACAATTTCAACAAGAGGTGAGGATCCAAAAATAAGTAAATAAATTTTATTAATTTTTTTAGCTACGTGATATAGATATTACTATATATATTTAGCAATCCTTTCCTATTTTCTGGTAGTGATGAGAGATCCTTTCCTTTATCTCTCTTATAATTGTGAAAGATCTCTTTTCTCTTCTCAACTAGTAATTACATTAATTTATGAGCTATCTAGATTTTATAATTTAATTGACAGAGACTATAAGGATTCTTTCAACTAAATTATACTAGGCTTATAAACTCCCTAACTAGCGTTCCACAGCCTTCTATTTCCTTTATTGTCCTTTAAGGACTAAAGAACGTTAGGGAATATGTATTGTTTGGATTCGAAAAAGTTGGTAGCTTTTTGTTCGTTTTATATGATTTTTTTTTAATTAAAACTTGATTTTATATTCGTAAAAAAATAAAAAAATCATATTTATTTGAACAAAAGTTTTAAAAAAAAAATCAGTTTTTTATTACTTTTTAACGAAAAGCATAGTTTTTAAGAAGCCATTGAGAGTGTTAAAAAAAAAAAAAACAAAAAAAAAAACAAACAAAAGTTATCGAAAGTGAAATTTTTTAAATTTGAAGTGTAAAAGTTTGTTTAGAAATAATAGTTGGATGTTTGTGTTTGATTTGATATAAAATTGTTAAAAATTATATAAAGTGACACGTGACAAAATTTTAGTGGAAAATCTTAAAAATTTTTAGAGTTTTGTCGACTTTTTAATATAAATGTCAGTCCAATTTTTTCAAAAATTTATCAAAATTCGTTGGAATGCATTACAATAATTTGTTTCAACGGATTTTAACAAATTTTTTTAAAAAGTGAAAATTTTTTTGGAGCTTAAAATATTAAAACTTTGAAATTTTTTTGAAGTTTTTCAAATTTCTTTGGAACTCCAAACGGTCCCTTACTCAAACGGACAACATTTTTTTTCAACAAATACAATTAACATACCTAAAAGTTACAATTTCTAAAAAAAAAAAATCATATCTTGGTGAAAAAAAGTTAAAAAAAAAAAAAAACTACCAAAAAAGACTTGTAACTTTTTTGAATCCAAGCTAACGTACCCTTAATTAATTAATAATGGGTGCTTATAACATGTGTATAATACTGCAGGTTGAGGTGCTAAGCTGCATGCGACATCCAAACATGGTACTTCTCCTCGGAGCCTGTCCAGAATACGGTTGTCTAGTCTACGAGTACATGGCTAACGGCAGCTTAGAGGACCGCCTCTTCCGCCGCGGGAACACCCGCCCTCTCCCTTGGCAACTCCGGTTCAGAATCGCAGCCGAGATCGCCACCGGTCTGCTCTTCCTGCACCAGACCAAGCCCGAGCCCCTGGTCCACCGCGACCTCAAACCGGGCAACATATTGCTCGACAGAAACTTCGTCAGCAAGATCAGCGACGTCGGTCTGGCCAGGCTCGTCCCCCCCTCAGTCGCCGACGACGTGACCCAGTACCGGATGACCTCTACCGCCGGAACTTTCTGCTACATCGACCCGGAGTATCAGCAGACCGGGATGCTGGGTGTCAAGTCCGATGTCTATTCGCTCGGGATCGTGCTTCTGCAGCTGATAACGGCCAAACCGGCGATGGGTTTGGCTCACCACGTCGGAAAGGCCAATGAGAAGGGGACTTTTCCGGAGATGCTTGACCCGGCGGTCCCTGACTGGCCGGTCGAGGAGGCGTTGAGCTTCGCGAAGGTCGCGGTTCAGTGCGCAGAGCTGAGGAGGAAAGATAGACCGGATCTTGGGAAGGTTGTTTTGCCGGAGCTGAACCGGTTGAGGGACCTTGCTGATGATATGATGCCGGACCATTTCTTTTTGGGTGGGAGTACGGGGTATCCCCCTAGGCACTCCAACCCTCACTCCCAATGTTCAGTACCATCGCATTATTCACAGCCACAATCACAGGTGATCATTACTTTAATATATAGCTACATATATATATATATATATATATATTTACTGTTTTTAAATATATTATTGTCCAATAAAGCCTTTTCTTTTGTTTTTTTCAAAGAAAATACTGACAATAACATGTTAAAAGTAATTTTTAAATAAATTATATTTTAATAAACTTTTTATTTTAAAACTTTACATTTGTACTCTCTCCATGTCAGACGAGGAGACTATTCAGTTTTAAGAGTTAAACTTCTATTTTAATCTTCTGATAAAAAATTTATTTAATGGATGGAAATCATTTAATTTCAACTATTATAAATTTTCATAAAAATTTAAATATTAAAAGTATAATTTTAATTCCTGAAATTATATTTTAATTTTAGAAACCTCTAATTCATCATCCAGCCATATGATATATATATATATATATATATGTATATATATAATAAATTTGTAACTTTACTATGATATGTATGCATTTTTACGCGCATGCAGGGAGTGATGAGCGAAACCCATTCAGGGAGTGGCAACTAAAAAGCCTACTCAAAGCCAAGCAGTTGCAGATAGGTGTGTGTGTATCTCTCTCTCTCTCTCTCTATATATATATATATATATATATTATCTTTGTAATTCATTATTGATTATAATATAAACATATGGCGTTGGAATATTTATTTATTTATTGGTTTGTTTTCTCTTTTCATTTCACAGGAATAACTGATTAAATTTCGACCCCAGAGGATGGTACGATAGATTTTGCAAATTATGGATGCAAATTAAGAGTCTTCACCAACAAAATTATATTGCCCATTTTGTTCTTAATTGGGTACATTCCTCTTTTGTAATACTAGTTATATATATATATATATATACACACACACTTAAATTTGTATATACATACAAAATGACGTGGTTATTGAATTCATGTATTGAATCCCTTTTTGAACAAAACCTCTGTCGCGCCAAATGGTTAATTTGTAACTATTACACCATTTTGGGAGCGTTCATGTAAAAATTTTGTATAAAAATTATTTGAACATGTATTTTGACTCGACTGGAGTGACAAAATTTTAAAAACGATAAAAATTTCTTAAAAATTTTAAAAGTTATTTACTTTTTATCTTACTGCATGAACTTATTTTACTTTATCTCATTTTATCTCACTTTTTGTTAGTTCAAACACACCCTTAGTTTTATTTTTCAATTTTTTCTTAATTTTTTTTTTTTTTTACAAAATATCTCCTTGAAGTCAAAATATTATTCATTTTCCCTTTATTTATTTTTTCTGGTAATAGTATTCTTGTGCTTGATTATATGTTGGCATTCAATCTTCTTACGCTTGCTCCATATTTGCTAGCTAGCTTCATTATATTAAAAAATTTAAATTGAAAAACTATTAAATGAACGCCAGTGTTGCCCGATGGGCTTTCCCGATGGTTTCGTACTTTACTCCAACAGAGGAGGCAAGAATGAAATCAGAAATTTAGATCCTGTTTATTGGCGTCAAAAATTATTAAAATTCATTAATTTTAATTAATTTTTTATATTTTTTTTCAATCAAATCTCTTCACATATCATATTTATTTCACATTTTTATATTTTTATCATACTTTTTAGTCAACTTTTTATCAACTAAACACCCCTTAATATAAGAGAGTTAATATAAAAATTTTAATATTTTTTAACTTAAAAATGTAATATTAAAATTAAATAGTTTATTTTTAAAGTTTTTAACAAACAATAAAAATTAATTGTCGTGAGTTTAAAAAAATTAAGTAAATATGCAAAACATTCCAGAGAGTGAGGAACAATTAAGAAAAAAACATCTTATTTAAAAAAAATTAAAATAAAAGTTTGGAATTAAGTCTTCTCTTGCACTTTTATATATACTGGAACACCCCCTCACTATTAAAATTCTTATTTTCAGAATATTTAAAACCTACTATTTTTTTTTATTTTAACACCAGAGTCCACAAACCAACTCAAAGTTGGTCTGCAGAATAAGACTTATATTCAACACACACACACCCAACTCCTGATGTGGGAGAAAGCCCCCAAAGGGCCCTCCGGATATCTCCTGGGCCAAACTTGGACTGAAGAGCCTGGAACTAATAGGTCCTAGGTTCGACTTCTCTCCAGGGGCAGTCCTTATTCTAATTGTGAAGGGTCATCTAACAACCTTCTCAGCTGAGTTGGTCAGCCAGTGCTTGCCTAGACTGATTTACCTCCTCGTGGTTCTCTGCCGACTAGGGTCACGGGGTGAGTTTTACCCAGTGTACACTCATGGGTAACGGTTGCGGGTTTATTCCCGACCCCCAGAAGATGCATTTAACTTACAAAAATGTTATTAATATGTCACTTTGATTTTTTTTGGCAAATTCACTTAAGGTCACTAGAGACTTATCTGATCGTTAACTTTAAGGGGTCTAGAAATTAGTCGAGATGTGTGGAACTTAACCCAGATATCTCAAGTTTCTCAAAAAAAAAAAAAGAAAAAAAAATTAGATTCATCTTAGTGGGTATTTTCATAATAATAATTTTTAATTTTTAATCCTTTTTCATGACAAATTTTTTTGAAAGGTTAAAAAAAAAAAGACAGAAAAGAAAACTAACATGAGACAAATTTTTAATAAAACACAGCTTAAATATTTAAGCGAGGACTTTATCGTTAATTTTCTTTTTTGTTTGGATGTGTAGGACATAAAAAAATTAACTATTTTAAATGAGGTCATTTTTGATATATCAAAAAGTCAGCTTACGTACTTTTACAATAGTATTAGGAATTACTTATTGTTAAAGGTATAGAAATATAATTTAGTCTATAAAAGATTTAAATATAAATTTATTTGATCTGCAAAAAATTTAAATATAAATTTGTTAAATTTATTTACATAAAAAATATAAAAATAATCTGTAAAAATTAAAATTAATAGTGACAAGAGATTAAGATATTTATAGAGTTTAATTAATATGTAAAATTTTATTATTTATTATAAATATTATCACATCTTTTAAAATATTAATTTAAAATTTTATAAAAAAATAAGAGGATTTATTTTAATATAAAGTGATCGAAACTGTTGCTATTAAATGAAGAAAAAAAAAAAGGTAATATTAATTATTAAATTAAAACTAACTACTGACAACGGGATTGATTTATAATTGCCGTGGGATGGTAATTTGCGCGAGAGGTAGCTAAAGCATCAATTACGTGCCTTTTCATAACTCGCCCAACCGACAGCTTTGCAGAACTTGACCAATTGGCGGAGCTGAATGTGGAAACCCGACCCGACGTCGGGCGTGTTTGGTGCGCCCAAAATATGTGAAAACTTCTAAAAATATCTAAATATCTCTATATATTTTTACACATTCTTACTTTTTCAAAATTTAAAAAAGTTCAATATCTTTAAAAAAAAAGTAAATAACTAAAATTCGATTAATCAAATAACAAAATTTTTTTTATTATTCTTATCGTAGACTCTCAACTTACAAATGACATTTACTATGACTATTTTTTGTGGGGTTATAGAAACCGTTCTAACGGATTGTAAAAAAAAATTCCGATGGATTTGCGGAGCCAACTTCTGTTCAAACGGTTTCTACAATCCATTTGGACGGATTGTAATGCAAATAAGTCATGACTGTCCAAAATTAGAAACCGTTTGGACGGATTGTAATGCAAAAAAATCATAACTATCCAAAATTTTGAATCCGTCTAAACAAAAATCCAATCCGTCGGAACAAAATCTTACTATTCATATCCAAAAAATGTGTTTTGAAATGTGTGCACTAAACACAAAAAAGTTACTCCAAACGACTAGTTATCTCATTTTTCTCACTTTTTATTACTTTAAACACACCCGAAATGTGATTCATGGACTTGGCTCCCTTGTAATTTCTTTTTTTATTATTTTTCTATTATTGTAAATTTTAACCATTTATTTTTATCTAAAGATTAAGGGCTCGTTTGGAGTCCCAAATAAAACCAAAAAACTTCAAAAAACTTCAAAAATTTTTAAATTCCTCCAATCACATTTTGCCACCTATCATTTTTACATCACATCAATCTAATCCATTGGTTTTTTTTTTATTTTATTTGGGACTTCAAACGAGCCCTAAAAATATAATTTTTTGTGAGTTCTGTTGTATTAACTTTTCTTCTTTAATTCATGCATTGTAATTATTTTTACATTTATTATAAATTAAGTTTGTATTTTCAGCTCTCACGTGAAAATGAACGGTTGAGATTTATAAAAGCAGAAAAATAACAGAGAAAGAAATTACAGAGGAGCCAAGTTTGTGATTCATAGGACCGTTTGGACGATCAAAAGTGACTACAAGTTAGAAAAAATAGGGAATATTAGTTATTTTTTGGTATTCAGAACATCAACCAAATTTTATTAAAATAACACATTAAAATGGTGAAAAGTAAACCGTTCTAATGATTTTGATCAAAAATTAGTTTAAAAAGTTGGCAAATATTAGAAAAAGAAAAAAAAAATGGATAATTTTTAAATTTTTTGTACATTTTTTTTTGTAAAAGTTTGTAAATTTTAAATTTTAAAATAAATTTATGAAAAATAAAAATAATAAAAGTTGATAAAAGTAAGTAAATATTTATAATTTTTTATAATTTTTAATGAGTTTTTACCCAATCAAAGGGGAATCTAGAAGGGAGACATTTTCTGCAATAGAGTACATCAGACGCCCGGGGGCGGGAGCAGTAATCCAAAACGGGCACGTTTTGACGAAAGCGGTGGCGTTTTGACAAATCAGAAAAAACATAAGAAAGCCAACGAAACGTTAAAAAAAAAAAAATAAAAAAAAATTAAGACGGTAGAGCGCAAAAAAAAAAATAATAATAGATAAAGTGTGCTCGGTAATTAAAAATACTAATTTTTTATAAAAAGTCACAAATTCAATAAAAAGTTAATTTTTTATTTTGTGTTTTCTCAAAACATAAAAAACAAAAAACACATTTAATTTAATATTTTTTATTTTTCGTATTTTAAAATTTTTCTTATTTTGCATTAAAAACATTCAAATTGACTTTTTGTCATTTTTTATTTTATGTGTAAATTCATTTTTTATTTTCTAAAACAGATTTTGAAAATACAAGTAACCAAACAGAGAGTGTGTAAAGCGCAAAAAAAAAAAAAAAAAAATCTAGGACGGTAGAGTACAAAAAAAATAAAAAAACAACTTAAAACGTATTTTGTATTTTTTTTAAAATAAAGAAAATAGTTCAAAACGTATTTGATTACTTGTATTTTCAAAATCTATTTTAAAAAATAGAAAATGAATTTACACGTAAAATGAAAAAAGTCAAAAATTCATTTTGAGCGTTTTTAATGTAAAATAGAAAAAATCTCAAAATATGAAAAAAAAATATTAAACTAAATTTGTTTTATGTTTTTCATGTTTTGAGATTTTCATAACATAAAACACAAAAAGAGATTTATATTTTTAATTATCGAGCACATTATTTATTTATTTATTTATTTATTTTGCACTCTACGGTCTTAGAATTTTTATTTTTTTTGACGTTTCGCTGGCTTTTTTTTTGTTTTTCTTATTTGTCAAAATGTCACCATTTTTGCTAAAACACCACCATTTTTGCCAAAACGCGCCCGTTTGGGACTACTGCTGCTGCCCCCCGCGTCCGAATATATTAGTGAAAAAAAGGTGGGGAGGAAATTCACTGCTCAGTGCATAAAATTTTTGGGTAAATTACATAGATAGCCTTTAATATCAAGATAATCACACTTAATAATTATAATATTTAAAAATTATACTTATTTTTCTTATTTGAAATATTAATTAATTAACGTCGCTTATAAAATTAGTTATTAAAATTTAATATAAAATGTCAAATTCAATGAAATTTTAGACATTTTTCATATTTTATCTCTCTTTTCATAACATTTTAATCAAATTTTTTTACAAGAATTTTAAAAAATGAGTAAAAAATAAGTAAAAACATAAATTTTAATGGTTAATTTTATTGGGAGTGGTTAATGTTAACTACATTTTAAAATAAGAAAGGTAAATGTGACTTTTAAATGTTGTGAACATTAATATAATTACTCCAATATTAGGGGGAGGGAGATGTAATTTACCCAAAATTTTTTCATTTTCACAGGTGGTGAATCCGGTGATAGCGAGGGGGAGCTGTTGACGGACCGACGGGCCGACGGACTTTTGAAGCTTCTGCGGTTACAGAAGAGCTGCTTCTCTCTCTACCTCTCGTTTGGGTATTTTAATATTTATTTTCACTTCTTATGTGTGCTTCCATTTCTTTCTTTCTTTCTTTTCTTTTTTTTTTTTTTTTTATGTACAAAAATTTATGGATTGGGTCGTAGATCATCTCTCTCTCTCTCTCTATATTTTTGTATATATATATCGAGAAACTCACTGTTTGTTGTTAATTTTCCTGATTGCGATCCAAGTAGACGGGGTTTCGTTGCTGTGCAATGTAGTTTATCCTCTCTCTGATAGCCAAAGTGATGAGGTAAATTCTACTGCCAACCTTTTTTTTTTTTTTGATCTGCTTTATTGATAACGGATTTGGATCTAGGGTTTTCCTTTTTCAGTCTTGAGGTGCGTTGGGGGCTCTCTCTCTCTCTCTCTCTCTCTCTCTCTCTTTTAATTTATTAATAAGTATGTGGTTTTGGATATTAATTTTTAAGTTTCTGCTTAAATTATAAGCGGATTTGCTCTTATATTGTGTAACTTCACAATTCTACCTTTTATTTATCCGGTGCGAGTGGATATACGATATGTCAGCAACATGGATTCTCCTCTTCTGTCAAAATCGTTCATGAGTTTAGTCTTTCATGATAATTCAGGAACAACTCTTTTTCTTTCTTTTCTCTTTCCTTTCCCAATTAAGTCCTTGTGGATTTTCTGGCATTGTGTTCCAGTTGCATTTGAAGTGTTCCCACAATTAACTGTGATGATTTTTCATTTATTTCTTGAGCGAACAATTACTTCTCCTGCCTGGACTTGTGTTTTTTTGTTGTCTTCACCAAAAATCACAGTTCCCACTCTCTGTCTCTGATGTGAGATACAGTTTTGTTCACTTGCCTTCATTTTGTCCATTGTTGTCACATTGTAATATGATGACATGCATTTGAAGGAGGACTGACTTCCTGGTCTATTGTTAATATGCGCTGGGTGCCCTATGAACTGGGATATCATAATTTGACTCCCATTTTTGTTCTTGATTCTGTAAAATCTATGCCGGTGATTGCCTGCTATTATGGGTAGAATGATATTTCTTTAATGCTTCCTTTTACTATGGCGATTGGTATTGATATTTGGTAATTACTATTGTCAGAAATGTTTGCAAAGGGGAATATCTTCTAGCTCTTACTTGTTACAGAGGAGGCAAAGGATTGAAAGTTGTGGAACTTTGGAGAGAACAAATCCAGGACAAAGATTGATGGCCATGATAGCTATACAAAATTAGGTCTATTATTTGTTGATCAACTAAGAACATTCAAAATTCAGCGGCCAAGTTCAGGGGGTGACTTGCCCCAAGTTGGCGAGTTCAACCCTTTCCCAATCGGCCGGAGGGTGAATTCCTCCCATGGTATGGCGATGGATGATGAAATGGAGAGTGGCAATTTGATGTCTTACCAAGACAGACCGAGGACTTTCCCCAGCATGCGTAGTAAACCTTACACCCCATTGGTAAGGACCATGTCTGTGTTCTTTCTCTCTCTCTTTTTTTTTTTCTTTCTTTCTTTCTTTCTTTTTTTTTTTTCCCTTTTTCGGTTTTCTGTATCTCTTTAAAGATTCTCTCTGTATACTCCCCAGGGGTGTGTGCATCTGTCTCTGTTTTTCTTGTTTGGAAAATGCTGAAAGTTTGGGTTCTTGTGCAGATTTTTCGAATTCTCATGAGAATAAATGTCCGTGTTCTTTTTATTCTGGTTCTCCTGGGCTTAGGAGCTGTCTTTTACATTGGAGCAAGAACCTCTCCAATCATTGTGTTTGTCTTTACGGTTTGCATCATTAGCTTTCTTTTATCAATACATCTCACTAAGTGGGTACTCTCGAAGGATGAAGGGCCTCCTGAGATGGTTCAGGTATGGTTAATTTCCAAGTTTTTGGCTCGCTGTACAATTTATATATTTATCTTTTGTATTTTGGTCATTTCTCGTCCTTGATAATTTTGAACTGTTTTTATTTTTTCATTGCAATGTTTTTTTTTCGTCTTATCTGAATGAAATGCCCTTTAAGACATTTGGATGCCCTGACGTCAGTCTATTATCTAGTTCACTCTGCATTCCTTGGATTTTGGACGAAGTCTGTCTATTGACTCAATTCTGTTGTTCTTATGTTATTGGGAAGAGAATTGGATACTTACATGTTATTTACCATGAGTTCTGGAGCCATTTGGTAACATTTACGTTTTAACAGTATTCATTTTCTATTTTTAGTTGTCATTTTATTCCTCTGAAATAAAAACCAAAAATGCTTTTGGTAATGCAATTTTGTTTATAATAATTAATTTTTTCTTAATAAAATATTTTTTATTAAAATAATTAATTTAATACAATAAAATATATTTTATATTAATTTAATAAGATGTATTTAATTTAATTAATTATATTTGTTTATTTAATTTAATAAGTTATTTATTTTTTAATAATAATTAATTCTAAGAAAGTATATTAAAAAAGAACATAATTTAATAATAAATTATTATTTATTATTAAAACTAATTTAATTTAATAAAATATTTTAGTAAATTAAGTCATTTGTATAGGTAATTATTATTTATTAAACATTATAATTTAATGAAGTAAATCATTTTAATGATAATTAATTACAGTTTTAATAAAATAAAATATTTTAATATCTAATTATTATTAATTAAAATAAATTTAATTTAACAAAATAAATAATTATAATAATAATAATTTATTATTTTAATTTTTAGTAAAATAAATTAATTTAGTATGTAATTATTATTTATTAAAAATAATTTTAAAGTAATAAAATTACTTATTTTAAAAATACTTTTAATTTAATAAAATATTTGAATAAAATAAGTCATTTTAATATGATGCGACAAAAATTGACAAAGTGTTTTGTCTAGGGCCTAAAATTGACAGTTTGTTTATTGAAAAAAATAAAAGAGTAAAAACTTAATTTTCTTGCTTACATTTTGGGCCAAAATTTTCAAACGAGTTTTCATTTTTTTGGCAACAAAAAAACAAAATCAAGTTCACCAAACACGATTTTGTTGTTAGTTTTCAAAAATTTATAAATATAAACAGAAAAACAGTAAACAAAAAGTTACCAAACGGGCCTTAAGTGTTTGTTAGACAAGTTTTTGTCTCCATCTAGTTCTGCTGGTGAATTGGAGTTGGGTGTTTTGAAAAACATAAGATGAATTTTTCTGTTTTAGATTTCAGGACTGTTATAATTTTTTCATCATGAGCACTTCCCTAATAATGAACAAACTGAGGGAGAATATGACATTTTTTTACTGAAATTGTTGATATTGTTTAATTTCTTGAGCTTATCATCTTATTTGCTAGATATCAGATGCAATACGTGATGGAGCTGAAGGCTTCTTTAAGACCCAGTATGGGACTATCTCAAAGATGGCAGTTTTACTTGCATTGGTGATCCTTATTATATATTTGTTTAGGAGTACAACTCCTCAACAAGAATCATCTGGACTAGGGAGGTAATAACAGATATTTTGAAGATGTATTTGTGGCATTTATATCACCTTAAAGTTCCTGCTGATGCCTTTTCGCCATCCTTATGCAGGTCAGCTTCTGCATATGTTACTGTTGCTGCTTTTGTTCTGGGGGCTCTATGTTCAGGTGTTGCTGGATATGTTGGAATGTGGGTGTCTGTCCGTGCAAATGTTCGACTCTCGAGTGCTGCAAGACGTTCTGCGAGGGAGGCACTGCAGGTTGTCTTCTTCTCTAGCTCATAACTGAACTCACTTTCAGAATGTTTTCTTTAATCAGTGACTTTTATGTTCAGATTGCTGTTCGTGCTGGTGGCTTCTCAGCCATGGTGGTTGTTGGTATGGCAGTGATTGGGGTTGCGATCCTTTATGCCACATTTTATGTTTGGTTGGGGGTGGACTCACCAGGTTCAATGAAAGTTACTGAATGTGAGTGTTATTCTTGTCTTTTATGTTAAATTATTAAAATGAAGTTCGCTATTTTCTCGGAGTGTTTATCATTTGTCATTGAATTTATATGTATTTCTTTTTAGTGCCTCTTCTTCTTGTGGGATATGGCTTTGGAGCTTCGTTCGTTGCCCTTTTTGCTCAGTTGGGTGGTGGAATATACACGAAAGCAGCTGATGTTGGAGCTGACCTTGTTGGGAAAGTAGAGCAGGGGATACCTGAAGATGACCCTCGTAATCCTGCTGTCATTGCTGATTTGGTATCTATTCATTTAATTTATTAGCTTCTTCATTTAGCTATTCATGTCTATGAAGTATTTTAGCTAGGAAAGTAGTTGAAACCCCCTTGGAGTTACTTGGCTATTAGTTCTGGCCTGGTGGATTTGGAGCTCTAGGAGATTATTCTCACCGACAGTAGGGTATAACTCTAGTATATTGAAAAAAAAAAAATCATTTCAGCCAGGATTGAATGCATATTTAATGAAAAAATATAATATCACTAAATTCTTCATCTCAGAAGAAGGAAAAAATCAGCTCTGCATTTTACTTTTATATTCAATAACGTGTTTCATGTTTTGGAAACTTCACAAAAAATTTCCACCCTTGTAGCCTCTATTGTTTATTTATTTATTTATTTTTTAGTTGGAGATATGCTATGTTTAAACATGGAGTTCTCTTCCTTTTGTAATACTTGAAGCTTATTGATTGATGACAGGAGGAGGATAGCATGGATAGTTTGCATAACTTTTGCTTAATTGACTTAATTGATTGTGCAACATATTAAAATCCTGCAACATAAGTCTGTGATCTTTTTATTTATTTTCATGACGAATTTTGGATTCTTGTGCAATGACTGAACTCATTTATTGTCACTGTGGAGGTTGGAGACAATGTGGGTGATTGTGCAGCCCGGGGTGCTGATCTTTTTGAAAGTATTGCAGCAGAAATAATTAGTGCCATGATACTTGGAGGAACAATGGCTCAACGCTGCAAGATTGAAGGCAAGTTCCCAGTTCCTTAATATATATTGATATTTGTACGATTAACTACATTCGCTTGTTTTGTTGTTGATGGTCCATTGAACGATCCTGCTGCTGAGGGTGGTGTTCTTATTTTTCACCTATTCACAGACACAAGGCTGTTGGGTTCTCAATTACATGGTTTTAGCTTTAAGATTATTTTGCAACATGCTTTATGTATGGCATTTGGCATCTAGTTTAGTTAATCTTTTAATACACAAATTTTGTATTCTTGTGTTATTCATTATAGCAAACAATATTATGTTGGTAGGGGGGGAGGTGGGTTGTTTGGTTATTTTAATGCAATTTTGTTTTGTCTGGTATGTTTTTGAGAAAGCAGTGAAGTTTAGGGATGCACCTTGCACATTTCTGCCATTGGGGTTGACATTGACTTGCTATAAGGAAATTCTCACAAATCTTTTTAACTGAATTAAATGTTGTTTATTGTTTACTTAAACACAACTGGATCTACTTGCATCATGCATATCTGGTCATAAACACCATTGATTGACTTGAGCGGTGTTTTTGGTTGATAGTGTTATGTAAGTGCTGACCATGTAGCTTCCCCTAAATATGGCATAGTTTTTAAACTACTAGTGTACCTCACCTTCTTTCAGTATTCCTTATGGTTTCTATGTACCTTACCTTCTTTCAGTATTCCTTATGATTTCCATAGAGCAATGAGCAAAGCTTGGCCCTGTAGAGGGAAATACACATTGCCTTCATAATATTTTAAATGTTCTGTAAATTTCTTTTGTCAGTATTACGCGCATAATTGGGCAGTAAAAATAGAACACAGCAAAGGAAAGCTTCTACAGCAGTTTGGTATCCTTGATGTTTGAAATATAGAGTTTTTGCTTTCCTGATTACGAGTTCATTTGATTTTATCCATTTGGACAACTAATTGGTTTGTGGATCAGCTAATGGCTATTATAGTAAAAGTATAAGTCTTAGGTTGAGATTCATCTGAAATCTTGAGTTCTCTGTAATGCCTTTCCCTATGGCTGACTTGCTATGGCTGTTTATGGGTAATAGTGATATAATGTGTTGTTTGTTTGTAATTTATCTACTCAACGCAATTCAACAAAGACCGAGACTCAGCTAGTTGGGGTTGGTTACACGAATCCTCTTTCTCCATTCCTTTATGTCTTCTGTTATGATTTCCACAATATTATATGAAAGTAGGTATTTTTTTACAATTTCAGTTCATATAATCTTAGGTCTCTTTACGCTTTTCTTTTAATCAACTTATTCTTCGGTACTGTGCATTCTAAGTTTACGTTGGACATGACCAAACCATCTTAAATGGTCTTCTCTCAACTTCTCTTATGTTGGTGCCACATTAACTTTCTTTCAGATATATTCATTTCTTATTTTATTTACTTTTATATTATTGCCTAGCCATCTTAGCATTCTCATTTCCCCTACGCTCATCTTATGAAAGTGTTACTTTTTGATAGCCCAACGCTATGTATCAATTGGTCTCATGACCATCTTATAAAAATTTCTTTTCAACTTTATATCTATTCTCAAGTCACGTAAAATACCCGAGGCACTACTCTATGTCAACCACCCCCCTCAAATCCTATAGATAACATCCTCTTCAATCCCTTGGGTGTTTGTTTGTTTGTTAGTTGCTTGTCCTCTATTTTCTTTCTTTCTTTTCAAAAGTTCGCTTGGACTCTATTACTGAAGAGTTCATGTTGAATTAATTTGTTTCCTGTTTTCTCTGCTGCACAATAAAAGCAACCGTAATCCGCTTGACCCCGCACCCCATATTTTTGACCCCTTTGCTCTCTTGAAAGCTTTTTCTTAGGGTTAAGAGGATATCAGTAGACGATCAGGCCATTGACATCACTTTCTTACAAAAGCAATTGTACTTTTCATGCTTCTTGTAGATTAATTGATGTTTACACTGAATTAAGTTCCTTGTTTCCTTTAACTTATGCAGTCCAATATGTTATTTTGTTACATGCAGATCCATCCGGCTTCATTTTGTTTCCTCTTGTTGTTCACTCATTTGACCTGGTAATATCATCTGCTGGAATACTTTCAATACGTGGCACACGTGATTCTGGAGTAATTGGTGTAATGGAGGATCCTATGGCAATTCTTCAGAAAGGATATTCTGTTACAATAGTTTTAGCTGTTGTGACTTTTGGACTAGTAAGTTTTTTTTTGTCAAATAATAGTTGGTCACAGCAGTTATTTAGATGTCACGCTCTGAATTTCATACCTCAAGGTGTCATCTACTAATTGCATGCCACAACTAAACACACATTACACCCAATTAGAGCCATACAACTAGCTTGAACATATATTCGTAATTATAAGAATAAAATATAGTCTCCATAAAGAACTAGCTAGCCATTACTGTCAAAAGAATAAGTTTAAGTCCAACCGGCCTTTTATAACCCAATCGAATCTTCAAAAGAATGGTTTAAACAAATATCTCTCTCGGATGGCAAAAGAATAAAATAATAAAAAGTACTACCCAAAGATATGAAGTGCATCACTAATCTTGACCCATGAGTCCCACATGCATATCAGGCTCAACAATTGCACTGAAATTTGTAAGGGAGCAAGCACAAGTCCACTTTTGCTCAATATGCAAAATGTACAGTATCATGCCTTAGCATGCTACTTATCACGAACAATAAAAGGTTTCAACACAAAAATTATATCATCTCATTATTCAATTTCTATTATCATAATCATAACTAAAATTTAAATCCAAAGTACACCATTCTTTGGTGCTTGCATCCGAAGTACACCATTCTTTGGTGTTTGCATCTGAAGCTTGATCCAAGAAAATGTTCCATCCCTAAGCATATGCATTCTTGAACTATACCTAGGAAGGAAATATGCCACTCTTAGGCATCTACCTTATTTCGTGGGTTATTAGCCTACTGGACACGAAAAACCAATCTTTACGTAGATTTAAGGACTCTTGACCCATGAGTATATATACTCTCTATTTTATAGTACCTCTAAAACTCCAAAAGCATCAATCCAGGTTGTGTGCATGTGAGGTCTTGCCCTGTGTGCAGGGGAGTATTAGTCAGTGTGTTATGCGCATGGGAGAGCCCTGACCGGTGTGTGCGCGCCTATAAATCTGGAAATGCAGTTCATCAGCACCTGTTTTTGACCTCTGAATTTCCGTTTCAATAGTATATCATTATTTATTCATTTTATCTATCAAACTCAGTTGATTTCCGTTCTATGAAAGGTTTTAGAAAGGTTTGAAGCATCAATTTCTATTTTGTTCAATAATCAAATCATTTTGGGTTTGAAAGCCTCATCCTCTTTATCAGGTGTACACATGTGCGCACACATGTATATTCGTCATGCATTTCTCTTCTCACAACACCACCATCAAACACATCATTCCCAGAACCTTAAAATGCACATGCATATAACACATTTATGCCTCAATAACCAGAACTCCCTAACACTAGTTGCTCGGTTTGAAGAAGAAGAAGAAATGGAGAAACGGTAAGGAAGGGCCAGCAAACCACAACCCAAACACTGCTCCCTTACCACCAAGGCTCAGGTTCAGTTCTCCACCAATTCAAGCAATGCTCTCACATTCACACTCTGAGACCACAAACATAGTCCAAGCTTCAATAATTCTCTCTCTCTCAAAACCCTCACAGACATACACTTCCACACACATACATACACACCAACATCAAGGAAGGAGAGGGAAAGAGATGGTTGGGCAGTGAGGGCACGATAGGTTATGGTAGATATCGTGGCACCGAGGAAACTGTTGGATGAACCATAACTTGACAACACACCATAAATTCAGGAAAAGAGAGAGAACTGCAGAATTCAAATCTGGGTTGAGTCATGTCCACGTCACCACCCTGACTCAGTTGTGCGCATAGGAGCATAACAGGCATATGCATGACAAACAGGAGGTTCCAAACTCAAGTTTTAGAATTTGACACAATGAGCTCTGAGTTAAATCATGCATCAATTAACCCACAACACATCAAAATAACATATTTAATCCAAAATGAAATGAATAAAATTATACTAAACAAAGTACATTTCATTACATTTGAAGTATGTTTACAGTTACTTATATTGTTTACATTATTTTACAGTCTACACGGTGGATGCTGTATACTGAACAAGCACCTTCAGCATGGTTGAACTTTGCTTTGTGTGGTTTGGTTGGAATTATGACAGCATATATTTTTGTTTGGATCACAAAGTACTACACTGATTACAAGCATGAGCCAGTGCGCACATTAGCTCTTTCTAGCTCCACAGGGCATGGGACTAACATAATTGCTGGCATCAGTTTGGGTCTGGAATCAACAGCTCTTCCTGTTCTGGTCATAAGTGTGTCTATTGTTTCAGCATTTTGGCTGGGTCACACTTCTGGACTTGTCGATGATGCTGGAAGTCCCACTGGTGGTTTGTTTGGAACAGCTGTAGCAACAATGGGAATGCTTAGCACTGCAGCTTATGTTCTCACTATGGATATGTTTGGTCCAATAGCTGATAATGCTGGTGGAATAGTAGAGATGAGCCAGCAGGTAACTTGTTAATTCTCTGGAAATATTATTGCTATCAGAAATTGAAACTACTCTGCCAATGAGATTAATGCTTCTTACAGCCTGAAAGCGTTCGAAAGATAACTGATGTACTTGATGCGGTCGGGAATACTACAAAAGCGACAACGAAAGGTTTTGCCATTGGTTCTGCAGCACTTGCATCTTTCCTTCTTTTCAGCGCATATATGGATGAGGTAGCTACATTTGCTAGTGTACCTTTTAAACAGGTAGGTGTTGCTGCAATCCCACATTGTCTCTCTTATGTTTCTTTCCCTTTTGAACCATCCATCTTGGTTTTACAACTGCTTCTTGTACAGGTTGACATTGCCATTCCAGAAGTATTTGTCGGTGGATTGTTGGGCTCTATGCTTATTTTCATATTTAGTGCATGGGCCTGTTCGGCAGTTGGTCGAACTGCTCAAGAGGTTGTTAATGAAGTAAGAAGACAGTTTATTGAGAGGCCTGGTATCATGGTGAGTCCGATTATGATCTCTACATTGTACTGCGAATCTGGGTTTCAATGAAAGATGTTAATAGTTAAAGATGCTTGCTAATAGGACTACAAGGAGAAACCAGATTATGGTCGTTGTGTTGCAATTGTGGCATCAGCATCTTTGAGGGAGATGATCAAACCTGGAGCATTGGCCATCATTTCGCCTATAGTTGTTGGTGAATTATCTACTGTCTTTTCCCTCTTTTTGAATTGTTGTTGCTGCTGTTGTTAAGTGATGGAATTTGCCCACTAGAAATGTGAAAGCAATGTGTTAGACTATTGCAAAATTTAGGATTTAGGCAGGTGACATGATCAAACGTCATTATTTTCATATTGTTATTGTTATTATGCAGGAGTATGTTTACGCACTTAAAAAGTGAAAATTAGCATTACGGATTAGCTAATTTATTTAATAAAAAAAAATCATTACAGTTGGATATATTATAAAGCTTTGCATGTATCTGCTTGAGGTGCTAAGCAGTTACCATCTGACTGTGAAAATAACCAGATGTTTTGGACTCCAATGGGTGAAATATTGTTGGAACTGTGAACATTTGTGTTAGGGTTTTGGCTTACCAGCATACTCTGTCCTGGTATATTTCTGATTTTGGCAGTCATCTGCACATCTCTGCGGATATTCTGGAGCTGTGTATATTCTCCTTCTCCTATCAGATGTCTTTCTCATATGTTTGATTTTTTGTTTTTTCTATTTTCTTTTCATGCATACCTGCTAAGCAATATGCAGTGAAATTTGTTTGTATCATTAAACAGGTTTTGTGTTCCGGGTATTGGGATACTATACGGGACATCCTCTACTTGGGGCTAAAGTTGTCGCTGCTATGTTGATGTTTGCAACTGTTTCTGGGATTCTTATGGCTCTTTTTCTGAATACTGCTGGCGGTGCCTGGGATAATGCAAAGAAATACATAGAAACTGGTGCTCTTGGAGGCAAAGGCAGTGACTGCCATAAAGCAGCAGTTACTGGTGACACGTAAGTAGAACTGTGATTATAATTGTGATATGTCTAATATTTATAACGGTAGTAGCATTGTCACTAATTATATTTGTAGTATTGGTAGTGGCATTTGCTAGCCCACCCCCCCCCCCCCAAAAAAAAGGAAAAAAAAACTTTTTATTATGCTCCAGGGTGACTTAAATCTATAGTTTCCAGAAAAGTGAATGACAAGCAAAAAAGAAAAAAAACACAATTAAGAAGAAGAAATTAGTTTGACGTCAGCATAATCCCGGATTGTTTCTAGCTTAACTGTTATAGTGTTGGTTATTTGTCACTATTAAAATGTTGGCAGAGCTGTCTAAACCCTGCATTTCACTCATGTTGCATTTAACAAATATCCTTAGGTAATTAGTTGAGGATGGGTAACTATGAAAGAACCGTAGTAAAGCTATAAAAATACCACTGATAACATTATATACCTGGAAAAAATGTCCAGTAGATAGGAAGTATTGAGATTTCAGTACTCATTCCTATTTTATATTGTATCTTGTCATGTGTTGTGTTAGGTTCATCGAGAATGTGATTTCATTTTTAGATCCAAAAAATTGTGCCACATGTTATAATTTGATATGCATCATGCCTACCCGATTCCTCCCCCCCCCCCCCAACCAACCCAAAAAAAAATATATATATATATATACAATAGCTGAGGTTTGGAACAAAGGCCAGATGTACAGGAGGTTTGCAGATTGTCATGTTTGTTTAGTTGGTCTATAGGAAGAGTCTTATGTGTTCACTCCCATAATGCAACTATTCTTCGCGGGCATACTGTCGAGTCTGTTGACCTTTTGGTTGACCTTTTGTTTTAAGGTTGTGGAGTTCAAGGGAAGCAGCATGACAATTGAAAATGCATCAACATTTTGTTTTGTCTTTTTTTTTTTTTTTTTTGGTTTTTTTCCCCCTCTTCATTTCAGTACTATTTTCCTGAAGTTTCAGCAATCTTGTTGTTTTGTTTTTATAATATTGATTTGACAGGGTGGGAGACCCTTTCAAAGACACAGCTGGGCCCTCGCTTCATGTCCTCATCAAAATGCTTGCAACAATAACTCTGGTCATGGCTCCTATCTTTCTTTGAGAGTTTTTAATCTTTCATATGGAATCATCCTCGTCCTCTTGACATGCAGCACCCAGTATCCTTAGATACTCCCATTTGTTGGAAATATGAGCTAGGTGGTATCAATCATGTGACATAGTTCTACAAGGTTGTCTTTTTCTGGATTGGTATACGAAATTTTCTTCCCCGGCGGTCCTCCTCCTCCCTTCTTTAATTGTAATAAGGAACTAATTTAACTGCCTACTTGATAGTGAATTTTCGTTTTTCAGTTGTGCGCGGTTGATGGATGAATTTCGGCTAGGGGGAGAACTAGGGTTCAACTCAGATTTGAATTCAAGCTGAAAAATGATTTTATCTTTGGCCCATTTTGACCCATATTCATATTATAGGCTTCTCCAAAGGATAAAAAAAAATATTACTTAATATGTTTTTTATTAGTTAAGTAAATTTCGGCTTGAGTTTGAATAGGATAAAATAATGAATATTTTTATATTTTTGGTTCATATTTGCATTCTGTGTTTCTCAAAATACTGAGAATATTACTTTACATGTTTTTTTATTCATTAATTCACCAAAATTTGGCCTAAGTTGCTTTATTCTAAAACTTGTTTTCGACCTATACTTGCATTTAGGGTTTCCAAAAAGACTTGGAAATATTATGCAACATATTTCCTCTCGATTAAGTAAAATTCAGTTAAATTCAAATGTGGGAAAAAAAAATTGACCGTTTGACTCATGATTTTGTTTTTGACTCGTATCAAAATATTATTATATTTTTTTAGCTATATAATATTTATTAAAAGAATAAAAAATTTGAAATCAATCTTGAGGATTAACTTAACTGGTAAGACCTTGGGTTTATTTTTCAGTGGTCACTAGTTTGAATCTCCTTAGGGTAATTGGAGGTTTATCCAGTCGTTAACTTCAGGGTCGGAAGGATTAGGTAAGATGCGATCAAGTTAGACCGAATACTCTGAGATATTAAAAAAAAAAAAATAAAAGAATTCAAATCATAAAGAAACCAATTAAATATGAGATATTTGGTTATGATTCGTACAAATATAACCTATCTTTTAATAGATTGAATATCTTTAATCTAAACTCAGTCCAGTTGTCACATCTACTGTTTCTTATCCGTATCGTCAGTTGTGTTGGTCTATCATTGCGTATTAGGATTGTTTTGATCATACCCAAAAAATTTGAATCGTATCGGATTCCTTTTTGAAATTTTAATGTTTCGCCATGATTTTTTTTTTTTTTGGGTAAGTTCGTTACGACTTTTCTTTTTTTCTTTCTTCCTTTTTTTTTTTTTTTTAAGTTGCCTAAACCTTATAGGACTAATAATAAATAGAAAATTCTCCCTATTTCTTAGGTAACTCCGCTGTAATTAAATCCTATTTCAAGTTTAACGTGAACGGGATAGGTTTATGAGATTAACTAATAATTTAATTAAATCCAGAGCAATAACCTATCGCCCGAAAACAAAGGTATCACAATTCAACCAAATCATTAAGTTTTACGGTCATCCAAATCATAAGGCAGCGTTTGGAAATCAAACAAAAATCTCTAAAAATATCTGAAAATCTCTAAAACTCTGCAACACATTTTGCCCATTTTGTACTTTGTGAAATCTTTATATATATATCTATCTACACATTCCAACAAATTTTTATAAATTCTAATATTTTTTTTACAAACCCCAATAATTTTTTTACAAACCCTAATAACTTTTTAATAAATTGTAACAAATCTGATATAAATCCGTGCGAACGGTTAATGGTTTCTCTTTTCAACTTTTTCATGCAGAAATCAAAAAGTTTAACAATTTTTTAAAAAAATCTAATATAAATCCGTGAAAATAGACTCAAAAAATCGTTTCATGATTTCTCTCTCCAAATTTTTACCGCAAAAGTCTAACAGTTACACTACTTATCTTCAAAAAATATGATTTGTGTTAGAAACATCAAACACCAAAAGTTATCTCAAACCACTCTAAACGCTACCTAAATATGGGTGTGTTTGGAGTATAAATTTTTTGTTCACTGCACAAATTACAAAACTATAATTTTTATAGATTTATAGTAATTTTTATAACTCTAAACATGCTATTGGGTGTGTTTGGAGTTGTATAAAAGTGTATAAAATAAAATAAAATTATAAAAGTAATTATCTCGTAATTCATGTGATAAGTGAAGAATTTAAATTTTACTATCTCATAATTCATGTTTATAGAGATTTGTAAGATTTTATTTTATTTTATTTTACTCCAAACGGAACGATTATATGTCTGAAAACAGAAGGGTCACATGCTGGATACGCTAATAAAAGTACATGTACACAGTCTAAAATGGGCCAAGGTTCAGGACAACTCAGACAATCGTTACCATCCGCTGTTACATCACCTGTAAGATTGTAGGTGTGAGTTTTCTGAAGTTTTAAAAGTCAGAACTCCTCAATTACATAATTGAAACAAAATCCTTGGGAACAAAGGAAACCCATATCCAAAAGGGCATCAATCCACGATTTTCTTTAATAACATTACAAAAATGGGAAACAATCCTTGAGAAGAGTGAAAAATTAGGACGACATATGTGAGGATTAGTAGCTGATTCTGTATCTCCAAAGAGTCCCACCAATATGTCAAGGTATTATTTAGAGTAAAATACAAAAATTATTTCTATATTTACCCTTAGTCTCATTTTGGTCATAATGGTTTCAATTACAACAATCATATCCCTCCATCTATTATCCGTTACAAAATACCGTTAAAAGCGAAGGTAAAATTGTCATTTCGCAAAATGGTCCACATAGCAAAGTGATGATGTAACACTCTTAGATGACGTGGAGGCTGTCCACTATGTGTCAGATTGCTAATTGTTCACGTGGCAAATTGCCAGTTGTTCACATGGCAGAGTGATGACGTGAAGACTATTTGCCATGTGTCAAACGTTCACTCGTCCATGTATGCTGACGTTGGCTGATATAACGTGGAAACTGTCCGTCACATGTTAGATTGCTAATTGTTCACATAGTAAAGTGATAACGTAGAGACAGTCTGCTATGTGTCAGATGCTTACTCATCCACGTGTGCTGACGTTGGCTAATATGACATAAAGACTATTCGTCACATGTCAGATTACTAATTGTTCACATGGCAGAGTGATAACGTAGAGACTGTTTGCTATGTGTCAAATATTCACTCGTCCACGTGTACTATTATTGGCTGATGTTGGTTGCTGCCATAGAGTTGCTTTACTCTCAAAAAAAATAATAAAGCATTACAAATTTTGCTATCTCTAGGAATCGAACTAAGAACCTTAAGGATAGGAAACTAGCGACAAAATCAACTCACCATAAGCTTGGTTTGTATAGGGTTCTTAGATAAAATTTATACATATTAAAAATGTGAAGTAGATTCTCCCTCATTACAATATTTATATATATTAAAAAAATGAGAGAAAATATACAATATTTATATAAATTTATATAAATATTTATATAGAAGATGAGAGAAAATCTATTTCAGTTTTTGAATATATATAAATACTATCTAAGAATCTTAAATAAACCAAGTCTTGATAAGTTAAGGGTCACATAATTTATAATTGCTGGTTCTTTATCCTTAAAATTCTTAATTTGATTCGTAGAGATAGCATAATTTATAATACTTTATTTTCTTTTAAGTGAAATTACTCCATGGCAGAAACTAACACCAGCGCACGTGAACAATTAGCAATCTGACACATAACGGATACTAACACTATCACACATGGACAATTAGCAATCTAACATGTGGTGGACAGTCTCTGCCTCATCTAAGGGTGCCACATCATTACTTTGCCACATGGACCATCTTGCGAAATGACGGTTTTAACCTCCACGTCTTTCGAGAGTGCCACGTCATCACTCTGTTATGTGGACCATTTTCAAAATGACGATTTTATTTTCGCCTTAAGGGTATTTTGTAACGGATAATAAATGGAGAGACCTGATTGTTACTTAGTTGAAAGTGTAAGAATTTGACTACCGTTATTAAAAGTATTGGAATCAAAATAGAATTAAAGGTAAAGTGTAAGAATGATTTTTATACTTTATCCTATTATTTATTTGTCGGTCTCTTATAGGTACCTGTTCTCCATTTAAATCTTAAACTTTAAGTAAATTAAGATGAATTAAATGGATACCTATAACCAGCCAACCAAATTTACGAAATCATACAATGATTTTTCGCAAACACGAGAATGAGAATATGAACAAGAAAAGTAGTTATCTTTCTTCCCTTGCGAAGAATCAAACTAGTATATACCCAGTCCAAGTGAGGTTATAGAGTTGACTTGGTAGGACATCTCCCCAACTGGTCAATCTTTAAACTAGTAGTAGTAGTAGTATTACGACGACGGACTTAATTGAGCTTCATCAAGAACTCGTCCAATTCCAGCCTACCAAACTTGTGCTCGTCTCTCTCAAGGTGCTTCAACACAAGTCTGAAGAACTCCACCTCGCACGGCAGTGCTATTCCTCCCCGGAAATTGAACCCGTGTTCTTCCTCGGCTTTCTTTAACAGGCTTTTGAAGATGGGAAGGTTCAGGAACCGGATCCGGATCAAGAACCGGTGGCGTTCTGATCCGACGTAGACGGCAAGGAAGCCCGGAGGAGTGTGCCTCGAGGGAGAAGAAGATGCCCAACCAGAGGAAGAGGCGTCGGAGGTATCGGAGCTGGTTTCCGGCCGCGAAGACAGCAGGTAATTCCGCCTGCGCGGGAGGCACCAGATGGTTTTCCACCTCCTCATCACTGGTTTTAGGTAGACAATTTGCCCCATCTTTTCCACGATTTTCATTGTTGACGCCATCGAATTTGTGCACAAAAATTACAAAAAGCCCAGGAAGGGAATGTATTTAGGCTGCTAGATAAAGGAGGGTGAAGATAAAGGAACGGTGGGGAGTGGTTATAAATATATATATATATATACACTTGGGACTAGGTGCATGTTTAATGATTTTAAATTAAAAGTGACAGGTGTAACAACGGATATAACAAGAAAAAACGAATAATATAATAAAAAGGGGAAAGTCCGAAAACATTACATAAAAATGCACTAGCATTATTATCACTAAGCACACGATGACTTAGTGGATAGAAATAGAATATTTTACTTGACTTGAGTTAATTGATGGATATTAATTAATAGTGATGCTAAGCTTATACCTAATCTTTTACATCATTCTTTATACTTGTCAATTTACACAGGTTACTACCTGTAGTGATTATTACATTTCATTCAAAATATCACAACTACAAAATCGAGACAATATCTTGAAACTGTAATAATTTTGAATAAATACACTGGTCATTGGGTTACTACCTGTAGTGATCATTACATTTCATTCAAAATATCACAACTACAAAATCGAGACAATATCTTGAAACTGTAATAATTTTGAATAAATACACTGGTTATTATGAAGAGTGACTAGTGTAAATTGACAGGGTGTAAACATGGATGTAAAAAATAAGTGTAAACGTAGAAATTTTTATTAATTAATAGTGATTATTACACAAATCCAGCTCTCTCATTATTTTCTATTTTATTATTTTTTATTATTACTTTTTTTTTTTAATCTTGACTGTTGATTTTTATACAAGAATTGATAATACAAATTTTTGTAGGTTGCATTGTATTATAGTTTTTCTCTTCAATTAGTAAGGAGTACAACTACGGATTGATACTTTCTAAGATCCAGCATCAAGGTATTCTACTTTTTTTCTGGTTATGTGCTTATATATATGTATATATATCCGACAGCAAACAAAACAAAACCAAACGAAACAAAAATGGGTTGGCTCCAAATCAGAATTACATCTAATTAATGTAAACATTTGATGATTTTGATTCAAACTAATTAGCTCATTGCTGTCGTTACCATATTCTAAATTAACATGCACTTTTGCTTTCTCTTTTGTTTGTGGAATTGAGTTGAAGTGGATATTGTTCAAACTTCACTCGACTGTAAATAAACAAGTTCAAATGAACTTTATATGATAGCTAGTCCAAGCTGAGACCGAATTGTTCATGAGCAACTTTTCATCGATATATAGTCTTTTGTATTATATAGTAAAAATTTTCATTACAACCAAGTTTGATTTTGGAAGTCACAAAAAATAATCTTAACCTATATATTATAATTTACATGTTATACTTTATATATGTATATATATATATTTTAAATGTAGTCACTAATGTAATTAAAAATATTAGGTGACATTTGGTTTACTTTTTTGTTTTCTAGTTTACGTGTTTTTATGTTTTAAAAATCTCACAATAAGGAAATAAAAAATATTTTGTTTTCTTTGTTTTGAGATTTTTCTTATTTTGGATTAAAAATGCTCAGAACAACTTTTTGTCATTTTTTATTTCATATATAAACCTATTTTCTATTTTCTAAAACAAATTTTCAAAACAAAAGTGACTAAATACGTTTGAACTGTTTTCTTTATTTTCAAAAGTGTAAGATAGAAAATGAGTTTAAAATAGAAAATAGAAAACAAAAACTAGAACTACAAACCAAATAACACCTTAGTTACATATGTGTAATTAGTAATACAAAAATATTATATATACATAATTACTAACTTATATTGATATAATATAGGCACGCTTGGTTTGGTAAAAATTTTTGAAAAAATTTTAAAATTTCTAAAAGTTATTTACTTTTTATTTCACTGTACGAATTACGAACTCATAAATTATCTCATTTTATTTCACTTTTTGTTACTCCAAATGCACCCTATATAAATTTAAAATATTATTATAATAATTCAAATTTTAAAATAAAAAACACATTATATTATGATATAAATATGTAATTAATATATTTTAGATATATAAATATATATATTATTTAATTATAGCAGCATAAGTACTCAGCGTGGGAATGCAAGGGAGAGCATTTATCTGGACTTTTCACCACAATAGTACCCCTTTTTTTTTTAATTTTGCCAACTTTTTACTTTATTTTTTCCCGATAATTAAAGTATATAATGGATCCAAATTCCTTCCTTGTTACCTCCTAATTAATGTTCTGATTCCAAATGAAGTAAAGCCAAAAACAGAAACAACTCTAAAGATACACAATTAGCTGGCAAAGAGAGAAGTTATACGAGTAATCCACGAGGAACAAGCACGGAAAATTCCAATGTAAATCCCATGCAATGCAATGATATTTTTACAATGTTAAAACCATTGGTTCTAGCTCTAAGATATGCATATATAGCCCCGAAAGAGGTAGTTGGGTTGGTTAAGGTTTAGGGCCGTAGGGCTCGAGCCACGTGAAATCTCGAGTTCGACTCATTCGGGAGGCGATCTTTTCTCTTAATGTGGAGGTGATCTTCAACGGCCTTCCCGGTTGAGCCGATCAGCCAAGACTTGCCTAGGCTAGTTTACCTCCTCGTAGTTCTTTGCCGGCTAGGGCTACAGGGCGGGCTTCACCCAGTGCGCATCCATGAGTAGCGACTGCGGACTTCTCCTCGACCCCAGAAGATATATATATATATATATATATATTTAATTAACTAAGGAGTACAACTACGGATTGATACCTTCTAAGATTGAGCGTCAAGCTATTCTACTTTACCAGGTTATGTGCTTAAAACAAAACAAAACGAAACAAAAATGGGTTGGCTCCAGATCACAAAGTACTCCATCTAATGTACACATTTGATGATTTTGATACATACAAACTTAGCTCATTGCTGTCGTTGCCATCTTTTAAACATGCACTTTTGCTCTCCCTTATGTGTTTGTTAACGGAGTTAAATAAGTTGAATTGAGTTGAAGTTGATAATATTGCCCCAAACTCCACTCTTTTACTTAAGGAATTTTATTTATTTATTTATTTATTTATTTATTTATTTTTTAATTCAATCTTAACTCGATTATAAATTAATAAGTTCAAATGAGCCTTACGATGCCATTTACAACCTTTGAATTAACATTGTATTATTAAAGAATTTATTCCACAATATATAGAAGGGATTAAAAATAAAAATATAAATAAAAAATGTAAATTGGTGAATAAAAATAAAAAATGTAAATTGGTGAAGAGATCATATTGAAGTCATTCCAATGATGGGTTAGATGTTTAAACAGACCCTAATTAATGAACAGCTATAATGATGTATTGACCTTTAAGTAGCACATGCATGCATGCCCCATGGCTAGCTAGAGATAATAAATCGTAATTAATTACACTGAAAGTCAAGTCATGTGGGCAACATTACGCAGAATGTGCATCAACCGTCAAAATTGCTAGTTTGTCAGCCAATTCGTACATCTAGTAGTTATACGGTCCTTGATACACACACAAACACATTAATATATAGTTGATATACTCTCTCTCTCTCTCTCTCTCTCTCTCTCTCTCTCTCTCTCTCTCTCTCTCTCTCTCTCACACACACACACACACACACACACACATTGCCTTCACCAAAATTGTCAAAAAAATCGCGAAATATTACTCCAATAGAAAATAATGCTAAAATGACATGATATATTTATGAATCTATCATTTTGAGAACATAAATTCATTGAAATATATTTTATTTCACTTATCATGTCATTCTAACATAAATTTCCAAAGAAAAAGGGTTGGAAAAAAATTAAAAAAAAAAAAGTGGAAAAATATGTATGAAGATGATGATGAGGATGAGAATCATCTACACAGCTGAGCTGGATGGTGGTGGTGATGAGTCGGGGTGCGTTCACAATCTGGTGAGCTGCAACCAACACCAATCTCCTTCTTCTCTGCAACCATCTTCAATACCTTCTCAAAGAGAGGCACTTCGCAAGGGATCTTGAGAACTCCCTCCTGTTCAAACCCGAACTCCTCCTCAGCTTCTCTCAACAGCATCCCAAACGCTCGGTGACTCAAATACTCAGTTGGGATCGTGAACCTCTTCAGCTCCTTCCCCACGCACACGGCCAGATAACCCTTTGGGACGACGTCGTTTGATGCAGCAGAGATGCTGCCGGAGACGTCGGAGAAGGAGAGTGTTTTCTTGAGAAACTTGATGCTCTTATGGGGGCCGCTGCTGGTGGTGCTGGTGGTGTTCTTTGAGGCATTGGCAAGCTTCTTCCACTTCTTGAGGATCTGTTGGAGTCTCACTATCTCCAGGATCTTGTTAGGCTTCTTTGAATCCATGTGGGTTGATTCAAACCAAAGAGATGAAAGAACTTTTTAAGACCACACTCTCTCTCTTTTTTCCCAAAGGTACTCAGAGGCTTGTGCATGTGTGAACCTCAAATGGGTTGGTGCTTCACATATATAAAGTGGTCGGGGTGAGGGGTAATCAAGTAAAATTGAGAGAGATAATATTCAATCATACGATAAGAAATCATTGGGAAAACTATGTCCTTTAATTGACCTCTCATTTTAAAAGTGAGGTCCCTTCTTAAGCAAGATGATTATAGTATTATTTTCTGGTTCTTCTTTCTAGCTACTTCTATTACATTATTCCAAAAAAAAAAAAAATGAAAAATGCTTTTTCAATCATGGATTCATGTGGTTAGTCTTCCCGCGGATTCTCAGATGTTATGAATTCTATGGACGGATCAGATCATGGATTCATGTGGTTAGGGTATGTTTGGTGACACCAAAAATCACTAACTTTAACTAATTTTTATATATTCTTTCAATCAAAAATTTTTAAATATTATCTTTATATTATACCTTTCTATTTTTATTATATTTTTTTTTCATTTTTTGTCGACCAAACATGTCCTTAGTCTTCCGGATTCTCAGATGTTTGGCGCTACCCATTGGTTTCCGAATATTCTTTTACTGCATTGAATCTGTAAATTTGGTGGTACGAAAAAAGAGAAAAGTTAGATCAGGAAGTACTTAGAAGTTGGGCAGACGTGTCTCTCTCTTGTGTTTTATTATCTGTATTTGTGTTAGTTACGTGCTATTTGGTTTATTTTTTTATTTTTATTTTATATTTTAAAAATTTTAAAATATGAAAATAAAAAATATTTTTTTAATTATTTTGAGATTTTTTTTATTTTTAGATTAAAAATACTTAAAACGATTTTTTCTTATTTTTTATTTTGTATAAATATATTTTTTATTTTTTAAAATAAATTTTAAAAAAATAAGTGATCAAATACATTTTGAACTGTTTTTTTATTTTAAAAAGAGTAAAATAAAAAATAAATTTAAAATAGATAATAAAAAATAAAAATAGAGAACAAAAAATAAAAAATAAATTCAAATGAGCTTTTAGCGAGATTTAATCTACTCTCTCACTCTTCTTTTTTTCCTGTACAAGTCATGTTCAGTTAATTTGTATTAATGATTATACATAATGATCAGTGTATTTTATTTAAAATTATCATAATAGTAAGACGATGACTGTCGTTCAAAAATTAACGGTAAAAATATAAACGATGAAGAGTACGATGTAATGGTGCGGTAGCGGATCTGTTGTTAGTACAGCTAAATTTGCTCCTTGATCTGAGCCAATTAAGCCAATTAATTAACATGCATAGCTCTCTATGCGACTGATCACTGCCTCAAATGATAGTCAACCCCCACGAGAGAGGACCACCTGCTTGGCTTCAAATAATATATATATATACACACAGATAAAGTGTGTGTTTGGAGTGAAAAAAATAAGATAAATTAAAAATTCGTAACACGTGTAATAAAAGAAAAAAATTAATATAATATAAAATTAATAAAAATTTATAAAATTTTTTATAATTTTTTTTCCAAATCAAACGGAGCCAAAATAAGCATTAAGCAGTGCCCTGCAGGTTGCCTTGGCATGTGTATCTCCATCGTGTCCATTTAATGTTATTAATTACGCTCTTGATTTTTAAGATTTTATTTTCCCGTATTTTGTGCTTTTTCATTTATGGGATTTGGGGGAGTACTCGGAGAAGGGTACACAAGGAAGTCCATGAGATTTTTTTATTCATTTAATTTTTTTTTTTTCTTTGGGCCTGCTAATGCCATTTCTTTAATTGAGATGAGAAAATTAAGCAACAGTTAGTACGTACTTTTTAAGCCCAAGTTGATATATCATATATATACATATATGTATATATCTTAACTCTCTCATTGGCACTTAACATCCAATAATTAGCATATATATATATATATTGTTGTTGTTGTAATTTTAATTTAAGTTTAGTAGCAATGGAATCATTTGTTGATTGATACATATATATATATATATATATATTACACGGATAAAGTGTGATTGTTTCAAAAAATTAAAAGGGTAAATGTCCCGAGCTTCCGTTTGAAATCTCTCTTGGGAGATATATATATATATATATATATATATTTCTTGTATTTAATCATTGTTATAGGAAATTAATTTTTTTTTTTTCAGTGTTAACTGCAGGGTGCTTTAGCTGGAAGGAGAATTTGTAAAGTAAGAGGAAATATTGAAAACATTTGGGGGGTGGGCTGGTTGTTTTAAATAAAAAAAAATTATAAAACTATCCCTCAAACTATCCTTTTTTTTTTCATTTGGTCCTCAACCTATCCTTTTTTTTTATTTGATCCTCAAACTATCGAACGTATTTATTACATTCTTGAACTATCCAATTTCGTTCTATTTAATCCGAATGTCAACTCCATCCATCAAAGTTAACGAAAAAATTATCATGTGTAGGTTACATGGTCTTTTTGATCCTATCTTAAGGTATAATGGTCAAACTATATTTATTTATTTTTATGAAATGATAATTTATAAATTATTTTAATTCTATTATTATTAAAAATAACTTAATTCAGTAAAAAGAAAATATATTAAATATAATTTAATTATATTATTTATTAAATATAATTTAATAAAATATATTTTATACTGAATTATTTAACTAAATTGCTTATTAAATTATTTGATTAGATTATTTATTAAAAATAATTTAATAAAATATATTCCATATTAAATTAATTAATTAAATCAATAATTGATTCAATTAATTATATTATTTATTAAAAATAATCTAATAAGATATATTCAATGTTAAATTAATTAATTAAATCAATTATTGATTAATTTAATTATACTATTTATTAAAAGTAATTTAATAAAATATATTCCCTATTAATTTAAGTAATTAATAATTAATTAAAATAGTTAAATTATATTATTTATTACATAAAATAATTTTAGCTTAATAAAATATTTGAATAAAATAATTCTTATTTTAATATGATTCAATAAAAATGAGCAAAATTTTAAAATTGATGAATGGTTAAAATAGAAAAAAATAACAGTGAAAATACTTTTTTTTTTTACATTTTTTTTGTTTAAGTTTTCATTTTCGTTAAATTTGTTTTGATTTTTTAAAATTAATCAATTATTGATTTATTTAATTAATTTAATATGAAATATATTTTATTAAATCAATTTTAATAAATAATATAATTAAATTAATTAAATTAATCAATTATTGATTTAATTAATTAATTTAACATGAAGTATAGTTTATTAAATTATTTTTAATCAATAATATAATTAAATTAATCAATTATTGATTTAATTAATTAATTTAACATGAAGTATAGTTTATTAAATTATTTTTAATCAATAATATAATTAAATTAATCAATTACTGATTTAATTAATTAATTTAACATGAAGTATAGTTTATTAAATTATTTTTAATCAATAATATAATTAAATAATTTAATAACTAATTTAGTTAATTAATTTGATATAAAATATAATTTATTAAATTATATTTAAAAATAATAAAAGTAAATTATATTTAATATGTTGCATTTTTATTGGTTTAAAATTTTTAATAAATAATATAATTAAAATAATTTATAAATTATTATTTTATAAAAATAAATAAACATGCATTGACCATTATGCCTTAATATATGATAAAAAAGATTACGTGAATTACATATGACAAATTTTCTTTTAACTTTAACGGATGGACTTAGGGTTTGAAACAAATAAAACAGAATTTAGTAGTTCAATAATCTAATAAGTACATTCGATAGTTTAAGGATTAAATAAAAAAATAAATAATTCAAAAAATATTTTTATAAAAAAAATAAAAAAAATAAAAAAGGAGGAGGAGAGAGAGAAATGCAAATAAGAAACTGCAACTTTTCTAGCTGTAAGATTAAAAAACAAGTAGAGCTCATGATTTGATGGTCAAAAGTCAAAGAAGATGGACGTTTCGTACAGTTAGCAAAAGGCCCTCCCACCAGTGATTAGAGGTACTTGTATATTTGGTAATATTCACTCAACTTTAAATATTTTAAGATGAGCTTCTCATTCTATTGAGGGCTCCTTTGGCATGTAATTTTTTTTTTTTATTTTTGATAATTTTATTCAAATGCTGACACTTGTCTAATATTTTGTGTTAAGTAAGAACTTACAATAATTTTAAAAAAGATTAAAAAATAATAGTAAAAATTAGTAATTTTTTATGCGAAACGTAAAATTAAGTGTTTCGTAAATTTTAGTAAAGAAAATTAAAAAAATTAAAAAATTTTGATAATTAAAGTTTTTTTTTTTTTTCAATTCAACAAACGCATCCTAAATGCATATATAATTCATTGAAAAATTTGAAAATACATATCAGATGATGAATCATGTTAAATCAAATAATTTATTAAAAGTTACAAAAATAATATGAAAACATTGGTTTTTATCAAATAATTTTTTAATATATATATATATATATATATATATATATATATATATATATATATATATATATTTCTATATTCTAATTCTTATAGGCTGTGTTTGTTTGAGGGATTGGATGATGGGAGATAAGTAATACTGTGAGGCCCACAGATGGGATTGGATAAAAAGATGGGATTAATTTTTTATGTAGAGTTATTTTTTTTGTATTTGGTTGGTGGGATAAAAAGTATGATTTAATATATGATGTGATAGAAAATAATTTTTGACCTTTGAATCTTGGAGGGAAACAAATCCGAAGATGGGGAACAATACTATCACCCCCTCGGATAACTCATCTGACGATTTTCCGGATCACTCATCCCATCACACGTTCATAGTCTCTCGGTCAAATAACAAAATAAACATAACATTTGTGGGGCCCTCGTCCGGTCAAATAACAAAATAAACATAATATTTGTGGGGCCACGGACGAGGACATCTAATCCCCCCTTCTTATCCCGTAAACAAACGTAGCCATAGTTTACTTTACTTGAGAGAGATGCGTATTAATCACAATGTGATTGTAATAATTAATGATAATAGCAAAATAAAATAAAATCTAAAACCTCTCGCTATCGCCCACTGACAAATTTGCACATGGCGTGCACTGGCCAGCCCTTGGAGTCGGAATGAAGCAAAATTAAATTAGGGTAATTAATGTGTGTTGGGAGGGCAGTTTTGTAAAACTAAAAAGTATTGCCCTAAGTGCGGCTTAAGTGTGGGACTTGGTTTAAGTGTTAATGGATGGCAGATTCAAGAATTTAGGTGAGAGAGGGACTAAACTTTTATCTTAAGCATGCATTAATAAAGAAAATCAATTTTCTGACCTATTGAGTTAAAATTTGTTTATCCGTAATATAATAAGCACTTGTAGGAGATGTCATTCAAAAGGACATTTTCAATGCTTAACAAATTTACAATCTTCTTTTGAAACAACTGTTTTGCCCACAATCTAGAAATAAAAAAAAAAAAAAAAAAGTATTGTTCTGAACAATAACTTTGGCCCCAATTCTTATAAAAATAAAAGAAAATTATGGACAATAGACTAGTCCTCAATGAAAATTTTTTCGATAAACTTTAGTGCCAAACCAAACAAATCATCGTTATGAATAACAATTTTATTCTATAATTTTTTTCTCAAAATTGGAGAAAAAAAAAAATAGTAAAGGAGCGAAAAACTCTTGAGAATTCGGTGAACCAAAGGTATCACAAGATCGAGAGGAGCCATCTTGATTCGAACTAGAAGAGGAAGGAACCTAAGCCCGTGGGTGTAAGAATTAATTCACTGTCTCGGTGCCCGTATAATTTTTTCTTCAAAATTGGAACAAAGTCATTATTTAAAAAAATAATAATTTTGGAGTCAACGCATGTCAAAGACATTACTATAAACAACGTAATAGAGAAAATATTTTTTCACTAAATAGATAAGGAAGTTGATCTAATTTGATGCACAGTTTGAACGAAGTCTCCTGGGGTTAAGAATAAAAAAATTATAATTTAAAGAGGAGAGGTAAAATTTTTCCTAATTTAGAGAACTAATACATTTTTTATTATTATAAATACATAAATTTTAAGTGCATAAAAAATTTTGAAAACTTATTAGGGTATTGAGTTGTAACATCAAATTAAAAAGTTTTTAAACAATCATTTTATTTACAAAAACTATTATTATTCTATAATTTTCTTATAAAATTTTGTATTGGAGAAAGGAATACATTATTGATAAGTACTTAGAAAGACTAACATCACTTTTGATGTCAGTCATGTGACATCGAGTTGTGAGTCGTTCGATTAAAATTTAACGAAATTTACCTTTAAAAAAAATTTAAACATTTAGACAAAAACTTCTAAATTTATTTTTGTAATAGTCCAATTTTGATTTAACTATTCATAATCTCAATATCACGTGACTAATATTAAAAGTAACCCACTAGGTAACTACTCCTTAAAGATGCCGGTAACTTTTGGCTTGAATTGGGAATAATAGCCAATTTTTGTTTGTTTTTATATGATTTTCATATTAAAATTTAATTTTTTTTTTTATAACTTTTGGGTACATTATTCACATCCATTAGTTGGGCCAACGATATGATTAGAGATTCAGAAAGGAAACCAAGTTATCATCCGATAAGTCAAAGGCTAGTGCAACAACAATTTACACCAATGTTTATTTATTATTATAATTATATGCACACACATATATATACACATGTACATTAGCATATAATTCATAATTATATGGATGCAAGTCCTCTACAGATGTTTTCTATATATATAACAGCAGTCATGCATGCACGTTGCCAGATTGCTAGTTATACCAATTAAAAACCCTGCAATTATTTTCATTTCTTAATCAATTAGGATACAATTCATGAGCAACACAAAAGCTAAGGGGAATTGGCGAGTTTTTTTTTTTTTTTTTAATTGATGATTAATACAAAAATTGAAAGAATGCTGTAGACGATATAGAATTTGTCAAAATACAATTAATGAACCCACGTAATGATAACATGTATCAATGTTTGACTAGTCAAATCTTAAATGAGATTGCAATTTTAGCCGAGTATATATGTATATACATAATCTGGCTAACCAAATCCGAAATGAAATTATAATTTTAGCTGAGTGCATCTATATATAAGAGAATATATATATATATATATATATAAGATTTTAGATATCTTCTCTATATTTATTTGATTCTTTCTTCAAATGTAGTTTATATCCTTTTAGAAATATGTTTGTTCCACACACACACAAGATTTTGTCATTGAATTTGAACATGAAATGGCATCGTATTTTGATATATTTATCTAATTTGATTTAATTCAATGATTTCAACTTTAATATATAAACTTTCGATTGAATTAAAAGTCTTATAAAAAAATCTGAACATATATTCTTCGAATTTCAGATTTGTTAATGTTAATATATATTTATCTAATTCAATCTTCAACCTTAAAAATTCCCACTTCAATTTACTGAATTTCAATCGGATTTGTTAATGTTGATATATATTCATTTAATTATTTCATTCGGATACGTTGACGTTGATACATATTCAATTAATTCCATCTTTATCGACCGCCGTTAAAAGCACGTTATCATATCAACAGAAAACCAAAAACCGTGAAATCATTTTGCATTTTCTACGTTTTCACCATAAACCGTGGAATATATTATATCGTAGTTTCATTAATGTATTTTGATAAATTCTATATTTCCGGCAACATTCTTTCAATTTTTGTATTAATCATTAATATAAAAAAAAATCCGGGAATTGGCTGCTTCTGACCAATCCAACACCCCCCCTTCCCACAAGCAATTCAGCCCGCAGTACAAATCAAGTCCTGCAACAGTTTTCACACGTGCCTAATCTAAACTATAAAGACACATAACTTTGCCAAGGGGGCAACAAAATCGCTAGTATTTACAGCAAATATACAATATATGGGTATATAGTTTGAAAGAAAACCAAAACACATGGACCAGAGGCTGATGGCTAAACTACAAAAATTACTTACCAGCCACCTGGCTTCAGGCCCAGAAAGAGACTCGGTTACAATGGTTTGCAAAAGCAACACTATGAACTTCAATTATTGTCCCCAGTAAATTCCCGAAACCAGCTAAGGGAAATAGCCATCGCCTTGTGGTAATGGTGTTGGTGGTGGTTGGCAAAGAGAGAACCCACCTGCACTTCAATCATGTCCCCCAACCTCCAATTATGTGAAGATGGTATTAGCTCCTTTCATCGTGGATTAGATTACTGGAAAAGCTCTATGCTTCATCAGAATTCCCAGCATTTCAAAGATTTCTAATCCGCTATTGATTACTTTGATCGGCCTTGGCACTTGATGATGACGGCACTGAAATTGTCACGAGTTTGATTAAATTTTTCAGATGCGCACAATGTAGAGGAATAAACTGATTAAGACTTCAAACTTGGCAGACGTTACAAATATCAAAATTCCAAAGAGTGTGTGTGTGAGAGAGAGAGTGAGAGAGAGCATTTCAGCTTCTCATTCACAAGCCAACATCACCTAAAGCAGAATAATCATGAGAGATTTTACAAAGGCCAAAAAACATACGAGGGACAAAAACCAGCAGCATCACCTGTAAGTCCCCAGAAGGTCTACAAACGAATCGAAAGGCATAGTGCTAGTAGTTTAAGCTAAAAAAGAGGGTAGAAAAAAATAGAGAAAGGCATAGTGCTAGTAGTTTAAGCTAAAAAAGAGGGGAGAAAAAAATAGAGAGACTCGTACTAAGCCTTTTGAAACTACATACAGCAGGTGGTGGATTGGAATCCATGACCGTGAACCCTACCCAATCCTCCGTTTGGCCAAAAAATTTGCACTGGGCACAGAGTAGTAAGAATTTCTATTTCTCCAAAATTATCTCATGTCAAATCACATTTTATCCAACTTCTTGAGAGATGAATAACTCCTCAATTGAGCGACACATCACCCATTCTACCCCCAAAAGTGAAAAGACAACCTACCTTCACTTGCAACTGAGCAATGCAATAACAAAAGGTTCACAATCTCACCGTTCTACAGGTCAGCAAATGTGTAGAAATTTTGAAACTTTAGTAAAATAGTGCGCACCAACTACTGACTCGTAATCTGACTTCATGTTTGAATATTTAAATAAAATAAAAATGATTTTCTTTTTTCCACTTTTGGATGATAGGGGTGAAAATGGTAGTCAGTAGGCCCAGTTTCTTTAAGAACAGTCAAAAAGTTCAAAAAATTGATTTGCAGCATTTTATAAAATCAAAACCCTCCTAGATTGCATATTCACAAAGCTACAGCCAATATGAACAATATTCCATCACACATGAACATTATATGTCGTACATAATTAAAGAAAAACACATTTTGTACCTAATGATGTGGAACAGAGAATTACCTTTTCTTAGCTTGGGTGGTTTAATTGCACGAGCTCCAGTTGATTTTGGCGAGACAAGCCTTTTGACAGGCAGGGATTTTGCTGAAGTCTCAACTTTTTTTGAAGAAATGAGAGCAGAAGAAAGAAGAGCATTGACAGCATCACGCTGTTGTTTCCTTTTTGTGATTTCATCTTTGGGTGTATCAACTTTTTTTGAAGCTCCAACACCATCATTCCCATCTCTCTCTTGTATGCTGCCTTCGCGGGATGGTATTGCTGCTCCCATTTTCATCTGGCTTCTACTCAACTCCAAAGATTCTGTAGGCCCTTTAGGAGGTTTCAAAAGTTTTTGTCTATCATCTTTATTAGAGCGGTCCACATTAATAGTTGGACTCCCATTCTCACCTTTTACCTTACTTAAATTAGCATTTTCAGTACTCCCCCTTCCTCCAATCTCATTATCAGTTCCACTTTGCCCTCTAATTGCAGACTGCCTATACTTGGAGGCCTTGCTCCAATTACTTTCAACAGCTACAGAGTGAGGATCCTTCTTTGCTGAAAAACCACACCCATCTCTGGGCCCCCTGTTGATTTTAACACTTTCCCTTGTTGTTAAGAGATCGTCTTCGTCCCGAGCTCTGCTACTGTCACCATGAACTTCAGATTCAATATATCTTCTTTTCCTTTTACGGGTGCCCTCTACAGTATTCCTCTTTGATCCAGAATGCCTAATAGCTTCTTTAATCTTTCCATCGTGCTTCTGCTCTTTCGAACAATTGTCAAGATTTTCTACAAGAGGACCCTTCCTGAAAGCTGACTTAAACATCAACTCATACGGCCTTTTAACTGATATTACCAAATTTCTTTCCTTGGCATCCCTAAAAAGAGCAGCCCAGTGATGGTTTGTCTGCAATGTTCTTGCATTTCCCAAAATCCACAGGGAAAGCCTAGCCCTTGTCAAAGCAACATTCATCCGTCTTACATCTGCAACAAAGCCAATATTGCTCGAGTTTATCTTGATTGCTGATGTGTCTGCAGCCCTAACTGTTGAAAGTACCAGTATATCAACTTCCCGGCCTTGAAACCCATCCACTGTGTTGAATTCCATTTCAGCAGTAACAGGAGATCCAAATGTGCTAGTAAACCGAGAACGCAATAGCAAAAGTTGAGATTTGTAAGGAGTTATGATGCCAATTCTTCCACCAACAAATTCTGATGGGTACCTACGCAGGGCAACCAAAATGCAAAATTTAGAAGCAATGTTCCAAAAGATGCACAAAATATGGAAGAGGAAGATATATACCTCTTCTTCAAGAACCGAAGTATTTCGACAGCAGCATCAGCCTCACACTCATTGTATAGGGAGAGTCCACCAGAACTCTTGCCATGATGCTCATGCCCATCGACAATATCGAAAAATACATAGGGTCCAAGTCCCTCAGTCTCATGAAATGGTGCTGACTTGTCAGACATCCGATCACCATTTAGCAACTGGTTGTCATAAAAATGAGTTGACGGGAACCTGCATATCTCTGGGTGCATCCTATACTGCCAATCACAAAACACAAATTTTCAAGAACTTACAGTAAGAAAGGCATTAGATGTAACAGAAAGCACCCGTCACACCAACCAAATAATATTAAAAGAAATATTTTTTTTCTTGATCTGAAATGTCAAATAGAATACAATGACAAGAACAATGAAGAATGAGTAATGGCATCTGAAGATTGTTAGACACCACTTCACCAAACATTTGAATGAATTTCAAAAGATAACCTTCGATTTCAAATCCTCCAACCCCTGAAAACCATATTCAGAGAGGATACTTCTATAACTACAGCACTTTCATCTTGGAGTTCATTAGCAAGACTTAACATGCCAGGAGTTCACTCATTAATAAACAGTCAGTATACAAAGTTCCATAAAGAGTTAAAGATATAGGCAATTATAATTTACCTGCTCAGTAAGCATAATGACAGGATGACCAGCCCTTTGTAAACGCTCAAACATGCTGCATTGATACAGATATTTACTAGCTACATTTGACAGAACAGTAGCAGGAAGCTGCTTTGGATCACCAACCTTCAACGCACAATTTTCACTTCTTAATCGCAATATAATTACAGTACTTGCAAAATAAATGGATTCAACCCTTACCATTATACATTTGGTCCCCTTTGATTTTATGAGCTGAAGAGGAATGAGAGTAGCTGGTTCAAGAGCCTATAGCAACCAAGAAAAATAAAATAAATCAAACTGCAGTAAAAGGAGGATGATATTAAAGTAATGTATTGAAAATCTTCATAACCATAGAAAAAAGAGAAGAATAATAGAAATTATACTTGAGCTGCTTCATCAATGACTACGGCATCAAACAAAGTATGCTCGGAGGAATTGCTAAATTTATGACTTGAAACAGATTCAGAACACACACCATACAAATCTCCACCACATCCACTTAAGGTAGTTACCACAATTTCAGCTTCCCTTAATATAGACCTCCGCAACTTATGTTTAAGAGCTTTGCTTTCTTCATTCACTTTCTTCTCCCTTGCCTGGGCACTTGCAAGAGCTGCATAGATTGCTTTCTTTTCCTCATATAATTTTCTTAGTTTCATGTCTATTTTAACATCAGAGTTTTCCTTTCCATTGTCACCCTTGGAAGCTTCTCCTTCCAATGAACTTTTTGAGTTGAAATTTCCATCCCCTAAGTTAGCACGCTTGGCTTCATAAAACCTAATACGCTCTACCAACTTCTCTAGATTGGCACGGAGGGCCATTGAAGAGTCAACACTCATATCAATATTTGCATCAGTTGCATTCGCTCTTTCCTCTGCCAACTTTTGGTCTACAAGTGTGTCAATAAAGAAGGGTAGTGAATTAGGATGAACTGTCTTTGCATTACCAACCCTTACAAGATATGGCTTGTACTTCATGCCATCACTTCCATAAAGCCCTTCACTAGATATTCTTGATATCAATTCATCAACTGCAGCATTGGATTGCGCACACATAAGCACCCTACCTCTCGTGCAACTCTCTGTGGATTTGCAATTCTTTTCTACATCTGCATTCAATTCTCGAGCCAAGGCCGCATCCTGCCAAGCCCTTGCAATAGCAGCAGATTGACTCATCCGGGGTTTCAAACTAGAGCATAGACTATTGCTTGCCTTTAAATTTCCATTTTGTGATTTCTTTGATTCATTCTTTCGCTGAAAAGAAAAAGAAAGCAAACCGCTGACAATGGCCAAAATAGTCTTGGTCTTCCCCGTACCTAATAGTTAATGCAGTTCAAATAAATTATGAATGGATACAACTACTTGAGATTTACCAATAGTTGGATTGAGAAAAAAAATAAAGTACCTGGTGGACCCTGTATAAGAGACATTTCATATTCTTTCTCCGAATTCAGAGGTCCAATAGCGGCACCAATAGCTTGAAGTTGACTGTCATTAAATGATGATTTAAAAATACACTGCAAGGACTCGGGAATCTTACTAAAGTCTCCTTTTCTAGATTCATAATGACTAAAAGGATGATTGATGGGATTCAAGATAACTGGAAGAAATGGGATAGCATTTATCGAGGAAAGTGCCTGGAATTCTCGAAGTTGGGGTGTGATGCTCATGATGCGACTAACATACCATTTACTTCGTTCAATAAGGAGCTTCCTAGCTCGATTCAAACGTAAAGATCCATTTTGGAGATAGAACCTGACAACTAAGATATTTAATCTTCTTCTGTTGTCTTTCTCACGCCTCTCCACCTACGACAGAAATGTTTTTAGTAAAATATATGAACAAATTGGTACATGGAGTAAACATTGCCAATAAGTCGGAAATTATACAATTTACTACTGTGCTACAAATTAGGGAAATGGATACAAGACATTAATGTGCCAATGCAACAGTTTTCAGAAAAAAATAAGAAGAGAGAGAAAGAGAGACAACAATACTGGGAATATTGCAACAAATAAACATATATTTTTATACATGGAAATGTATAGACGAATAATAACTACTAATTCACTTTTTATTCTGCAAACACATTTACAAATAAAAATAGTAAGAAATCATTTTTTTATGCTACACATATTGGAAAATGAGTGTGACCAAAGAATCCTAATATCTACTTTAGAAACTCTAATCGTGTACCAATTGGAAGTTTAGGGTTTTAAAACTCCAAAAATTAAAAAATAAATGAGTAAAGAATGAGAGGTATAAACTCATTTACTTTTACATTACTATTGGTTTCCAAGTTTTTTCTTCAACCTTTTATGTCCAAGTGATAGACACTTGTGCCCCATGAAGTGCCTGATGAGTGCTCGGTGACTACCAATGTCCAACACATGTTTGGCATGAAAATGACACCTTCCTAGTAGTATCCAAACTTCTTGGCTATTATGTTATTGATAAAGTCATTCATAAGTGCCCAAAAGGTAAACAAAAGGTAATCGATCTGATAGCAAGATTTTAATGTCTAGCCTGATAATCATATCAGATAAAGTAGATAAATCTTCTAACCATCAAACAAAACACTAAAGCATCCTCAAACGACAAATTACATCATAATTACCATATACGCACATTGAATTGAACTTCAGAACCTTGAGGTGGAATTAATTGTTGCAAGCATGTGAAAAGCTTGATGAGGCTAAAATTAAATCACCAAGTGCACAACCAGAACTCATATTTAACTTATTTAAAGTCAATGGAAAGAAAGAAATTCTGAAACAAAGAGCTGCAACCAAAGAATAAATCAATAAGTAAAATAAAATTGAACTCACGACATCAATTTAGATGTTTGTTGGTGACCAAGTGCACTCATTGTGGAAAACAGTAGTCTCATTTGCATATTTATAAGAAACAATTAGGGGCATTTGGGCTGCCAAGCTCTATGCTTTCTTCAGGGTAACCACTTGTAGAGTATATGCCAAATTTTAAATCCACAAGCTCCATCTAACCAGAACCCTCAATTAGTAAATAAGTTTTTTTTATTTTTATGAGAACCAGTTGCCCAATTAATATCCAAAGGGTGTGTTTGTAGTGAGGATTTGGTGAGGGAAAAGAACAGAGAAGGGAAAAGTAAAAGAAAAAGGAGAAGGAAACATAAAATTCCAAATACGTGTTCATATTTGAATGGATTCAAAAGATAAAATAAAAGGCAGTCATCAATTAATTAGTTTTCTAGTTTGATTATTTTTAATTTCTTCACATCCCATGTGTTTTCTCTTTCATTTTCCGTCACAAAACTAAACCTGAGAAATGATTTTGAATCCCTATCCCTGCCCTTTTCCCTTGACAAATCCTCGACCTAAATGCAGCCTAAGTGTTACAGAAATCATAAATAAATAAATAGCATACCTTTCCAACCATGTGAACATCATGTGAAGAATTTTGTACAAGTTGCCTTGTAAGCAAAATGAGGTCATTATCCGAGCAGCTTCTGGATCCTGCCAGATCACCATCATCATGGACACAGCGAACAAGATGAAAATCATCAACTCTCTCTACTGAAAGCACAGATATACTGCCACAACAGATCTCTTCCAAAGAACTCATCTCTGCAAAGGAACTAAGCAACTGTGCTTTAAATTCTTCCAATACCAATGGTCGGAAAATGTCCACGTATTGGCCAGGTGATTGAAAAGACACAGGGACCTCTTTTAATTTGCAAACCGTTTGATTCTCGTTTTCACTTAGAGATGCTAATCCCACTGTTGCAAAGTAATCCATCTCTAGGATTGGCCTGTACCAGTCATCAAGCCTTGGAGGTTTGAATCTTTTTACTCCATCTTCCAACCTGTGTAAGTAGCCAGCTCTTTTTTCCACAGGTAAATTAAGTTGAATGACTTGGCGTTTAGGAGCAGAAGTGCTTGGTTTGATTGCATTTGAGAGTTGACGCCTTCCAGTTTTTAGTGCAAACTCCAATGGATCATTTTCATCATCACACACCAATTCCTTTATGACAGTATCACTGGTTTCTGGATGCTTATTGATGCCTGATTGATCTGTACATTTTGAACTGACTGTTGCAAGGGCTGATTTCTTCAAATTAGATTTACATTGGAATGGGAAAGAATCTTGTACACTAAATTTGGAGTCTCTGCCTTTGGAATTACTATTTGTAGATTTTGATTTGATGAGAGATCCAGGATCTGGTATGTTTCTCGAAGTATCCGAGTCCATCTTCTGAGAAACAAGACCAGCACAATCAAGGGCATCAACTCGCTTAAAATCCCCAATTGAATTCTCTGCATTGTCATAGGTGGACATAGTCATTTTTGCAAGTTCATCTTGAGAAACTCCTCCAACGACACCTGTCTTGTTCTCCAACACACTCTGACTTGCCCTCACACCTGAGGGGATGGCCTTATTAGCTGAAACTTCCACTCCCACATGGGTCTCATCATCTGAAAGAACAACAATAACATCTTTGTCCCTTTTGTCAACTGATGATGCTAAATCCAAAATCTGTACGGCTGGATCCTCCAAGGAGGAAGGTATTGCATCATGAGGCAAAAACTCTCTCCTAAATGAGAAGTCTTTGGAAACTAAAGGATCTGACTTCAACTTCATATCTTTAACAACATTAGAACCTCCATCTGATAGTGAAACAGCAAGACGTGATACTTGTTCTATCAATTCATCCATTGCAACAGTTTCTGTGTTACAGATCCATAATACATATTAAACAGCAATTAATGATGGTGTTACTGATATGATAAGAAAACGATAGCAGAAGAAAAACTTAATTCTGGAAAACTCACCACATGACATAAGTTTCTCAATGGCCCTGATTGCTGAAGTAGAATTATCACTGCATAACTGCTTAAGTAAACCAAGCAAAGAATCCACAGTTTGTTTCCAATATCTAACTATAACTGCAAGTGATGATCTTCCCCAATCCATTAGATCATTAAGCCATTTGTAGTCAGTAATATTGTCCAATATCATCCCCAACTTCCCAGATACTTTTAGAAATGTTGGGTGAAGCCTTTCAAAAACTATGGGGAGGATCTCAAGTACTCGGACACAAGTCATCTGAGATAATAAGCAACCAAAAGGATCAGAGTACCTACTAAGCTTAGTTGCAGCAAGCTGATATTCAGAATTTTAAACTAGATACGTAGACTCCGACATGTAAACTAAATCATCCGACATGTAAACTAAATCATTGTCACCCCAATCACTCAAAACATTGCAAGTGTGCATGCAAATCTAGAATAATTGAATCAGGTAGTTACCAAAACATAGTAACATCCCAACAGCTAGGTTCTCTCCCAAGCAAGAAATCACCCACACATTTCCACACCCATCATGATGGTCAGTGTGTTGTATTTTGATACCCAAGCTATCACTCAAATAATATTTTGTGTGTGAGATAGACAGAGAAAAAGAGTCAAGTAGGGGTGGGACCAGATTTTTTTTTTGGGGGTGGGGGTCATTTGTACTTTCATGTACACATAAAATTATACACCTTATAGCTTTAATTGAGCTACACTTTCTCTTTTCCTTCCTTTTTGTTGTGGTGGGGCCGGAGGCATGGCCCCTGCATAATACTCCCTAATTCCACCCCCAAGACCTATAGCTTCAAATGATAAGCAAATCCTTCGAATCGAAAATTAGGTTTTGATAGAAAAACGGGACAAAAAATTAAAAAGAAAATGAAAGGATAAATCAGAATTTGGATACAAATAAGGAAAATACCTGGGAGATTTTGTAATCAATAAATGCCTTCCCTTCTGCCAAGCACTTCTGAATGAAAGGCCATGCAAGTCCCGCCAGTAAGCAACTAAACTCCTTCCATGACATCAGGACATCGTTTGTTGAATGCACATCAACCTCAATGGGCATAAAATCAAAGACGGGCTGGTGCAGAAACCCACCTCGTGAAGAGAACTTTGAGATATTTAGGTCATCTGATGAGTTTCCAGGCAAGGTTTTGGTGGATTTAACCCCTTCCTTTAGTAGCTTGCACAGAACAAAGAAGAAATGATGTAAAGTCTGAAAGTTTAGCAAAGCCGAATCTATTTGAACCTGGAAAAAAGGAAAACAAAATTATATGAGAATTATGCCAATCAACGATCATACGGAAATCATTTTCGATGACAAAAGGACCAATCTTCTGCCTCTGAGAAATCCCAGTGGGACAACCTTATGTTTGCCTTCTCTGATTTCGTAACTACCACCCTGTTATTGCATATAAAAGATCATATTGTGTGACACATTTCACGCTCTTATGCAGCAAAAGGCAAAGAGTTCAAAAACCCATAACAGGGACGTTAGGAAAAGCGGCATGTTTATCCATTAACAGCAACGTTAGAAAAAAGTTTCATGCCAATAATTTGAGACAAAACATACATAAACAAGGAGAGAGAGAGGTTTTTTACAATGCTTACGTCTCTCTAATTAACAGCATTTCAACCCCATATTTACACTTGTCTAAGATAATCATTTAGCAAAAGTGAATGGCCAAATGCAGAAAATATGATTGCTTTTGAGAGGCATTCTAGGAAGAAGCAATACCAGCCTGAAAGCATGTCTCAAACCAAAAAGAATGGCAGACAGAGAAGAGGAGCAGGAGCAAAGGAACTGCAAACCGCAAGCAAGGCCACGCGTGTTGGAAACTTGTTCAAGGATACGCCTACCAACCTGCCTCGCATTCTGCAACAAGTAGAAATTTTCAATGCTTAAATTTTAATTGGAAGGTCATCAAAAGGGAACTACAAGAAATCCCAAGACTCCAACACTTCAGTCAGAGTTGGAATAAATTTATGCAAAATGGAATGTACTTACATCATTAGGATCCACAAGCAGAAGAATCAAGCTTTCACTCATCCTTGGTTCCCAGGTCCACTGCTTCCTAAGCTCTCCTTGCTCCATTTTAACAGCAAAATGAGCAGTTAATCTGTAAAGGATCTTGAGTCACTAATTTATGTCCACTCCTAGCTTATTAATTCAAAGCACACATATAGATCAAGGTATTATATTACAACAACCAGATTACAAATTGTAGGGCATACCACTAAGATAACAGAAAAGATGAGACAAACCTCTTGAATGCTTTGATTAGAGGAATACGCATTGTCGAGATTTTGATTGAGTTCTTTGATTCTATCCCATCCCCACCATCATCTGAACCTGAAGGAACCTTCCACCCAAACAGATGTGAGATTTCTGAGGCACATGTTGACAACCAATTTCTTACTGGAAGTGGCATTTCTGTGCTATTCTCAGGTTCCACCATAGACAAACGAGCTAAAGCCCATAAAACAGCCTTGGAAAATGATACAGGAAGAATCAACGGATCAATTTCAACTAAAACGTCAAACCATAGCATTGGAATGCACATCCATTCTCCAAATTCCCGAGAGATAACATTACTCTGCACACTGAATTCATGCCAACAACTATTGTCCTTCTCTTCAACATCATGAGCAGACAAAAGACCTTCATCTTCATCCTCGCCATTGAATTCAAAGTACATGTTTTTAGTAAGGCTTGAAGGTGTGCAGCAGTTCAGCATTGAGGTTACCAAAGCTGCAGCATCAGATAATATTATAGTCTGAATAAGATCAAATGCAGGTTGTCGCAAGGAACTGTGAAGCGATGAATCCCTCAAAGACGACACTAGGGAAGGACCCCTGTCCAATAAAATTGCAAAAACTGTAAAAAATTGCTTGTGCGGCTAATGGCCTAGTAAAATTCACATCTTCATGAAGGTCAGCTTCAACTTGGTCCAAAAAGGCAGGACTATTATTGTTGGGATCATTAAACTTTTTATTGACTACGATTTTGAGAGAAACAACTCAGAAGATAATAAATGAAGATGAAAAACTAATAAAAAATAAATAAATAATTTCTTTAGTTGCGTCTAGATAAATATGTAGAGGCATGTACAATGTATACTCTGTGCTAACAAATCCCATTATCATGCTAAGTAGCAATATAATGATAAAGAAATAAAATCCACTACCATAAATTTATTTACTTCAAATTATATGCAGCATTGCAGCTAATCTCGTTTGTCTTTGAAACCAAAGTCCCTCTTTTTACTTCTTGACTATTTTCCATCCTCATTGTTCCAAACACAATCATTGGAAAAGGATATAGAACTATAAGCATTTTGCATGCATTCCCTACTCAACCAATAGTAAAAAACTAGCAAATATTAAATTGGAAGCATGTGCATTATGTGTATAAATAAAAACTTTATCAGAAAAGCCATCAAGGGGATGCCACGTGCATTGATAGAATAAAGATCCATCAGAAATTCAAATCAAAATCAGAGTGTACCACATATGTGCACATTCAAAAGGTGGGCAGGGCGGGATCATCTTGTAACCTCGGTGAACGATGAAAATAGCTATCTGCAAATACAATCTTGCAATAAATAGTAAAAATACTTTAAAAAAATGACAAAGATATGTGGCAATAGAACAAAATTTGATTGAAGTTGTAAAATGGTAGTGGTTAGATGATGCTGAGGAAATGGGTTTTGGTGTATTTCCATAAAAGTTTTTTGTCTTAATAAATGGCTCTCCAGCTAGTTTTTTTCAAATCTTATAGGGACCAAAGACATTACTATCTCTCCACGTTCGTTCATTTTGGTTATGGAATTCTTTAACATGCTCATCTCTAAAGCAGAAGAGGGGCAGTTCATTGAGGGTTTTGCAATAGAACAAAAATTGATTGAAGTTGTAAAATGGTAGTAGTTAGATGATCCTGAGGAAATGGGTTTTGGTGTATTTCCATAGTAAAGTTTTTTGTCCTAATAAATGGCTCTCCAGCTAGTTTTTTTCAAATCTTATAGGGGCCTAAGACATTCCTATTTCTCCATTTTCGTTCATTTTGGCTATGGAATCCTTTAACATGCTCATCTCTAAAGCAGAAAAGGGGCAGTTCGTTGAGGAGAAGGAAAGCCTGGCTTTTACTTCCCTTTCATCTTGATTGATTTGGTAGGAGACAAATCGAAGAGATTTTCAAGGCATAGAATTTCCATCATACAGATTGAAAAAGTATTCTTTTATCATAGTTGATTATCCGGATGAGTTAATCCGGATTTACATATTCTTTTGCATTTTAATAAGTATATGGAAAGCCTAGTTGTGTTTCTGTGAAGGAGTCTTTTATAATCGGGTGGCATTCCGATGATGCCTTATAATAAATTTCATTTAGTTATCAAATAAAAAAAATTAAAAAAATAGATAATCATCAGATGCAAAAAGAACCTGGCAAGCCTTTTTTCTCATCAGAGTGCTGAAGTTACTGCTAACAGTCACTTGATGTAGGAGAAAATAAATAAAATGCCTTCGCTGCTTTTCATGTTCACCATCTTGCAAAGCTTCAAGAGACTGCAGGAATTGGACTTAACGCACCTCAATAATGTCAACAAATGACTTGAACCATCACAGCGTCAAAAAAAGAGATGAAAAAGAAAATAACAAATATTGATAAGTGTTAAATAATCATAATGAAAAACTGATACTCAGACATACCTGAAGAAAAGGCTGGAAAAGGTCAAAAATTTCTTTATGGCTTTTCTCATTTCGAGTATGAAAACACTGACCCAATAGTGTGTTACGCATTACGCTTGGAGACAATGTAGCCCTCAACCAAAGCTTGCATCCTTAAACAAGTTCCAATATGAAAATCATACAAATCATATCAATTATCAAATAAATTAGAGGGGGGAAAATAAAAGGGAAAAGGAAAAAAAAAACAAAAAAAAGTATGCAAGGAGACATGCCTAGCATTTCAAACAGTAGCCTCAGGCAATTAACCGCATAAGAAAATTCAAGTGAATCGTCACTGATATGATTAAGTACAATACTAAGAAAAATAGGATAGCGCTCCAATATGCCTTCTTCAAATGCTGGAGGCTCTAGGAATCCAAGCCTTCAAGTAAAGACAAGTGTAAGAGCTATTAGCAGAAAAACACGGAGAAGAATGATGTTTGAAGACTTGAAACTAAAGCCACCGCTCCCTACAATGCTTTGATCCCAAGCCACACAGTTATACGCTCCAGCTGCACCCTTGGCCTTGAAGTCCCAACAGTTGATGGCAATGCTTCTGTCTCCAAAAAGCCAATGCATTTCTTCAGCAAAGGCTGCAAAGGTTCCAAATCTGTTGCTCTCCTGCAAAGGTTCCAAATCTTTTGACTATGATAAGTAGTAAGTAAAAAGGCTAGATATGGTGCTTTTGATGAGAGTTAATCTAGCCCCATTGAAGAGAGATTATCTTTTGCACACTACTAACTTTTTATGATACTTCTCCACCACAATATCCCGTACTGATACAACTCGGAGGAAGGATCCAAAAGGTAATCCCAAATAGGAAGTAGAAAGGGATCCAATTTGCACCCAAGAATGACGAATTGTTACTCAAAATTAGATACCTCTCTGGTATAAATCAACTCCATTTTTCCCAGATTCTCTTTTAGAGATGATATTACTTCAAAACATAACAAAAAGAACCTAAGATGTCCAATTTGTTTAAAGACCAACACCACCAAAAAAAAAAAAAAAAGCGTCATCTACGCAGAGCAAGTACAAAAATGATCTTCAATCCCTCTTGGGCCACAACAGTTCCAACATCACAATAAACAAAAGTGTTTTTGTTGTCATTCTACACCAATCATCCAAATTCGGTTACAGTGCCTATATGCATAAGCCAATTTATGGAAGAATAAAAAAACCCAAATACTTCTATCCCCAATCCCATCTTTCAATCACACCACCACTGACTTTGAAACCAAGTAAATTCTTCCATCATTGCGAGCCTTCCAAACTCCTCCTATTGATCAATAATATTAGCATTGTTTTCAGCCTAATCCAACACATAAATCTCCTTGAGCACCATAAATTTCCTCACCTCCACCTTACCAAATTCCTGGTTGGCTGCACTAAACATTCTGCCAAACCCACCCAGAACCAACTTTAGACCACGATTAACAGTGCAAACACTTCTCTCCCATGTCAAACTAGGACAGTATTGTGACCCCCCTTGGTCCCAACCCCATTTTTCCCAACCTACTACTAGTAAAAGATTTAGGCACTACTAATGATAATACTAATATTACTAATGGAAATCACAATAATTAAATGTTGAGCCCTTGGAGCTTGGATGCCACCATTAAGTACCAGTAAAATAGTACCTCAATTTCCCCATGTTTCCAGCTAGGCGTAAACCAATGGAACGTGCTCCTCTACTTTTAAAGAAAAGTAACGCATAAGCTCCCTGCCCAAAACAATGGAGACGATGACTTTTCAGACAATAATACAATTAGAATATAGAGCCAATGAAGAACAAAAGCTAGCAAATAAAAATGAAAGTTACTGGATACTGTTGATGGCTAGCCAAAGCCAGTTCATGAGAGTCGTCAATTGCTTCAATAAATATTTGAAACTCAGTGGCTAAAGACTGGTCATCCAACAGGGTGGGGAACGTCAGAACCTGCAAATTAATGGAAACCAAATTATTCCATGATCCAAAGACCATGAATGAACAAACAATATTGGGTGTATTTGGGGTAGTATAAATTTGTATAAATTTATAGAAGTTAGTGTCTTGTGCTTTATGCAGTGAGTAGAAAATTTAAATTTTACAGTCTCGCAATTTATGTTTGTAGAGTTCTGAATTTTTTTATTTTACTCCAAACAGTGGCATTACTAAGCAAATGAATCAAAAATCATTATTTATGAACTAAAAAAATAAAATCAACAAACAAAACTAATAAAACAATGTCACCGATGGCATATAATAATGTTATGGGGAAAGATTGCAATTCAAAGGGCCACAAAATCATTGATCCAATGCAAACATCATTCAAATAACAAAATTCGACGCCCTTTTTTTATGAACCACATACCCAAACTTCCAACTCAAAAGTTGAAAGCTGTGTAAGGGATATAAACCACACAAGCATCCTCCTAATTTCCCAATGTAGGAGAGAGCATCACAACACAACACACCTCCTTGGGAGAAGGCCCAGATTGACAGAGTAGCCCATAGAGAGGGAGTGTTTCACCAAATGTGAGGTCAACTCAAAATGTTTTCTATAGCACTATACTCAGAGAGAGAGAGAGAGAGAGAGAGAGAGAGAGGAAATTCCACTAATATCCTTAAAATACAATTCATGTTTAGTTTATTTATTGCACTGTAATTTTAATTACTTTGATCAATGATTTGTTGATGCATATAAAACTAAAACTAAGTTCTTTCCATTGTTGCAATCTTAATTGCTTTAATCAGTGGGCTACTAGATGCATAGAAATCAAGGTGCCAACATTGTAAAAACACACACACACACGACACAGAAAAATATTCCAATCCAGCAACAAAAATAAAATAATAATAATAATAATTTGAAGATGATAGGATTTTGATACGGAAAGGTCAACCACCACAAGCTCAAACTCAACTTTTGAAAACGCCAAATCATTAAATCAATTGTATTGATGATTGTGCAGGGGCACGTAGTAGCGGTAACAATGCGGCAAGACCTAATGAATTTTAAAACTTTTTTACAAAAAACATATAGAATATTAACATACAAATGGGCTTAGATATGTTAACATGTCCTTAGTGTATCTAACTTCTTGAATCCAATTTATAGATGTGTTTATATTGCAACATGCCCAGATCCCATATCCACGTTAATGCTTCTTAGGCCTCTATTGATCATTTTCTAGAGATTTTCCACTCATCACAATAACAAAAAAGCAACAGTCAACATCCATAATGCAGGTCATCAAAAGCAACCACTATAATGTAACTGTTTGTAGCATTAACAAATTGAATAGACAAATAAACAAACCAAAGAATGCTAAAGAAAACAACGTGATTACCTCAAACATAACACTAACAACTTCATCATTGTCATGCACAGGATCATATTCTCTCTGTAATACCCTTGAATTGATCTCTTTCAAGTGTTGGGTTATCCTTTCTTCATCAAGACTCTGCAACACGTCAAGAAGGGGACCAATGGAACTTAACTCATACTCAGAACTGTACATCTCTTGGGCTTGATGATGCTGACAAATGCATTGTGTGCATCGTCGCATTTCTTCAGAGATCCTCTTCCATAGAAGCTTCAGAGGAGAATCATGACGGTCATCTTTGAAATAATTATAGAATGTCTCCAAAAGAGGTCCCATCAGATCCCAAGAACCACACCATATGTGATTTTCTTTAGGCAAATAAGCCAAGAAATTAAATGCATCTGAAAACCTGCATCAAAAGAATTCACAAGCAAATAAACGAACAGTCTCAAAATAATTGGAAACTAGAACCATAAAGTCAAATACAATGTTACCCATACAAAGCTTAATGAAGCCTCAACCAAAAAAAAAAAAGCTTTGTTGAAGCAAAAGGAGAGACAAGGTTTCTTGGTGATTATTGGGTTTTGGACTTGACCATTTTCAACATGCCTTGGTTGTTCCCAAATGATGCTGACAAAATGTTGCATAGTTTGTAGGCTACTAGAGTAGCAAGGAAAAGGGAGAATGCATGGCAATTTACACCCTCTTTTTTCGCTGGTTTCAGAAGGGTGGAATGGTGGAACTTTCCAAGGCAATTTTAGCATTCTCTTTACAGGTCAAATAGCAACTTGTTGGCTGTATTGCCTGGTTGGATCTTTTGAACACATGGAAGTGTAGGAAAGGCATGAGTTTTCCTTTCACTGCTTTTGTTTTCCTGTTTTGGCATATGGGCGCATGCCCTTGATACTCAACTCAACTTAGCCTTTTCCCCCCCAACAAAATGGAGTCTGCTACATGCATCTCTTTTCTTTGTTCCAGTGCAACCCCTTGGTACATCTCCATTAAATATTGTCAATTATAAAGATTAAAAATAATAATAATAATTCTCCAACTTACTAAGGTACGTGTTTACTATATGAAATTGCACACTCTATACAGAAGGGGTCCACAGAGAAGCAGCATACTGCCATTTATGATAAATATCGGCAAAAACGAATTCGGGAGTTTTTGTAATGAGTGTGTGTAGAAAGGGATGGATAAAACTTGAAGCAGATATGGTAGCAATTTGAACTAACTAGTCAGATACACAAAGCAAATTATTGTAGTCTTGGAACTGGAGAAAAAATAATTAAAGAAAATCAAGAAAAGAAAAAAAAAAAAAAAAAAACGAACCATTCCTCTTTAAGCTGACGGAGATGATCGGACGAAGAATCATCACCATTGCCATCATCGTCGTCTTCTTCTTCAATTCCTCTCCATCGGTCCAGTAGCTCTCTCCTGGTTACTCCCTTTTTCGCCATTTTCTTCCCCTTTTTTTTTTATCTCGTAGCGCGCATTAGGGTTTTAGAGACGGCCAGTGAGAGAGAATCACCCCAAATCAACGCGCAGATGAAAAAGGGAAGGGAAGGAAAAAAAAAAAAAAAAAAAGGAACGTTTTCTCTGAGAGTAATCAAACGACGCCAACGGCTGCTGATAGAGATGTTTCCCACGCCGGCAAAACGAAAACGAGCTCAAGTTTTAGAACAAACAGCGTGCTTCATAAGGTTAATAAATACAAGGAATTAAAAACGCGATGTTCCGAGATTTTGTTGTATTTAAACTTATTACGGATAAATGGTACGTTTGAAGTTGTGTGGAATTATAAAAATAAATATTTTGTAACTTACATCATAAGAAAAAAATTTTAATTTTATTATCTCATAATTCGTATTTATAAAAATTTATAAAATTTTATTTTATTTTAAAAAACACCAAACAAAGCCAAAAACATAATAATTAATATATACTGCAATATCTAATGTAAATTTACATAATAATTAAATATTAAACAATACAAATACAAATCTTTCAAATACCCAACGACAACAATTACAATTCATTATACACGTTTTGAACAAAAAATTACGGGACAGATTTAATGTTTTATTAAAAAACAAAGTGACATCACTGTCGAATGCCAACAATCATTTAGATTTATAACCTAAAAATAACACTTAAATAACTGTTTAGCCTTGTTTGGCACCGTCAAAATCATCAAAATTTACCAACTTTAATTATTTTTTTGTAATTTTTTCCCATCAAAAATTTTCACATTTCATCTTTATGTCACATCTTTCTACTTTTATTATACTTTTTACCATATTTTTTGTCAACCAAACACCCCTTTAGTAATATTGTCGTTTTCCTATTTATGCTAACCTATTTTTTATTTTTTGTTTTTTTTATAAATTGAAATTATGTTTACAAATACAATTTGCTAATAATTATTAAATTTTTTTTTTCATAAATATTTAATTTTATTAGTTTTAAAAAATTAATTAAATTTAGTAAAATATATTTTATATTAACTTAATTTAACTAATTAGTTTAATTAAATTAATCAATTAAAATATTTATTAAAATCATTAATTCAACAAATATAAAATATATTTTAATTATAGTATTTATTTAAAGCAATTGAATAAAATGCAACTAATTGAGTAAATATAAAGTATATTAACTATAATTTAATTTTATTATTTATTGAAAATAATTTAATATATATTTCATATTAGTTTATTTTAAATTAATTTAATTTAATTAATATAAATTAATAAATTAATTATTTTAAATATATTTTATATTAATTAAATTAATAAATTAATTTAATTATTTATTAAAAAATTAATAATATATTTCATATTACTTAAATTAATTAAATTGTTTTATATTTGTTTTATTTTATTTTACTTTATTGTTTATTACAAATAAATTAATAGAATATACTACTTATTAAATTAGATAATTAATTTATTTTAATTATATTATTTATTAAAAATTATTTAGTTTAATAAAATATTTGAATAAAATAGTACAATTTAATATGATGTAACAAAATGAACAAAGTGTTAAAATTGATAAAATATTTGTAACAGAAAAAAGAATGAAAACATTTTATTTTATGTCTTTCTGGCTAAATTTTTTTTTAAATAAATAAATATAAATAGATTTAACAAACGTATTTCTGTTGTCTGTTTACAAAATTTTAAAAATATAAATAGAAAAATAAAAAATATTACCAAACAGGACCTTAATATTCAAACACTAAAATAACAAAAATTAAAAAATTAAAGTTCAAGTAAGATATTAAAATTTCAAGTGAAGTTGAAGAATAAAATGATTATTTACCTTTTTTTTTTGTGACTATTTATCCATTTCATTTAAATTTTCAAAATATATTGACTTGAATTACGTAGGTATCCAACTAAAAAAATGAAGTTTTACACTTTTCTGAAATTTGAGTTTGCAGAATGAATGGTCTCGTATTTGAGAACTCAAAAGTTACGAATTTCTCTAAATTAAAATATATACAAGCATAAATTTTTAAAATTATAAATTATACATTCATGGAAATTTTTTATTTACTATCCTAAAATACCACTTATTTTATACTTTTTCTCCTTCTTCCTATCCCCTCTTTGCTTCTCTTCTAAGTTCTCCTCTCTTTTGTCACTCGCATGGCTCCTGCTCCCACGACCACCTTTCCATCTAACACCACCAGCCCAGCTTCCTCCTTCTTCCCCCCCCCCCCCACTTTTTTTCCTTTTATATTGTGATCGTGAAAATGCGTTAAAATGTAACAGGCGCGTTTGGTTTATTAAAATTATCAAAATATTTTAAAAAATTTTTTAAATTTTTAAAAATTATTCACTTTTTATTTTATTATACGAATTACAAATTCACAAATTATCTTATTTTATCTCATTTTTTATCGCTTCAAACGCATCCTATATTACCCTCAAGGAATGTCAATTGACACCTATTATAAATATGACAAACATTCGGAGGCGGATTTTTAATTTTCACTGGAGAGTATCGAGTATATTCAAAACGAGGATAACGAATTCTAGAGAAAAAATAATATTACTCTTCAGGGATATATAAAATTATTATTATATATTAAACAATAAATATACTTTTTCACAGTTTAATGATTCGATTGATCTTTTAGCATAACCTGATATTTAATAAAATTGTCCCTATTTACTAAAAAAATATAATTATTGTTAAGTTTAATTATTTATAAAAATTTGTTATGTATAAATATATTAAATAATTAAGTGGGAGATTGGATTTTATTTCACAAAAATTACTTGGGTTCGATTATTTTATACTCCTTTTATGCTAAAAATATTTGAGTTAATCTTAATTTTTTAAGAAAGTCTAAATACCCTAATTTGAATTAATTTTATTTTTTAATAAAGTTAACATACCAATAATAATTTGATAATTTTATGTTCAAAATTAAAGAGGGTCACTTGTCCCCTTGCCTCTTCACAGGTTTCGCCCATAGTAACGCCTAGATGCGATAACAAGTAACACCGTATGTTACAGTGACTAATTTCTTTAATTTAAAAAATGAAAATAAATAAGTTAGATAAATTATAATGACGGAATGATAAAGATTGTAAAGGCATTTAGAGGTATAATTTTTAATAATTTTTGATATTTTTTTGTCAAAAATTACTAGTTATAATTTTTTATATGTTTAGTAAAGTAAGTAATAATTTTTAACAAAGTTTGACAATTTTTAATTACTTTTGGTAATTTTTGAGTTGATAATTTGCTATAGTGGAATAGAAAATGATAAAAATTAACAGTTTGTCAAACACTTAAGAATAAAAATTTATTAAATTTTTTACTAAAAATTGTGTCTCTAAACAATCCTCGTTGATTAGGGGTGAGAAAAAAAAAAACCACTAAATTGAAAAATCAAATCGAATCGAAAATTGCAGTCAACTAAACCAACAATTTCGTTTTGATTTTTTTTTTAATTTTCAATTTTTGACTTGATTTCGATTTTTAATATACATTAACCATCGATTCAGTTAACCGAGTGAATTTTATTACTAATACAAACTATACATTATATATTATATAATTTATTAATATATATTATTTTTATGTTACTGAATATATAATTACTTAGTTACATTAATAACTATTTTATAAAAAATCAATAAAAACAAGTAATCAGACCGATTTGAGTGGTTAACCGTTTGTGAATTACTATTCTAAGAAAAAAAATGATTTGGTTGATTCATTTTTTTTTTTTCTTATTTTTTTACTCATGGGTCGGTTGGTTCGGTTAACCGACCCATGAACACGTTACCATCAGTATAGCAATGCATGGGAGAGGGTAAGGTTAGGGCGGGGCTAGAGTGTTAGTGAGAGAAAAAAAAATAATTATTAAAAAATAATATTTTAAAGAAAAGTCATGTACAAGTATTTTGAATGTTAATATTTATGTATTTGAAATTACAAAAATTACGACTATTAATTAATGGTTTGTCAATTTCATTTTCATGAAAATATAAAACTCCAATATGAATTTTTTTCCCTCTCACGCCCCATGTTTAAGTAATGTTATATTCAATAAATAAAAATTATAAATTGATGCGGCGGACCATTAAATATAGAGTTTTTTATGAAAATATCTCTTAAACTATCTCTCTTTTTTTTTTTATTTGGTCCTCAAACTATCAAATGTACATATTATATTCTCGAACTATCAAATTTTATTCTATTTAGTCTAAACACTAATATTAAAAAATAAATAGAACAAAATTTGATAGTTCGAGAATGTAATATGTGCATTTGATAGTTTGATGACCAAATAAAAAAAAGAAAAATAGTTTAAGGGATATTTTCTTAAAAAACTCTTAAATATATTTGTAAAGATTTATATATTAATACGGGGCCATTAAATATATATATATTTTCACCTATACGCATAGTGTAAAAAAGATAAAACGAATATGTAATTTAATATATTTTTTATTCATAGAAGTTTAAGACCCGTTTGGTCATATATTTATTTAATGGTTTGCTATTTATATTTATACGTCTACGAAGACCAACAATAAAAATGTATTTTGTAGACTTGTTTTAATTTCTTTTGCCAAAAAAAATGAAAACTTGTTTAGAAACTTAGGCTTAAAATATAAATAACAAATTATGTTTTCACTCTATTTTTTAAAATATTTTGTCAATTTTAAACCTTAAACAGAATATTTTGTTAAGTTTTATTGCATCATATTAAATTTATTTGTTTTCTTTAAATATTTTATTAAATTAAAAGTATTTTTAACAACAACATATTATAATTGTTAAAATAATAATTTATGAATAAAATGATGCATTTTATTAAATTATAACTATTTTAATAAATAATAACTACATATTAAAATTATTTATTTTTTAAAATAATTTTAATTATAATTAAAGTAATAAATTATTAGTAAAATGATTTATTTTATTGAGTAAAATTATTTTTCTAATAGATAGCAATTACATATTAAAATAAATTATTTTATTAAAATTACAATTAGCTATAATTAAAATGATAAATCATTATTAAACTCATTTATTTACTAAATTAAAGTTATTTTTAACAAGTAATAATTACACATGAAAATAATTTATTTTGCAAATTTAAAATATTTTTTTACTAAAATAATTTATTTTATTACATTAAATTTTGTTAATAAATAATTACAAATTAAAATAATTTATTTTATTAAATTAAATATAATAATAATTTAGTAGTAAATTACGTTCTTTTTAATTTACTTTATTGAGATTAATTATTATAAATTTTTTTTTTACAAAATTAAATTAATTAAATATAGTTTATTAAGTTAATTGAATATAACTAAAATAATATACATATATTTTATTAAATTAAATTAATTTTATAATATTTTTAATAAAAATAAATATTTTATTAAAAATTAAGTAACTAAATTATTTTAAAAAATTGTATTACAAAATATGTTTTGCGATTTTTATTCTAGAGGAAGCAAGCAACAACTGAAATAAAAATAAAAAATAAAAAATGTTAAACATAATATATATATATATATATATATATATATATATATATATATATATATATATATATATATATATATATCACCAAATGGTTAATTATATCAAGAAAATTTAACTTTTAGGGGTTGTATGATAACGTTGTAATTTTTCTATTTATGTTTTTTATTTTTTATTTTCTATTTTTTATTGTCATTTTTTTAATAAATATTGAAATTACATTTAGAAATGTAATTTTATTTATAATTATTAATTTTTTATTTTTATAAAATATTTAATTTTATTACTTTTAAAAAAATTAATTGAATTTAATAAAATATATTTCATATTAATTTAATTTAATTAATTAGATTAATAAAATTAAACTAATCAATTAATTAATCTATTAAAAATCATTTAATTCAATAAATATAATTAAGGATTTTTTTGCGTTTAGGAAAATCTTAAAAGTTAGAGAAAGTCAGTAATTTTGTGTATTTGGTATTTTTTTTATGCGTTTGAGAAAAATTAACGAAAATAAAAAATTTAAAAAATTAAAAATTTTTGAAGAATTGCCAAATAACCTAAATTATATTTTTTACTGATATGTTTTTTGCTCCTGTTTGATGGGAAAACTTTGATTCCCACTACAATAATAATAATTAAAAAGAAACTCTGGTTCCTTCTTGGAAATACCAACCAAAATTTTACCTCTTTTATTATGCTTAACACACACAAAGGCACATGTGGATGCATTTAGTTTATTGAAAATTATTATAAAATTTTAATAAATTCTTAAATTTAAAAAAAATTATTTATTTTTATCTCATTATATGATTTATAAATTCACAAATTATTTCACTTTATCTTGCATCAATTACGAGTCTATTTAGATCTCAACTTTTTCTAAAAAATTTTAAAAATATTTCAGAAGTTTTTAAACATCTCCAATCAAATTTCGTTGTGTAGCACAATTTCGAGGGCGTTTGGCAGTTCAAAAAAAGAAAAAAAACTCAACTTATGGTAGTTTTTTTTGTGTTTTTTTACATTTTTTTGTGTTTAGTTGGACAAAGTGTATTTTTTAGCATTTTTTTATAACTTTTGGGTGTTTGGTAAATTTTTTACTATAGCAAATAAAAAAGTGGTAATCTTTTGTGTGTTTGGCTTTTTTTTTACTGTGACAAAAAAAAAGTGACAACTTTTTGTTTTATTTTTTACTGTAGTAAATCAAAAAAGTGAAAAAATTGATGGTTTTACCAGACGCACCAAAAATGTAACTTTTGGGGCCCGTTTGATAACGCTATTTTTTTTTGTTCTTGTTTTTCTGTTACCATTTATTTTTTCTGAAATTAAAATTGAAATTGCATTTGGAAATGTAAGTTTGTTTATAATTATTAATTTTTTATTTTAGAAAATATTTAATTTTATTAGTTTTAAAAAATTAATAGAACTTAATAAAATATATTTTATATTAATTTAATATAATTAATTAAATTAACACAGTAAATTATTTATTAAAATCATTTAATTCAATAAATAAAAAATATATTATTTATTAAAAATAATTTAATAAAATATATTTCATATTAAATAAATAATTAAATTAGATTAATTATTAAATTAAATTATTTATTTTTAAATTAATTAAATTCATTTAATTATTTATTAAAATAATTAAATAAAATATATTTTATATAAATTAAATTATTTACGATTTAATTAATTTAATTTAATTATGATATTTATTTAAAATAATTTAATAATAATTATTAAAATAAATTAAAAATTAATGTAATTTAATTATTTATTATTAATTATTTTATATAAATTAATTTAATTATTAAATTAAATTAATTAATTATGATATGTATTTGAGATAAATTTGTAATAATTAATTATTAAATTAATTAATTAATTAATTTAGTTTTATTATTTATTAAAAATAAATTACATAATTTATTTAATTTATTGAATTTAATTATATTATTTATTAAAATAACTTATTTTAATAAAATATTTGAATAAAGTAATTTATTTTTATGTAATGTAACAAAAATAGACAAAATTTTAAAATTGACAAAATATTAGCAACAGAAAATAAACCAAAGTGAAAACACATTTTTTTGTTTACGTTTTTTTGTTTATATTTTCATTTTTTTTAGAAACAAAAAACGTAAACAGATTTATTAAGTTTCTGTTTGGTAACGTTTTTGTTTTCTGTTTTTCTGTTTACGTTTTCAAAATTTTATAAACTGGCAACAAAAACATGTTTGTTAAATCTGTTTTCATTTTTTTGTTTAAAAAAAAAAAAAAAACGGAAACAGAAAAACGGAAGCAGAAAAAAAGTATTTTCACTCTGTCTTTTTTTGTTGTAAATATTTTGTAAATTTTAAAACCTTGCCTATTTTTGTTACATTATATAAAAATAAATTATTTTATTCAAATATTTTATTAAAATAAGTTATTTTAATAAATAATATAATTAAATTCAATAAATTAATTATATAAATTAATATAAATTATTTTTAATAAATAATAAAACTAAATTAATTAATTTAATTTAATAATTAATTATTGCTAAATTATCTGAAATAAATATCATAATTAATTTATTTAATTTAATAATTAAATTAATTTATAAAAATAATCAATAATAAATAATTAAATTACATTAATTTTTAATTTAATTTAATAATAATTATTAAATTATTTTAAATAAATAACATAATTAAATTAAATTATTTATGATTTAATTAATTAATTTATATAAAATATATTTTATTAAATTATTTTAATAAATACTTTAATTAATTTAAAAATATAAATTTAGTTTAATAATTAATCTAATTTAATTATTTATTTAATATGAAATATATTTTATTAAATTATTTTTGATAAATAATATAATTAAATTATAATTAATATATTTTATATTTATTAAATTAAATGATATAATATTTATATTTCATTCAATTATTTTTAATAAATAATATAGTTTAATATATTTTATATTTATTGAATTAAATAATTTTAATAAATAACTTACTGTATTAATTTAATTAATTATATTAATTAATATATTTTATATTTATTAAATTAAAGGATATAATATTTATATTTCATTCAATTATTTTTAATAAATAATATAATTTAATATAATTTATATTTATTGAATTAAATGATTTTAATAAATAATTTACTGTATTAATTCAATTAATTATATTAATTAAATTAAATTAATATAAAATATATTTTATTAAGTTCTATTAATTTTTTGAAACTAATAAATTTAAATATTTTCTAAAATAAAAAATTAATAGTTATAAATAAACTTGTATTACTAAACGCAGTTTCAGTTTTTATTTCAGAAAAAATAAACGATAACAGAAAACAAAAAATAGAAAACGGTAACAGAAAAATAATAACAAAAAAATGACAGTATTATCAAACGGGCCCTTAAATATGTTTGTATTACGAGTATATAAAATTTTAAAAATATAAACAAAAAAATAAAAAATAAAAACGTTACCAAACGAAGTTTTGATATTTTTGGCTAATTTTTGAGTTACCAAACGAACTCTTACACTAATAATAATTTTAATTTTTTAATTTTTTTTGACACTACAACCATCCCGCTGCTGGCCAGAAAGCAGAACTACGGGAACGGAGTCAGACAGGGAGATAGAGAGAGGAGAGAGAGAGAGAGAGAAAAAGCGCTCAAATTTATGAGTTCAAAAAAGGCCAACCCTAAAATTTAATGAGACAGAGCGCTCAAATGAAGGCTGCCTCCTCTTCTTCTTCTTCTTCCGCCAACAGCAACACTAGTAGTCTCTCTCAAAAAAGAAAGAAATTTTTTTCAGAAAGTGGGTCTGAGTCTCTTTCTCAGTCTCAATCGCAGTCTCCGTCTCAGATGATCCAAAAATCTCCAACCCGCTCACAACAGGCAAGTCTATTCTTTCTATGTCTATCTCCTGCAAAGGCGCGCACACACACATAAATGTATATATAATAGATACATCTCTTTTCAACCTACGATCGTTTCTTTTTCGCTTCAAATTTGGTCTCTCTCTCTCTCTCTCTCTCTCATACTGCAATGGCTATGGAATCGGAATCGCAGAACAAGAGCTATGGTGTGCTGGGAGATGTTTATGGAGTGGTGATGGTTCCCAAGGAGCTCGACCTTGAAAAGGACCGCACTTTCGACCACCTTCGCATCCAATTGCCTGACCTTACAAAACCCTTCAAAGTAAAACCTCCTACCTTTACTTTTTTTTTTTTTCCTTTTCCAAGTTTCAAACCGTGCTGTCTATAATTTGGGGAAAACAATTTTTCATCTGAAGCTTTGGTAATCGTTTTTGTGTTATGCTTGATTATTGCTATATATATATATATATATTAATCCAATATGTGTCCTGATTGTTTCTTTCAATATTTCTGTCTTTTGTTTGGATGTCCCCGGGGGGTTCTAGAAAATTTTAACCCTAGAAGCCGATTGGATGCTACAAAATTAGACCTCCATAAATAATACACCTTGTAAGTTTTGATGTGATTTTTTTACTTAGTTTGGGGAGCAAAATTTCTCCCTCAAAAAATTATCATCTCTTCTTAATCTTGGAAGAAGGTTTATTATTTTTGAAGAGCATTTGAGCTCTCCAAAAATTATCCCCCTTATATGAACTAATTATGCTCCTTTTCATCCTCTTCTCACCTACAAAATGTATTTTATATTAGAAATAAATTCTTTTTTTTTTAATGAAAAAATGTATTAAAAAATTATATTAATAAAAATAAAAAAATATAATTTTTTTTTCAAATAAGGGGTCGTGTGATTAAAAAATATATTTTTTTCAAATAGAAAGTGATGTGATTTTAAGATAATAATATTATTTTTTAGCAAATATATACAAAATTACACATATATTGATATTTTTTAAATAAGGAAAAAAAAATAAGCGACTAAGGAAGTTTATGATAAATTGAGATATTATTGTCTACGAAACTAATTTATATATTTTATAAAGTTTAATTTATTAAGAACATAATTTATTTATAATTAATTTGTCTAAAATTAATTTGTACTAGTTGGTTTTCATATTATATAATTAGCATAAACATATAATTAAGTTTGGGTAATCAAGTTTAATTTAATGGGTAACCAAGCTTGGGACATTACAAGAGTAAAAGAGTCATTTGACTGATTTTTTCATCACTCACCTCCTCTTATTTATAAAATATTCAAACCAAGTCAAAAGTTATTCCCTTCTATAAACATCACATTAATGTGAGCCAACCCTTTAAAAATAATACTATCTTTTATCTTATAGCCCTTCTAAAACTTATTCCTCTAAAATTTTAGTACCATCCAATCGGGTTAGATTATTGTTTGCATTCCGCTACGCTTTTATTTATTTTTTATTTTTTTACAAGATTTCAATTTTTTTTTTTGAGAAAATAAATGCCCAATACGTGTCTCCAATTGTCTGATGCGTAAAGGACAAGTATTCAATTTTTAATTTTGTTTTTTAGTTTTAAACGACAGTTTTTTTCTTTAATTAATTACTTGTCATGGACATATTCTCACAGTGGGGTTTTACTTTTTAATGAGGCATCGCACATCCATAAATTTGAATGATACTTTCAATTGTAATTGAATGATACTTTCAATTAGAAGTTTGAAACGCAATGGATCTTTAGCACTCGCATCAGAGTTTCTAAACTTGAATATGCGTGTAAAATAGAGATTTTTGCCAAAACATACGCTATATTAGAGTCTCTTTAAAGTCTTTAAAATACAGACTTATGAGGAAGAGTCTCTAAATGCAGAGTCTCAAATCAGAGTCTTTACTCAAAAAAATAAAATAAAATAATTCATTACTTTTCTTTTTCATTTCTCAACTGAATCTTTACTTTTAAATGTTGATTTATTATTAATATATTTTATTAATTTATTAAGAGAAAATATTATAAAATATTTTTTTTAACAAATTAGATTAAATTTTTTATTTTCAAAATAATATATAAACAATAATAATGTGATTATTAAATAATTTCATTTATATTAAAAATCATAAAAATTAAACAAAGAATAAAAAAGAAGAGGGAATTAATATTTTAATACTGTAGAGATTATGCATACAGACTCTAATTTAGTTGCTATTAAGTAGTAAATTGAAAAAAAGTGATATTTAAGTCTGTAAAGCAGAGAATCTATTGAGATACTAATGCAAATGCTCTTAGTGAATGTGCTTAGATTTCAACTATGAACTTTCCTTCAATTTTGGGTCATTTCATTTTTATTATTGAATTTGGAATATAAGGTTCAATTGGATAGACATGGATTTTATTTTGTGAATATCTTTATAAAACATAAGCCCTTTGTGAGTAGGAGTTTAATTTACGTGGTTAATTATAATCCACCATTATGATTAATTATTTTAACCTTCTCTACTTCAGGTTAAAATCCACATTTAAATTGTCAAATCTATGTTAGAGCCATCCTTCTTCAATAATTAGTGTCAAAACCATTCATTTAAAATTTATAAATACAAACCCAATCTAAGATTGTTCTTCTTCATTTTCTTTGCATAAATAAATGATTAGATACTTGCCAAAAGCCTGATGTTGTTGCTTTCCATATCTGATCCGAACTCCGAGCCCTTTCTTTTTGGTTAATCTTACTGTCTTCGGTTGATCCTTTCTTCTCTGAATATACGGGTGTTTGGAATTGTATAAAAGTGTATAAAATAAAATAAAATTGTAAAAGTAAATGTCTCGTAATTCATGTAATAAGTGAAAAATTTAAATTTTACTGTCTCGTAATTCGTGTTTATAGAGTTTTGTAGAATTTTATTTTATTTGGGAGAGCTCCAAACGGAGCCATAGATGGATGTGTGTGAATTTATTTAATATTTGGCATAGTTTTTGTATTCACCAAAAAGCCATGTAAGATACTATTTGGTTGTTTAAATAAGAAAAATAAATGCTTTATTTTGATTCAGGATTTTATGAGGAGTAGAGAAGTTGGCGAGTTTGTTAGTGGTGCTTTGGCAGGGGCTATGACCAAAGCTGTTCTTGCTCCTCTTGAAACCATCAGGTTTGTTTTGCACCCTTTCAGTGAGTTCTTTTCCATGCTATCCATGACAAAAGCTCTCCACTGCATTTGATACTCTTTTTATTTTGCTCGAATGTCATCTCCAAAACTTACTTATCTTCCATGTTGAATCTATTTAATAAGTGTTTATTCGTCACATATGTCCAAAAAAGTGAATCCAAAGAACCTTGCTAGTTAATAGAGCCTTTTCTTTGAGGGGATTAGTCCCACAAAATGGGATGCCTCTAGTACAGAAAAATTAGAGCATCTATTTTTTTGGCTACTTGTTAAATTTGGTTAAAATTCCATTTCTTTATTCTGGATCCTTTTCCCATGTGGTTATGGAAAACAATCGCATTCCAGCATTTAAGTCGGTGGAGAAAGTCTTGTATTCACAAGAGTTAGTTGGGAGCCACTGCTTACATATTGTGGTGCAGCAGGGATTGTGTTAGGATGACATGGAAGATCACACCTTCATTTAATGCTGTCATGTTACGGAGCTTTCTGTCAAATGTATCAAGTCCCTCGGGGGAAGGGTGATTTTTTAAGTGAACCCCTAGTTCCAGCTACTAATCCACAAGTCCTGAATGGTCTTGCATGGTGGAAATTGACACTTGGGACCCTGTGGTATCATGGGACGACTGCTTTTAGAATCCTTGGCATTAGGCTTTGCTCTAAGCTTAGGTAAAGCCCATGAAGAAAGTTTGGAGGCACTGTGCATTATGCAAATATATAGATTAGATTTCTTGATTGCAGATGCATGATTCAATTAGAGGATGCCTTTGAGGTTTGGTGACCCTCAATCTAGCACTAAGTGTGCCAGTTGAGAAGTCATGTTGGTAGACTGAGTATGCTCCCAAAGAAACAATCTATCCAGAGACCACATGGTGGGAGTTTGGGCATCATGTTTCCTTTTTTCTGAAAGTGCAGGATGTTGTTTGTGCCTATAACCTACCCATTCAAGTACGAGCTTGGATATAGATTATATTAAGCAAAAACATTATTGATTTCTATTAAGTTTATCAATTCCATAGATCAGCCCCAGATAAACTTGTTTGTATATAATGGATGAGTCTGCTTGACAGATCCAGTAGAAGGGAAATAGAAAGCTGCACTAATAATTATAACAAAATATGATACGTTACTGCTTCATCTCCTTGCTGAAGCTATAGTCAACCGATTTTGAGTCTTTTTTGCACTACAGCTACTTCAAGTTTCCTGGTTTCCGGTTGCAGGTTCTAACATAGCTTATCATTATCATCACTTGTGCTTTTTGAAGTTTTGGGCTCCAAATATAAATTCACATTCACTGTTCCACTCCATCAGGGGCCAATTTTTCATTTAGGTCATGGGCACCATTTCAAAGCATCGTTTGTTGGCCTTGCTATCATTCTTGCAGCAACGTGGTTTGGCATCTATTTTTTGAAATCCATACCTGTCAAGTAGCTGCAATTTTATGCTCTCTTCTGACTACTTCAAGTTAACCAGTATTGGATAATATATATATATATATATATATATTTTTGATAAGTCAACCATTGTCGGTTGATATTCGTTTTGCTTGAACCAAATAATTGTATTCCAGAGCCTTAGATGAGCTTGGCCACCCCATGCAACTGGTTGCATGGATAATTGATTCTTTGATGCATATAATATATCATAACTCACTTATTGATTAACAGTCAAAGGCAAGACGTGTTGCTCATGGCAGTAAACTGATAGGGCAGGTAATGGAACTGTGGAACCTGGCAGGAATTGAAAGTTGAACTTCATTTTCTTAATGGAATAAATTCAAATGTGTAGTGTGCATATATGATGGCAAGGATATTACTTGGTAAGTTCTAACCAAGTGTGACTGCATGAGTTAGTTTGGACTTCATACCAAATTGCAAAGAATTATAAGAACAGCCAACCATCTTTCTTGCACTACTACACGGCCTATTGAGACTCATTAATCTAGCCAAGGTAACTAGGAAGTTAGAAATCTAAAACATTTCCACACACTATAATTTTTGAAGAACTAAATACTTATTTCAAGCTCTTGAAGAAAGGAAATTATTGGCATCACAATCCCACATTTGAGTTTTTATTGGATTTTTTAGTTTTTATTGCAATTTGATTGTTAATTCAGAAATTCATGACACACAGGACAAGAATGGTTGTTGGCATTGGGTCCAAAAATATTAGTGGGAGTTTCACTGAGGTCATTCAGCAACAGGGTTGGCAAGGGCTATGGGCTGGTAACACTATCAACATGCTCCGCATAATACCTACACAGGCAATTGAGCTTGGAACATTTGAGTGGGTCAAGCGAACAATGGCATCAGCTCAAGACCAATGGAAGCAGACTGATAGCCCACAGGTGCAAATTGGTCATTTCAATTTGAAATTCTCCCTCTCCTGGATTTCTCCAGTTGCTGTGGCTGGTGCTGCTGCTGGAGTAGTTAGCACGCTCGTTTGCCACCCACTTGAAGTTTTAAAGGTATTGCATTTCTAACCCATTCTACTAATGAATTGCCTAGGGTACTGCAAAAACAAAATGTCATTTCCTGGCATTAAGGACTATCTGTTAATTTGTCACTATTTCTTATCTTCTCTTTACCTGAAAATGTATCATGTTGGTTATCTTCAAAATTTGGAGGGGTCTATTTTGTTTCTATACTTAATCCATGATTTCATTATCCTGCATGTTGCTCACAAAGCGATAGTTGATACTCCGCCGCAATTGGTTATGTAGAGCTATTACTTCGTTTCACGATGTCTGCAAGAAAATAATCTTTTCTTTATTTATTATTATAATTATCAATTATTATTATTATTTTTTGTTGCAAATTGCTTACAGGACCGATTGACTGTGAGTCCCGAGGCTTATCCTTCTCTCAGCGTTGCAGTTGGCAAGATTTACAAGGATGGTGGTTTAGGTGCTTTCTATGCCGGTATTTCACCTACATTGATTGGGATGATCCCCTACAGCACATGTCACTATTTCATGTACGATACGATGAAGAAATCATACTGCATAGCAAAGAATAAAAAGACTTTAAATCGTGTAGAGATGCTTCTGCTTGGAGCACTTTCAGGTTCACACTTTCCCTTGCTTGTGTTGGTTGTGATCTGAACTGAAATTGGTCTGGCTTCCCAAAATCTCATAATAGTAACTAGTTGTTTATTATATACTCAAGAGGGTGATGAATTGCTCTGAACCCTTAGTCGAATGCCTCAAACCCACAATCAATTAAATCAAAACTCAAGAAAGCTAATATCAAGATCAAAGAATGTAGAACCAAGACACATTGATTTCATGAATCAAGAACCTTGGATTGAAGATAGAAGAATGCCATAAGAACGAATTCTTGATAAGTTCAGAAGTTCTTGACAAATAAGAGAAAAACACAGCTCACGTTAATGCAAAATAATACTCTAGTCTCTTATTGATGGTTCAATCCTGAATTTATAAGTGTTTACAAAGAAAACTAGCCCTAATTAACAATCAGTCCTAATTAAATAGCCTAAATCTGTCCTAATAATAAGTCACACCCGTGGGCCATTTTAATTAACAAAGTTTGGCCCAAAAGCATTAAAATAATGATACAAACCCAAATCTTATTTAAAACATAACTTTAAAACCAAAACTTAAAGCCAAAAGTAAGTTTTAAAGCCCAACATGTCTTAAACATAAAATAAAACCCAAAACATAATTAAAACACTCCTTAAAAGCCTAATTTGCCTATTCAATGCAAGCCTAGGCTAAATGGTAGGCTTGGCCCAACTCCTTGCTGGTTTTAATGGTCTAGGCCGCCCTCCTTGGCTTGGATCACATGCACAAATCTTGGTTCCTCCTCTTTCAAGCCCATCTTGAATATTGTCTGGTTTGTTGCATTTAGGCAATGATTCGTTGATCTTCTTTGCTCTAGCTTTGGTTATTGGCCCATTTGGAATATGCAGTGGATCTTTCGCACTTGGTCTTTCTTCGTACTCATCATTCCCTCACTCCTCTCAAAAGGTTTCGTCCTCGAATCATTGCCTACATCGAAAGGAGAAAAATAAGTAACATTGAAAGTAGTACTAACATTGTACTCGCCTCGTAGATCCACTTTGTAAGCATTGTTAATAATCTTCCCATGGATTTAAAATGGACCATCTCGTCTAAGATGCAACGTAGTCCTTCGATGGCTTGGAAATCTTTCTTTTCTCATGTGAACCCAAGCCTGATCTCCTGGTTCAAATGTCACACGCCTCCTTCCTTTGCTAGCTTGTGAAGCATATTGCTCATTTCTTTTCTCAAGTTGAAGGCGCAGATTAACTTGACTAATTCGGCCTTCTTCTTTCCATCCAAGCTACTTCTATTATCAATAGGTAAAGGCATCAAATCCATAGGAGTAAGTGGATTAAAACCATAAACAATTTCAAAAGGAGAATAAGAAGTAGTTGAATGCATAGTCCTATTATATGCAAACTCTATAAATGGCAAACTCTGCTTCCAAGTTTTCAAATTCTTATGAATAACAGTGTGAAAAAGTTGGGTTAAAGTCTTATTAACTATCTCAGTCTGTCTATTTGTTTGTGGTTGACAAGTAGTAGAAAACAAAAGTTTAGTGCCCAATTTACCCCCCAACACTTTCCAAAAGTAGCTAAGGAACTTAAGATGACTATCAGACACAATATTCCTAGGTACACCATGGAGTCACACTATTTCCTTGAAAAACAAGTTAGTTATATTTGTAGCGTTATCATTTTTATGGCAAGGAATGAAATGTGCCATCTTACTAAATCTATCCACTACCACAAAAGTAGAATCTCTTCCATTTTTTGACCTAGGCAGCCCTAAAACAAAGTCCATAGAAATATCTATCCATGGCTCACTAGGTACGGGTAAAGGTGTATACAACCCATGTGGTAAAAGTTTTAACTTGACCCTTTTACATGTAATGCATCTACTACATATGCAGGTAACTTCTCTCTTCATTTTAGGCCAAAAGAAATGCTCATATAATACCTTTAAGGTCTTTTTAACAAAAAATGCCCCATTAATCCCCCACCATGTGCCTCACACACTAACAACTTATGCATTGAACAATTAAGCACATAGCTTATTCTCTCTAGATAAATAGCCATCATGCTTATAAAACTTACCAAACGCTCCCTTTTCACATGCCATGTAAACATTAGAAAAATTTAGAATCATTGGTGTGCATATCTTTCACATATTCAAAACCAAGTAATTTAGCACTCATAGAAGTGAGAAGTACATGCCTTCTGGATAACGCATCTGCAACTACATTTTCCTTACCTTGTTTATACTTTATGACATAGGGAAATGTCTCAATGTACTCCATCCATCTAGCATGCCGTTTGTTCAATGTACTCTTGAAATGTTTCAAAGACTCATAGTTGGTGTGGATCACAAACTCTCGCGGCCATAAATAGTGCTGCCATGTCTCAAGGGTTCTGACAAGTGCATAAAGCTCTTTGTCATATGTCTGGTAGTTCAGGGCTGCTCCACCTAACTTCTCACTGAAATAGGCAATGGGTCGTCTATCTTGCATCAAAACAACTCCAATATCTATTCTTGAGGCATCACATTCAATGTCAAAGGTTTTGTTAAAGTCAGGTAATGTTAGTACAGGTGCGAAACATAACCTTTCTTTAATTAAATTAAATGCATGATCGTGTTCTTTACCCCAATGAAACCCAACAGACTTTTTGATTATCTCAGTGAGTGGTGTTGCAATGGTGCTAAAGTCTGACAAAACGTCTATAGAAACTAACTAAACCATGAAAGCTTCTTACCTTAATAATGCTTTCAGGCGTAGGCCACTCCTTAATTGCCTTTACTTTCTCTTTATCAACCTCTATTCCCTTTTCACTAACAACAAACCTAAGAAAAATAACTTTTTCCATGCGAAATGTACACTTTTTAAAGTTGGCATATAGCTTTTCTTTTCTCAGAACTTCAAGCACACTTCTTAAATGATCTATATGCTCATCTAGACTCTTGCTGTACACTAAAATGTCATCAAAGTATACAACTACAAATTTACTTATGAATGCACACAAAATATGGTTCATTAATCTCATGAATGTGCTAGGTGCGTTTGTAGGACCAAATGGCATAACCAACCACTCATAAAACCCATACTTAGTTTTAAATGCTGTTTTCCTCTCATCACCTTCCCTCATCCTAATTTGATGATAACTGCTCTTCAAATCTATTTTAGTGAAAATGCAAGACCCATTCAACTCATTAAGCATATCATCTAACCTAGGAATGGGATGGCGATATTTTACCGTTATGTTGTTAATAGCTCTACAATCTACGAACATCCTCCATGACCCATCCTTCTTAGGTACTAATAGCACGGGTACTGCGCATGGGCTTAAGCTTTCCTTCACATACCCCTTTGCCATCAACCCCTCAACTTGTCTCTGAAGCTCCTTTGTTTCCTCAGGATTACTCCTATAGGCTGGACGATTAGGAATCATGGCTCCAGGAACAAAATCAATCTGATGCTTAATTCCTCTAATGGGTGGCAATCCACTAGGAATATCGTCAGAGAAAATATATCATCATATTCCTGCAACAAAGAACTAACAACACTAGAAAGAGAATTGTCAATGTTGTTAGTATTAAAGCGAGCTTCTTTGTACAAGAGTACAAATATAGGCCTATTAGACAAAAATGCCTTATTGACATTACGTTCTTTTGCATTGAAACTCACTTTTTTCTTTATTTTGTTATCAACACTCTATTTTTTTTTATTCTCACATTCTCTCATTTTTTCTTCACTCTTATTCTTACTTTTTTTCTCGCATGCTCTTTTTCTTTCTTTTAGACTCTCAACTCCCTCTCTCTTTTTTCCCTCTTTTTTTTTTTTTTTTTAACTTTCTCTTGATTTTTGGCATCTCTTTTTCTTTTTTCATCTTTCGCACTTTTCATTCTCATTTGTTCCTTATAAACTTGCTTTGGAGTTAAAGGTACAAGTGTAACTGACTTCCCATCCTTCACAAAGCTATATCTATCTTGAAATCCATCATGTATTACCTTTCTATCATATTGCCATGGTCTCCCCTACAAAAGATGGCCAACATGCATGGGAACTACATCACAAAGCACCTCATCCTTATACCTCTCAATGGTGAACGACACTAGGACTTGCACATTAACCTTAACCTCCCCACATTCATTCAATTAATGCAATTATAAGGTCTAGGGTGTTTGAGTGTAGACAACCCCAAGGTTTCCACAAGAGTAGTGCTAGCCACATTAGTGCAACTCTCCCCCATCTATGATCACACTACACACCTTGTTATTAACATAGCACCTAGTATGAAAGATGTTCTCTCTTTGCACCTCCATGTCATCTACCTTGATTTGTGTATTAAGAGTACGCTTAGCAATAAGAGGCTCACCTACCACCGACTACTCAATCCCCTCATCACTAGCTTCTTCAAGCGATGGCATCTCATCCTCCTCACTTTTAATTTCCACCTCACCATTATCAAGCATAATCATAACTCTCTTATTTGGACATTGCGAAGCTATATGCCCCTTTCCCAAACACTTAAAACATTTAATAACCCTATTGCGAGTAGGTTGACAATCTAAAATACCTTTGCCTTTGTTGAACACTTCCTCTTTAGCTTTGGGTGGTTCGGGTTTAATTTTGAAGACTCTTTTTTCATTCTGTGTTTGAATTGGAATTGTACCTTGCTGCCCCTTTTCTCTTTAATTGCCTTTCCATCTTCATTGCCATGTGTACCATGTCCTCCAACTCCACATAATGTTGCAATTCCACCACATTAGCTATATCCCTGTTCAATCCATTCAAAAATCGAGCCATGGTTGCCTCCCTATCTTCCTCCACATTGGCTCTAATCAAGGCCACCTTCATCTCCTTATGGTAATCCTCCACACTTTTAGAGCCTTGTGAAGGACTTTGCAATTTCTGGTAGAGATCCCTATAGTAGTGGCTTGGAATGAATCTCCTCCTCATAAGAGCTTTCAACTCACCCCATGTGCTTATAGGCCTCTCCTTATTTCTCCTTCTACTAGTCACCAGTTGATCCCACCAAATAATGGCATAATCAGTGAATTCAACTGTAGCTAGTTTCACTTTCTTCTCATTTGAATAGTTATGGCAATCAAAAACCAACTCCATCTTTTTCTCCTAGTCTAAGTATGCTTCAGGATCATTCCTACCTTGGAAGGAAGGAATTTTCATCTTGATGTTCCTCGAATTCCCATCTACTACATCTTTATTCCTCCTATCCCTTCTAGGGCCCCTTTCTCACAAACCACCCTTAGGTCTAAACCCTTCCACTTCAACTTCATAATTTTGATCTCCCTCAAAATCACGCTCAACTTCACTTTCCCCTTTACACTCAAACAATAGGTCAAGTTCACGCCTATCTTGCTTCCTATCATAAGGAACTTTTTGGGATTATTCCTTTTGTAAGCCTGTAATTAAGAGCTCTTGCTTATCCATCGTATCCCTTATCTCTCCAAACACAACATTCGTGCGCTCAAATTGTTGTTGCATAGCTTGTAGTACAAACGAGATATTATCTCCCCCTCCTTAGATGCCAATTCACTTTTGGAAGCCATTTTAATCTTACAAGAAAGATGTTAGTAATAAAAATATTATCTCACACACTCCCTCACGTGTTTACACTTAAGAAATAACTCTAGATTGGCTTTTTCTTTAATGAGTATTTACTCTTGTCTTTTTCCACTCTTTGTTTTCCCTTTCAAGTTCTTTAAAGAACTAACTTAAACCAAATGAAAAATTCAGACCTCGTGGGGTTCAAGAATTAAGAACTCAAGCACTCAAGAACTTAGAATTCAAGAATCAAGAAGACAAGAATTGAAGGATCACGATAGCAAAAATTCAAAATTTAGAATGAGAAGTAAGAATCAAAAAGCAAAAACGAAAGAATCTAAGAATCAAGAGAAAAAATAAGAAACAAGAATAGAACCAATCCAACTAGGGTTTAGAATAGGGTTTGGCAGAAAAGACCAAATCTAACTAGGGTTAGGAGTAAGGTTTGACAAAAAAGACCCAATCCAAGTAGGGTTAGGAATAGGGTTTGGCTAGTAGGGTTTTCATGGAGTTTTTCTTTTTTTTTTTTTAATTACTAAACACGAAATAAAGGGACTCGAACAAATGAAAACTAGAACGAATTACAACTTTGTTAACCAAATTTAGATTCGGCGCCCAAGAAGAACTCTCTCTCTCTTTTTTTTTTTAAAATATATGTAGAAGAATTTCAGAATTTACTAAATTTTTGAAGAACAAATCAAATGATATTTCTAAGTTAAGGAGAAGCAATCTGGTCTCTCTCTTTTTTTAATCTTTTTTTTTCTCCCCCCCCCCCCGGGCAGTATTGAAGTTCTAGTCGCCAATTAGAGAAGGAATAAGAACCCTAGCTGCCCACCAAAGATGCAAGATAGAACCCTAACCGTCCAAGAATGTTAAGAACGAAGAATCATTTGATGTTAGAGCCAAGCTTTGATACCAAACTGATGTGAACCCTTGGTCAAATGCCTCAAACTCACAATCAATTGAATCAAAACCCAAGAAAGCTAATATCAAGATCAAATAATATAAAACTAAGACCTGTTGATTTCTTGAATCAAGAATCTTGGATTGAAGATAGAAGAAGGCATAAGAACAAATTCTTGATAAGTTCAGAAATTCTTGAAGAACAAGAGGAAAACACACCTTACATTAATGCAAAATAAACTCTAATCTCTTATTGATGGCTCAATCCCAAATTTATAAGTGTTTACAAAGAAAACTAGCCCTAATTAAACAATTAGCCCAAATTAAATAGCCTAAATTTGTCCTAATAATAAATCACACCCATTGGCCATTTTAATTAATAAAGTTTGGCTTAAAAAAAATTAAAATAATGACACAAACCCAAATCCTATTTAAAACATAACTTTAAAACCAAAACTTAAAGCCCAAAGTAAGTTCTAAAGCCCAACATGTCTTAAACATAAAATAAAATCTAAAACATAATTAAAACACTCTTTAAAAGCTCAATTTGCCTCTTCAATTCAAGCCTAGGCTGATTGGTAGCCTTGGCCAGCTCCTTCCTGGTTTTAGTGGTCTAGGCTGCCCTCCTTGGCTTGAATTACATGTACAAATCTTGGTTCCTCCTCTTTCAAGCCTATCTTGAATATTGTCTTATTTGTTGCATTTAAAGCCTCAACCAATGTACCCTGAACAAGCCCAGGCATTACTTCCTTGTTCTTCTTTGCTCTAACTCTGGTTATTGGCTTATCCGGAATATGCAATAGATCTTTCGCACTTGGTCTTTCTTGTTACTCATTATAAATCCTTTTGCTTTGAACATTTAACCCAGAATTCCTCTCCATAAAAAGATAAAATGAGGAGAAGAAAAACAAAAATCCTGAATTCTGAGTTTTTCCATTTACTTTCTGCATGGCCAGGTTTTACTGCCAGCACAATCAGTTTTCCATTGGAGGTGGCCCGGAAAAGGCTAATGGTGGGAGCTCTGCGAGGTAAATGCCCACCCCACATGGCAGCAGCGCTAGCAGAAGTCATCAGAGAGGAAGGCTTATTGGGACTTTACCGAGGCTGGGGGGCTAGTTGTTTAAAAGTGATGCCCTCCTCCGGTATCACCTGGATGTTTTACGAGGCTTGGAAAGATGTATTAGTAGTCAAGAGGCGGCTATAACGGGTGATGAAGGGAAAAAAAAAAAAAAAAGGGATTGCTGGCCGCTTACTATTATTTTGTGGCTGGATTAGAAGCCCGGACTATCGTTTGCGCTCTCCAGAACTGTTTTGTGTTCTGAGGGGGAAAGGCTGTCTGGCTTTGTTTTTTTTTTTTTTGGTAATCCGGAATTCCACCGATTTATCACGATTCTCAACGGATCGTTTAGCCAATAGGTAAACTGGAGGTATATGCGCTACCGCTCTTGCACATCCTGGGTGAATGAGGTATCAAACTCCAGTAGGCACTGTAGGAAGCAAACCCAGGTGCGTGCGACTGGAGCTGATCTATTGGGGCTGTCTGGCTTTGTTTTGTTCTTCTTTCTATCCTAATTAATTTGTGTAACCAAGGTTCCCATTTTGGTCACGTTTACTCTGGGTTGTGATGCTGCTATAAAATTATTTACCAAATTTTTTTTTCTGTCTGACTTCTTCTGGGTAGAGCAAAATCCATGTATCGAGGAGATTTTCTTATTCATTTGTAAAGAGGAAGCACATCGTTTTGAAGCGGGCTCCTCTGAATTTTATGGGTTAGAATCAGTTTTTTATCATGTTTATACTCGATTTTGATGCTGCACAATAACATTTTATTTTATTTTTTATTTTTTAGTTTTTATTTATTTATTTATTATTATTATTATTATTTTTTGTGGGTACTTAAGAAAGGAGTTTTCCAAAATTTTTCTTCGTTAGTAGTGGAGAATGGATGCAAGGCTACTTAAAAAAGAAAAATGTTTCTTTATTAGTTTTTTTTTTTTTTTTTTTAACACGAGAGTACTACCAAAATGATGCAAGTATGGCACTTTCGTAATAAAATATTCCTCAGTAAGTGGTTTTATTTATTTATTTATTTTATCTAAAAGTAATAGACTCAATGAAATTATATTATTTTGGCAAAAATTTTGGTAAAATACGTTAGTTGTGTAGCATTACAGTTGATATATGATATTCTGAACTGATAAAACAGTTGGTAAATTTCAAACAACTTCTCATTCGTTTGCCTATATTTAAAGGTAATAATATTAGGCACGACACAGATAAAAATAATGTGTCACTAATGCGTTACCTCATAATTGACATAATTTAATTTTGATTTTGAAATAAATTAATTATTTAGTAATGTTAATTAAGTTTTTTGAAATTGACAACAATCCCTCACCCCCCCCCCCCAAAAAAATGTAACAAGAAATAAAAATCTATTCAAATAATTCAATCAACCAACGTATAGTTTCCATTCAGAACAAACCACCACTAATTAATTAATTTCTTTACACAGCACATACATCCATTCAGTTTGAACTATTTATTCTTGTTATCATACAATACACAAAACATTTACTAAATCTCCACCAAACTTTTATATCCACTTTCTGGACCAAATTTTGGGGAAAGAATTGTGAGTTCCACCACCCCAACATTTCTCACATCTTCTTCTCCTTCTCCTACTGCTGTGTTTTACTCCTCACTCCATTAATGTTATCAGTCCACAGTAACCATTAACAGCAGGCCACTAAAACACCATCCCATCCCCATTCCAAGCTGCTGAGTTATGGCTCCGAGGCTTCTACTTCTGCACAACAAAAATTGATCAATAATTTCCAATTATTTTCAGAATTTTGATGAAATCACAGGAAAAAAAAAAAAAAAGGACAATAGCATGGGGGAACTAGAATATCATGAGTGGCGGATCCAGGATTTGACGCTTAGGAGAGCGAGGGGTCAATTAAAAGTTCTAAAATAATTAAAAAAAAGTTTTGGAGGGGTGACCCAATACAAATTCAAAGAGGTATTCAAAAGTCTTGCTAAAATTATAACTAGGGGGCGACAATGCCCCTCTAGATCTGCCATTGATCGTTATGATGGCAGTAAAATCATCAATGGTTCAACATGATATAAAACATGAAGCAAGACCAAGGGCAGTACTATGGCAATGGGTAATTGCAATGCCAATGTCCATTAATAAGAAAATTGTACGTTCATGCACAGTTGGCGTAGATGGGATATCTTCAGATCCCGTCCAATAAGTTCTACCACAATCTACTTGAGAAAAGGTCAATCGGGTAGTTGTACATCAAACAAAATTCACAAACCCCCCATATGAAATGGCTGTATATAATTAGTACCATTCCTATAAATAGAAACACCGGATTTATTTAGTTCCACAAGTAATGCCGCCACCCTCAAGTTTATGGTTGGCCATTTGCAGCAACGGCTCATCTGTTGATGAGTGATTCCAAACTCCACAGGCCACATGAAATATGAATCGTGATGAAAATTCCCACTAGAGTCCGAGAACATGGTTACTAGTTCATATTTGACTTCAAAGTTCTTGATGGTATCCATACCACGAGTTTTTCTGAAGCCCCATGAGTTCTTGATGGTATCACATAGGATTAGGAAAGCCACAGTACAAGGCAATAGCACTTTGGGCTCAATGTAAGTACTTCTAAATTGAACAATAAGAATTTTAATTTTTTTCAGACTGTTTTTTCTAGCTTCTATTCTTTTTGCTTTAAAAGTAAATTTGAAGTAGCTCCTAGTTACATCGTGAATTATTTCACCTTTTTTCTTAACTTCCTTGGCCCTTGCTTCCAATAATTGAAGAAAAGAAACAATGGCAAACAAAATGATGCATATTCATAAAAATGAAAACTACATATATGTCAGATGGCAATCTCGATTACACGTGCACAAAGGAACAGGAATACTGAAATAGAAAGCACAAAGGAAGGGGAATACTGAAATGGAAAAAACCCACGCACCTTCACCAGATAATTGTTCGAAGCGAGCAACAATGTGTTTTCCATAAGTGTATTTCTTCAAAGCATGAAGATGTATCCTGATTCGATTGAGCAGAACTTCCCTTTGCTTATCAGTGCTTATTTCAAGGATCTTTTGGACGACATAATTCGCAAACTGGTCCTTCATCATTACCTAGAATCAGTCAACAAGAGTCAGACAAGACAAAAAAGTTTAATGACTACAAGCTTCAAAATCAACTGCATTACTCAAATATAATTTTTCCCTTGAAATCATTAGAGGCTCTAGAGCCAGTAAGTATTACATATAGAACTTGCGATTGTTCATAATATTAGAATATAAGAACGTTAATACTTTGTTTGCCACTGGCCCTATACTTGGTTCCTTGAAATCAGGTAAAATAACTTGTTTGCTGAGCAACTTGTAGAAATCAGTACCACAGTATTGTAAACACTTCAATTCTACTTACCAATAAATTATCGCATTCTTCAGACTGCCCAAGAATCTCCTTTATCAAGAGTTCCCTTTCAGCTTCATCACCATACTCCAAGCACTTCTCAATGACATTTGATGCATATTTATGTTGACTCATTTGTACAATTTTCCCAGTCAATGTGCTAATGATTTGGCTTCTTTCGTGTGGATTCCCTCTCTCCAAAACATGCTGTGAGCATACATTCAATCTTGGTATAATAAACATGTAATTTGGAAAACAAGGGGAAACATAAACAAAGAAGAAAAGAAATCCAGGACTGGGTGGTGGCCACCTCAAGTTCATATAGAAAGAAGAAATCCCCATTTTCTTTTCCGCATTTAAACAGATTTGTGACAGATTTTTCATATAACAATTTGATTAATTATAAAAAAAAATAATTAAAATGGCCTAAAATCCTTGATAGTGTTGAGGCATTTGAATATGGAATAATAATATCCATTGGTTTAATCAAAACATTATGAAATAAACTACTTGTCTTCCAGGTCTTAGGATCAGCATGGCAACATGATTCATGCACATCAAACAAGATCATTCACTGCCTCTATTTTAGGTCAGTCTTCACAAAGTAATTGGCATATAGATACTTTGCTTCTCTTTTTATATTAGAAGCTAATCATTTTTTTTTTTTTGAAAAGATATTAGAAACTAATCATACACAATAATATTTGCAATTATCTCAACTATCAAGAATTTTTTTTTTTTCCATCACAATAGTTCTATAACAAAAGAACACAAAGTTTTAACAGCTTCTCTGCCTGGCAGAAAATTGCCATTCTGGAGTGAAGCATTGTTGAAAGGATAGAAGAAAGAAAAGGTTTCGACCGTACTCCAAAGAGGGTGGGCATTTCTGGTCCAAGCTAATTAGGTATCATCCATTGAATAAAAAGCATCATTGACTCTTTTTTTTTTTTTAAATAATATGAGCTAGTGACAAAATTGGAGCTTAAAATGAATATCTATGAAATTTGTTCGTTTCAAAGTACTTTTTTTTTTAAAAAACAAAGCCCAAACAAATTGAGCCAATAAAACATTTGAAAAAAATAAAAGATTTTATATGACTTTACAGGATTAATGTCTATTTTTTATCAAGTATGATAGCTTATGAAGGAAGCCTCAAATCACATAAACAATCCATGTGCATGGTGCATGTCCATGTACACACACACACACACAAAGAAGGAAAAGGAGAATGTTGATTAGGAACCAAATTTATGCCCAATAAGAATGCATTGCGTTGCCACTCAGAAGACAACCGTATGGCAACAATTCCCACTAGAGAGAAAAAATAGAAAAAAGAACTCATGATATTATGAAACAATAGCTTCTAAACAAAAACAGGTGGTGCCATTAAAGTTAGCCGGGGATATTGTCAACAAATATTAGCAACCAAATCTGAGATGAAAAGCAAAAGCAGGGAGTCCCAAAAACCCTATAATTCGAATGTGTCGAATTTACAGTGAAAGTAAGGACATGATACCATTAGTGATAAAAGAAGGGGGGAAAAAAAGGGAAAAAAAAAAGAAAAGAGCAGCAGAAAAGAAACAAACCTGGGTGACATAATTGCCATATTGATCTTGAGCAAGAGAATAAGCAGATTCCAATATTTCATTGACTACACCTTGGCTTTGCAAATCATCTGAACAATGCTCCAAAACTCTCTATAATAGATCCAAAAGGGGGAAATTTTCAATCTAACATTAAAAACAAGTCATGAAATGTGCCTTCAGACATAAGGAAACTGCAGAAAATCACCTGAATAACCCGGCAACCATAGGGATGAGTAGAAAGTATAGCAACTTGGCCCTCAAAAGCAGAAATAATAAACCCAATTTTCTCTGTAGGAATGCACTCAATACACTTTTGTATAACGTGATTTCCATTCTGATCTCGAACGCATCTCATGACATGTCCATCAAGTTCACGAACAAGTTGTGTTTTCTGGTCAAGTTCAACAACATCAAGGGCCTGGAATAAACAGTCAGCAAAAGATCAAATGTTAAGATATTACGATTAAACATTTAAGCAATAACAGTAAACAAGGATTTTTTATTTTTTTATTTTTGATGAGTAAGAATAAACGAGCATTATATGGCACCCATTAAACAAACAATCAAATCTTAAAATAAACTAAACATGTTATGAAACTATCATACACACTCTCAAGTGCTATTAATTTGAAAAGAACGATAGGAAAAAAGGAATAGGCATTAGCAAGTTTCAGGGCTATTATCCAACATCAATCCATAAATGAAACAAAGTAGGCCCTCTAATATTTGTCCCTTGAAGTACAAAATGTTAGGCCCTCCAATATTTGTCCCTCGAAGTACAAAACTTTTAAGTCAATATCTCATTTGAACTTGTTAGGTTACAAAAATACACATACCTTCTGAATCACACGACAGCCATACATCTGCAAACTTAAAGGTAGCATCTGCCCTGAAAGTTGATTCGCAAGTTCCGTCCTTTGTTCGCGACTTCCATGATCAAAAAACTGACATTTATGATTTTAGTTTATTTTTTTAGAGGAACTAATCATATCAAAGTCCTGCAAAATTAATGTCTAATGGATACACACATATGGACATAACTTCAAAATCATACCTTCTGAATAACATAGTTCCCAAAAACATCTATCATTAACTTTGAAGCATGAGGAAGAACTTCTTTGAAAACAGATGCCTTCTCTTCAACCCCACAATTTTCCAACTTCTGCTGAATAAACCGACTTCCATGTTGATCAACACTGAGTTAAAGATGCATAAAAAATTACTTTTCCATACTGGAGATAATATAGAAATTACACTACAAAGATGAAAAGGTCAACAAGCTAGTTATAAAAAACCACCTCAATTCAACAATATGTCCAGCAATATCAGAGAGGTTGATGTTACGAGCATTGCTGGATTTTAACTCTTCAAGAAAAGAATGCTTTTTAGGGTCACCTCCTCTTTGCCCTTGCCACCCAGAGTAAACACCCACATTTTTACTAGAGCCTTGAAGAAATCTCAACTCATTTCTCCTTCCTGAATGATTTGCCCCAGCCACTGGAGATCCTGGCAGTAATGGACTGCCAAGGGGAGAGGCTGGAAATTGTGTCATGACACCCATGCTTGGTCGACTTCCATGGTACCCACTAGCACTTATTCCTCCTTTTCTGGGACTTGGAGTGCTAAGACTTCCATTTGGTGAGGACGGAAATTTTTGATCACCCCGATAGGCAGCAGCACTTGCTTCCTTTTGTGAAGGAAAAGGACCAACTTGGCCCCCAACCATACCCATTGATGCCAACCAGCCGTACTGACCTGAAGCACCATATGCATCAACAGCAGGATGCTGAAAGTACTGCATTTGAAGGGGATCAAGGAAAGAAGGTTGGAGCAATAACCCATGCTGGCCATAGAACTTGTTTACAGGCGGCAAATTACCCGTATGTGGAATACCTTCTCCTATTGACATACCAGCCGTTCGACCATTGAAGCTTTGACCAGAAGTGGGATCAAATTGCATAGGCATACCAGTATGAGATGGATATCCAGCCACATATGGCGAAACAAATGCAGAGCTTAGAGCATATCCACCGGCACTGTAATGTTGAGCATATAAACTAGATGGATGTAAACTAGGATAAAATTGATTTCCTGAAGTCATATAGGCTGCTGCCGTTGCATATAGAGGAGGTGTAACTCCAGGAGATTGCAGAACAGGTTGCACCTCAGCTGAGGAGATATTTGGGTGGCCACAAGAAACTTTTTCCATGCCATTATGTGAAAGATTCACTCCCTGAGAAATCGCTTGGGCTTGAGTTCCATGAGTATGATAAAAAGCACCTCGCTGAGAAAGAGGTGGCTGCTGGTGCACATTATTCTCATGAGATTTCTGTCCTTGTAGAGAAAAAACACCTGACCTAGTGACATCACTTACTGACACCTTGTCCCTAGAACCAGAATCCTTATTGTTTAGTTCAGCACTCTGACAAGGTGGTGAAGCCACTATTGTGTCAGGATATGGTTTTTTTGGCAAAGAGATAACTGAAGTTGCACCATTAGTATTCATATCCTCACAAACATCAACAGAGCCTGATTTTAAGTCCGAGATTTTTGGAACACTGAGAGAAAGATCATCCAGTGAAATGGTTTGAACATCATGATCACTGGGCTCCTCTGTTGCAGTATGGCTTGAGGAACGAGACTGATTGTAAACAGGAGATGGGGTGCGTGGAAAGTCCTCCTAAGATTCAGAAGGCAAACATCCCAAATCAAGAGCATTAGAAAGCACAGACAGACAATTACAACCCTCTGGTACTCACCAAATAAAATAATAATAACATAAAATACACAAACTTACGTCCTCATAGCGAAACATCAATAACTTATTATATAATGTTCAGTAGAGTTTTCGAATGAACTTGGGTACATAAATGCAAATTCAGTAATTTTTACTAACTAATTGTGTTGGCTAATTCCGTGAACAAAATACTTTTCATCATAATCTTTTATCCACGTTTCTGAGAGGTTAGAATCAATTTTTTATCATTAAAGTCAATCAAGTATAAACTAAGGATGCTTAGGTGAAGAATCCCGTGATTGATATGACAGCGAACAAAACTTGGCTAGATGCTCTGCAGGAAATATGTGTTTTCTATATATTAAAAATTATACACAGCAGCTTTCTCTTATAGGGAAGGCTATACACAAGAATAGGAAACTAGCAATCAGCTATACACAGGAATAGGAAACTAGCAATCAGCCTAATAATGGGAAATAAGCTGATTGCCTAATAATCCGCCTAATAATAGGAAACCACCAATCAGCCAACAGTTAGCCTAATTTAGAGTATTCTATATTTACAGGAAAAAATATCTTCCCATATTTGGAAAGATACAATCAAATCTTCCAACACTCCCCCTCAAGCTGGCTTGAAGATATCTTCCATAGTCAGCTTGCCAATCAAACTGTCGAATCTTTTTTTGGACAGTCCCTTTGTAAGTATGTCTGCAATCTGATCTGTGGTTGGAACAAATGGCGTACAAATCAATCCATTCTAAATTTTTTCTTTAATAAAATGCTTGTCTACTTCCACGTGTTTGGTTCTGTCATGAAAAACTGGATTGTGAGCAATTGAGATTGCGGCTTCATTTCACAATAGACCTTCATTGGTGAGGAGTTGAAGGCCGTTAACTCTTCTAATAGTCTTCTGATCCACGTTACTTCACAAATCCCATGAGCCAATGATCTAAATTTAGCTTCTGCACTGCTCCTAGCCACTACATTCTGCTTCTTGCTTCACCAAGTGATAAGATTTCCACCAACAAAGGTGCAATAGCTAGAAGTCGATCTTCTATCAGTAACACCTCTAGCCCAATCTACATCAGCATAAACTTCTACTTGTAGATGCCCAAGCTTTTGGTACAAAAGTCCTCTTCTAAGAGTTTCCTTCGAGTACTTTAGAATTCTGTACGCAGCTACAAAATGTTCAGGTCCTGGTGAGTGCATGATCTTGCTTACCATACTCACTGCAAAGGATATATCTGGGCGTGTATGGGACAAATAGATTAGCCTTCCAACAAGTCTCTGAAATCGTTCTATATTCACCACATCCTCGGTCTTGGCATGTTGTAACTTCACGTTGGGCTCAATTAATGTTATAGCAACTTTGCACCGAAGTAGCCCAGATTCATTTAGTAGATCGAGTACATATTTGCATTGGCTAACAAAAATGTTCTCTTTAGATCTAGCAAATTCCATACCAAGGAAATACTTCAATGGACCTAGATATTTGATCTCAAAGTCATCCACAAGTTTTTTTTTTTTTTTTCAATCTTACCAACTTAGCACTATCATCTCCTATCAAGATAATAGCATCTACATAGACAATTAAAATAGCAAGTTTACCGTCTATTGAATGTTTATAGAACATAGTATGATCAGCTTGACTTTGACAATACCCTTAACCTTTCACAGCTATCCCAAAGTGTTCAAATCATGCTCTAGGAGATTGTTTGAGTCCATATAAAGACTCCTTTAGCCTAAAAACTTTACTTTTTATCAAGATTTCCTTCAAAACCAAGTGGTAGGCTCATAAACACTTCTTCTTCAAGGTCTCCATTTAAAAAAAGCATTTTTTTACATCCAACTGGTGTAGAGGCTAGTTGGAATTTACAACCAAAGATAATAAGACTCGGATTGAGTTTATTTTTGCTACTGGAGGAAGGTCTCCTAGTAATCTATCCCGTAGGTCTGTATGAAATCTTTTGCTATAAGCCTAGCCTTGTATCTTTCTATGTTACGATTGGCCTTTAACAATAAATACCCATTTACACCCTATTGTTTTCTTGTCCCTGGGTAAATCAACAATCTCCCAAGTACCACTTTTTTTAAGAGCATTCATCTATTCCATAACTGCTAATTTCCAATTAGGATCATCTAGAGCTTCGTTAATGTTTCTCAAAACAAACAAGTAAGAAATCTTAGAGATAAAAGCTCTATGATTATTGGAAAGTTTTTTGCAGGATAGATATTTGGCAATTGGGTGTTTGGCACATGTCTAATTCCTTTTTTGATAGCATAGGAACATTAAGATCAGAAGGCATAATAGAAGAAGGATTTGAATTTGAAGAGTTACCTGGTATATCCAAGTGACCATCCCTCAAAGATTCTGATTGGTTTTGCGCTAGAATAATAGGTAGATCTTTGGCCTTCTTTTTTGTTCCTTTTCACATATAAACCAATAACTCAGTATTTGATTGTGGTATTTCTCTCCCTGTTTGTGATCCTTCCATGTTTGGCAAAGATTGACTAGTACCTTTATCTTCAATATCTTGAGTAGGCATTTCCTGCTCTTGTATAGGGGATAGAATAGGAGACAATGGAAATGTTGAATCCATAACTGTGTTAGGTAGTGGGTTATTAATCTCCAAAAGTTGTCTTCATCATGTCCAGTCTCCCCCTAAAGAGAAGTTTCTCCAAAGAAATGTTGATTTTCTAAAACAGTTACATCCATACTAATATGGATTTTTTTTGTAACAAGATTATAACACTTGTATCCTTTCCTATTTGGTGCATACCCAATGAAAACACATTTTTCAGCTCTAGGATCAAGTTTAGACAGACATTGGCTAGGGACCTGGACAAACACTGTACTGCCAAAAACTTTGATGGGAATATCAAAGAAAAGTCCAGATGTGGGAAAATAACTTTTGAAGCTGTCTAAGGGTGTGATGTATTGTAGGACATGGGTAGGCAGCCTATTAATCGAAAAGGACGCTGCTAAAATAGCATCGCCCCACAAATACTTTGGAATATGCATAGAAAACATGATTACGCGAGCAACTTCAAGCAAGTGTTTATTTTTTCTTTCAGCAATTCCTTTTTGCTTAGGAGTGTCATGACATGTAGATTGAAGTTGAATACCCTTTTGTTTCAAAAAAGTGCCCAAGTATTCATCAAAATATTATGTTCCATTGTCGGTGTGAAGAATACTGAGTTTTGTTTGAAATTGATTTTCAATCATGATATAAAACTCTTTAAATAATTTCTCTATATCAAATTTTTCACGCATCAAATATACCCAACACAATCGTTTGTGATCATCAATAAAAGTGATAAACCATCGTTTTCCAGATAAAGTTGTAATTTTTGGGGGACCCCAAACATCACTATGCATCAAATAGAATGGTTTTGATGCACGATAAGGTTTTGGGATATAAGTAGTACGATGACTTTTTGCTAAAAAACAACTTTCACATTGAAATGATGAACAATCCAAGTACTTAAGTAAAGTGGGAAACAAATTCTTAAGATATGGAAAACTAGGATGTCCTAGTCTAAGATGCCAAAGCATGATTTGGTCACAAACTGGCATTGAACCTAAACCACAAAAGCTGTGAGTCTTGTTATTACAGGAGAGGTTGTCATCAAAGTAGTAAAAACCCTCTATCATTCTAGCACTGCCAATTGTCTTCCCCGAGCTCTATTCCTAGAATAGGCAGTAAGAATAAAAAAAAAAAAAAATAACGAGACAATTAGAATCCTTAGATAATTGACTCATAGACAAAAGATTACAAGGAAGTTCAGGAATATGAAGAACAAATTTTAGAACAATGTTTGAAGAGAGTTTTATGAGACCTTTTCCTGTTATTGGTGAGAAATTAACATCATCAATTCGAATTTTTCATTACCAGAGCAAGGTGAATAGGTATGAAAAAGATTTGAGAAACTAGTCATATAGTCAGAAGCACCAAAATCTATAATCCATGGGACTGAGTTAAAAGAACATGATAGGGCAGGAGGATTACTACCTATATGAGCCAAAAAAACATTAGGAGTACTAGATGATGAATTGGTTTTCAGTAGCGTAAGAAGTTGATTTATCTGCTCTGTAGAGAAGGGACTCGTGGCTGCTTCATTTGCTGAAGGATATACGCTATTAGGTTTCTCTCCTTGTTTGTTGCTTTTCCAATTTGCTGGTTTACTATGAACTTTCTAGCATGGTTCCCGTGTATGATGGGGTTTGTTCCAATTGTCCCACCATACTCGGGGTCGGCCACTAGACTGTCATTGATACGGGATGGTTTTACTAACATTGACATTAGATGCAGTCAATGCAGAGCTCTCAATAGAACCAGCCATAGAACCAGCAGCGTCCCGCTTTCCTAGCATAATATTGCTATGAGTTTCTTCTCTTCTCACTTCAGAAAATACTTCACCAATCAGAGGCAAGGGTTACCAACCAAGAATCCATCCCCTAACTTTATAAAGATCAACATTGAGGCCAGCAAGAAACTTGAAGATGCGATTGGCCTCCACCACATTCTTATAATGATTATAGTCATCTGTAGACTTTCACTCATAATCGTTGAAGAGATCCAAGTCCTACCATATTTGTTTCAAAGAGTTGTAATACTTGATGACGATGTCTTCTCCTTGTCGAATATCACCAAGTTTTAGAATCAACTCATAAACTTGAGATTGATTTCCTAAAACAGAATACATCTAATTAACATTGTCCCAGAGTTCCTTGGCCGTATGGTAGCTAATGTAGTTAGAGCCTATATCTTCATCCATTGAGTTAACGAGCCATATCATGACCATGGAGTTTTTAGCATCCCAGGTTTTATACTCATAATCAATGCGTTTTGGTTCCTTAGTGTCGCCAGTCAAGTAGCCCATCTTTCCTCGCCTGCAAATGTACATATGTACAAATTGAGACCATCGCAGAAAATTAGTATCATTCAGTCAAAGCATGGTGATTTGGACAGAGGGAGAATCTGTGTTAGAGGGTTTGATATAGGTGATAATTGATAGAACGGCGGAAGAGACTGATTTTGAGGTAACTTCGGACATGGTTATAGAATGTAGCGACTGCTAGGGTTTTACAGGTAATAAGGTTGCTATGGTTTTTGCAGGAAACAGCTGCAAGGCTTATGCAGAGAACAAGGAACGTTTCTGCTCTAATACCATGCAGGAAATATGTGTTTTCTACATATTAAAAATTATACACAGTAGCTTTCCCTTATAGGGAAAGCTATACACAAGAATAGGAAACTACCAATCAGCTATACACAAGAATAGGAAACTACCAATCAGCCAACAGTTAGCCTAATTTAGAGTATTCTATATTTACAGGAACATGCTCACTAGATGGCAGTAGAAGGCATGGGAAAGTCCCAAGATATCTGAAAGGAAACTGAAACACTCTTAAATATTGTGGGATACTCGTTGGAACCTTGTGGGATGGTCACTTGAGCAAGCAGCCGATACCTGAACTAATCAAATTCACTTTTAGAGTTCTTTTTGGCCTAGGAATTACTTTCCTATATAAAAGAGACGTTGCATAGAGAAAACATTAATAACACCAAAGAGCTTTAACATTGGTAGATATTTGAACTAATCAAATTCAATTTTGGAGTTCTTTTTGACCTAGGACTTCATTTCCTATATAAAGGGGACATCATTTCTTGGGGTTTTTGCATAGAGAAGACATTAGTAACACCAAAGAGCTTTAAGATCAAAATTTCTCTCATATCTTATCCATCAAGATACATCATTCAAGAGTGCGTTTATGATCTGGATGAGTTTGGTAGAGTTCAAAGGCGTTTGGAATTGTGTTGTGGTTACTCATCAATGCGTTGATGACTGTGTTCCACTTGATTGGTGCAAGAAAGGGATTTGATGAGTAGGTGCGAGGATTCATAGTCTATTGTGGTCAAATTTTTATAATTGATTTGGTTGACCTCTGTATTGGACCAAAGGTTTTTACCTTGCATTTGTGAAGAGTTTTCCCCATTAAAAATTTTGTGTCCATTTTTCATTCTATTATTATTTAGACACACAGAATTGCTTGGTGCTTGACACCAGCACCGTAGACTTTTCAAAACTTTGACACTACTCTATAAAATTATGTTCCTGCCCCTTTTATGCCAATGCACAGGACTTGTTGACATGAAATATCTATATTGAAGTACCCATTTACCTCTTTTAGATGTCACCACGTCATTAAATGGTTATAGCTCAACCATTAGGCAGGATTCTGATTTCAATGTTCATGTGATCATCCGATTGGTAGCATGGAAGCAGAAAGAAACAATGCTCCCTAATTAATGGTTACATGCAGTTGTATGCCATACTATTCCTATCAGTATTTATGTATCAGGAAAATCTTCTATTGTTATTTGGTGTCATAGTACCAAAATAGTCAAGAATTCAAGCAGTTAGAACTATGTACTCTTCCCTAATTCGAATAAAATGAAACCTCACAAACTCCAAAAATAAGCTAAAGGCATCACATAACAATAGATAAAGAAACCATTTCAATTTGAAACAAAATGCTTCTTGATGCCCACATAACCCAGCAACCAAAAATATGGAATAGAAAGAGTAGACAAATGAGATCAAGTCTTATACCTGTATAAGATCAACCAAGCTTTTATGCCGAGCTGCCAGAGAAGCTGCATGATGTCCAGGCATGAATGCATAAGTACTTTCTGAAAAGTTATCTGAATCTTGCCGGGGTGACCTATCATCTTCAGGCTCCTCATTATGAGTAGTAAGGGAACCTCGAGTAAAGTGCAGCGATCCATTGCAACTGTCATCAAGAGAGGTTAATCTCCAATTATTGCCTAAACCACCTACATGACTTACAAGGCGCCGATTCTCCCTTGAGATTATAGGTGGAGGAAGCCTTGGATTCAAGTTGATGTTAGAATAGTAATAGGAAAAATAGGCTGGATCAGCACGCAGTTGTTCCTCAGACTCGTAATTTTCTGTTGAACCATTGAACCTTGCCAAGTTTGAATTCAGACTAGAGCTCTGCTGACCCAGAAGGTTCCCAAAAGCAGCAAATGAACCCTCCATACTTGGTGGTGCACTACCACTTCGATTGGGAACCATGTTTCTCCAATCCCCATGAAGTCTCTGTTCCTGCAACAGCAATCCCAATTCATGTGCTGCCATATTATTCAGTGGTGGTCCAAATGTTGCAGCATCCTTGGAAGAGGGCCAATTTCTAGCTCCACTGCTTTCCATCATTCTCATAGGACTCTCAGTTGCCATCCCACTGGAAGGGTGAGAATCAAATTTTTCTACCAACAATATATTTCACATATCTTTTCGAGTACAGCCGATTCCATGTTATCCAGAGCCCCTTCATCAACACAAGGTTTCGGGTCAGCAGCTCTATAAAGAAAAACAACAAAAAAGAGAATCTCTTATAAGAGAAGTGAGGCAAGCAGACAAGAAACATAGCGGCTTCAATGATAATTCTAACCTTAATTATTAAATAGGTCACAAGAAAATTGAAAAGACTAGAATTAACAAAACCAGAGTAATCCCAGTCAAATTGCTGCAGTTTCCAATGCAAATATTTAACGAGAAATACGTTGGTGAATGCAGAGTTCATTTAAAACAAATTAATATTTATATATAGATATATGTGTATATATATCACGGATGCATAATTTGAATTTTCACTTTCATGTCCTAGTTTGTTAGGATATGCCAACCCTCAGTCTATGTTGTGCAATTGTCAGGTGATCTATGCCTATGTCCAGGCCGCAGTCTATAACATCTATGCCCATATGTATACGCAGCTAAGCAGGGTAGGGAGATCCCGAGGAAAGTCATCCCCATCCTCATAACAGGCTCTTTTATCCTTGGTATTTCATGAAAAGTACCTTCGATTCTTCATAGTCCTAGAAAAACAACAGCAGCGGCAGCGAAAATGTTCAAACAGTTTATGCATTCTCTGAACTAAGAACGGTGCAAAATACCTCAGACAACCCCATCATGACCCTCTGATAAAAATCACATTTGCATAAGACTAACACTGAAATGGGTTTTTCTTTTTAACAACAGACAATCGAAGTCAAGAGAGTTTATCTTTGCTGTCTGCAATTGTTATCATACAAAAATCACAAGACACGCGAGTTCTAATCTCGTTTTTCTTAACACGCAACCAATAAATCCAGCGAATCAAAGAGACACTTGAAATATTTTGTCAAAATAGTCTTGCTGCTAACTATATATACGCCAAAACTGAATAGAACTCACTGATGGTGAAAGTGAAAACCCAATCTGTAAACAACAAACTTGTATGTATCCATGTATGTATACATGTAGACCACATACATAGCTAAAGAAGAAAACACATGAAAAATAACAGAAAACGATGGAGAGAGGTGAGAATTAAAATGCAATGATCAAAAATTAGGACCCTAGCGAACAATTACAGTGCAGATGATGACGATGATGATGAGGAAAAGGAGGGAGACTCACCACCAAGTGCTCTGCGAATTACAGAGAAGTTGGAAAACCCCCAGAGGTCATCGCTAGCTCTCGAAGAAATGAATTTCTTCAGAGGAATTCCCAGTGCACATACACAGAAAGAGAGAGGAGAGAGAGATAGAGAGAGAGAGCGAAAGAGAGAGGCGTTCGTTCTTTGTAGTGGTTTTTTGTTTAAAAAAAAAAATACAAATGTAGCTTGTGCAACCCGTCACAGTCGAAACGGGGTTTGACATTTATATGCAGGGAATGCAGGGTGGGGTATTGACAATCCTTTAAAACAAATTTTCACTTCTTATAATTTTTTTCTTATGAAGAGTGTGTTTGGGATATTAAAAAATGAGATAAAATTAAATAAATTATAAATTCGTAATTCATGAAATAAAATAAAAAGTGAATAAGTTTTAAAAAATTTTAAAATTTTTCAAATTTTTTTTTATTTTTAAGTACACCTAACGGTGACAAATTATAAATCTAGCATTGTAATTAATGGAAGATAATGATGTAAAATACTTCAAGTACTGTAATTATTCTCCCTTTTCATTCCTTATTATAAAACTATTCAATATTATAAAATTAACATTATTTACTTTTCACTTTTTTATAATTACATCTCTCATAATCTCATCTATATTCTCTCATGTATATATATTTTTCTTTGATTCATTAAATATTAAACTAAACACTATAAAGATGATTATGTTGAAGTGAATTTTTCAAATGTGATTATTTTTTTTCACAAGAAATATGGAGCAAATTTTATATTATTATGAATCATTAAGGTAGGATTTGGTTTAATTTTCTATTTTCTGTTTTTTATTTTCTATTTAATGCTTAAAACAAGGAACTAAAAGATGTTTTGTTTTTCTTATTTTGAGATTTTCTTTATTTTAAGTTGAAAACGCTCAAAATGACTTTTGTTCATTTTTCATTTTATATGTAAACTCATTTTCTGCTTTTTAAAACAAATTTTGAAATACAAGTGACCAAGTGCGTTGTATCTGTTTTCCTTATTTTTCAAAATGACAAAATGGCAAATGCGTTTAATACAGAAAATTAAAAATAAAAACAAAAAATAAAAAAACAAACCAAATAGGCCCTAAATCTCTCAAATAGTGGAGCAATTAGTAGAAGATTTTTCCCTTTTATGTGATTGATTTATTGGTAAAGTAATATTAAACAAATTGTATATGATATTTTTTTATTTTTTATTTTATTTTTGTTGGTGTCTATACTATTGCATTATTAGGAATTTTTTTCCTATTAAGATTTTTTTTTACAGTTCTTATTTGTAGTTTTTTTTTCTTGGTAGTTTATAAAGGGTATTTAATAAAATTGTTAATCGTTTTGAATAAGTCATTTTTTTTTAATTTAATGGTTGTTAGTTTTGGGGATGAATATTAAGATTTGAACTTGAATTTGATTTATTTTAATTTCAGTTATTTTCATTTATATATAAATTGATCAACGATTATGATACTTTATTTTGTATCAATTAAAAAATAATAATTATTTATTTTTCTTTGATTTGCAACAAAATAAATTTAAAAGATATATTTACAAAGATAATTTAAAAAAATATTAAAAAAACTCTCTTATAGAACTTCATGAAATTATAGTTAATAATGGATTTTTAATTTAACATGCAGATTAATAAAAAAAATAAAGGATGTTATAAAAAAAAGTAAAAAATGTTAATTTTGTAACAATAAATAAAAAGTAGGAGTAATTACAATATTGAATCTGTTTTGTATTAACTGTCCTCCATTAATTATAAGGCTAATTTTGTAATTTCATAGGAGAAAAAAGTTAAAAAAAGTGAGATAAATTTTTAGAAGAATACCAATATCTCTACCCTTATATATATTTACTAATTCATTCATTTAATTTGGTTTCTTCCTCTCTAGAAAGAAATATCGATGGAAAATAATAATTAATAAATTAATGCAGAATTAAATGACAGTAATGCTCTTATCGTGTGAATAATAAGGGTAATAAAAGTCGTAGAGTTATGTTAACCCCAAAAACCAAAAAATAAATAAATAAAAAAAATAGGCACACTAAGCTTGCATTTGGAAAGAACAGCTAGAGGCTAAGCTATCGGGGTTTTTTGACTTATTTTTATATTACAAACTCCTTTTAAATTATAAAGGACAAACATGCCAATTAATAGAAAATTAAAAAATTAGTTACTAAAAAATTAATTTTTTTTCTTTCCTGAACACAAAAAAAAAAATTAATTTTTTAGGAGTTATTTGGTTTGTTTTTCTATTTTTTTTTTCCGTTTTTGTTTTCTATTTTCTGTTTTAAACTCATTTTCCATTTTACGCTTTTGAAAATAAGAAAAAAGGTCAAAACACGTTTGGTCACTTTGTGTTTTCAAAATTTGTTTCAGAAAACAGAAAATAGGTTTGCACATAAAATGAAAAATGACAAAAAGTCATTTTAAATGTTTTCAATCCAAAACAAATAAAATCTAAAAATAATGAAAATAAAGTATTTTTTATTTCTTTATTTTGAAAATTTTAAAACATAAAACGAAAACAAAAAATAGAAAACAGAAAAATAAACTAAATGCCACCTTAATTTTTCAAACTCTACCTACAATCCACTCAAATTTGATTTGGTAATACTTTTGATTGATTACAATTCAAAAATAAATAAATTAAATTTGAATCATAATTTTAAATTCATTATATCATTGAACTCAATCAGAATCCAATCAAATTAATATTTAACAAATATAATATAAATTATTAAATTATTTGAGTTTTATTTGAAATTATTTTGATTAAAGAAATTTGCTTGAGTTTACCCAGAAACATTACGAAACAACATTCTTATGTGGCACCACAAATAAATAAATAAATAAATAATCGTAACTTTGCATCAGGATGCAACACATAGGCCTCGTTTGGTAACGTTTCCATTTTCTGTTTTTCTGTTTTTGTTTTCAAAATTTTGTAAACTCACAACAGAAATATATTTGATAAATCTGTTTACGTTTTTTTGTTTTCAAAAAAAATAAAAATATAAACAGAAAAATGTAAACAGAAAAAATGTATTTTCACTCTGATTTTCTTCTCTGTTGCCAATATTTTGTCAATTTTAAAACTTTATCTATTTTTGTTGCATTACATAAAAATAAATTATTTTATTCAAATATTTTATTAAAATAAGTTATTTTAATAAACAATATAATTAAATTCAATAAATTAAATTAATTATATAAATTAATATAAATTATTTTTAATAAATAGTAAAACTAAATTAATTAATTAAATTTAATAATTAATTATTGTTAAATTATCTGAAATAAATATCATAATTAATTTATTTAATTTAATAATTAAATTAATTTATATAAAATAATTAATAATAAATAATTAAATTACATTAATTTATAATTTAATTTAATTTAATAATAATTATTAAATTATTTTAAATAAATATCATAATTAAATTAAATTATTTATTATTTAATTAATTTAATTTATATAAAATATATTTTAATAAATAATTAAATTAATTTAAAAATAAATAATTTAATTTAATAATTAATCTAATTTAATTATTTATTTAATATGAAATATATTTTATTAAATTATTTTAATAAATAATATAATTTAATATATTTTATATTTATCGAATTAAATGATTTTAATAAATAATTTACTATATTAATTTAATTAACTATATTAATTAAATTAAATTAATATAAAATATATTTTATTAAATTCTATTAATTTTTTAAAACTAATAAAATTAAATATTTTTTAAAATAAAAAATTAATAATTATAAATAAACTTATATTTTTAAACGCAGTTTTAATTTTCATTTCGGAAAAAATAAATGGTAACAGAAAATAAAAAAACAAAAAAGGGTAAGTAGGAATTGGTGAGACAATCACCCTCACATGAGGTCTCTTCCTTGTTTTGGTCATGTAACTTAACTTGAACTTGACAACACTCTATTTATTTAACAATAAATAGGGTTGGTGTTGCAAGTTATTTCTCACCCACACGCAAAATTGATTACTATGATAGCACTATACATTTGTTAGTGAGAGGAAAAAAAAAAGTCTTCTTTTTTCTATTGTAACGTTAAAATAATAACTTCAACTGTGTATATATATATATATATATATATATATGAATAAATACTTTTCTTCCATTACATATTATATTAATTGTTATGTTTGTTTCTTTTTTACTGCGCAAACATCTAATTCATTATTTATTATTTATTTACTTTTTTCATGTACTAAAAAGGAACAAAGTGCAGAGACTTAAAAAAAAAAAATTTGATTTTGCTAATTTTGTCTGCACACTAGTAACGGCATCTCCCAAAAATCTTAGTTCAAACATTTGCAATTAAAATAAATAAATTTAAATGAATTCTGTGAACTAAATATGGGTGGTGTGCTCCATTAAAATTGATGATGTGAAAAGAAAATAAAGGCAATGGGAAATAAATTGCTTCAGCCCTGACAAAATTTGTAATCTTCACTTTTTGTTTTTATTTTCTTAAAAAACTGAATATAAAACTTATTTGGTAAATTTATTTTCAGTTCTTAAAAAAAGAAATTATTTTCAAAATTTTTTAAAAATTATGCTAACATAAAATGTGTTTTCTTAAATTTTCATTTTTTTTCACCATCACCACGGGTTACAACCATCATTCGTTACCCACTTCCGACCATGCAGTCCTAGCCAGCTATCCTCATTTTGTAGCCGGTTACCGCTCACTTCCAACCACCATCGCCAGCAGCCACTTACCTCCAGCTATCGCTATTGACTCCTGCCACCGACCATACCACCACAACTGACCACCCAACTAACAGTGCAAATAGTTTTCAATTTTTTTTTTCTTTTCTCGTATGAAAATGAAAACTAAAAATAAAAAACTAAACACACAATAGATTTGTCAAACAAGCCCTTAAATATACTCTCTTTTTAAGAGTGATTAAGTAAAAAATTAACTTTTTTGATAAATATCTATTTATTTTTCTATCTCATTTTTTTAAACATGTCAATAATAATAATAATAATAATAATAATAATAATAATAAATTTATCAAAAATTTTTATTTCATTTAAATTTTCTATCTTCTTCAACTTTACTTTGGCTTCCATTAAAATCTAGTTCCATACACCCAAAAAAGTTCTCGTCTACTCGTCATATATTTAAATTCATAGTAAAGTGGGAATGAAGCAAGAGCCCAGACGCCTTGTATTGTCTATTTTGAAAGTAATACCATTGCATTATTGAAAGGGTAGTCCGACATTTTTAATGACATAAACAAACTTCTTAACCAATTTATTTAAAGCGAAACGCGTGACTTTCATCTTCGACTCATGGACTTCTTATATGGTAAGGGAATTTGCATGCAACACTAAAAAAGAACTCTCAAAGCGAACAATTCCCTTGCTGAAACCATATCCACACATTATGCCCCAAAACCATCTCCAAGGGATGGTTCAAAAGACTTCCTGTCTTGGCTAATTCTCCCATATCATCAAAATATGTATACATAAACGCATACATACATACATATATATATATTCAAATGCATCCATTTGGTTAATGAGATCTCCTGTTAACATGCTAAATCCAGCCTCTAGTCTACTCATGTACATACCATTAGAAGTACCCTTGAATTTCTTTATGAAAGAACTATTAATCCCATTAACAAAAAGACACATAATTTAAGAGATAGGTACTTCACATATCATCTGATAAAACTGATAACCATCAATATATATATGTATATATAAATGTAAGAAGAGTTTCCTTGCAACTTGTATACCAAACTTTCCCACAATTATTTTGGAACTATCAGCAAGGAAACAGGATGGGAGAGGGATCTCTCTGCAGCTTGCCATCTGATATATCTAGTTTCTTCATCTTCTCCTCGCACCAAAATAACTGATCTTTAGTGATCCTCGACATTCTTAACACCCTCGATAGAACTTTGACGTCAATAACGCCAAGCAATAGTTCCACTTCCTCTTCCATTGTGGGCCACGATTTCTTGTTCCAACCTTTCATCCTTTTGCGCAGTTCCTTCAGTTTCATCTCTTTCTGCAATTCAAGGGACAAATTCAGGGGACATGATCAATCTTTGGAAATCAGAAGAAATAAAAAAATGATTGCCATCACACTATAATTGAAGAAGTTGAACAACGATCCCTTTGATGCAGCCATAGGAGATCTTCGAATCTACCAACTTTGGGAATATTACCACCAAAAAAAATATCATGAAAACAGTCATAGGAGTGTTGATAGAACTTAATATTACAAGATCAGAATGATTCAATATAACATTTAATTTGGTTCCGCAAACAATCAAGGAAATATAGAAAACCAATTTGGTTTTTTACTCTCATGTTACCAAAGTATGCGATCAAGCTTCTCAGGACAACAGCCCCATATACGAAAGACTTCACACTTGAATTCCCAACGTACCATAGAAGGGCTAGGTGATGTATAAAAGTGTTTTTCAACGTGAAAGGACTTTCTTGGGCCTTCTAGTAATTTTGGGATGCTTGGTAAAATTATGTAGCAGGACTTCTAGCAAAAACCCATTTCCTGAAAGTATATTATAAAGAAGCTTCCCGGAGTAACTTCTCTCGAACACATTCTCATGAAGTTAACCAGATAATGACAAAACCCCAATTTTAACCCTTTGCAATATATCTTTTGCCCCGCCTTGCCTTTATATGTATGGCAGTTCCAAATTAAAAAATATAACCCATCATTCCTTCATTACATATATAATTTTTTTTTTCTACCTTTCAAAAATATATATATATATATATATAATTTTTTTTAACATTTATTATTATTTAGTATAACTCAGTTATTTTTACCAACACTATTTTCTTTTGGAACTTTTCCTTAAAAGACTTTCTTTAAAGCGCTTCCCATGGAAGGACTTTCAATGCAGAAAAAGCAATGCTGAACATGCTTTTAGTTTGCTTCTGGTTGTGTTGTCCTTATTCAAGCATGATTTGATAGACCAATGCAACAGTGAAGGCAAATACAGATTATCATTCTGGCTTTTTTTTTTTTTTTTTGGTACATAATTTTAACACAATACTAAATCCTATAAGCTAACCAAAAGACACACATAGCTGATATCAAATTATCATTCCATCCCACCTCACAATGTTGGTGCATGCAAGAGTCGTTTATATAATCTTCTCCCAGCCTTTCCTTTCAAGAGGTTATTTGAATGTGTTGACTTACTATCAGAAGAAATACATACACCCGGGCCAAATAATACATTGAAAAAGAGGTAAATTTAGCAATAGTAGACCAAATAACACAAACACATATATGGGTGTATAAGCTATACAACTATCAACATTTAGCAGCCCAACAAATATTACAAAATGTGCCAAACAAGTTATTTATGTATGATTGATGGTTTACTATTATGTGGGGGGCGTTTGTTGTTGCTGTTTTTGTTTTTTGTTTTTTTTTTTTTTGGGGGGGGGGATGCAATCTAAAATTTAAAAAGTGACCCGATTGTAACCATAAAAATAAAATATTTGATGACATGATTTAGGTCACCTTCTCAAGAGAAGACTGAATTTGCTGGAGGGGAGTAGCGAACTGATTCTGACCACCAAATAGATTACGAACACCACTTGATTTTTTCTTGTCTATCTTCAGGAAAAGGCGGAAAGTGAGGATTGAACTCTCAATTATTCTAATTAGATCTGAGGCAAGAACCACCTGTAAATCTGACTCCTCTTCTTCCATCGCTCTTTGATCTGAACCTACGAAGATTTCATGAAGCAACTTCAAAGGACAAGCATACAGTATAAATAGCATCCATCATAGAAAATATTTATTCATTGCATGAACTGCAGAAAAAATAAACAGACTTAGATGACAATTTAACAGCATCACTTAATGCATACCCTATTCACGAGTGTGAAGCATTATTGAAGAAGCCATATGCGTTAAGCTGAAGCAGTCAGAGGGCAACTCTCCTTTGGCATATCAATCGAATATTTAAATGCCAGTATATCTTAATATATATATATATATATGGCATGCCAATAAAGAGTAGCCCTATGACTGGTTTGCTTATAAAACTTCATTCCTTTTACTGCCCAGCATTGTGAAGTACTACTTAGGTAGTTATGGAGAATGATTACAGGCTTTATATATGTAGATGTAAGCACTCTCCATCAGGCCACTCCCTATGAACATGAATCCAAATCAGACCCAAGGAGACTGGAATAAACCAATGAAGAAATGGCATATGCGATAGATGTGCTTCAAAGGTTTGCTTTTTCTTGGTCCTGAACTATTATTCTCCGCGTCAACATTGAAAGCAAGCACAGATGAGATGAGATCAGATTCCTCCACTCTCTGTCACCTCCTTGCAATATTGCAAGTGATCAGATGAGGAAAAAAGGAGGTGAAAGGAGATGCTGTATATGCTATGTGGAGGTGATAACCAACATTGCCCTACAGATGGCATATCCTGTATCATATTCTCTTCTTTCTTTGCTTTTGCTTTAAATATTTATATATGTTGGCTTTTGGGACTTTTAGGGGTCAATGCAGCCTTTGCTTAATTTCACCTTAACTTTCTATTGCTTTAATTTTTTTTTTTTGTTTTAACAAATTGTTTATCTTGGTACCTATCTAACTAGAGCTTCAGTTTCATTACATAAAGGAGCAGCTTAAATTGGACCTTGTGACTCACAGGGTGAACTAAAATAAAGTTTTAGTTTCATTACATAAAAGGGACATCTTAAGCAGGATTTGTGACTTATAGGGTGAATTCAGTTTTAATTAAATTGACAAAATACATATATGGAACACTTTTTTTTTGATGGGTAAAATATGTGGAACTTACCTTGTATATTTGGAACCTGAAGCAGTTTGGGCAACGATTTTCTTGATCGAGCATAAATTTCTGCTCTGAGGCCCTGCTCAAAAGGTTCATTTTCAATATACCTTTGTAGCAAAACCTGGAACTGTTGAAACTGCTGAGCACTGTGGTTGTAACAGCCAGAATTTTCAGGTTGACAAGAGATTTTCTGGCTCAATTGCACGTATTGGGTGTGGAGTGCCTCCCAAGTAAGGCAAACTTGAGCTATATATGCAGTTTCTAGATCCTGATGTGGGTCATGCTCTGGCAGCTGGAGGTGCTCAGTTTCGTCATCAGGTTCTTCAATCTTTTTTAATGAAAGGCAGCGCAGGGGGGACATGAGCTTCTTAGATGCAGATCTCGGTGATGGAGTTGCGGGTACATGACAAGAGCCTGCAATTCAAAGAACCATAATTCTTCTTGTCACTAAGAGACTATTATTACACACCAGCCGAACTGGCAATTTACATAAGATAAAAGAAATCAAACACCAATCTCAGTAAGTAACCATAAAAATAAAATGCAGGGACATGGTTACTATATACTAAAATTTGTTACCTCGAGAAATATCCAACAACCCAACCACAAGGTCCCTTAAGTGGATGAATGACAAGGCATTACCAGGTAAAGTAATACCTCACAAATCACAATAAATTTCCCAATGCAATGACGTACCAAGTCCCATTTAATTGTAAAACATACCACATCACAATTTTAGAGTAGCTAGAGCCTAGAGATAACCTATCCACAGAAATCAATGAAAGTTTGAGGTTGGCATGTCCTTACAAGTAAAAATCCTCTCTCTTAAAATCAGCCATTAGCCAACAAGTCTGCTTAAAAAAGGCAACAACTTCAAGATACATGCATCCACAGCAGACCATTCTAGTCTCCAGCAGCGAAACTACCGAGTCAGGAAGTAAGAATGTACTACGTATGCTAGGGCTAAATGCAAATTCACCCAATTATATTCTAGTGACCACACAAGGATCAGAGCATCCCTTCTAATGACATAATCTAACTCCACAATGATGTTAGCCTATTTTCCTTCTGTCCACTAAAGATGCCATAACTTCCCACGATATGATCTCCAACATTCAATAACCAGCAATTTTTTTCCCATTGCTCTTTCTTTTATGGGATAAAATTAACACATATTGCTGATTGAGAACAATTGAATATTGGGGAATAAATCAAAACTATTCTTGCCCAGATGAATTCCAAAAATTAGCCCCGTGTGTACACGCACACACAAAACTTGGTCTTAGTTGATGAAATTGGATCGAAAAAACGATACACGTTTGGTAATTTTTTAACCAACCAATTATTTATGGGCGCTTAGTAATTCAAGAATCTACCTGAAGACTTCCACTCGGAGAAAACCTATCTGGTCTATCTCCAAATGGAGTTTTCCAAGTAAAGCTAATTCCTGATGACTCGAGATTGTCTTCTTTCAAATATCTCCTTTCTCCTATTTCTTTAAGTATATTAATCTCCCCACAAACAGCTTGATCTAATGCAGAACAGGTCAAAATACAAACTTTCCATGGTGATAGCATGAAGAGGTAACAGAAAATAATCGATGTCGATAATTTTAGAAAAATGACAGCAAGGAAGTGTTGATTTCAAAATATATTACCAACTTCATTTAGCTGCTGTGCACTCAACCGATCAAAGAACAGCATCTTCTCACAATATTTGTCATATACAGCACCAAACTCACACCATGGCTGCTGACATTTTACTTCCACATCACTCCACTTGGCAGAGCTCATCTCACCCTCTTCTTCTTCCTCATCTTCCAGGCCTGATTCTTCAGGTATCAGCACCATAAAACTGTTCCTTCTCAATTCCTTCAATCTTCTCTGGACCTCATCCATGATAAAATCCTCGTCGTCATACTCAGCTTCTTCAATAGCTGAATCAACGTTGACTGATTTTCCCAGCTTATTACTGTTATCACTCAATGGCTGTTCTGTGTGTGGAACAGGATTATCCTCTGAATCCTTTTCTGGGTTTGGTTTGTGAGCTTTTCTGAACTTTTTCATTTTGAATAAATCCATCACCAACTGCTTGAAGTACCTCAAAAGTTATATTGATTGCTTCTCAAAAAAAAAAAAAAAAAAAAAATCCATTAGAACGAAAAGGGTAGAAATGCCTCATTTTCCTGCAATGAAATAGAGATCACGAAATAAGATCTTCAAGAAATACTCAAAAACTTCATTAGATTGATAACCTTAAACCATTTTCAGCCAGGAAAAAAAAATCCTGAAGTTTTTCAATTCAAAGGTTGAAATCCAAACCCATTCGCATCAAAGTACTAATTTCAAACTCCTGTAAAGCTGACAGAAATATGCCAACTTTTAAACAATTGAAAATATATATATATATATATAGTTCGCAGAACAAAGCTAAGACGTCACTACCATTTTATTTTTAAACAACAAACCCACTGATAAACAGCTCCACAAAGGGTACATTTCCATTAAAAGAGTAGTGGAGAAAAAGATAAAAAGAATGATTTAAAATAGCAATGACAGTGATTGAAGCAAACCCCAGAGATCGATCGCAACATTTGTGAGTGAGACTAAGCTGAAATGCAGAAGAAAAAACCCTGAAAATGTGAGAATACCAAAGTATTTGCGGGGAATGCGTAAGTGAAAAACCCTAGACAGGGATCACTGAAGAGGGGCAATAGTGAACTTGGGAACTGCCATTGAACCTGAATAAATCCATTGATCGAATTCAAGAACTCGATAAGAGAAATAGTGAACTTTGAGATTAATCTGAACTGAACATGGCATTGTTTAGTACTCTTTGATGGATTGGATTGAAGCACGAAACCCCACACACACACACACACACATTACAATTATATGTTGAGAGAATATTGTCAGAAACAACGGACTGCTCCCTCTCACTCAAAGCACTGCCGGGAAGAGAGAGGCGTTTGATTTGTGGACGTACTGAATTACGATATTGCCCTCCCTCTATTTTTGAACGACCGTGACATCGCTTCTACTTTTTTGGCTTGAAAAAAAAATAATATTGAACTAGGAAAAATAGATATATAAACAGAATAATGCTATGTTTGGAGTGGTCTAACATTATATAAAATAGTATAAAATTATAAAAATAAATATCTCGTAATTCAGACAGTGAGTAAAAATTTTAAATTTTATTGTCTTGTAATTCGTATTTGTAAAAATTTATAAGATTTTATTTTATTTTATTTTTTTTTTTGAAAACTCTAAACTGAGCCAATGAAGTTTTAGATTTTTTTGGGATAAATTTTATTAATTTTTTAAAAATGTGCTAATCGCTTCCTAATGAGAATTTAATTAAAAAATTGCTCTAAAAGAAGCAAATCCGTTTGGACCTAATTTGGGAATAGAGATTGCCTTTTTGTGAGATGTGCATGACTTTTTAGGGAAAAATATTCAATTGAGATAACACACTACTTCCAATTATATTTTTCCTAGTGAGTTAGAAATCATGTTATGGGGTTATTTGGAGTGACAAAAAAAAAATAATTTGAGATAATTTGTGAGTTTATAATTCGTGCAGTGAGATAAAAATTAATAATTTTTAAAAATTTTCAAAATTTTTTAACATTTTAAACGAACTTATATATAAAAAAATATCTTATCAAATTTTTGATGATCTTTTTAATTTTAAATTCTAGCAAATTTGTCGATCTCTGTCTAAATGCCATATAACATTATTTAGAGTTACCCACCACGTAAGTTATTAAAATTGGGAGGGGACTACAACCCATAAATATTTTCACATGGTTGTTTATTTATACAAAATTTTAATTAATTTTTTTGTATATTTTAAGTATGTTATTTAATTTAAAAAACTACAAAAAAAAAATACTTGAAATAAAAAAAGCTGATATTTTTCAAATTTTGATAAAAAAAAAAAACTGTGTAAATTGCAAATTTACTTGGAAATAGATAAGTTATTTTGGGTTGCCAAATGGAGCCAAAAGTATTTTTTTTTTTTTTTTTTTGGGTATTCTATGAGTTTTTTCAACAAAATTGATTTTTTTGTATTTGGAAGATTTTTAGGAACGTTTGAAATTGAAAATTGAAAGCTACCAAAAAGCTACTTATATACAAAAATGTTTTCGATTTTTTTTTTTATGTCTTAATAATATTCCTATAGCTTTTTATAAACAAATAAAAAATTATAACACACTTAAAGTCCTGGAAATAAAAAAAAAATTCAAGTTTTGGTATAGAAAAAAAAAATCATAAAAATATATTTTTTTATGCCTACTTTTTATTTTCTAAATTTTTTCTCTATTTCTATATTATCTTCCCCTTATTAATTATTTTTCAATCTACTTATGAATTAGTTTTAGATTAAAAAAAATCTATAGGAGGAAGTTAGAAGAAGTTTAAAAAAAAAAAAATGAAAAGGTAAGTTAGGAAAAAATTAAAAGAAGAGCGTGGCTCTTAATTTGGTGACAAAGTCCCTCCCTTGCCCACTCACCATCTGAGTTCGACTCGGGGTTCCCTCTCCTCACTTACCTATCAAAAAAAAAATTTTAAAGAAGTTAAAAATATATTTCGGTTAAAAAAAAAAATTGTAAAACGAGACTTCACGTACACAGAAAGAATTTCCCTCTTTCTATATTAGTACAGATACACAAATTCAGCTTTTATTTCATCAAAAAATGAAGAAACTTGTTGAAAGCTATTAATTTCGTTTTTGAAGTGACTAAGCCATGAAAGTTAATTAATTGCCTAACCGGACCACAACTTCCAATTATTAAACAGAGATAATGCAAACCGAAAATCTGTAAAAATCCTATTTAATCTCCTCTTTGGTGTACATCACAAAATAGTGTATTTGTACCTACAAAATTTTTAATAAATTTATCTTGATCCCTCAAATAACTTGAATATTTTAATCGTTGTCCCTTTTAACAAAATATTGTATAAATATACCAATTGTGTGGTGTGCGTGTGTGTGTATATATATATATATATATTTGTATATACTATTGCTGTGCAGTGCTGACAGGGTTTTTAGTAGGCATACTAAGGCCGGTTTGAGAAGTAAAATAGGCGATTTTTTTAGTTCACTAGCAAAAAAAAAATCATTTTTTTTGTGTTTAGAAAGAGAAAAAAAGTGACTTTTTTTTTTTTCAACAAACTTTTTAGTTTCTATTCATTTGATATTTTTACCCTTTGAAAGTTTAAAAGAAGATTAAAATATAAGAGGGTAAATTTGATCATTTTATAAGTAAGCAAATAAGCCATTTAACCCATAAACCATTTAGCCAAAGGTTCCCAAACGGATCCTAAAATTCAATGATGCGATTAATTTAAAAAAAAAAAAAAAAAAAAGAAGAAGAAGAAGAAGAAGAAGACTTGGAAGTCCTTTTTTGCAATGTGAAATCCCTAGAGTGAATAAACAATTACTAACCAAAAAACAAAGATAACAATATATAAATTAACAAAATAATAAAAATAAACATTTCAATAATAATATTTCAACTACTCAACTTATAAAGTGAGATTAATAAGAACAATTTTATGATTCTAAATCCAATTGGAGTGGGGGGCAAGAAATTCTATCCTAACCTCATCCCAAATCCTATGGGATTTTTTAATTTTTTCCATGGCCCCAACCCCATAAGAAAAGAATCAGATCGAATTCATTGCTTTTACCTCCCATTGCTAACTAGTTGACATTGAAACAACATTTCATATCCTCCCTCTTTCTAACAAATGTATATATATATGCCCTGAGGATCTACCAAAAATGAGGCAATTTATATGTGCAAAGATAATATTATTTTACCAAGAAAGTGTAACCAAAGATAATATCATTCTCATCACTTGTTCTGATATATGTTTTTGAATATATACCTCTACTCATATACAAAATTCTGAGTACTGCTGATCCGATTCAAGATAGCTAGTAACCTAACCAGGTAGACGGTATTGGCTGAAATTTATGTTTTGCACACGCCAATACGTCGTAATAGTCCTCGGGGTTGAAGCAGTCGCGAAAATCTGTGAAGAGCTTCTCAAACACCCTCCATTGGACTTTTTGTGATCTTGTGTATGGGTAGGGTAGAAAAACCTGAAGACAATTAGTACACCATATATCAAGCATAATTGGCATTGTCAAGGACAAGTATTTCTGCAAATAATAGATGGAGAAATCACAAAATGCCACCATTGCAAGTATCATCTCAAACCAACGAAACAGTAGAAGATAGAGAAGGGGGTGATGGGGGGAGCTCATGTTTGCGTTGCAGCAGCACCACGTTTGATGAAAGCAGTTTCAACTATGTGCCCTCTAGTATGTGCATGCATATATGTGCGTGCAACAGCAGTTCCGGACAATTCAAGAGCAACCACCGTAGCCAATGAATGCTTGACATCTAACATCAGCTCATTCTCAATAGATCAGTGATCAATCATAGGTTTGACTTAAGGAGTCTACTTTTTTTTTCATTTCATTCGAGAATGAAACTGATATCTGTTTGAGTACCTCAGTGATGGAGCCAGGAATTTACTATCTATTTTCCTAGGCTTTTTTTTTTTGGGGGGGGGGGTGAGGGGGAACGCAAAAGCTCTAAAAAAATTATCATAGTAAAAAGATGGGTAGTTTGAGAAGTGAGGCAACCTCTCCCCCTCTCAATATATATAATTTAATTGAAAAATATAAAAACTAACGGCATTTTTTTATTTTTTGGAAGGGCATGACTCCCCATTGTCTCAATGTAACTCCGTCCCTAAGTCCTTAGATCAGGTAGTTTATTGTCTTGAGCAAGCTAGTAATGACATTCATGCAAGGCAAGATAGGAAAACAGCCACAGTGGTCTCCAGTCACTATCTCAGGTTTCTTGTCACACAATCTTCCCCATCCTATTCCACCAACTATATTCACATACATCCATTTAAGATATAAGATTAAACTAGATATAAATCACTCAACACAATTTTAACTATTAGAGCAATTAAATAATAGAAAGACCAGATGATGTAAAATTTTGCTTACTTCTCCCTCTAGTGCCAGACGCTTAAGCAAACAAAATGTCTTCTCATTTTCTTCCAAATTGTCAATAACAGCTAACCAGATTTGAGAAGCAAGCTCATGAGCCTTGTCACGCGATTTGCCACATGCAATAAACTGATCTGCTAAAAAGCAAGTGATCCAAGTTAAAATTGTACCCGAAACAATCAAGTTGAGGTCGATGAAGAATAACAATTAGGAAACATCAACAAATACAGTTATTCTCAATGAAGCAGCCAGTTTCCACCATCGCACTACATTTAAGATAATGACTAATAAATTAACACTTCTTGCGAATCCATTTAAGTGGGAATGCCAGAACAACCGAGCGGTGCCCCAATCACTTGAGCATTCAGATTCACAAGTATGGATTCCATTTCATGGTAGTGGTAATGATAAAATCAGAGAGAGCTAGAGAGCAAGCCACAGAGAGAGAAGAAGAAAGGGGAGGGAAGTAAACAACTCAAGGGCTGTTCATTCTTAAAAATTCAACTCATCATAATCTGCCATACAAAACCAACATTCAAGGTATAAATAGGAAAACACAAAGGCAAGCCAAGAGTCTACACTAGGGCAAGCCAACAGACTAACCTACCAAGAGTCTTATTCAAACCAATAATCCAAGGGGGATGTCCCATCAACTCTCTCGGTTTAGAAAGAAATTCGACTTCATCGACTGAAACCACGTGCTCCTGCTGTCAATCATCATGCCACAAACAAAGCAGGTGTGCAACCTTCTTCTAGGGCTCAAGAATACGCGCAAGGGTGGTTTGAGCCTAGTGTCTCCACCAATTCTCCTAGAACTTTTTTTTTGGGGGGGGGGGGGACTCAATTTTGGCAAGAGATCCTACTAACCCCAGTTGAATTCCAATAAAACTGAATCAAACTGTGGAAGGGACACTACTATAGGGAAGACCAAATCCCATAGGACATTGTAGGGATTAGGATGGGGCATATAATAGCGAAAAGAAAAGAGGTAGAGAATGGAGAAAGCTAGAGAAGAAGAAGAAGAAGAAGAAGTTGAGGATGAAGGAAAAAAACCAGCTCATGGCTTATTCATTCTAAATAATCAATCCGTAGTAGCCTACCATACAAAAGAAAAGGGTTCGGTAGCAATCGTAGATGTAGGGCAGTAAAAAGTATAATGGAAATCAACGAGTCTCTCACCTTTCTCGCCAAAAAGGATTATTATTCTTCACAAAATTACAAATTCCAAAAGCAGTTGTTGGAAAAAGCAAAAGCAAAGTCAAGAACACACCTATGATGGTCCCATGAAGTATACCAGCTGGAGGAGGCATGGTAGAAATTTCAAGCTGCTCCTTCAAAAACATATAAGCATGGCCCGAAATCTCATCTAATTCATCATCAAGTGAAAACATGTGCTTGCTGATATATAAAGCAGTATACCTCCTGAATAATAGACAGATATCATTAGAATGTACTCTTTTTGACCAAGCAACTTAAAATCTTAAAGTAGAGGAGACAAATTTAACTGGAGCAAATCTCAGAAAGGAGGAGAATTTCAGACATTTTTGATCTACAAATAGAAGGATCCAAGATAAGTTAAAATAATGTAACAGTGTTCTGTTGCTTGTTGAAGCTCATAAAAGATGCATGAATATATTACATCTCAGGCTGAAAGATAAGTGCATCATCAAACAAACTGTAGCTTACTTGTAGGTTTCAATTGTTCCTTTAGAATTCATCCAGAATATTAAAAAAAATGTTCAGTTTCCAGCCATGTGAAATGAGTTAGCCTTCAGTTGGATGACCATAAGGTTGAAATCCAAGGATAATCAACTTCAAAAAAAAAAAAAAAAGGAAAAGTGGCAAATATAGGAAAACTTTCATGGAGACAGAGAGAACAAAATAGAACAAGTGGACTTTTCAAATGCAAACTAATTTTCATCATGGCCACTAAGTGATTAATAACATCATAAAAAAAATAAAAGAAAAAAGTAAATAATGCTTACATATTTGGGGTAAAAATTGTTTTCAGTGATATCCCAAAATTTTATAAACTTCCTATATTCTTGGTGACCAAATGCCAAATAGAGAGAGAGAGAGAGAGAGAGTGCTACTTTTTGCTCATTCCTTGAGGGATAGGGCCAGGCCACCTTTTAGCATGGCCAGCCAAAGGAAAATTCCTGAGCAGGGCAGCATGCCAAAAACATTCTTCCCGAAATAGGTTAGCCCACTGTTTCTTCACGCAAGATAGTTGCACCCATTCTGAGATGGGAACCCGGATGAAGATTTCTATTAGTAAATGATCTGGAAGCTTCCCAAAAGGAGTGTCAGCAAGTTTACTATGATCTGTCATTAGGCTATGGAACGATGCTGAAAACACCAGTGACCAAAAAGTGTTAAAAGCCATGGTAGCCACAAAAGACAAGTATTCGCTAAGACAACAAGGTCCAACCATCACAACAAAATAGAAGGCATCCAAATTAGTGAAAACAATCCACACAATAAAATGAGGAAAATCATTAGAGTAGATTGAATAGGAAGGAAAAATAACAAGAGAATGAGCCAATTAGGTAAAGCATTTCACAGGAACCATGATGACTTGCTGCTGTTATACCGAAATCACTGTCAACAGCTCTGTTTGTTCTACGAAAGTCATGTTAATGCTCAAATTCACTATTGTTGTACGTTGATTCGTCTGTTTATAAAATTGTTCAGCAACATATCCAAGAGATGTTACATAACTATTCTAAATATATGATGTATTCATGTCGGATGCCTGATACTTGGAGAATGGTATAATATATGTGTCCCATTCCCATACATCCAAATGAACATATTTAGCAATTCAATTTTAGCACATAAATACGTATAAAACTTATATTTTTTATGCATAAAAGACTCTAATGGCACCTTATAAATATCATATTATCCTGTGAAATAAAATAATTGTATTAAATATAAAAATATTTTTCCGTATTCCCATATCCTAAGTAAGAGAATTAATAGATCCTACACATACCCATACCTGAGTTCATGTAATATAGTCTCAAAAGACTATTTTTTTTTTTTTTTTAAGAGAAACCCCTCTGAAAGAACATACAAAAGTCATAACAATCCTTTTTTTTGGTCAAACATGAAGACTAATCCATTCAACAACCGCAGTTGTTTCTTTTAACAACTAAATGTTTCTTTCCTAGCCAAAGTATAAAAACAGCTTAAATCTGTTACATTTGCATACCTGATCTTTCTCAAACTGCTCTAGTTTAGTTCTTTCTCTCTCTCTCTCTCTCTCTCTCCCCGTTAAATGAAATCTTAGCTCAAATTTAGAATATCAACACAAAATAAGGGAATTGGTGTAAAAATCATTTTTTCCCACAAATTTATCAAAAAAATAAAAAACCATGTTTTCCACAAAACCTGACATTGCATAGATTGTAAAACGGGCTATGGAACTACTTTGAAAGAGAAACTAACATTACCCAGAACTTAGTTTGGAGAAAGTCAAATCAAAACCCTTTTATTTTTATTTTTTGAAAGGTAAATAACAATGATTTATTTGATCTAGTGAATACAGTTCATGCCGGTCCGCACCCACAAACTGGAAATAAAAGGGAAAAAGAGGGGGGGAAGAAATAATGGAATGAGATTAAAATAATTAAGAGAAATACAAACATAGAGGCGAGCAAATTACAATTTGAACAAATATAAACGAGGAGAAGTTATTTTCCAGGAAACCCATATTAAATATGAAATGAAAACATGGTAGTTTGAAGAACATTCAATTAAATGATTTTGAACAGAGAGATGAAATTAGGATGAATTCCAGCAGATGAAATAAAGCAAACACCGAATCTATACCTGAGAGAAGGAGGCGAGCAAAGCAGACAGGGAGGCCACTATCTTTCAAACCTTGCAACTCCCAGAGATAGAGAGAGAGACGCCAGAGAGAGAGAGAGAGAGAGAGAGAGACGCCAGCTGGTGCCTGGTGGAGTTCGTAAATCCATATTGATAATTGTCTGTCACCTCTTTCCTTTCCAGCGTAGCGGGTATAGTATGTACCCAAACCCTGTTCGCATCCGGATCCGATTAGCCTGGAATGGATATAATAAAGGTAAAAAACACCTTCCTTTCCTTATTATTTAGATAATTATACTTACTACCTAAAACATTTCAAAATTACAGTCTTTTTTATTTTAAAATATTATTGACATTGATTCATTTTGATAGAATTGATCAATAAAACTTAATAGAAAATTATAATTTGAACTTATCCAAAAAAAAATATGATTTTATGAAAATAATAAAAAAACATTAAAATAGTATAAAAATATAATTTAAAATACTTTTACACCCATTAATCAATTAATGGAGATTAATTAGCCACCCCATTTCAATGCATTCATTGTCACTCACCTCCACTCTTAACAGGATAAATTTTTGCATCATCTCTTATTTCCTTATTTTCCTTTCATTCATCTCCTCCCAGAGGCTGCTGGGCAATAAACTTCCAAGCAACCAATCAATTGGGTTTGTTTGGAAAAAAAAAATATTTTTTAAAAATTTGTCGTGATATTTGACTCTTTTCAAAAAAATTACAACTATGTTTTGGTTAATAAATTTTAAATATGTTATTCATATTTATTCAAAAAAATATAAAAAAATAATTATAGACATCAATTTTTTTACTTGAAAGTATCTTTTCCCTTCAAGAACTTAATCATGTTGGTCAGTGGATTTGCTCCCTAATACAAGTTCAAATTCACGACTTAAATTGAAGATGTGATTGAGAAATCAGTCACGTATCTCCCAATATTTACTCACTGACTACGTGACTTGTTAAACATTACAATAAGCTTGTGGGGTTGGAGTTAAAAAAAAATAGCTTTTTTATTATTTTTGTGAATACAAAAGCAAATATAAAAGTTTACGTACATAAGTACTTTTGGGAACATATTTTTTATTCTTTTGATAAATACAAATAAGGGTCGATTTGGCATACAATATTTTTCTAAAAAATTCTATAAATCTCTAACAACCCTTCCACCTCTAATTTTTTTGCCATCATTAATTTTAAAAAATTCTAATATTTCACTAAAAAAAAAAAATTGAAAGTAGGTTAACCAAATGTGTAAATTTTTTGTACAATCATATTCTTTGTGTCAAAAGCTTTCAAACGAGTACCATTGTTGTTATTTTTTATAATTTTTTTGAATCCGTGAGAATGAATTTAAAAAATCGTTTCCACGATTTACTTCTTTTCAGAAAAAAATGGTGCCAAATTTAATTTCAAATCATATTTTATCTCAATTTATCTTATTTTTTCTTACTTTAACGGAACCTAACATACATTAAAAAAAACAAAAAAAGTGTATGGTCAAAAAAGTCAAAAAACTAAAAAAACTAAAAAAATGATTTTTAATAATTCCCAAACATGAGTAAATGAACCGGAAAACATCCGTACACCAAACAACAGATAAACAAAAGTGTATGTATTGGGCCGTTTAGAACTTTGTAAATTTCTACAAAATTTACGAAGAGTATGTTTGGCATCTAAAAAAAAAAATTCTAAAAATTTTTATCACATTAATTTTTTTTATTTCACTACACGTATTATAAATTTATAACTTTCACTTTTTATCACCATAAATAATACCAAAATTTAATTTTTTTTATTACTTATGACATAAATTATAAAATTATAACTTTTCAAATTTACACTAAGACCCCGTTTGACCAAATGAACAACATCTATAAATCTCCAACAACCTCTCTATCTCTAATTTTTTCGCCATTACAAATTTCAAAAAATTCTAATATTTCGTTAAAAAAATAAAAAATTTAGAAGTAAATTAACCAAATGTGTAAATTTTTTATATAATCATATTTTTCGTGTCAAAAACTTTCAAACGAGTACTATTGTCGTTATTTTTGTGAATTTTTTTAAATTCATGAGAATAGATTTGAAAAAGTATTCTCACGGTTTCAACTTTTTCATAAAAAAAAAAATCAAAATCAACCTCAAACCACATTTTATCTCAATTTATCTTATTCTTACTCCAAAGGGGACCTAATTTATATAGATTTAAACACATCGTTGATACAAAAAATTGATAGAATGGCAGAGGGGAGCAACGGCAGCCATTTGAGCAAACACTAGAATAAAATTGTTTGTCCAGGCCTAGGACAGTCTTCTACTCCGGTTATTCAGCAGCTTCTTCAAAAGCGATTCACGTCCCGGAAAGGGACTCCTCCTATTTCCCCTCCGGTCTTCCTCATTCCCACTCCCAAACATCACCTCATCCTCTCCGATCCTCTCCGCTGCAAACCCGACCTTCGTGTCGGCGCTCCTCTTTGCCCTCACTCTTTCCCTTCTCTCTCTCCGCCTCTTCGATTCTTCTCCATCACAACTACGGCAATCGACTTTCTCTCTCTTCATCAACCCCAATTCTCTCTTCTCCGAAACCCTCCTCGGGATTCGTCCCCCTCTCGACGTCCCCAGCAGCCCAAAATCGATCCTGCCCCAGCCCACCTTGTCCTCGTTGTCCCAGCCGAACCTCTCGCTGATCTCAAGCAATTCAGGCACCACGCCGTCAGATCTCGCCGTCGACGACGACGACGACCGGGAAGAGACGTCGCCGTTCAGGACTTTCTCAGCGGACTCCCACTCGATTCGGTCCCTGTAAACCGGGTCGCCGAGGACTTCGTCGGCGAGCTTGGCCCAATCTTCGAAGTCGCGAGCTCTGAGGTTGTCGGAGACCCACCTGAGGTAGCTCGACGGTAGGGTTCCGAGCATTTTGCCCTTGTGTTTCCCGAAATCTATGACTCGGTCACGCGCTGGGACTGCTCTTGCTGAGATTCGGGTGGGGATTTGGATTCTGGGTTTGAGAGAGAGTGAGAGTTTGTTCGACCTGTGAAGGAGGGGAGAATGAGAGGTGAGGCTACTGATACTAAGCTGCAGGACCACGGATTTCATGATGTTGAAGATGAGATGGAGATTAGAGAGAGAAGGATGAGATGGAGAGAAGCGTTCGACCGTTTAAAACATAGACAAAATTTGAACCTAATTTAAAGCCTTTTCTTTAAAAATAATAATAATAAATAAAATACAAAGTTGGCTTCATAAATTAAAATATATCTTAAAACATCAGATAATTTTTATTAGATTTGATTAAATTTTATTTGAACTATATTTAAAACATTAAAAAATTTAAATTCAACATATTTTAAAATTTGATAAAATTTTTAAATTGAGAGATTAAGTGTGTATTTGTAGTGTCAGTTTTGATAGCAAATTTTAAATTTTTAAATTTTCTTTAATTTTTTTGTGCCAAAAGTTTTTTATTTTTAACAGTTTTATCAAATTTTTTAATTTTTATTTAATTTTTTAACTTTTTATCAATTTAAGAGGTGTGTTGAGAAGAAAAGTGAAATATATAAAAATTAAATCTTACTGCTCATCCTGTTTTGATTATTTATATCAAGGGTGAAAACACAATACTTGTATAATTATTTATTCTAATTCCTTATATTTTTATTTTTTATTTTGAATATTTTCTTTCCTTTTCCTATATTTCTCATCTCTGTAATAAATTAAATTTGGAAGAAACAAATGAAAAAAATTAACTAAGTGGAAAACTATATGAAAAATAGCGAGAGAGACATCAAGATTTGTGCTTTTTTTTTTAACATACTAATGCATAAGATTTGAATATTAAATTTATGACGGATAAATGAAGGGATAGAGAGCCACAATTTGGAATAGGGAATTTTAGAATACGACTGGTATTTTTAGAATAAGAAATATCAGGCTTACCCAAATTAATCCTGATTATAAGTATTCAATTGATATTACTTAATTATTATCTAAATTACTATCACAAATTACTAATTTATTGGATACCTGACTAGATATTACTTAATTAATCATAAAAAATACTCGATTACCGATCCAAATCGTTGAATAGCTCAATTAACTACTTATATTTAAAGATAATGAGTACCTGATTATTCAATAAATATCTGATTATTTGATGGATTAAAAGATGATAATCAATTAAAAGTATTCATCGAGCACCTATCTGATCCATATATTTTTTACCCGATGGATTTAGAAATAATAAAGGTAATAATCAACCCCAATGTGATGCATTGCCATTACTTAGGCTTAGTTTGGGAAGAAAGTTCGTTAACTTATTTTTAGCTAACTGAAAATATGCTAGCTAAATTTATGTTTGGAAAGGAAAAAAAAAGTGACTTTTTTTGACACGGAAAGATAATTTTTGTTAATTTGACATTTTTATCTTTAAAAGTTTAAAAGAAAATTAAAATATAAGAGGGTAAAATTGAACAAATACTGTTGAAACTAAAAAAACCGGCTACTTGCCGGGTTTCCAAACGGACCCTTAAGTCCAATTCTTTGTACCTATACAACGGGTATCTATGGATCTAACACGGGACGACCCGCTAGGCTTGTGCACTCCTACGCGAATGGGTCGGGTTTTCAAATTTGTAGTGCCAATCCCAAAAGTGAGATCAACTGTCAAAACATACAGCCCATGGCCCTTGTTCTCCTCCCTTCCCTGGTTCACGTCAGTTCATACAAAAGCAGATTATGGGCCGTTTGGAGGCTCAAAAATTAGAAAAAAATTTAAAAGTTATATTTTATAATTTTTAGTGTGTTTGGTAGAATTATAATTTTTCTCATTTTTTACTTTACTACAATAAAAAATAAAACTAGAAGTTTTATCAAACACATAAAAATTGTTACTTTTTATTCTGCTACAGTAAAAAAAATTTACCAAACAATAATAACAATAATTTTTTATTTTTTATATTTTTTTTACCTTACGAAGGTTTTTTTTTATTTTTAATATTTTATTTATAAAGCAAAATAATAACAATAATTTTCAGTAGGCCCACCAACGAGGACAGTTTTGTCTTCTGCGTGGCAGGGAAATTTCACTTTGATTGAGCCTATACCATATGTTAGAGGGTGTTTCTAAGCCCACGTGAATAGATTTTTATTTATAATAATGGGTGCAGCGACAAAATTGAGGGTATACATCCAGAATAAGCTACTGACTAACAAAATGGCATAATGAGGGACAATATATAAAGGCAACTTAAATACAATTTTTAGTATTTTTTAATATTTTTTTGGATTAAAAACAACTTAGCGAAAAGGATAAAATTCTTTAAAGTTTAATTAAAACCAAAAATTAGTTTTTTTGTTTTTTGCATGAATCAAAAAATATGTTATGCTACAATTACAAATATACTCTTGAGTTCTCTTCATTTTTGTACATAAAAGGGATAAAATTGATTTTTTTAAACCAAAAATAAACAATAGAAATCAATTTTTGGTCCACAATCTAAGGGTCTGTTTGGTGCGTTGAAAATGTGAAAAAATCTTTGAAAATATCTAAAATTTTCCAATACATTTCGCCATTCTCATAGTTCGTAAATTTCTATAAATTTATATTTATTTACACATTCAAGCAAATTTTTATAAATTTCAATAAACTTTTTGCTAACTCGAAGAATATTTTCATAAATCTCAATAATTTTTCTACAAATTACAAAAATTTTGTAACAATTTTTAATAAATTCTGATATAAAACTGTTCGAACAGACCAAAAAAATCATTCAAATGGATTCTCTCTCTAAAAAACTGACGCACAAGTCAAAAAATTTTACTATTCATATCTGAAAAGAGTAATTTGATAATTACGCACTAAATATTATAAAAAGTTACAAAATTCATATTTTTCGTTCTTTTTTCTTATTTTTCGACTGCCTAAACGCACTGTAAATAAAAGTCGGTTTCAGAAAAATAAAAATCGAAAAAATGAAATATTTGTAATTAAATATATAAATTATAAAGAGATTAGAGAAGCAAAATCAGAAGTGAATTACTTTAGAGTCAGCCGGATCGAGAGTGACCGATTGCTGTATGATCGACGCGGCTTCATGTGATTGGATGCACCACGAACCCTTATAATGTGCATCACAGTAAAATTACAAAAGAGCCCTTCTCTCTGTATTATGCATCTATCATCATTTTACTGGGTTCACGTTCTTTCCTTCATCTTCCTTCCCCCTCTTTGGTTCGTCGCATCCGTGAAGCTCCAAATCTCTCGAATTCGTTTGGAAACGAACCCTAGTTTGCTTGACGATCTGATACTTAGAACTGAGGTTCGGATTTATCGTTCGAACCAGAATCAGTTTGAATCTTCGGTTTCATATCTGATCCGCCTGACAAAATGCCGTCCGTCTACGGGGCTCGATTGACGACTTTCGAAGACTCCGAGAGGGAAAGCGAGTACGGATACGTTCGAAAGGTTACTCTTTTTGTTCCATCCATATGTTTTTCTGCCTTTCTCGTTTTCAGTTTCAGAAAACTTGATCCGTTTTCTCCTGATCTCTCTGCATTCTGTTGTTGACTTCTACAGTTGCTCAATTTCGTTTAGATTCAAAGCCTTTTTCTTTTGCTGCCTTCTCATATTTTTAAAAATTGCATGAATATTTTATTTTATTTTTCAATTTAACTTTGATCTATATGATATACTTTCTGGCCCATTGGTTGGGTTTTATCTCCGCAAATTTCGTCTGGTCTGTTCTTTGTGTTTTATACCGTTGATATGGTGTCATTTGACTGAGTTTAGTTGGAGTGATTCACTCGGTTATCCATGTGTAAATATGCTTAAGATTCATGATTTGGCAGTTGTACTGGTCAGATGTGATCATCCACAATACTATGTCTCTAATTGATTGACAAGCACTCTGCTTATGGTGTAATAGTTTCTTCCTCCGTTTCCTTGTTGGCACATCCTTTAGAGATTGACTAAACAGGAAACTAAAAACCAAATCTTTTGAGTTACGCAAAGAGATAAATCATTCTTCCTGTTTATCGATGTATTTGTGAATATTATACAAATATATATACGGCTTTCCTTCAGATATTTGTTATTTCTTCACATTTTTAGGTTTGCTTATATTTCTTATCTCCATTTCTTTTCTTCGTTGATTTGATATATTGGTTGGATTATGAAGCTATGAAATTTATTTCATCGTTTTGATCTTTCAGAAAGGCAAAAGTGGGTATTCATTGTGCTATTTGAAAATTGTTAAACCAATAACTACTCTTAGAGTTAGTTTAAAAAAAAAAAAAATCCTACTCTTAGAGGTAGAATAGTAGTTTAGTAGCAAAACAATATTTTTGACCATACATATGTAACTTGACTTTTGCAAGATTACTATCTTTTTTTTCTTCTCTTTTTTTTTTTTTTTCCTTTTTCCTGTCACATTCTATGAAATGTTAATAGGACAAGATGATTAAAGTAGCCTTTCAATAAAACATAAATGCAATAAATAGCTCTGACTACAACCATTCCTTCTAATTTTTCTATCGCATGCATTTGTGCTTGCCAATTTGCTGTTTAATTGGATCCAAAATTTTCTATGTTTTACCCAAATTTATTGTGTCATTCTAATTTATCATTCAACAGGTATCAGGACCCGTTGTCGTTGCGGATGGAATGGGAGGTGCTGCTATGTATGAATTGGTACGTGTTGGACATGACAACCTTATTGGGGAAATTATTCGATTGGAAGGAGATTCTGCTACAATCCAAGGTAATCATTTTAGATATTTCCTTAAATATTGTTAAAAGGTTTTTGACCTGGTCCTCGACTGATCCTTGTGAGTCTTGACCCACTTATTCATTGTATTTGATTTGATGTATCTCCTTCTTAATTTTGTTCTCCCTTTCTCTCAAGTTTCATTTAGTATTCACGTTATACATGGTATCATGGTGGAATTAAAACCGCTTAATATTGACTAGGAATTTTTATCTATTTGTCATTTCAGTTTATGAAGAAACAGCCGGGTTGATGGTGAATGATCCTGTTCTACGAACGCACAAGGTAAACTTGTTCTATAATTTTTACAAAGTTACTTTTAGAAATTTTTGAGTCATTATAGATGGGATAATTAATGCACCGATACGTAACTTCTTCATTGACATTTTATAGCCTTTATCGGTCGAGTTGGGTCCTGGAATCTTAGGGAATATATTTGATGGTATTCAGGTATGTGAAATGTCTGCTTATTCATATTGTTGAACTTCATTTTTTTTTTCTGGACCCAAACTTTTTGCTATTGGGTCTGTTGTTAGCATTGCTTAAAGTGTACTTTTACCAACTGTTATCCATTCCTCCTTTTGTATAAATTTAATGCAGAGGCCTCTGAAGACCATTGCAAAACGATCTGGTGATGTGTATATCCCTCGTGGTGTCTCTGTCCCAGCCCTTGACAAAGATACACTTTGGGATTTCCAGCCAAAAAAACTAGGTAATCACAGAGCCGCATTTTACTTTAGTAGTTTAGTTCTTTAGAGGTAATTATAATTATTTTTGTTTTCATTGGAGAACTGGAAAAGCATGATGCTTTGTAGTTTAACATCATCTGTTGGTGGCAGGTGAGGGAGATCTTGTAACAGGAGGAGACTTGTATGCTGTAAGTTTTACAGTTGTCAACTTAGTTTAAGAAAACATATAAGTCCTTTGAAAATCTATTGCCATATGCATCTAGTATTTACATGTTGTTAAGCTTCATCTAAGGTTTTCATGGTTAACTCGTTGTGCAGACTGTCTTTGAGAACAGTTTAATGCAGCACCATGTTGCACTTCCCCCTGATTCTATGGGAAAGATAACCTACATTGCACCAGCTGGTCAATATTCATTGAAGGTTTGTTTAATATTATAATTTTTGTCATACAATTTTTTGATCATTATCTCCATGACACCTTAAAGTCAAGTTAATAACTTTTGAAATATGTTTTCTTTGCATTTCTCATTATACAATTGCATTGACTTACTCTTTATGTGTGCAGGACACTGTTTTGGAGCTTGAGTTTCAAGGAGTCAAAAAGCAATTTACTATGCTTCAGGTTATTAGAATTGCAGTTTTTAGTTTTACTTTTGGAGTTCGAGGTGCATTTAAATATTGTATTCCACAATGTGTAAGATTGTATTACTGTGGTTATGCCTGCAGAGTTGGCCTGTACGAACTTCCAGGCCTGTTGCTTCAAAGCTTGCTGCTGATACTCCTCTTCTTACGGGGCAGGTAACATTGTAGCCAGTAATTGTGTTTCCTGTTCTTATTGGTTTTCATTTCTGACCCATATATCATGACATTTTAGTGTACTAATGGCTTTGGTTCATGTCAGCGTGTCCTTGATGCCCTTTTCCCCTCGGTTCTTGGTGGGACCTGTGCCATACCTGGTGCATTTGGCTGCGGAAAAACAGTTATTAGTCAAGCTCTTTCTAAGGTGATTTTTCATTGTATACTTGGTCATCCTTTGGAATTTAGGGGATGAAACTGATCACTGGTAATGAAACTCCTGATCACTCAGTTTGTATTGATAAATTTATTTATATGCAGTACTCTAATTCTGACACCGTTGTTTATGTCGGTTGTGGAGAAAGAGGAAATGAAATGGCAGAGGTAAGTAGTAGTGTTTTCGCACTTATAAAAAAAAATGTAGTAGTGTTTTCTTGTTTGGTCATTTTTCTCAATTGATTACATTTATGGATGTTTAATATGGAATACATAATTGTTTAGGTTCTTATGGATTTCCCTCAATTGACAATGACACTGCCTGATGGCCGTGAGGAATCTGTTATGAAACGTACCACACTTGTGGCAAATACGTCAAACATGCCTGTGGCTGCTCGTGAGGCTTCAATCTATACAGGTGACTAGATGTACTACTGTTTAATGTTGTTTTATGCGTGGCATATGAAGGTAACATAGCCCTCAAGACCGAAACATACTTGGTCTAAGTTTTTAACTGATTGTGGTGCTCATTTCCCCCCCCCCTGGAAAAGGTTATTTTTCTTGTACTCATGAATTCATAGTGCCCCTCCCAAGGTGGGCATTACATCGAGTTGAAGTGCCATAGAAATTATTATTAGGGTCTAGATGTACAAATGAAAATTTACTGTTTTAAATTTTTAAGCCTTTCTGGCAGCCTGCTGAAGAAACAGGTCAATGTGACTTTTTTTTCTAAACTTGTCTGACCCATATGGAACAGAATATGCCACATCTCCATGCTCTACTTTACATGAATGTGCAAGAATGCACTTATTGTAAATGATGAAATTTTTTAGTTTAGTTTATATTATTTTCCTGTATTGTATGAGTTTCTTTTATTGGAAAGTGAATAAATTTGTCTTGAATGCATTAAGCTACAACCCTTCTAGTTATGTGGATGTGAATTTTCAGGAATCACTATAGCTGAATACTTCAGAGATATGGGCTACAATGTTAGCATGATGGCAGATTCAACATCACGATGGGCAGAAGCATTGCGTGAAATATCAGGTCGACTGGTAAGTGACCTAACGCCATCTGTTCTAACTACTTGTATTACCCACATTTAGCCCCTTTTTAGGTCAAGGAAGGGTTTAGCACAACAGGGAAGAGGTTTACCGTGTGTATAACTTATTTACTGATGGTAATGCTTGAAATGGGTGGTTGTCATCATTCCTAGGTTATGTACTAGCAACAAGTAGTGGTGATTACCTTGTGATAATCTATCCATTTTCCCTCCTTCCTTTTGATTCTATATCTCCTTCGTTAGTTGTAGGCGGAGTTCTGACTTCTGAGTTGTTCTATCCGCTGTTCTTGCTTTCACATGTTCGTTCATTCTCTGTCGAAGGTGATTTGTTTTTGCTTTTCTGCATCTTCTATCTTTGATTACTGGTCAATCTGGATTAAGGACAAGATAGAGTTTACTCTTTCAGTGATTCAGAAGTAGGCTGGTTCCTCATCCAGAAGATGTGAGGGTAGATTTTCATTTTTATTTTATTATGAGGGGAGATATCACTTTTGGATTTTGTAGGATGGAGCGGTACAGTTTTTTTTTTTTTTTAATCTGTGCATGGTGTTTTTTAGGAGGACAAGTATTTGTTTCTTTGTCAGTTTGATCATTAATGAACAACAGTCACTTTCTTGAGTGGTATGTTTTTGAGTATTACTTAGTTTCACTTTGCGAGTTCATTGTTTTTTGAGATAATTTGTTGTATTGGTGTGGCCTGGTTTCTTGTTCTCATTCAAATGGCATGACTTTAGAACAATACTTGGTTAAAATTTTTAATTGATTTAACAAGCTTTAATTTTTTTATTTTTATTTTTTTCCAGGCAGAAATGCCAGCGGATAGTGGATATCCTGCTTATCTGGCTGCACGTTTGGCCTCCTTCTATGAACGTGCTGGTAAAGTGAAATGTCTTGGAGGGCCAGAACGAACTGGTAGTGTCACCATTGTTGGTGCTGTTTCTCCTCCAGGTGGAGATTTTTCTGATCCTGTTACATCTGCAACTCTCAGCATTGTCCAGGTGAGATGAAGTCTATTTTGCAAATTTTCTTTTTAGTAGTTACCTATGATGAGATGTATCTGAATTCATTAATAGAGTAACTTTGGTACAAATTTTGGCTCACTTGTTAGTTGTTGCTAGTACCCAGTGGTGACCATGTTCTCGATTCAATTTAGTAATCTGGAAAAAGTGGCCTAGAAAGTAAATTCATCTATTTTTCCATTCACTATTTCATTTTTAAATAGTTGTACTCTTGTTTTGGCAGGTCTTTTGGGGTCTGGACAAGAAACTGGCCCAGAGGAAACACTTCCCTTCTGTAAATTGGCTCATTTCCTATTCGAAGTATTCATCGGTGTGTTCTTGAACTGTTCCTGGAAGTCCCATAAATTCTGAATTGTTAATGCATCCATCTGTTATCTGGCCTTTTCCCCTGAGTGATTCTGCTACATATTGACTCCCCCCCCCCCTTCATGTTTCCAGGCATTAGAATCCTTTTATGAGCACTTCGATCCAGATTTTATTGACATCAGGACAAAAGCTCGTGAAGTGCTGCAGAGAGAAGATGACCTGAATGAAATTGTCCAAGTATGTTACTTTCTTTATACTTCTGTCCTATTTAGATATATACCGAACCATCTTTCTGTCATGAAGAATGGGAAGAATGGTTGTCCAGCCATAAATTGTGGCTCTGATTTTCCATACCTGTTATGAAATTACATTTGCTTTGGAAGTGTATTGATTTCATGAAGCTCCTCCTCCTCCTCTCTCTCTTGAATCCCAAGGACGTTTGGCGTTGTTTATTGGGAGATTACATCTAGTCACCGGTGGGTTATAGCTATGCTGAAGGTTATGATTCCTCACATAATGCTGAGTCTAAGTTTGTGCAGCTAGTTGGTAATGACCAGTGGGAGTTGTTGACTATTGAATTAAGTTATGGTTGGCGTCTATGTGTGTCTGGGAGTTCCTGGATTGATGGCCTTTGAAAGCTTGAGTTGAATCTTTGATGCGGTGATAGCGTAGGTTTGAAATTGTCAGTTCAATAGCTTTCCGGGGTGCAGCATTATCTGCGATTCTATATTGGCAGCAGATAATCACCTTTATTGAGCCAAATTAAACCTTGAAAAAATGTGTCAGCCTTAGGTAGCTCCTTTAATTCATGTCAGAGAAGTAATATCAAACATGACTCTTTTTGCTTACTGCAGCTGGTCGGAAAGGATGCTTTAGCTGAAACAGATAAAATTACTCTAGAGACTGCAAAGCTTTTGAGGGAGGATTATCTCGCCCAGAATGCATTTACTCCGTTAGTGCCTGAGTTGCCATTTAATCTATCTACAAACTATTTTCCATTATTTCGATTCTTTGTTTTGGCTTTTAAATTTTCATATCTGTGTTATAATGTCTGACAACAGGTATGACAAATTCTGCCCCTTCTACAAGTCTGTTTGGATGATGCGCAACATAATCCATTTCTATAATTTGGCCAATCAGGTAAGTTGTACCCCACTTTTTTTGTTGTTTATTTTGATCAGAAACTTTTCTCTAATTCGTAATTATATTCTTCCTGATTGCCAATTCAAAGGATGCCAAGAGCTATAGTATCAGATAGAAAACACAATATAGTGAAATGTTTCTTGACAGATAGAAAACACAATATAGTGAATTGTCTCTTGGAGTATCAATAGTTGCATATTTTCCCCATTGGCATTAACCGCCCCCCGGGGGGGTATTTGAATAAGTGTAATTGGGAGTGTGTTCTGGATTTTCCTTAACTGGGGATGTCATTAATGTGCAGGCAGTGGAACGGGGAGCTGGCATGGATGGCCAGAAGATTACTTACACCCTTATTAAGCATCGGTTAGGAGATCTATTCTACCGCTTGGTGTAAGTGAAATGCCAGTCGAGGATACTACTCTACCGAACAACATTTTTCTTCCTTCTTTTTTTTTTTTATTTAAATTTATGTTGCTTGATAATAATGTGTTAGTTCTTTCTCTGCTGATGTGTACTATGTCACAGGTCACAAAAATTTGAGGACCCGGCCGAAGGGGAGGAAGCTCTTGTGGCAATATTCAAGAAGCTTCATGAGGATCTGACTTCAGGTTTCCGCAATCTGGAGGATGAAACTCGATAAATCAATGTTGAAATTAGATTCACCCAGCAGGAGTTTCGATGTTGCGGGAAAAAAAGAGAAGAAAGTACCTTGGTGGTTTGCTCTGTATGAGGGGGAACCGAATGAGATTTGTTAGATCCTTTACATGCTCACTTTTATTATAATGTTTGGTCCAGGCTTGTTTTATATGGTTTGTGAAGTTATATTTTTGTAATTTCAGCTGCTCCGCTTAGTATTTATTATTTAGCTTTACCAGAAGAAATAAAAGATGACTTCTTTGCTTTGTGATTTTTTTTGTTTGCACAATGATCTAATAACACCTTTTGTATGAGTTTAGTGTCTGTATTATTGTGCACAGTGCTGGTTGCAACAAATTTGGGGAGTGAAATTTTACTCTCTCTCTCTCTCTCTCTCTCTCTCTCTCTCTCTCTCTCTCTACTGTTGACATTACTCGAACAAACCTCTTAAAAGAAAGAATTTTTCATCCCCAAAAATAGCTAAATGTCCTATTATAAAGGATCAACCGCTAACGCCCCCTCCCCCCCCGGGGGGGCCCCACAAAAAAAAAAAAAAAAAAAAAAAACCTTGCATTCTAATTCATGAACAACCAAAGGCAACCATCAATGATGTAATGAACGGAGAAAGAGACTAACCCAGCCCAACAAAACCTCTCAAGACCCCAACACTCCGGAATCGAGGGGTGATTAGGACTCAGGAGATCTTATTGCACCACTCAAGTCCTCAGTCCCAATAACCAGATGCCACAAAATTCTTACTGTAGAATCAAATAATAAGAATAATGTTAGCATCCTTCAGAGGGAAAAAAAAAATTGAGCCAGTAACACATTGGAAATCAAATATTATGCAAATTCAATCTAAAATAATTGAGACACTCTGTTTGGGAATAAGTAGTCAGCTTTTATCTTTTTTAGTTTTTTTTTTTTGCCCTTTTTTACAGTTTTTTATCACGAAAATTGAATTTTTTTTATTTAACAGTTTTAAGTATGTTATTTGCATTTATAAAAAAGAAAGAAATTACAAAACAATAATTCTTAATAGAAAAATTCACATATTTGTGAAAAGATTTGATTTTTTGTGATTTTTTTTTATAAATGTGAGTGAAAAAAATAAAAATAGAAATCAAAGTCATGAAATAAAACTATGACTACTTAATTTGCAAATGAAGGGTGATCGTCACTATACATATCCTAATCAAATAGATAACAATTAACGAATAAACAACAACTAAAAAAATAATAAACTTTAACATGATGTTTGGAGTTGTATAAATTTATAAAAGTTGAAGACTCTTAATTGGTATTGTGAATAAAAAATTTTAAATTTATAAAAATTTATAGATTTTCTTGTTAATAGCTCCAAACAGTACCTAAAATTGAGAAAAAACCCAGACCCAGAAAGAATAAATCCTAGTACCTGGAACGCGGCAGGCTTCGTGCAATTGGGTCTTAGACCTGAAACCGACCGACCCTGGAAGGCCTTTTCTTGGTAAATGATTGGATCCAACCGGCCCGATCCGCTGAAATCTGGATCTTACCGGCGCCGTGAGAAAAGGGGAGGCTAAAACAGGGCGGTGGTGTTAGCCCCTCAAGCGGCAGGTCATTTTATTAATTTCTAGGGCTTTTGTAGGGTTTTTCGGATTAATAAAATGGATTGGATGCCCCTCAACTGTTCTGATGAACTTTCGACGTCCTCCTCGTCGACAGAGAAGAGACAACGCGGACGCCATAACATGGTGGTCGGAGGAATCCAAATCTTGCCTTCAAGCCAATCGAAGCCTTTCTTTAAGCTATCTCGCGCGAAGATGTAAAAAGAGTAATACCGACCGAAAATCCCAGAAAGGAAAGAGCAAGACCAGAATCCGTCCGAGAGCCCTCGTCTAGTCAAGTTTTTCCTCGCAGACTCAAGTCCGTGATGCCAAACTCAAGAAAGGTATCTCCTTTTTGGTCTCTCTCTCTCTCTCTCTCTCTCACACACACACACACACAGAGAATCCATAGTACCATTCGAGCAATACGGGCCTATAGAAGCAAAATTCGTTTTCTAGCCGATGACCCTAATTGCCAATTACGAACAAATAAACTTCTTTAGTACATTGCTTGAAACAGGGATACCCAGATCACTATTATATCGGAAACTGTACTTTCAGGTTGAGTCAAGGCTGAATTGATTTCAGAAAGAGAGACCCATACTTGTTTTTGCCTCTCTCTCTCTCTCTCTCTCTCTCTCTCTATATATATATATATATATATATATGTATATATATCCGGGGCAAGTGAGTACTGGAAATGATATGGAGATGGAGATGGAACTGGAACTGGAGGAAATCGACGCACGCAGCTTCACATCGAATGGTCAGAGCAGCGTCTTTCTCCTCCTTTCACAGCCGACTTTTATTACCAATTGCAGGTGACATTGGAAAACGTCAAGATTTCTGTACGGCAGCAAGCAGACTCACCCCTCAAATTGTGAATTCCACTCTACACAACTGCCCTTCTGATTTGATTGCTCTTAGTTTCTTCTTGTGGTGTGCTAGGCAACCGGACTACTTTCACAATCAACTCGCGTTTGATCACATGGTCAATGTGCTCTCTCGACTCTTCCAACAGTTGGATACGGTAAAATCACTTATTAAGCAATTAGAAGTTATTGGTTGCGTCACAAAGCCCCAAACTTTCTTGCTTTTGTTGAGAATTTTCTGGCGTGGAGGAATGCATAACTTGGTTTTTGAAGCATTTGAAGAAATGTTTTATTGTGGTTATACTCCTAATACGTTTGCTAGAAATATTGTTATGGATGTGTTATTCAAAATTGGGCGGGTTGATGTGGCCCTTCGAATGTTGCAGGATACACAAGAACCAAATTTCTTGACATTCAGCATCGTGATTGGTAATTTATGCATGCTCAATGATTTGATGAATATCCAGGATGTGCTCAGGAAAATGTTGAGAAAGGGGTATTATCTTAATGCCAGAAACTTTTCAGTGGTTCTTAATTGCTTTTGCAAAATGGGTAGGCTGGAGGAGGCATTGCAACTGTTGGGTCTGATGATTAGTTTGGGAATTCCGCCCTCTGTGAGTGTTTGGAGTATTCTGATTGATGGATTTTGTAAAACTAGAAAACTTGTAATGGCAGATTATTTGTTAGAGAAGATGGTTGAGAGTGGGTGTGCACCTAATGTTGTAACATGTACCTCTCTAATTAAGGGTTTTATGGAATCCCAAATGCCTGACGGGGCATTACGGATCCTAAGTACCATGGAATCTAAAGGGTGTTCCCCTGACTTGGTTCTTTGTAACGTGCTAATACATTGTCTCTCAAAGCTGGGGAGGTGTGATGATGCAATTGATGTCTTCTTTAGTTTGCCAAAACGAAAACTAGTACCTGACTCTTATACCCTTTGCTCTGTAATGTCAGCTATCAAAATGTCCAAACAGTTTGCTTCTCTGCCCATACTAATCAGTGGGCATGCTATACAAGCTGACCTAGCTGTATGTAACTCCCTTCTGAGTTATTTCTGTAGAGCTGGTTATCCATCTGGTGCTGTTGAGTTTTATAATGACATGATAGATCGAGGTTTTATTCCAGATGGGTATAGTTATGCTGGATTACTGAGTGGACTCTGTGGAACAGGAAGGATTTGTGAGGCAGTTAACATATACCATGCAATTATCAGAAACCAATTTTGTCTTGACCCCCACATTCATACCATAATCATTAAAGGGCTTGTAAATTCTGGTATGTTTCACAGAGCTATTGGATTGTTTGGGAAAGCCGTTGCACACAAATGCCCGCTTGACGTTGTTTCATACACAGTTGCCATCCATGGACTTTTTAGAGGTGGTAGAACTGCTGAGGGTTGTAGTTTGTACAGTCAGATGAAAGAGGTTGGTGTAGCTCCAAATGCACATACATATAAGGTAATGCTCTCTTGTTTCTGTAAGGAAAGAGACATAAAAATGGTTAGACAGATCCTACGCGAAATGGCTGATGCTGGTATTGAACTGGACTACAGTGCATTTTATATGATAAGACGACTCCTGTTTAAATCATGGGATTCTTGTTCATTCTTCAATCGATTCATTGAGATGTGCAATTCAGAGCTGGTAATTGATAAGACTATGGGGGCACTCTTTCTCAAGGGACTTGCCTTTGGAGTAAATGTTGGCAGTAATGTAGTGGCTGTTTCAGAAGATGACACATCTGGTTCTGATGATATCTCTGATATGGTTGCTGCAGTGGGTTGAAATATAGTGATGAAAGAACTTGACCATATCTAACTAGATTGTACAACTCCTATTTTGTGAAGCTTATTCAGCCATCAATGCCATTGGCTCGATCAGGCTTCTTCAAGGTAACACTAAATATCAGTTATATTTATGGATTAATGTTTTAATCTGAAGCAGAATAGCCTTTGGCATCAATATTTGTGAAGTTCGCTCTTTCAGTAGCAAGTTATCCTATTCATATTATTTAGGTTGCTCTTTTTATATATGTCAGAGAGTAGCATCAAACATGGCTCTTTTTGCTTACTGCAGCTGGTCGGAATGGATGCTTTAGCTGAAACAGATAAAATTACCGTAGAGACTGCAAAGCGTTTGAAGGAGGATTATCTTGCCCTAAATGCATTTACTCTGTAAGTGCCTGAATTGCCACTTAATCTATCTACAACTATTTTCCATTATTTCAATTCTTCGTATTGGCTTTTAAATTTTCATATCTGTGTTATTCCTGACAACAGGTACAGCAAATTATGCCCCCTCTACAAGTCTGTTTGGCTGATGTGCAACATAATCCATTTATATAATTTGACCAATCAGGTAAGTTATATCCTGTGTTGTTCTTGTTTATTTTTATTGATTGTCTAATTGGTCTTTATGCTCAGAGGCCCTTTGCTTCTGAGGCATCAATTTTTAGAATGATGATGCTACTCATTTACGGGCCTTCTCTGATCATCAGAAACTTCTTCTCATTCATTATTATACTTTCCCTAATTGCCAAGTCAAAGGATGTGAAGAGCTAAAATATCAGATAGAAAATACAACATAGTGGGTTTTGGATTATCTATACTAGCATTTTTTTTTTTCCATCGGAAAGGGATGTTATTATATGTGTAATTGGGAGTGAGTTCTGGATTTTCCTAATTGGGATATAATTAATGTGTAATTGGAACTGAGTTTTAACTGTGGATATCATTAATGTGCAGGCAGTGGAATGGGGAACTGGTGTGGATGGCCAGAAGATTACTTACACCCTTTGTAAGCATCGGTTAGGAGATCTATTCTACCTCTTGGTGTTACTGAAATGGCAATAGAGGACACTAGGCTACTGAACATCTATTTCTCTCTCCTCTATCGCTCTCTTCTTTTCTCATTTTCTTCTTCTGTTGTGTGGTAGAAATGCTGCAGTTCTTTCTCTGCTAATGTGTACTATGTTGCTTGTCTCAAAAATTTGAGGTTCCAGCTGAAGGGGAGGAAGATCTGGTGGCAAAATTCAGGGAGCGTCATGAGGATCTGAATGCAGGTTTTTGCAATCTTGAGGATGAAACTCGATGAATCAATATTTGAAGGTAAATTATCCTAGATTCACCCAGAGGAGCTTCAATCTAGGGGGGAAAACAAAGTACTGTGGTGGTTGCACTATTGCTTTGCATTATTAGAGGAACCAAATGAGATTGTTAGATCCATTCTGTGCTCACTTTATATAGTTATATTTATGTAATTTGAGTTGTTCCATCTTATTGGCTTTATAATGCAATGCCCTCTGCCTTCTTCCATAAAAATGATTAGACAGATCCTACAATTTGGCTAGAATTCGGATCTTTTTTTTTTCTTTTATTTTTTTTTTTCTTGGGACATCAACAAACTGCTTTCTGGTCATTAACCACGATTCTTGGCACTTACAGTCAATCATTTCACTTCCATCATTTGGATTTGTTTTGTGCATTTCAGGATTATCTGTACAGAATAGACATTGAAAGGGATTGAAGATCTGAGGCTCCTCTCAGAATTTATTTATTTATTTACTTTTTTCCTTGGACAGCAACTCAGGAAGCCATTTTGTGTGATTGACAATTTGAAAAAGAGAGAACAAATTTCTGCTGCTGTGGTGTTTCAAGTGTACATCGACCATCTTTTTGTCCTTGAAGAGATGCAAAAATGTTGAAGTAGACAATTCGGTTGGTAGAGCAAAACCTTGCATCTCCAACTAAATCTGACTAGGACGGTAGAAGGCCAAAGTCACAAACTCAGCATATTGCAGCAATACATTGTTGTTCCTTTTGTCTTCTGCTTCTGATCTTTAGCTTTAACTGATGTATACCTCTGCTAGAACGTAGAAGCGGAAAATTTTAGTTGATCTGCACAATTTGTTTTTTTCCAATTTATTAGGTATATTTAAATTTGTTACCTTCTTCCCCAAGTGAGATTGATTCATTGCTAAACTGAGCTGCTATTTCATGCCAAATTTGATTGAATTATACAAGTTTGACTACAGTCAAACAGTGAGCAAAATAGAGTATCTTGCCAATTGACTGGATTGATTTGATCAGATGTTTAAAGGGAAAATAAGGTTGATGCAGGAAGACGGTTGATGTTGTTTAAATAGTTAATAATGGGTTGCAATTGTAATGAAGCCTCCACCTTGTCCTACTTAATCCATCTAATTTTACTTGTAATAGTTAATCCCTTGTAATTAAGGCTTCGTTTGGAGCCTCAAAAAAATCCTAAAAAACTCAAAAGTTGACACAATTTGCCGCTCTCACATCCGCCAAAAAATTTGAAATGCCGTTGGAATGCACTATTTTGGTCCGTTCTAACGGATTTTACCAAAATTCAAAAAAAAGTGATCTGACACGTGTACAAAAAATACACAAAACTCTAAAATTTTTTAAAATCTTTCACTAAAATTTTGATACGTGGCACTTTATATAATTTTTAACAATTTTATATCAAATCAAATATAAACATTCAACAATCATTACACAATAATTTCAAAATATATTTTTGAAAACTTTTGAATTTGGTTGGGACTCCAAACGCACCCTAAGTTTTAATTGTAATAGTTAGCCTCCTATAAGCTAAATTTCACTTTTGTTCTTATGTTAATAATTGTTAAGAAAATTAACCCAAAAAAATGGCACAGGTAAATAATTTGATAGGTGCATTGTATTTTTTTATTTATAGATTTAAGGAAAGCATATTTTTTTATTTATAAATTTGTCGAGTACACCAAAATAGTACTTGATTATAACTATAAGTGTTGACTCGTACGGTTTTAACCTATAGGGATTAGAGTAAAATTTAATGTAAACTACTGGAATGATTTACGTACTTTACCTAATATTTACTAATCACAGGTTTTACAATTTTTCGTTTATAAAAATTAATTTATTTTAATTATATTAATTTATTAATAAAATAGAAAAATTGTGACATTATTTAACATAAAAATTTTATCACGCATGGTGCGGGTTTACTGAGAATTTCTTTCAATTGTGTATGTACGATTTGAGAACTAATACGTTCATATTTTGGTATTTTCTAAATAAAATACTTGTTTGTAACTTAGCAGATAAAATACATACCGAAAAAAGTGAGTATTTTTTTTTTATCAATAATATAGAAAAAAATACAATTTTTTAAAAATAATTACCCCTTACAATGGTCACGTTGTCAATTAGTGAAAAAATAAATCCAAACAGACCTTCACATCAAATCAGCATTGCAAGGCACATGCTTGTTTATTATGTATTTTAGAATGCATGCTATGGAGGAAACGTGAAAATTGTACAAGCGGAGCGCCTCTTAAATCAACGGAGAACCAAAAACGATAGGCAAGCATGACCATAAAGCATCGAAGTACAGGGTGTAATGGTTCTCATATATGAATTAGCATTGCAATGAAACTGCTTTCTGAAGGTGCTTCCCATGAAATGCAGGCTATGACGGCTGCTGCTAAGATGCTGCAGTTGCTGCTGCTGCTCTCTCTCTCTCTCCCCCTCTCTCTCTCTCTCTCGAAAATTCACATCCCAATTCACAAATTCAAGTGCAGTTTACATCACTGTTGGTTTTGCTGTCTCTGCTGCTGAAAGTCTGGATGATTCTGTGTTGCATTCTGGAGGGGAACCATGCCGGGTTGTAGATTCTGAGCATTTTGCGGCATGTTTCCAAATGTACCTTGTGAACCAAGTTGTTGCTGCTGCTGCTGCTGGAGATTGGGCATCATAATGCGGGGATTGGCTGCTCCCATGTTGAACACTACGAGGAAACTCATCAACAAAGTTTAGTCATTCAAGTTCATCTTCATAATTTAAAAACTACACTGAACAATGGCACGATCAATCAATGTGTCTGATGACTGCAATAATCCCTTTTCTTTCTAAACAAAACACACAACACCTTACCAAAAAAAAAAACAAAACAAAACGCACAACACCTTATTCCACGATAAGTTGTAAAGGAAGGTTTTACACAAAAAAGAACACATTTCTTACTCTGATCACTCAGCATTTGGTGAGTCCGATTGCCACCAGATAATCCAAGCTGACAAGTGAGCATTAGAAAATAAATCAGGGCTGCGATCAATGACGACGACGACGACAACAACAACAACAATAATAATAATAGTAATAATAAATAACATATATGAAATAGTTGGACCTTGTCATACATCAATAAGACCATTAACTATTTTGCTAACTAATCTTCACAAAACAAACAGCAGAAAAAAATACGTATTATGAAATGACCTCCCACTTCCTCAAATAATTTGCAGAACTCCATTTCCTCTAAGAACTGAACAAAGTATTCTGTTATCTAAAGAAAACACCCCTCTCCAAAAAAAACACCACCCGCGCATAGAATACCCTGCATGTGCTGTTGAGAAAGGGTGCAGCAGCTGTACTTTTCTTTACACTGCTTTGTCTCCATGATTTTTTAACCATGCATGAACTCCTTCATCTCCATGATTTTTTAACCACGGAATCTCATCCACCCCTCTCGATCACCCTCTTCCTCCTGCTGCCACCCTCCATCCCCAGTCGACCACCCCCAACCCTGTTTCACCCTCACCCAATTGCCACCTCCAAGCCTCTCCCCTGTGGGGGTGACCCTGTTCCCCTTACTGCACCTCCCAGCATTCACCCACCCCAGCCGATCACCATCACTCCGATCAAGTACACCCCCAGCCCCACATCACCCCCTCACCCAACCGCCACTTCCCAGCCTTTCCCACACCAGTACACACCCCCTAGCTCAGTGTAAATTGCAAGGGTACTAATTGTATCTAAACCAATTTCCTATTTATTTATTATTATTATTTTTTTTTTTTTGGCTAAGTAACCAATTTTCTATTTTCATTTGTGAAAATGTGTGCTTTTGGGACTTGGGAGTCGCTGATGATCAAATATACAGAGATTTTAACATAAATGCAAAGTTTAGAGAGACACAAACCAACAGCATCCTAAACCCCATCCTACTTTTAGGCCAATTCCCCTTTGTACTACCAAAAAGTGAGATTCTTCCCCATCCAGGTATGCTTCAGAAAGAATGGCATTGCCCTGGTCAAAATTTTAATACAAGCATCGTAACCCATTCAATAAGGATTGAACCATGTTATTGAGTCCTATGCCCTCAGTGATCTGATCAAAAAACATAAATGGATATGATGTCAAAGCCACCTTGATTTTGAATAGCCTCTGACTACTGAATAGATGTCAGCATGTCAAGAAAATTACCCATAATTGTGTTAACTAGGACAGTATTAGTGATTTCCCCATTGATACAGGCTATCGAGTGAAACCCCAAAATCATCAATTAGGGGATGGCACCTTATTGCCATCTGTTCATACTCCTACAATTTTTTGGCTATGAAAGCATTGTCCAGGAAACAAAGAGAGACAGGTAATGCCAATCAAAAACTGACCTGCACTCTTGGCAGAAGAGATTGTGATGACATGGTAGCTGACATGTTTGAAATCTATCATGTACAAAAGAAAATATGCATCAGATTGCAACAGCATAGCATTCTCTCCAATGTTGATAGAATATCGCAGTGAAGAACATTTTGGCAAAGATATAATTTTTTTTTTGGCGATAAATAATGTAAATGAATTTATTAATAGAGGACATCGAGGGGATGCCACCCAATTACAACACATTATTTATGATTATATTCTCAACAAAAGATAAAAAGCAATCTAAATGGGGATCAATGCCATCCGAAATCCACCTATACAAATAAGACATCAAAACTCCAGTTACTAAGTAAAAGAAAATTCCTTGAAAATTTATTCTATTCCGCTCCGTCCAAATCAATCAAATAATGCATAATGGCACTAATCCCCATGCCTTTTTTTCTTTTTATTTATTTATTTTTTCAGGCAGTCCGCTACTACACTGCTCAAACCATTTGTCTTGCAGTCTTAGGAAGAACCCAAGCTACTGCAGAATGTGAAAGAAGCAAGTCGCAACCTTTGTCTTGCAATCATGTTCACGCAAAATAAGTACTGAATATTTATACCTGACCAAAGTAGAAATCATCACAAGTTTAAATAGCTACTCAATTAGAAAAGAAAAATTATGTGACGAGGCAACTATTCAATTTGAACAGATAAAACAATAGAATGGAACAAGTACAGTATGACTGACCATTTGGGTATTTGGAGTACCCTGCGCAGCATTGAACAATGCACTATTGGCAGGGCTAGAAAACTGGTTTAAATGACGATTCAGCGGATTCCCCTGGTTGAGTTGACCTTGACCAATGCCATGCTGAATGTGTCCAGAAGGCAGCTGCCTACCTTGGAATTGCTGGGAGCCCAGCTGGGGAGAGAATTGCATCTGATGCTGACCCTGTAACTGGTAACCAGAGAGAATTGACCAAGCAATTAATACAGAACTTGCAACACAAGTCCATCAAAATCCTCATGGATATATGCAATTGCATCATCATAGATGTGTAAGTAACTTTAAACTATAAATGCTATGATTCTATCTTGACATAAGAGAAAGTTGCGGGCCCATATAAGAGATTTCAGATGTCAGCTATTGAGAGATGGCAGGGGATGGAGAGACTCAAACAATGTGAGTGCAAAGCTAGAAATGTCAATTGGATTCTTTGGTTCAGAAGACAAAACTAATCAATCCACGTGTAGAACAGTAATGCCAACATATATCTTTTCTTCAACAACTGGGTGTGCCCATGTGTCAACAAAACTATAAATTTTGAGCTAGCTTACTTGTTGTAATTAAAACTAATTGAAATTATAAAAGCAATTTTTATTTAATAAATAATAAAACATTATGAAAAAAAATTATAATTATTAAAATAACTATAACATGTATCTCAAATCTAATCATAGCATAATTACATATTAGTGATTGAATAAAGAAAAATGAATGAATCAGGGGCCTAAAAGTACCTGGTAATGGGATTCAATTCTATTGACAATACGATGCCTGGAGCAAATCAAGAATCATGGCCAAACTTCCAAAAATTACCAACAAGCACCATTGTTTCTTGGGATTTGTGCCACAATCAGATTTAGAATGAAAAAGGAGGGAAAGCGGACCAAACAAGTTCCCCTTATCATCATAGAACCATTTTAATTCTTTCAATTGCTTATGATATTCTATAATTGCCTAATCTGAAAGCCATAAAGCAAAAAATACAAATTTAAGTTTCCTACTTTGACAACTTGACTAAATCGCAGGCAATTTTTTTCTACATAAAATGGGATCAAAGCACTGCAACTCTGGAATTAATCATAAGTTCTGTAAAACATTGCAATTATGATACATATGCATCTCTCCACTTGTTTTAGTTCTCAACTTCAGAAGAAAGAGAAAAGACTTAAGGATTGCGGACAAACACGTAACAAAGAAGAAAAATGATTTTTTAACTCTATGATAACTACAAGACATCAGCCACAAAGATCACCAGTATGGCCATGCCAAGCATCACGATTCCAACGGTCAATACCACCATTATCATAAAACTGTAACCACCATTGTAACCTCAGAATTCCACACTCTTGGTGCCATCACAGCAGATATACCATGTATACTAGAACAAAATCATTCTAAAACACTAATTGGACAGCTGAAATAGCAATCCTCTGATATGTGCAGCCAATGCACATGTAACATAGAAAAATAAAAATGAAAAAAATAACGTTACGGGGCATGCACAAATGCTTGTCTGATTGCATGTGTATGTTCTATTATATGCATCCAGAAGGAAAAACAAAAAGGATGCAGAGCAAGTCTAGTGCAAAGTTACCGACAGAAACTTCTGCTGAACCTGCCCCTGCAAATCATGCAGCTGCGCCAGCTGGTTCTACAGAAACAACATTGCAACTTATATTGGAACAGCTATTGCTTCATGCAAAAGAGACCTAGCAAGTCGGTTATAGTAACATAGACCTAGCTGAGCTTCTAGCATAGGGGAAATAAGGAATGAATGCCTTAAAAAATTTTCTGTAGAGCATGACAGAGCAGTGGGTTTTCTACAGGGATTAGACAAGAAGCAGAGGAAAATGATTCAGCATTAGAAAAATTGTCATAGTTTTGGGAAAATAATTTGTGGGTCTCTGAGTGGATTGGTTAGATAAAGAGTGATGATACTGAGAGGAGAGAAAGAAAAGGGGGGAGGGAGAGACACTTATAGAAATATTCCTAGTGAGAGCATTCCAAGCAAGTTCTATTATTAACCAACCATATAGTTATCCAAAAAAAAAAAAAAAATGTTAACCAATCATATCAAAAACACTTAAATTCAAATTTTCCATCCTGCTCCTTACTCCTTAGTGCTTCAGTAAAATTTAAAAGAAGTTCAAATTTTCAAAAGTTTCATATTTAAGCAGAAAATAAATTGATATCAAAGTTGAGGGTTAAAACAGAGTATCACCAATCAGGGAACGCCACACGAAAGAAAATAAATACCGAAATGTGTTTGTGAAAGAAAGGGTGGATGGATTTGATAGGGCGTGGCTGCACATCCACAATAATGTAACAAGTTACCTGGCTCAATTGACGATATAGTGTGAGAACAAAAGTTCAAAGGAATAATGGTTTCAAATTTCAATTCTAGATGTTCATTTCAGTTAAGAAATGCAGCAACTCCAAGATCAATTTAGTCAAGAAAAGAAGTTGTACCTGTCCCAGTCCAGGTAGCGACGATTGCCTAAATTGCTGCTGAGCTAGGAGTTGTGACTGGTGGTGCTGAGGTAATTGCATCATTTTCTGCCTATGCTGCTGCGGCGTCGGCTGCTGTTGTTGCTGCTGCGGTGTTTGTTGTTGCTGAGGTGAAGGTGCATTCATCATGTTTGCGCCAGATCTAGGCGAATTGGCATACGTCAGCGGAGAGGCTGTTGTATTATCAAAGGAGGTTGCCCCAGTAGGACCAGAAGGAGAAGCCGCTGCTCTTCCCATGAGTTGTGCACCAGAAGGCTGCATTGAAATTGTAAGGTAAAAGAACTGCAGCAAGCAACAGTATACTGGAAATTCATAACATGTTTACAGAAATATGACAATCAACCAAAAGGGGTACAGATGAGGAAAGAGAATTACACATAAACCTTCTTCAAACTGAAGGGACAGCAAAAACTAAGAAATGGCAAGGAAAGAAGATAGATAAAAGATAAAAGCAAAACAAGATTCACGAGAATAAAGATAAAAGCAAAACAAGATTCACGAGAATAAGTTTCAAGGCTGCAAAATAAAGCCAGTCCAAAAAGCTCCAAATCCATAAGAGATATGATTGCCATGATAGGTATCTCAGCACACATCTACACAGGCTCGAATTATTATAGAGGAGATGACCATTATACATCCAAATACATTTTGAAAAGCACTCATCAGTATACAACTTTTAGGTTAGAATTCTAATTAGTTTTTAGGTTAGACTTATAGTTTCTTATCTAGTGGTTAATGAAAATAAGAAACAGGAAATGATATAAGAAGCATGGTATACACAAAAGAGGATGGGGAGGCACAGAGGAATAGTGCTCAGTATCAATTGAATCCACTTTTCTACTTGACCAATCAGCGAAATATTCTTGGGAAAATCGTGTTTTTCTCAAAAGATTACTTATATTCAATTTAATCAAGCATCTTTTAATTTTAAAGAGTGAGAAATGCTTATTTGCAAAGAACCAGCATGGACATTTGAGAAAGGACCAAAAATAGCCCAGATGACTTAATAGCAACTGCACAATAAGTGCCGTTAGGGGCTGAAGCAGCTTTAACATCTTCGGGATTGAATTGACATTGGAATTTGAAGGGATGAATCTATAGGGTGAGAATTAACAATCTAACCTGTAACAGATTCCCCTGGCTGTTAATGTTGTTTGATGACAGTGGAGGAGTATTCTTCGCATACACACCTGGAAGGAATAGTTAAGAAACAAGATCAGTAATAGAAATTCATACCCATGAGATACTAATACGAGAATCCGTACCATATGCATCAGGAAAAGTCGGTGCACCATCACCTACAGTCAGTACATCTAACAGATGCAATGGAAGTGCAGAAGCATTCTGCCTTTGGTCTCCAGGTATTCGTAAACCTGCATATACATGCCAGCTATATATAATAAAAAATAGTGAGCATTTATATGATCTAATGAACCAATGTTCTAAGATTGGTACAAACAAAATAATAGACTTGGGAAGCCCAAAACAAGAACTGGAGGGTCTCATTGATTGAATTCCATTTATTCCAGGAAAAGTGACTTCAGTAGCTGTTGGCAAATTACTATTATTGGGAGATTTACATTTATCAGGCTCCAATTAATAAGTTAATGCAGACAAATAATTAAAGCATTGTAGCCCAGCCCACAAAATCAGACTATTACAACTGGTTTCTTCTTGTTAAGGTGGCTCAGTATTGTTTAGGCTACTATCACAACACATTTTGCATATTCTGCAAAACCGAATCCACATGTTGTTGTTACAGATAGTCAACAGTAACAACTTTGCCAATGAAAATAAAGTAGAGACTCAGAGTCATTTCCATTTGGGTTTCAAGGCAATAGAAAGGTTATAGTCATTCTTCCAAAAATAAGGAACACTCAAATCACCATAAAAAAATGAAGCTTTGCCCTGCTTGGAAGGTGTCAGTGCACTCCTCTTCTCTCTCTCTCTCTTAATTCTTTCCAACAATGTTCAAAATTGCTAATCTTAGCCAAAACTATTCCTTGAGGCTTGAACGTTTTAGAAACAACTGTCTTTGTTCCTAATTCTACTTCAGGGATCATGTCACAAACTCTTACTCATCTCTAAACTACTTTACAGCAAACCCTAACCTTAACTCTTTGCTTAGCAAGTCCTGAAGGATGTGAATTATACTGCATTGCCAACAAATTTTGACACTACACTTCACTTTGTTTGACCAGAAAATGCATTATTCAGTAGGAATCTATAAGCAAAACTTGGTTGGTTTAAAACAGAACTCTGCCACAAAATGCCTAGGCAGGCAGAGAAAATGAATTCAGAGGATTAGCTGTAAATTTTTAACTCATCCAGACCTTCAACAAGATGATATGAACTGAAGCAGTAAGGGATGGTGCATTACAGACATTCTACCAAATTTCTCAAGGCTTTGTCAAGATTCAAGCAAAAAACATAATTAAACAAGAGTATAAGAGGAAGAAACATGAAAGTTGGCAACTTGCATACGGTTGCTGCAACATCCGTACAACTATGACTTCTTTGAGCATCCATAATTAATAGTAATAATAATAATTATTATTATATGAATAAGAAAATTGTATTAAAAAGGCATCAAGGGTTTGTATTAAAAAGGCACCAAAGGGATGCCAACCTAGTACAAAAACCTCTTACAAACTGAGGCACAGGAAAAAAAGTCTATGAAGAAGTATCCATATGGTCTATATAGAAAAATAATCTTGTCAAGTCCAGCTATTTACCCCTGGACATCCTACTATACAACAACCCCAAAAACATGCTCTTTAATCTAAATAAAGAAAACTCAATATCCTAGAGCTTCTTCTGTTCCTTTCTTCCCGTATGAGCAGTTAAACACATAGGAATAAGATTCCATGTCTTCCATTTGCTACTCAAAATCCTCACACCCCATCATTCCGGAAAGACATGCTTCACCTCCTTTGGAAAGACAAAGGAAACGCAAAAACATGACAAGGCCAGATTCCTAAGGTCATTTGTCCAATGGCAACGCATAGTGCACAAAGAGATGATCAACCGTCTACTCTCCACGTTTGCATAAGCAACACCAATTCACCGTAATCAAATATCTTTTTATGAGAATATGAACTGTAAGTGTTCTACTGTGGAGGATGCACTACCAAAAAAAAAAACCACATTTGGAGGAGCCCCAATGACCCAAACCTTCCTCCATTGTAAAGGATCTCACCATCCCCTTTCAAAGCCTTGCAAAAAAACTTACACCTCAAACTTGCCCAACTTTGTTAGGGTCCATCATAATTGATACTCATCCCATCCCCTTCTATCTAAGTAAAGACTTGTGTAAAGGCCCAGGAGACTATTAATCTCCCAATCCAGCAAATTCCTTATGAGCTGCACATACCAAGAGTAAACTCCATTATCAATCTCAAGAATTCACAAAACCATCTCGATGCTGGGTTAATTCAAAAATCCTAGGAAATTGCTCACACGAGTCAAACACATATTGTTATAATTCAAATGCCTATTTGGAACTTTATACAGCATGCCTGATCCGTAAATTATTAGACTTTACTCACGTACTGCCTCTCAACTTAGACTTATGTTATGTGGCTACAGACCCACAAGCTTTGATTCCCTGAGCACATGCAGAATTTACGAAGCACAAATGACGCTGATAAAAATAAGAAAGGGAAACAATATTTTTCAAAAACCATATGGTAAAAAGGGAAACAATATTTTTCAAAAACCACATGGTAAAAACATCATACCTTCACCATGATTTACAGCGCTCCGCAGTAAAGTCTCTTGCTCTTGAATTTTTGCTGCTTGAACTTTGTCTAAAGTTGGAACTATCGTAGGCCCCTGTCTAGTGCCAAAATAGGCTTTACGAGTGTCCGCTATAACTTTTTCAGCACTCTCACATGCTGCTCCAATCATATCAATTCTCACCTATCAAAAGAGCACAATACTTTTTTATGTAAAAAAACTAAGGCCATAAAATTAGTTGTTCCATTGCTGTCTAATCACCTTTAACTTCTCAATTTGCGCAGATATAGGCAAGTTTTGCATCCCATGTAACAACTGCTCTCTCTTGGCATTGTCATCCATTTCCATCTCAGGCAATAGCTTTGATGACAACATTACAGGCAGAACTGTATTCACAAACCACATTACTTCGCATTGAACAGATTACGCATAACAAATATTCAATCGGATGCAGGTCAACAACCTACTGAAAAAGACTTGAAGAAATATTGTAGCATTAGTGTACATAGGTGTGATGAACTTCTGCAAAGAAATCAGTATTGATCTTATTCAAAGGCGCAGATTTCTTTTGGCCACTACATAAATCAAACTGGCTTGGCACGATAAATGAAAATGATCACCCATCTCTTTGTGCACATTTTTTTTCTTGTGTGGTAGTATTTCAATCATGGATCTTAAAAAAAAAAAATGACATAGAAAGCATGCCTGACAAAAATAACATAAAACAAAAACATATTTTCTTATAGTAAAATGAATGCTTTTCAAGCTTTATTATTATCAAAGAGAAATAACAAATGGGCAGAATCATACTAGATAACCCAGCCCACATTTGGGTCGAAACTCATGCAACACTTTTAGGCAAAGAAATAACAAAGGCATAATTATTAGTTTATACATCACTGAGAAAAGCTTTGGAGTCATTGGTTGATCTTCTGATCAAAGAATATTAAAAGGTTTACAACCAAATCATGCTGTCCTCATCAGCTGGTGGACGGTATCCTTGTGTGTCATTGATTAAGTTAAAAATAATCCAAATACAAGTCCGCAGAAAACTGTCTTGCACAGGCAACAACAATATTTAGTCTATTCACAAAATAATACGTAGCTATCAAGCATTTCATCCTTGCCACTCAAACAAAATTTTTGGCAAGACCACCCCCTTCTCCTTTATCATCCTGTATTGGCCTTGCCCTCTCACAATAGATGTAGTTCTAGTGAACTACTAGGAAATTTCCCAAAAAACTCGATGATAATTCAGTAAAGTAATGTCTATCAATAAGAATTCAATAATTCTCGTAGGATTGTTTAGGAGGAGCTATGAATTTATATTCCTCTATCATGAATAATTTGTTATTATGTTTTGGGGTAAGGTGGAGGAAGAAATAAGTTCATACTTGTAGCATTCTCGGCATTAACATTCTTTGGATGAACAACAAAAGCCTTGGAGACCTTCTTAATGTCTTCAACAATGTTAAAAAGCTCAAGATTCACCATAGAAAATTGGCCCAGCACGTCTTGCCTGGTCGTCAACATGATAGAAATTTTTCAAAAATTATCAACACTAAATTGCATATGAAAGCTTGAAATACAGCCGAAACAAACAATTCCCAAAACAGTTGATGTTTATAGAAATGTTTATAGTGCAGAAATAAGAGTAAAAGCCCTAACCATTTGGGGACTGAATTGGTGCGGGCAATGGCGTCGAGCTCTTCGAGGATGCGAGAGATGGCTTTGAAGAGGCTGATAGCTCGAGTCTTGACGGAATCTAGGTTGAGTTGTTGCTGAACCGCCGGATTCAACCGCTCCACCGCCATCTTGGGCGGCGGCGGCTGTTGCTGCGGCGGTAGCTGTTGTTGTTGTTGAAGCTGTGATTGATCTTGAACTCCCAGTACCCCTTCCATGGCCGCAATAGCTAGTAAAAAATTGTCGAAGACTGATAGCCCCCACAACTGCTGGGACTTCTGAGAAAATTCGAGCCTAGTCAATTTGTAGGGAATGAAAGTAAAAAATTGGAAATTTTTAAATTTGGTTTTGTAAATTAATAAAATAAAATAATTTATTTTTAATTTTATTTTTAAAACAACTCCCTCCCTCTTTTCACCTAAAATAAATAATAATAACTCATTAAAGCAAGGGTTGAAGGGGTTGAGTGAAAAAATCTACTGCCGGGCTGCAGTGGAAGAATAAACGGTTGAGATTTCTTTACACTTTAATAACATGTGATCTTTTACATCTTGCATTAATTGTGCTTCAATCAAATTTTTAAAATTTTTATTTTTAGTTTCAAAATAAATTTAATTAGAATAAATTGGATTAAGTGTAAATAAATCTCAACTTTTTATTTTTCACTACATCCCCTTGAACCCTTAAAAGAAAGGCACACTCTCTCAGATTACAAGGAACTGCAGTGAAAAAATCCACTCAGGGGCTGCAGTGAAAAATGAACGGCTGAGATTTGTTTGTATTTAATCCAATGGTTCTAATTTATTTTAATTAAAATTATTTTTAAAATAAAAATAAAAGTTTAAAAAATCTGATTGAATCACAATTAATGTGGAATGTTAAATATTACATATTATTAAAGGGCAAATAAATATCAACTATTCATTTTTTCACTGCAACCTCTATAATGGATTATTTCTCTGCACCCCTTGGAACCCCACTCTCTCTACATAATTCTCTCGTCCATCAATTAAAGTTTGCATTACAAAAAGTAGAAAAAAAAAATTTGAAAAGTCACTCTCTCCGCTTAGAATGTATAATAATTAAAACTCATTAAAAGAAATTTGCATTAAAAAATAGTAAGAATGAAAAATGAGAAGAAAACTGAAATGTATAATAACAAAAACTCGTTAAAATAAGTTTGCATTAAAAAAGAAAAAAATAAAGAATTAAAAAAAACTAAAAAAATCACTCTCTTTCTACCTGAAATGTATAATAATAACTCATTAAAAGTAATTTGGCATTAAAAAGGAGTAAAAATATATATATATAAAGAAACTAAAAAGTCTATCTCCCTCTCTACCTAGAATATATAATAAAAAAAAATTGTTAAAAAAAGTTTACATTATAAAAAAAAAGTAAAAACAAAATAAAAATAAAAATAAAAAACTAAAAAGTCACTCTCTCTCTATCTACCTTGAATGTATAATAATAAAAACTCATTAAAATAGAACTTCTCTCTCTCTCTTTCTGCATAATACTTCCCACTCATCAGTAAAAATTTACATTAAGAAAGAGTCAAAAAATAAAAAATAAAAAGAAAACTGAAAAGTTATTTTTTTTTTAACTTCTCTCTCTTTATCATATAAACTTATTAACTCTTCTCATCGTAATCTTCTCTCTCTATTGCTTTCAAAATTTTATTTTTGATTAGTAAAAAAATAAAAAATAATGAGGTGATAAAATACTAGCTATTAGGATATTCTATATTAGATATGAAATATTATTTATATATATTACTTATGTTAGAATATTTTATATCTTATTTTTTAGTAAGTAATTAAGTTTATTTTGGTATGTAAATCATTACCATACATATCTCTCATTGTTAACCTATATAAAGAGATTTTCTTAGTCTTTTATGAAATATATATTACAAGATGTAGATCTTACATATTATCTCTCTAATTATATTATTTATTGTATTTTATTTTTTATTTCAACATGATATCAGGACATAATTTTTTATCATAGATAGCTTGCATTCTGAATCATAATAATGTATTTTTTGCGTTATATTTCTTTTCTGCTATTTTTTTTTCTTTTTAGAGTCTTACTCTGCCCTAACAACACCACAATTATCACAAAAATCTTTTTCTTTCACAATCTAAATCGATTCTTAGGGTTTTTTTACCTTTCTTATTTTGAGAATGACCTATATTTATTCGTATTTCACCATCTCGGTATATTTTCTTTTTATGATGATCTTTAAACATTATATCATTCATCTTATTCACAATACTATTTGTTGATGAGATTAACTATAATACGCTAACAAATGTTAGTCTTTCTTATTGGTCGTAAACTCGGAAGAGTAAGGTGCTACTGTTTTCTTTCAACATTTTTCAGTTTTGTCTTTCTTGTTCCATATTTGCATACTGTATATTTTATTTGATTATTTTTCGATCTCAAATCTAAAAAAAAATCATATTAGTGGCAATGAAATTTATTTAAGAACTCGTCGTCAAAATTTCGTTGCTGTCAGTAGTTATACAATTCCAAATTCTACACTCACAACTTTTCTACTATCTTGTTCAACTATTTTTATAACACTCTTATTTCTAAACTCAAGTTGGTTTATTATCTTAAGTTTAAGAGACGATGTTAAAATATTCTATATTATATATAAGATATTCTTTATATATATTGCTTATATTATAATATTTTATATTTTACTTTTTAGTAAATAGTTAAGTTTATTTTAGTATATAAATCATTACCATACATACCTCTCATTGTAAATCTATATAAAGGCATTTTCTTAACCTTGATGAAATATATATGACAAAATATAGACCTTACATATTCTCTCTCAAATTCTACTATTTATTCTCTTTTATTTTTTTATTTCAACACTAGTAACGACGAAACGCGTGTGAATCATTGAACTCGACAAAACTCGCTACTTCGAGTATGCATAACATATAATCATATATATATATATATAAACCTACATGCATAACATATGATCTAGGCATTAGGAATCTGAGTGAGATAAAATAAATTTTTTTAATTAAAAAAGTTAAGATTTTTTAATGATTTTAAACTTGAAATTCAATCCAAAATAATATTTCTTTAATTATTTCAATATTTTGTTGTTTGATCAGTGAAAAAATGATGAACTTATGCAATTTTATTGAAAATATTTTGTTATATATATGAAAATTATATTTTGTCCATAAAAATATATTATTCAATTTTATACATCACACGATCAACACTTATTTATTTATTATTCCTTAGTTATCTCAATCTGTTTTTAATGTGAACATTATTCACATATATTCGAATTTAGACCTTATGACGAGAGATTTACATGAGTTAGGTCAAATAAATAATTTGATTTTTTGTTATAGATTTCATATATTTCAAGATAATAAATAAACATTTCATAAAAAATTGTAGTTAAATTAATATGAATTAAAATCTTATAATTTTCGCCGTGTATCTCTATAAATATTAGAGTTTCAAATTGCACGTTTTGAGATAATATAAAGATTGATTAAAAAAAAATATATAGATACAAAGAGAAACCTTTAAATTATTCTCTGATTATTTATATGATATTAGAATTCATTGTCTTGATTACACAATCCGCAATAAAATTCAGATTAAAATTATTTTTGTAATTTTTATTTAAAAAATATAAATATTTATTGTAAATACAATACAACATTGAGTCAAAATTACCACTTTATTTGGAATGGTGAATTTGATAAGATTTAATTTTATTTAATGAGAATTCTCATCAATTCTTATATTTGAAACTAAAATAAAATTTTGTGAGTTAGATTTGATTTCTTTTAACTTAAATTTTGGAATTTCTATAAAATTTGAAATCCAATTCATAAAAATTGATGATAATTCATTATTTTCTTAAACAATCTATGGACAAATGTATCATCTCAAATCATATTTACTATTTTTTAATTTTTGTTTACTTTTTATTCATATGGTCAAACTTGATATTTCACTTAAACCAAATCAATTTAAATTTTAAATTTAAAATGTGTTCCAAACACAAATTTTTATTTAGCAAATCTGTTGGCCCAAGGTTTATAAAGTTAGTTTTATAATTGATTTTGATGATAACAAACATTGAATTAAATTTTCACAATAAATTTTCAAATAGACATTGTAAGAAATGTTACAATTCATTTGATAGATTCAAGATAATAGAGTTGGAAGAGATTGATATTATTTTTTAGATATTTTCACATAATTTGGATGAAGGAATAAAGGAATTTCAAAGTTTGGAGTAATAGAAATCAAAGTAAGAAGAATATTTGAACTAGAGGTTAACTCGGATAAATAGAGAAATCAGACACGTGTTAGTATATAGATGATATCTTAAGATCCAATGGTTCAAGTTTCATAAAATTTTAATATAGTAAACTAGACTTCCATATCTACAACTTTACCGAAGGGAGCTTTTTGTGAATCTGACGTTAAGGTATCAAAACATGAGTTGGAACATTAGGCATTACAGAAAAGTTTTTAATTCTGGATTCTGGAACTAGTCTTAGTTTTTGAGACATAACTCATACTCTACAGCTTTAAAAATTCTGATTTTTGGTGTGTGAAAAGAAGACTCAAAAAGCTACAACTTTTGTAGTTTAAGTTTCTTCTAATTCTAAAAGTATCCTAGTGAAACGGAAGCTTAAACTGGAAACACAGATTCAGAATGTCAGAAAAAGTTATCAGAAGCTGGTCTCGGTTCAGAAGCCATATCTGACTATCTAACCGTTGGATGAAGCTCAAAATTTAACATGTGATAGCTGACTTATATATCTACAAAGTCTTTACTCTGAGGCAATGTCAGATTTGAACTTTCTGAGGGTGAAAAACGGTCACAAATATATCTCAGAAAATCTGAATCGGAAAGACAGCATTGGAAGCAAGGAAATTCAATTTCTTTCAAGGGCAAAAGTGTCTTTTCACTTAGTAATGGCCATTTTGAGATTTTCATCTATAAATAGAGCCTCAAACTCAGATTCAAGGGGATGAACAAGGCAAGAAAGAAGTGCTTACAAAGAGATACAAGAAATTCCATAACTTTGTAAACATAGAGTGATTTTTTCTCACATTTGTGCTTCATCTTTCATATTCAACTTGTGAGAGTTTCTTTTTGATTTGATTGAGTTTTAAGCTCATCATTGTTGTTGTAAGAAACGAAAATTTAAAACCCTTTTAATTTGTGAGAGTTGGGCGAGCTCTTGTTGGTTTTGGTTCAAGTGTTAGGACCAAAACAAGGGACTTTCTTTGAGAGAGACTTGTGTGAATGATTTGTGGATAAAATCACTTGGAAAAAGTTTATAGCACCTTAGTAAGCTAGTGTGTAATAAGCTCTTCAAAGAATAGTGGAGAAATCTCAATGAAGGCCTTGGGGGAGTGGACGTAGGCAACATTGAAGCCGAACCACTATAAATCGATTGTGTTTGCTTCTCTTCCCTTCTCTTTATATTTATTGCAAACACTAGCACTCACTCTTCATTCACAAATATTGAATAATTTTTTTGGTGCATTTCATATTCATCTTGACATATTTGTTTTAGGGTTGAAATTTTTATTTGTAAAATTTTTAAGCAACCCTATTCACCCCCCTCTAGTGTTACTATTTGGGACAACAAAATCAAAACAAATCAATTCTTTATTTTAAAATAAAATCAATTATAACAGTGAAATATTTCCAAACAGAGTGTATAGAAAAAATAAATACTTTATAACGAAATAAAATCTTCTAATTTTCTTTTAATGAATCAAGTTGTATGGATCAATTTTCGTGTATCTCAAGTAATCCCTAGTTGCTTAAAGTTAATGTCCGGATAAGACTTTAATAGCTCTTAGAAAAAACCTAATTATCTTATAAAATTCCCCCTTGATCAATTGATTTCACCCACGTCTTAAGGGGGAATTTAACATTTAAGAGAGAATTGAAGGATGAAATTTTACCCTTAATTTTAAATAAATAAAAATACAAAATAACTAATTCGTAAAAATAAAAAGGCCTTTTGATGAGCTAAACTTGTACTGTTGTATTTAGATTGACAGTTGTTCATGGAAGGAAAGTAAAATGTTAGAGAAAAAAAAAATCTTATACATTCACTTTTATAATTTATTTAATACAAATTAAGAAATATAGTTGACAAATATTTAGTTACTTTTTATTTAAATAAAAATAAAATTATTCTATTTTATTTTATGCTTGTCTAGCAATTTTATCTTAATTTTTTATTTCCTTTCACATACTCGAGAGTCACACATGTCCTATGAAATACTAATATTAAAATTGAAGTTGATCAATAAATCATTTTGATAAATTAAACAAGTTCGTCTTCGATTGAAGTAACAAAAAACTCTAAATAATGATGAAAAATATTAAAAAATTCTAAAAATTTTTCACTTTTTATCTTACTGGATAAATTACGAACTCACAATTTATCTCACTTTATTTCATTTTTGATTACTCCAAATAAATTTTTAATAAATATATTAAAATCACACAAGTAAATTTGTTGAACATCCAAAAATTAATAAAAAAGGAAGTTAATTATTGTTTTCCATTTTAATCACAAAAAGAAAAATTCATAATATTTAATTATTTTTTCATATTTCATATCGACATATTATATATACAAATTTTGGATGAATTACACCTAGACCTCAACATTGAAGTTATTCCACCTAGATCCCTCTACATTTAAAATTAACAAAAACTTCTTATTTTGAAATGTTACTCACCTCACCACTTCGTTAATATTCCATTAGAGTTCAATTAAAATGACGATGCCAGTTAAAAATTTTTTCTAATATAGTAAAAAATTTTTTTTAATATACCAAATTTACTCCTGTCTCCTTTTATTAGTTTAATAATTATTATTGTTTAAAATTATTTCTCTTCTCACTGCCCTCCGCTATCCCTCTCTCCTCTTGTGCTGGTAATGGCTCGTTTCCGGGCACTACTGAGACTGACGGTAGCATGGCAGCATCATCAACAAACCTTGGGAGACTCATCCGTTCCTTTGTTTCATGTTGGCTCTTAATCTGAAGATCCCAATTCAATCAAAACCTCAACTTATCAAAAAATCAAGACCAACCTACCAACCATAATCTTAAATGGCTTTTAGGGATCTCATCTGCCCCAAATTCCTTCCACAACCCATAAAAATTTTCCAATCCCATTTTTTCCCTCCCATGCCCCTTCCACATCTCGACAACACTGCCATCAGAGTGGGCCAAAGAGGCGAAGAAGAGGAACACCCATCTGCTGTAAAAAGAATAGACGAGCGGTAATGTATGGAGCGGCGACATGCACACAGCTATATATATATATATATATATATAGAACCACTGGCTTGGTTCAGGGGCAGGCTCTAAGTGGCGAGTTCAAATCCCCTTTTTAGACAAATCAGATAATTAGGTGGGAGATCGTGGTGGACGAACGCGCCCCGAAGGTTTGTAACTGAATAGGTCGGCGGGGTATAACGGTGATTTCCCCTATTACCAAAATATATATATATATATATATAGAGAGAGAGAGAGAGAGAGAGAGAGAGAGAGAGAGAGAGAAAGATGAACAGAGTTAGAGAAAATGAAGACACGTACTTGAATTTGTGGCCAAATAGGCTAAAATCAATTGGGTTGTGACTACTGAGAAGTCTGAGATCTAAAAAAGATTACAAATTTTTTAAGATGAGGCTCAGGGTAGGCGATTTACTTGAAGAAGGTTTTAAATTGATAGAAAGAAACGATGATAGAGTGAACTTTCTTCGATTTTCAGAGAAGATAGAGAAATTGGACAGGGGCGGGCGGCTGGAGGTGTTTGGTTGGCGATGGCCCCAGAGTTTTTCTGGCAATGGCACTGGGTTTCTCCGTCCTCGTCAGTCGATGGGTTCTCCTCCGCCGCAATAGGTTCTTTTCCACTCGAGTCTGCTGTTATCTGTCCTGGTCATTGGCGCTGTCGGCTTCGTTGGAACCTCATGGAAGAACAAAAGTCCCTTCTTCACCGGCCAACCCAGCTCCCTCTCTCTTTCTATATATATATATATATATATGTATGCATGTTTACATTTGTGTGTGTTTGTGCTGCCTGCTGTTGAAACAGTGTAGTAAGTATAGAAACCTTAATTTATAATAATTTAAAATTTTATAATTAATTTAATTTAATAAATCATTTTAGACGTAAATTATTTTAATCAATTTAATTTAATAAAATAAATCATTTTAATCACAAATTACTATTTTAGCTTTAATAAAATGAGTTATTATCAATGATTTAGAGGGAGAAATCTGAAAGAGAGAGAGAGAGGAGAGAGGCTGTGCGTTGTGAGAAACTCAGGATTATAACTGTTCTTACAATAAAATATTAATAGAGTGAGCAGTAAATTAACAGAGGGGAGGAGTTAGCAATATTTCGAAATAGAAGTTTATTTTGTTAATTTTAAATATTGAGGAGTCTAAGTGTAATTACTCAAATGCTAAGGGGTGTAGATGTAATTTACCTTTTTTTCCGGTCGGTTCGAAGTCGAGAAGGGGGTTCGTCTGAAGAGTTGCCAATCATCATCGACCAGAGCGCCCGGAAATCTGTTCTTCCAATTATCGACTCTGCAACGGCTATATTGTTTGAATCTCACCAGGATCGTCAAACATTGTCGAAAACAAGGTCAGTTCTCGATCAATCTCGCAAATCATAGACAAATCAAAACAATTATATATATGTATATATGGACTCACATACTGCCCTCTGCATTTCAAGAATCTGAATCTTTGATTGTTACGAATTGTTGTTAAATTCGCATGTACTATAGAAAGATACGGTGTACACAATTCACGAAGTAGATGTGGTAAATCAATATATTTGCTACAGAGTTTGGCGTTTACTTTGATTGTAGCTAATGTTTGATCATCTGTGCGTTGGAGATTTCACAACACAGAAAATTGTACCTCTGTTACAAGATTTGGTGCCAATTAACCTTCCCATGCATGCTGAGTTTATTGAGCTCTCCTCCTGCTTGTACGAATTCTATAACCTCTCCCCCCCCCCCCAAAAAAGAGTGCAACTGAAATTAATCCAAATCTCTTTACATTTTTCTATGTTGAAATGCTAGTATTCAGAGAGGTCTTGAAAACCCTAATATCTTCTAAAAAGATTCTCAGTTCAGACACTAGGCCAAATTTTCTCACTTTGCTAATGTCTTGATTAGTTGATTTCAGTCCGAACCCAAAATGACGTGGCTACTATAGTTTGAATTGAAGCCCCATTCAAAATATGCCACCACAATACACCATTTCAGACGGTAAAAGGGGATTGTCTGAATGCAAGCCCAGAAAGGCTTCAGACGGTAAAAGGGGATCGTCTGAATGCAAGCCCAGAAAGGCCTACCGTCCAGTTGATATTGATTTATTGTTTGGACGCTGTAACTAGAACTCAAATTTCTAGGTTCCTAAACCCAGAAATCCTGTAACCATTTAACAATTATATCATTTAAAACCCAGAAATAACTAAGATATATCCTTGCACGTACTACATAAGTTCAGAACATCACTTTTCATGCAATCATTCAAGCTCCAAAAACAACTTTCATGCATATAATCAACAATAATAAGAATCCAATATTAACACACTTTCTAACCTTCAAAATTCAGCTGAATATACACATGCATAACTCTAAATTCAGATTTTAACTACAAATTTCTTAGTCCATGAAAACTACATGCATGTGATGAAAAAAAGGGTGATAACCATAAAATCAACATTTAAGGGTGAAGATCCTTCATCCTACATCTAAAGGTGTTAACAAACACCCAAAAATTTCTAAAAAATGAAGAATTAGTAGATCATGATGAATATCCCTGATCCCACTCCAAAATGCGAAAAAGCAACCTTCTCATCCTTCAAACTGATTTCTACTTCTTCCTTAGTCTTCTGACTTCTCTCTCTCTCAGTGTTCTCTGCTGGTGTAAAATGAAGAAAGTGGGTTATATAAAATGGGTTCAAGGTATTTATAAGGTGGGTAAATGGGTTACATTCGAGTGGTTTCAACTTGGTGGCTCGTGGGTCAAGTTTGAATAGAAATTGGGTTATCAAGGCTCCGTTTGGGGTGACAAAAAACTCTGAAAAATGGTGAAAATATTAAAAAACTCTAAAAGTTATTTATTTTTTTTATCTTACTGCACGAATTACAAACCCACATTTTATCTCACTTTTTATCGCTCCAAATGCACCGCAAATGAATTTAGGTCCAAGTCCAACAATTAAAATTAAAAGTCTCCACCCAATGGCTCATCCAAAGCCCAAACAATAGCCAATAATTAAATCAACTAACCAAACAACTCACAATTAAATCCAATGATCCATTAATTAGATACCTGGTTATTACAGGTTGACAAAATATGTTTAGTCCACCCCAAACAGCTGGGTACTGTTGATTGATTGAAGAATGACGAACAGCATTGCCTATACACACATTGTGTGTACTCGCTGTTTATAAGGCATTGAAACGTCAATTTAAGGCATCCAAGTGGATGAACTTTCTAATTTGCATGGATTTACAACTATATTTATTGATATAGATATAACTGTTCGAAGAGTATTTCGGATGGTCCATCACCTTTGTGTAACTTTGCTATTTCATCTGGTTCATTGATGATAATTTGTCCATTAATATTACTGATGTTTTATATTTTGTTGCCTGATTGGTGAAAACTTTCCTTCTTTTTTGCAGGATTTTTAACTTATGTTGAAATGTTCAGTGGGAATAATAGCTTTGGCAATGACTTTTCATTTTGATGCTGCCTTGGCAGTTTTCAAAATGCAATTAGAATCAAATGATAGCCAGACAGAAGATAGTTCAGAGACAGAACCTATCTTGTGTCAGTCTAACATTGAGCATAGATATGAAGAATCTTCACCTGATATAAGAACTTTGAACCGAGATTGTCCTGTTTCTGTGAATGATTCACAAAATATCGACATTGATGAAAGTTACAATCTGGTGAATGCAGACCAACCACAATGCCGTATATGCCTTGATATTGGAGGTACATGCATTGACACTTTGTTTGGTAAACAAGAAGAAGCTGGCTTTTTTAATTTATTTTTGGTCTTATATGACCTTTTTTTCAACCAAAACTTGATTTTCTTTTGCTTTTGGTAGCTTTTAGGCATGGTGTTCACATTCATAACAATATGCTTAAAAATATGAGAACCCACTTACGGGGCAAAAAAGGCCGGCCTGTTTTTAATTAATTTTTTGCAATTTTTTTAATTTTTATTTTTGTGAATGAATGTGAATAACATGCACAAAAGCTATCAAAAGCAAAAAGGAAATCAAATTTTAGTGAAAAAAAGTCATATAATACGAAAAAGGTTGGGTTCTTCTTGTTTACCAGAGGAAGCCTGATATTGGAATGGTATATACCTTCATTAGTTCCCAATTTTTAACCATATCATGCTGCTAGTAGCCTGTTACACACCTTATTTAACAACAGAAGGAAAAAAAATAACATATATACGCCTAGTTCATGTAATTGAATTCACCAATTGATGGTAGGCGAATTTTTCTTTAAAATAGTTTCGTTAAGGCGCTTATTTATTCATTCTCAGGGGAAGACTTGATTTCACCATGCCATTGCAGAGGCACCCAGAAGTATGTTCATAGATCATGTCTTGATAATTGGAGGTCAACCAAGGTGAATGCTCATTTTCTGATTCTTGATATTTGACCAGCAAAGTGACTATTTAGTAATGTTGCTTTGGGTAACATCAAAACACGGAAAATGAATATAGACCATTTATTTTCATTGACAATTATTTAAACAGTAAAGGAACAAAAAATGTTTATCAAGTGACTGATATTTCAAATCATTATTTCAGGAGGGGTTTGCCTTTTCTCATTGTACAGAGTGCAGGGCAGTGTTCTTATTACGTGCCCATGTTTCTCCTGATCGCTGGTGGTTGAGATTGAAATTTCAGTTTCTCGTTGCAAGGGACCATGCATTTATATTTATTATTGTTCAGCTGGTAAGGCAATTGATTTTTGCAGTGGGCATTTTCTTGTTGGCATTCTCAGCCTTGATCAATGTTGTAACGACTGAGCCAATCATTGAATAAAATAGGTTCACGGTACATCATCATTGTCTAACAGCTCCCCTGCTTTGCCTCTCCCATCTCTTTCCCAACAATAATAATAAATAAAAAAGGCTCTCCCAGCTATGTAGTCTCTGCCAGTTTAGGAGCTATATGGCTTTATGCATTGTGTGGTGCAAAGGTTTTCCATTAGGTGATCTGTTCCCAGATGGTGTGGTGCATGGCCATGCCTAGTTGTGCATTTATCTCTTCTAATCATCATCTTCCCCCCCCCCCCCCCAAAAAAAAAAGGTTTGTTCCTACATTTCCACTTGAGCACGTAGATGAAGCTGTTACTTAATATCAGGGTCGTCTGATTTTTTGGTATTGCTAATAGTAATTCCTCAGACTGGTATATAGTGAAGTATGGGAGCTTCAGGGAGTGCATTTCTTGGAGTTTTGTGCTAGATGCTTTTCTGATTGAAGTTAGGAAAACCTGGTTGCTTCTTCTTCTTCTTCCCCATTCCATATAGTGGTACTATCATGGATAGTGAATACTTACCCACCTCCCCCCCCCCCCCCCCAAAAAAAAAATAAATAAATGGAGAATGAATGAAATGGTTTTGGTTTGCCAGTCATCTCATATGGGTAATTTTATGTGTTCATTTTACGACTTTGGGATTTAAGCAGCTAGAAGAAAAGATATTATATTACTTAATTATTTCATTGAATTATCTGATGGTAAAACCATTAATTTTTATTGTCTTCCTTTGTTTCCTCCGTTTTTTTGGTGAAAATGTAATTTCTCTCCATTTTCCTCTTTCATGTTTCAAGCACATGTGTGATTTGGTTATTAGTTCATACTCCCAATGATTCATGTATTATTGAAGACGTTCGGTTAATGTGCTTATGATACTAGAGAGTTCAAATTCCATCAGATTTGAATGCCTTATGTCCTTCCTCGACCTACTCCCTTGCCTTGCTGGCTTTATCTCTTCCCTTGTCTATTATGGAAAAGCTTCAAGTGCAGCCTATAATGTCACTAGCAAAGTTTTGTTTATACATTGACAAAGCCCCTTATATTTTTCCCAATTCAATGCATGTAGCAAAAATCTAGTGATTTTGGCCTCAATTTATTCTAGTTTCCTATAGTGTTCCAATGTCTTTATCAGTTGAAAATCATGTAGTGGGGTAAAGAGAGGCTTATCCATTGGGTGGCTCTCAAAAATGTGATTGTACCCACTAGGGATTGAACTTGAGATCTCATGGCCCTGGCACTTAACCTTAGCTCATTGACCACTTGAGCTACCCTTTGGGGTTCCTAAGTTTAGAAGTTATATTTAATGTATGATATTTAAGTATTCTCTTTCTCTTCTAAAAGATCGTATTAATGGATCCTGTGTTTTCTTTCCCCCAATGATTGCACACAAAAATCTAATTGTAAGTTTTTGAAACTCATACACATATAAATAGGATTATTCAATAAACTTGTCCTTATAGGCTCGAAGGAGTTTGACCTATGATACGCTTGAAATGAACTATTGGTTCCAAAAAGAACTCAGTTATTGTTCATTAAAAAAAAAAAAAAGGAACTCTCATTGTGCTATTTCAATCATGATTTTCCTGCACACGGATAAACACTGATTTATCTAATCCATTTTAAGTTGAATTATAATTCTTGATGGGCTTTGTTGTTGTTGATGTCGGCTGCCAAGTTATAGTTGTCTCATCTTCTATTTTGTTGCTTCTTCTATTCTTTTCCAAAATTTATATTGATTAATTGGATTATAGTTACTTCATGTTTTGAAAATGTACAACCACTCATTGTATCTCCTTTTTTTTAATTTGTTATTACGTAAATCTCTAAATGAATTTTCAACAGATTGTAGCATTATTAGGTGTGTTGGTCTACAAGTTCTATGGAGAGGAGCTAAGAGAAATGTTTGGTTATGAGGAACACCCATATGGGTTTTATGTAATAGCTGGTAAGCTCATTGTATTAGTCAATGAAACTCTCCATTTCTATTGTTATCATTCTATGCACAAGTGCACAACATCGTCTGTTATGAGGACCTTGTTTATGTGATGCATTTCTGTATTTATTTTGCCTTCTTATCGACCCTCCCCAGACTCCTAAATGTAGGAGTCTTGTGCATTGGGTTGCTTTTTTTTTATGGTAAATCTGTATTGTTTTAGTTACACCTATTATTTTTGTCTTACTTTGCAGTTTTAGCAATTCTTTTGGTGGGGTTGCTCTATGGTTTCTTTGTTGCAATGATTTGTGGAGAGAGGATCAATGAACGCCACTACCATGTTCTGGCAAAACAAGAACTAACAAAGGTCTAGTGCATTAACCTTGGATCATGTCAAAAATTTGTAGTTAAATCCATAGTCACTGGCTGGAAGTGCATTTCTAATAGAAACTTCCTGATTAGATGAGGGAAGTCAGAATATGAGATTGTTGCATGTGTTCGTATTTCTTATTAACATGAATACTGTCAACATTTAATGGAAAATTTTGCATCTTCATTGTTTTATGTTATGTTAGCTTTCTAATGTTCTTTACGGAGGTTATGACTGTCTTTGCCACTTTATGACTTGCTATTGGGTGTAAAATGTTGGTAATTTGTAAAAATAATGCGCGAGGATTGCAAGGATAATCTTGTTTTTATGGAATGCACAAACATTTGCTTACATGGATGTTATAGTATTTTTGTATCAATTTAGGGGGGTATCATGCCTATCTTGGGGCAGCTAATACAGAGATTTTGTCCTGCTGCATTAGGTGTTGGGAAATATTATATATTTCAGCTTAAATTATGTGGAGGAGGATTGTAGCACTTCATAGGATACTGGGTTGACTTTTTGGTGAGATGAACGGGAATCCCCAAATCTACACAATTTGTAGTGGCGGTGCTTTGGGGTCATAGGGATGCTCAAATAGCTTGGGATTATGGTGAGAAAATATGCAAATGCTCAAAAAAATGTTTTTTAGGCTCCCATTGGAAGCTTCTAAGAATTGTGACTGGGACAAATAATGAAATATCTAATAAACACATGGATTTGACGGACATGACAGAATAGCTTTGTAGTTGGTTCCCATGTATCCATTCAGGATTCAACATGCATGGCTTTATGATATTATATCTCCTTGTGGTTGAAAGATGACTTTTTATTTTATTTTTTTAAATGGAGAAGGGTTTATCATAATGTAAGACAAAACTGAATAATAACGTCATGTGACTATTTTTTTTTTTTTAAGTTGGAACCACAAGTTTGGTTATATTTTTAATTTCATGTCAATCAATCAATTTCCTAGCCATAAGTCAAGGTCTATGTTATATGGACTCGTTCAAAAGTATGACGTACTATAGTTAGATACTTGACACTTGAATAAGGATACTTGGACAAAGGTATGGTATACATGTCACAATATAATTGAACAGCCATAAAAACATATTTAACAATTTAATTTTAGCACATAATTACACATAAACATTATATTTTATGCATAAAATACTTTAATGAAACTTTGTTAATACCATATTATCCTATAAAATGAAATAGTTATTAAATATATAAATATTTTCCCGTGTCTCCATGTCCTTAAATAAGAGATTTGATGAATCCGACTCTTAGACTCGTATTCGTACCCAACACCGGTACCAGATTCCATGTAACGTAGGTTGAGGTTTATTATCTAGGATGAATTTGATAAAGCCAATTTGAGATGTTAACAATATTCATGGTGAATGTAAAGTTATGTATTTAATTTGTTTCTAAAATGTTAACCCTGCATGTTTCACAATTAAACATGATACAAGTTCTGGACTGAAGTTTTAATCTTTTTGTTCTTATCAAGGTTTCTGGTGATCTTACCAAAATCCATGGTGAATGTTACAAACCTTTTTTCATTTCATCTGTTTCTAATATGTGTTTTACAGCTAGATCTTCAAATGCTGGTACTGATGTTTTAATCTCTTTAGATCTTCAAATGCTGGCACTGATGTTTTAATCTCTTCCTGCCAAGCTTTTTTGGTAGACCTTTAATCTATATTTGGTTGAACAACACGTAACCCTGCAACCATTGGACCAAATATTTATAGAGCCTCAAATTAACTAGTTCAGAACTATCAGGCTAGAACAGTCAATAGATGCCTTATCCATCCATTCCAAAACATCCAAGTAAGTAACCTCCGAGATGAGCAGAATGCTGTTAGGTTTGATAGCATGTATTTGATGAGCATATGATGATTTCTGTAACCAGTGAGTAATTTAGTAAAGAGATTTTCCTTTGATCAACATCATGACATTTGCGGATGGTCAGTGTTAAGCTGGGTGGTCCAGTGGGCTGGCAACAATATCGGTCATCTTCAATGATGGGACACATTGGAGGTGAGTAGGGTGAGAGGGTAGCTTGGAGTGGGAAAAAGAGAGATTGCGGAGGTGGAACTATTATCGGAGTTAAGTTAGAATCCCTTCAATGTTGCTGGTAAAGAGGAATTTACATGGAAGGATCAAGATAGGAGGGCTGGCTTCCATGCGCCTAGGACGTGATCCTTGGCCAGGTGGCCAACTCTGTTGGCTTGCGTATGTTTGGGTAATTAGTGGTGACATCTCCCTATTGTCGGTTGGTGTGAGGATCGTGGTTGTCCTTGTAAGGCCACATCGTGGTCAACTTTGTTGGATAGTGGCTCTCTTTGTGGGCCGATCGAAGGTAAACTGATAAATCTGCTAGCTCCAGCCGCCAAATCGCGAGTGATGATTTTTCTATGGGGATTCAATTGCTAGAAGTTCCTTGAGCTTTGCTCCTAACCCAAGGAGTTGATCTTTGTGCATGTATAAAGTTCACCATGAGGCCTAAAATGCCCCTGAGGTGCCCCGTGAGGTTGGGAGTTGGATGGATCATCTCCCACTACTGGGGTGTTTCTGCTGTGCTAATAGGCTTGCCGTGGATTAGTGCCATATGGTGGTGGTGACATGGCATGGGTCACCTACAACATTAAAATTTGTAGCTTTGCTAGACAAGAAGTTTGTCATTTAGCCAACTTTTTGATGAGTGGAATATTGTGCTGAAATTCTGGGTCGTTTTGCGTTTGTCTCATAATAAAAGTTGTTTCAATTCCAACGTTAGTGTTTTGAGTTGCCGAGGTTGGTACAATCAATGTCTAAATTTGGTCATCAATTATTAATCCCTTATTTGATTCTTTGAGTTATCTATTAGTTGATTTCTAATTTTGTGATGTCAGGAGTATGTGGTAGAAGACCGGGAAACTAATGATGTTCCGGAACTTGACCCCAGCCATGTTAGGGAGCTAAGAATGTTGGGCCTCTATTAATCTGAAAGATTTTGTCTTTTGCTGATCTTGGTAAGTGCCATCTTTCTTTCATCTCTTCTCTCTCTCTTTCTTTGTTATTATTATTAATTTTTTTGAAATCAGTATGTTTTATCTTCTGACATCCCTTTCTCGTTGCCAAACTTTGTTTGGAGCAATAAAACACGCAGCTGCCATTTTTGTTTCTTTCTGTTTTCTTTAGGTGCCATTTAGTCTATTTTTCTATTTTTATTTTCTGTTTTTATTTTTATTTTTTTTTTTTTTGTTTTAAGCGCATTTTTCATTTTGCGCTTTTAAAAACAAGGAAAACAGCTCAAAGTGCATTTGATCACTTGCGTTTTCAAATTTTATTTTAAAAAACAGAAAATGAGTTTACACATGAAATAAAAAATGACAAAAGGTCATTTTGTGCGTTTTTAACCCAAGATAAGGAAAATATCAAAATAAGAAAAATAGAGTATTTTCTAGTTTCTTTGTTTTGAGATTTTTAACACATAAAACAAAAAGAGAAAATAGAAAATAGAAAAATAAACCAAATGCTACTTTATTTATTGTCATTTGATCAGGGGACAAAAATAAGAAGCCATTCGATGGATAAATGGTTTCCTATAAAAATAAAAAAATAAAAATAAAAGAAGATATAAATAGAAGCTTTTCATTTGTTATATTTTTTTGGTCCCGTAATATATGGCTACTAGTTCTTAAACTAACCCTTGAAATTTTCAGGGTCTTGTGGATTGGATGTTCTGTTTGGCAGCTGAGGTTGAAACCCACCTTGTGTCTGCAAATTCATTCATGCCCCCCCCCCCCAATCGGTGAATGTTGTTTTGTGCCCAGTCTGTCTGAATTGTACTTTTGTCGAGCCGCATGACAGAGGTTCGTTCGTGTATTTTGATTCATTTTTCGTGCACATGCATCAGTTTCTGAGTTAAAAAAAAAAAAAGGGGGATACTATTCTTTGTATATTTTACAAAATTTTATGTCGTTGCAGTTAACAGTGGTGGATGGTTGATGTGTAGTACTTTTTTGTGCGTATAAATATTTGGTTGTCTATTATGTTTCCAGAGCATAAGAGAGCAAATCAAGTGCTCAAATTTCACAGTACAATGCGATTCAAATTTATTTTTCTTTGGCATTTCAGTGTTTAGCCTTTTAGAACGATAAAACATGCTTTAAGAGGTGTAGATGTGGGTCCTGTTTGAGGGAAAAATTATTTTATTCTCCTAATATGTATATATATATATATATATATGTATGTATGTATGCACGGGAAGTTAAGAACCAACCACAAATTGATAAACAGGAACGAGAGATTACTTACCCAAAAAAAAAGGGCAATGTTCGAAGAAATATACAATGCTACGATGCAATAGCAACTGCCTTATTTCTTAAACTCAGGTTGGCACAGATGAAGGGGAGGGGGAGGAGAATCAAAGTAAATGAGAGAAAAGGGCAGCGAATTAACGGTAATTATATTTTCATTTTTGGAAGGGACGGGAAGGGAAATAGGTAGAAGGTACAAGAAAAAAAAATGTGGTTAAAAATATTATTATATTTTTAAAATATATTTATTCACGATAAACATCAGTAGATTAGTGAAAAATATCCAGGGTGTAACAAAAAAATATATATAATCTCAAAAAATTTAGGATAATTAATCAGATTAATTACTCTGGAATAATTGATTATTCAATTTCGAGCCGGATGGATTGAGCAAACTGACTCGCCCGAAAAATTAAAAAATATATATTTTTTATATTTTATGTATTTATATAAAATTTTGTTTAAAGTTTTAATAAAAAATTTATTTTATATAGAAGTTTATAAAAAAATATTTTAATAATGAACTTATTTTATAACCTTTAAAATTATTTTTATCTGAAAATATAATAGTTTTAACAATTGGTGAAAAAATAAATGAGTCTACCTCTCTGGGATTAAACGCAGACCCACTTTATTCCAGCCCGACAGTATTAACATTACCTGTCACTTCCCACGACTGAAGAAAAAAGAAATTAATTAATTTCAAAACATTTTATTTTATTTATTATTTTTTTTTTTTGTTTTTTTCGTTGGGGGGGGGGGGTTGGTGTTGGTGAAAAATAGTCAAGTTCAAAACTTAGAACGACCTTACGAGTGAAGAGGTGGTTTTAAATTAAATTTGATCTAGCAGATCCTATTGTGATGACGCATTGCAACTCCACAAACTACCCACCCACGCCAATTTCCTTGAAACGGGGTTAAACCGTACATAACTTAGCAAATATAACCAGCACACATGCACATGAACTTGAAAACCAGCCACAAATTGATGAACAGAACTAACGATTAATTACAAAATAGCCTTAGGTTTTGAAATATATATATATATATACACAAGGCGTTGGCAAGTGCCTGGTCTCTTGGTGAAATAAAGAGTTACGAAGTCCAGAATTTTTTAGACTGTCGATGATCAAGAAGAGCATTCCTCCACCAAACTACCCAAATTGCATCTGTACAGCTCCTCCCACCAAGTAAAAGGTTCTCAACGTTAAATCTTTCCTCTCCATTATTTCGCCATACAACAATATTTACAAGTTTTGACGAGCCTGCAAATACAAGCAGCTGGATTATAACAGGAATCATCACAATGAGTTCATAATGATCATAATTTCCACGTGTGAAGATTAGGATTTTTATCAACTACCAGCAGCTAACTATTAGATGACAGCCAATAAGTAAAGAAAGATAATGCCTGGCGTGCAGAAAGTTCAGCTTCTTCAGATAGAATCACTAGTCAAGCCTCTAAGAAATCGCTTGTGGTTTTGGCAACTTCCAAAGAAGATTCCCCATAAATTGACTAACTGTGGATGAGCTAAATTAAGTAGGATCTCTATGACTGCACAGTTAACAGAATATTATATAAATATGCCACTGCCAATGTGGATTGGCAATTTCATTGTTCCACAATACAGATAAGCATTACCTCATGTCAGAAACTTATGTTTTTCTTACCAAGGATAAAAGAATAAGAATGAAGCCAATCAAAGTTATTATGCCTGTTTATACTACAACAATGCAACATAGAAGTCCATGTAATTCAACTAAATAACTAAATTAAGACTTGATTTTGAAAATGCAGTCAAGTTACCGGTAAACCTTCAATAAGACATTTTACTTAAAGCCTGTCAACACCCTCTTTGTTAACTTGGATGTTGCTCTGATTCTTGTGAATGTTTCAATATCAACAGGTTCGATTGCTCACCCCAACCACAGCAGTCAAATCAAATCAACAAAACAAATCTCCATCTTCTGCAAGTGTTTAAAACTTAAAATTGACGTGCAAGATTTTAACCACCAGCCTCAACCCAACTGAGATCCACTGCTTCAAGTCATATAGGTCTAACCCCTATATCCCTATTGTGGTTATGAGTTCTCAACATGCAAATGAGAGATTGGCACTGAATTAATCACCACTGGTTGGGACACCATCTTTTTTTTGGGGGGGAGGGGGGGAGCAGATTTTCATCCTGATCCTCCCCTAGAAAGATGTCAATTAAGAAATTGATTGCACAACAAATCATCCAAATTAAATAGTAATTCATCTGGACGGTAAAGTTTACTCTGTCTCTTGTTTTCTAAATTTATTCTACCATCTCAGTAACATATATTGAAATTCGACATCCAATATTTCGCTGTCAGCGGACAATTTTTAAAGTACCCTTGTTGTCTTAACATTTTATGGTGCAGAAAGTCAAATTCAGGCTTAAGCATAGAAAATTGGACATTGAATTTCACATGCATGTACTAACTATTGTTAAGGAAAAAAATAGTCACATTAACCCAAAATAATACACAACTAGTTGTTGGAAGTCTCACTGACCTCAGATGACAACTTTCTGGGTAATGTGGTCTACGCATCCTCATGTTCGGAATGTGAAATGTTTCTGGAAGTTATCTCCACATCTGCTGACTCTGGAGATGCATCTGCAATCAGAAAGTAAGAAAAACATGAAATAGTAAATCAAAATCTGTTGCATCTCAACGTAGCTCCAGTAACATTTAAGTACAACCCAAAATCCATATACATCAAAATCTTTCAAATGATCACATCATTTGTCAAGTTAATTAAGTAAATAATTCTGTAGAATATTATTATTATTATTATTGTTGTTGTTGTTGTTGTTGTTGTTGTTTGTTGTTGTGTCTACAGCTGAAGCTATAACACATAATGTAAAGTCACACATGGAAGCCCAATAAAATAGGTGCAAAGTGGACCGACAAAACATTGCACCAGATGAGAAAATATTTTATCATCTAGTGAGATGTTTTTAAAGAACATTCCAGAGACAAAAACACTGCATCAAACTCAAGTTTGACTAAATAACTGCATTTTTTATACACTAATGATTCCAGAGTTGGCATAAGTGTAATTACATTCAAACTTGAGTTGAAGTGTGGATGAACATGAAGGCAATTTTTTTTTTTTTTTGATAAGCACTCAATATTTTATTAAGAAGCATCAATATGATTCAACAAAAATGATCCAAAGGACCATAGCTTACAACTCCAAGTGTTCCACGAAATTCAAAAAAGAAACACTACATGTGATGATAAAAAGGAGTGCAAAGCTCAAAGTCAAGAGAAATTCATTCAATGTTCAGGAGAGTTACGAGAGCCAGACGGAAGAGAAGATCACCTGGGTTTGAAGACTTGATTGAATGTCCTGTTATATTCCAGAAAATCACTTGGGTTTGAACCCTTGACCAATTCATGTTATATTCTAACTGTTTATAATCTTATATTTCTCATCAGAGAGGGGATTGTGACTTGCATTGTTTGTTATGGTAAAGGGGGAGGAGTTACAGGAATATTATACGCTCTAAAATTTATATAGAACCCCTGCTTTGTTGTGATTGTTTCAATGAACAAAATGTCTTCTATAACAATGATGCCATGTTATTTTACAGAGGAAGTCTTCGGTGCATGCCGTACATAATCCCCTTTAGGTTCTTATTTTCTTTGTTGTCTGTTTTGGGTCTGACTATTGACTTTGTGGGAATAATTTTTACCCATGTCCACCTTTATATAAGCTGATGATTTCTCTAGCGGTTAAACTAACCTTCATGTTCAATCACGCTTCAAATCAAATTTGAATGTAATTACCCCTATGCCAGCTATGGAATCATTAAAGCATATAGAATGCACTTATTTAGTCAAACTCGTGTTTAGTGGAATATTTTTGTCTATGGAATATTTGGTCTTAAAAGACATTTCATCTGGAGGGGGGGGGGACAGACACACACACACACACAAATGCAAGGATTCTAATATCAAAATCGAGCCGTATAGCTTTAGTTAACTTGACAACCGACTAGCCAAATTAAGATTATGTGAAATTCAAACAAATCCATTACCGTTTAAGATTATACACAATCCCAGAGAATTTAAGAATTTGTGAGATTCAAACAAATCCATTCATACCACAAGCACCTTAAACCATAATTAATGAGCCCCTAATATGGCGAGCAGGGTTCCAAAAAAGGAAAAAAAAAAATATAGGCATTCAGAACATACACAATCACACGCGGTAACAGAAACACAAGCAAATCCTACAAGAGATGGCTACAAAGCATACCGCTTATGAAGAAAGCTGAAGAAGGCCAGCCGCGAGAGGTAGCGAGCGACATAACCTCCTCTTGGGTGAGCGTATTGGCCAATTTGTCGACCAATTCGGCGATTCGGTGAGACTTTCTCCGCGGGGGAACCCAATAGGAGGATCCGGGGACGAACGGCAGCCAATCGGGAGCCGATCGCATCACGATGATGCGGTGAATGGCGTCCTCGATCCTCTGCACCGCCAGGGCCTCGCGCTGTTGTTCGGCGTCTGAGACGGCGGAATTGGAATCGAGGCGTTGGGAGTCCTCCGACTGGCTCGATTGGGCCCGGAGGGTTACGAGACGAGAAGCGTAACGGGTTGGAGGAGATTTGGAGGAGAAGAGACCAGCCTGAGAGATTCGGATTAGGGTTTGATGCAGAGAACGCGCCATGTAATGAAATGAAATCTACTGACAGAGAGAGAGAGAGAGAGAGAGAGAGAGAGCTATGTTCCGGATTCCAGAGATAGGGTGTGAGCTATATACATACATATATATAGAGAGAGGAGGTGGGCTGTTTGGATAGAATTCTCCGCGTCGTTGCTTTGAAACGGAACCCAGGGAGTAGACCGGACACCGCACTGTGCACCTGCACCGTTGGATTAAATGTTACTGTTTGATCTAACGGTGCACAGTTACACAATCCGGTGCAATGTACCGGACCAACCTCATTCCCGGGCGTAGACACGTTACACGTTTCATTCAACTGCCCGGTTTCAGCCCTTGAAGCTTCTCCATTTGTTGTATATTATTTTTAGGCGTTTGATTTATCAAATTTTATTGAGAATTATAAAAAAAATTTATTAAATTTTGTTGCGTGGTACCGTTATATTAATTTTTTCCCCCTCTGTCGGTTGCCATCCAAACACTACCGACGAAGCCGTTCGGCACGCTAAAAATTACCCCAAAAAATAATAGTACTTTTAACATTTGATTATCACAATTTAAAAGTTCGGACAATAATAACTTAAACGTGATCTTAATTATCTAATGATTTTTGTCAAAAAAAAATTATCAAAAAAATTTGAAATTTTAGTATTTGATTAATAAAAGTTAATAAAAATTGACAAAATTTTAATATTTCAAAATAAAAGCATGAAAAATGAAAATAGAGAAAAATTAGTAAATGTTAGTAGAAATTTATAAATTTTGAGGTGCCAACACCTCTTATATACTCAGTTACAAAATATGAATTTATCCCATATTAGAAGTGCGCACACGTATTGTATATGATTATCGTTTTATTTGTTTAATTTAATTATGGTATAAAAGTAAAATAATGTGATGGTTAAAAATTTTAAATTTATAAATCGATTTAATTAAGAGTAGTTTTTAGAGTTTATTTGATTAAATTTTGAATTTAATGAGAGATTGAAGGCATTTTGGGAAACTAAAAGGTTTCACTAAAATTAAATTTCATTAATATTTTATCTTTACCGAGTATTATTTTTTATAATAGTATAAATAGATTATATATTTATTTATTTTTAGTAATCACTTGAGATATTTTTTACTAAATTATATTATGGGAAAAATGTCATTAACCTTATTAAATGAAATAAAATAAAATACTTAATAGGAGCCCAAATTTTTTACAAAAAATAAAATGGTAAGCCTATGTGGCATACAATACTTTAGCCACTCTTTATATTTTCACAATTCAATTAAATATTAAATGATACTTAGTTGTTACACTTTGGAGCTTTATGTGGAAATATAAGTTATCTATAACATGTTTTATGTTTTTATATTGACATTGGACCACTAATTTAACGAGGTTCCACGTAAATGGAAAGAATAAAAGAGTATATAGATTGACTTGACATAAGGGTAAGTAGATCGGTAAGAGTCATATATATGGACTAAACGAAAATTATAAAAATATATATTGTTTTTATCGCCGTGAAATTTAGGTTTGTGGGTTTGATATAACCTGTATTAACTTGTACCAATTAACCCAATGGTAACCCATTATTAAATGGATAATTGGATTTTCAACCTATTTAGTCATAACACATTATGACCTGATCCAAATCAATCTAAACCCGCCCTATGTGCCAACTCTAGGGTTAGAGGATATAAAATATTATTTTATGAGGTAACAAGAAAAAAGTATAATTTGTTTCATTATTTCTCGTTATTTACTCTTCTCGGTTAATAACAACTTATCCTCGTAAGGGGTAATTTTTACCTTAAGGGCTTGCTTGGATAGAGGGAAAGCCTCCCCCCAAAATTTTCAACCCTTCATAAGTGTGAGTCCCACCTTTTTGCCATGGTTTGATAAGTGAATTACTAAAATTTTTCACCCCTTATTAAGTTTTCCCTCCCTCTTATTTTTCCCCTCCCTGGGGATAACTTTCGGCACCTTCAATCTTAACTAAAAATTTTCATCCCCTCTTAACTTGTTTTTTGATATTTTTAGCCCTCATTAATAATATTGTTAATTTAATTAAAATAAATATAATGCTAGCAAAAAAATAATACATAGGCCAACAAGTCAAAATAAATATAATTAAAAAAAATTAGATAATAACCAATCATTCAAAAGTACATATTTAAAAAAAAATTAAATAAATTTATAAAAAATTAAATTTTCAATGAAATAAATAATATAATTTCAAATTGTCCAAAAATAATTAAATAGAGTGGGTTTTACAATTTAATATTTAATTTAATGGATAATCAAGTTTGGGACACCACAAGGACAAAAAAGTCATTTGACTGCTTTTTTCATCATTCACCCCCTCTTATTTATAAAATATCAAAACCAAATCAAAAGTTATCCCCCTTCATAAACATTACATCAATGTGGATCTACCCTCTAAAAATAATACTCTTCTTATCTTATACCCCTTCTAAAACTTATTTCTCTAAACTTTTAGCACCATCTAATCATGCCTTAAAGGGCCGATTGGATGCAACGAAATATGGCCTCCATAAATAATACACCCTTATAAGTTTTGATGTGAGGTTTTTTACTTGGTTTGAGAAGCTAAATTTCTCCCCTCTAAAAATTATCATTTTTCTTAATATTGGAAGAAAGTGTATTATTTTTGGAGAGGGTTTAAGCTTTCCAAAATTATCCCCCTTTATATGAACTAAATTGGACCATTATGCCCCTTCTTGTCCCACTTCTCACCTACAAAATGTATTTTATATGAGAAATAAATTCTTTTTTTTTCTAATGGAAAAATGTATTAAAAATATAAATTTTTTCCAAATAAAGGGTCGTATGATTAAAAATATATATTTTTTCCAAATAAGAGGTGATGTGATTTTAAGGTAATAATATTATTTTTTTAGTAAATATAATAATATTATTTTTTAGCAAATTTATACAAAATTACGCATATATTGATATTTTTTAAAATAAGGAGAAAAAAATAAGCGACTAAGGAAGTTTCGGATAAATTGAGATGTTATTGTCTACGAAACTAATTTATATGTTTTATAAAGTTTAATTTATTAATAACATAATTTGTTTATAATTAATTTGTCTAAAATTAATTTGTGCTAATTAGTTTTCACATTATATAATTAACATAAACATATAATTAAGTTTGGATAACCAAGTTTAATTTAATGGGTAACAAAGTTTGGGACATCACAAGGGCAAAAGAGTCATTTGACTGTTTTTATCATCGTTCACATCTTCTTATTTATAAAACATCCAAACCAAGTCAAAAATTATCTGCCTTCATAAATATCACATCAATGTGAGCCAACTCTTTAAAAATAATATTCCCTCTTATCTTATACCCCTTCTAAAACTTATCCCTCTGAAATTTTAACACCATCTAATTGGTCCCTAAGTGTAATTATTACCACCTTTCAAAACTAATATGATGGAGAACAAAAATTGCACTAATGAAATTTACTATCTTTTACTCAAAAACAAACATGTCCTTATTATTTGAATCAACATTCCAATCTGAACTCAATGGTATTTTGTTAGAAAAATACGAGAATTCAAATTGAATTATCATATTATAAGAATAAAAAATGGGGACAAGCAAATAAACTTTTTTAATTGAAAATAAAAAATTCATTCCAACAGTTATGTTAAATTTGACAAGTGATTAAGATTAATTTAAAATTTTTAATAAAAAAGTGTTACATACATACATACATAGGTACATATATAAAAGGTAAAATTTATAAAGATAATAATATTAAAAACGGAGTTGTAATCATCTAATAGCATTTTTCTTTTTAACTATCATAATTTTGTTTTATCTTTTCTTTTTTATAATTCTTTGAAATTTATTAATAGTTCATTTATACTGAATAAAAATTAATTGTTATTCTACGTGTTGTTGGCTTTCGCACTTTTGGTTGATGAAAATTTTAAAGCTTAATAAAAAAATAAACAGCACAATTATACGTATCTAAAATTTAAAAATTTCAGTTTATTAAAATAAAACTTTTGGCTCAAGATTTTCTTTTTTTGGGGCGGGGGGGTTAAAAATAAAATATCGGGGATTTCCGTAAATACCCGGGAAGAGAGGGGCCATTGTGCAAATAGAGAACAAAGGGATCGGATCTTCGCGAACCGCATCAAAGGCCATCGATTTCATGCCCTCCGGGCTCCCCACGGACGAACATTCATTTGTCAATATTGAAAGGTTAGGGTTAGGGTTTCAGATCTACTATCTGATAGAAAATGGCGTTGAGAAACTTCTACAACGAGATCAGAGGGATGAAGGTGAAGGAATTGCCAGCGCGCTTGAAGCCGATGTTATCCCTTGATTACGCGAAGGATGTTGTCAAGAGGGGCTTGGACAACTACCACGCCAAATACATCCAGACCAGTTCGGTCGAACCTGTCTATCACGTCTGCTTTGGCGGCATGATCTTTTCCTACCTCGTCGCTCTCCCGGAGGAGCGTCGCCACCTCGAGCACCAGCAGCACGCCAAGGAGCATGGCGGCCACTAATTGGCCCAAAGGTACTCACTTCTTATCGAATACTAGTCTTTGATTTTAATTTTTGCAGAATCATTGTGGCTTTGATTGTTAAAAGTTAAAAAATGAAAGATAGATTGAAATTTGGGGCGGGTTTGGAATTAAAATGCTTTGGTTTTTGATTGTGAGGTATGAAATTGCGAATCATGGTGAACAAATAAGTAGTGCTGTTCTGAACATTAAGAGCTGTCGTGATTTCAATTGGAGTTGGTGTTATTACTCATCAAGACTGATCCCCTAATTATAGTGCAAATTATCTTGGCACATAATTCATGCTTTGTGGTGGCCTATATGAGTTGGAGCCACGTGGAGTGTGTTTTTTTGACCATTATGCGAGCTTAGTAAAGAATGAGAATATTTATTGGCAATAAATTTGTGGCTTCTGTTCCCTTGTGGTAAGAATTAAGTGTTGGATTTGTTGCTTTGAATTCAAAATGTTGTTCTTTGGACATTCATACACATTGAAGTTTCTTGTTTGGTTTCTCCTGTTCAGCTGCATCATGCATATGTTATCCCTATTCATATGTGAATCTTGATGTCGATGTTACTCTGCTGGGAATCTGTCAGAGGGCATTACTGCTTCTTAGCACAGAGGCTGATGGACTGTTGCCATGTCTGGGCGTGTGATAGATTTGTTCAATTCTTCTCGTTCATCATAGTTTATTATATATGTATTAACGTCCTTTTATTTTTTATTTTTGTTTTTTGGTTGGAAGTTTGTGCATTTAGATGTCGAATGGCCATTGTGCTTGTTTTTACTATCAAGAGTTGATGTCATGCTCTGCCACTGCATGCCTTCTGGCTACTTTTATGTCAATCTATAATATGAAAATTTGATTGTTAATTCTGGCGATAGACATTTTTCATATGCAAGAATCATGTATATCTTTTTTTTTTTTTAAATATTTATTAATCTACCCCTGTAATGAATTTATCTATCTATATAGATATATATAAACTACTTATTTGATGTATTTGAAATCAAAGAAGTTGGAGGAGTCTGAAGGCTTTGATTCCACAGGAGGTGTGGGCCTTTGGTCTGTTTTGACATTTCGTTAGCATGAAAATTTTGATGTCAATAATGGTTATATGAGCACAGGTAACCAATGAAAGCTAATGCAAATATGCTCTTCAACATGGCGAAAGAAAGGATCTATTTCATTCATTAGTATCCCGTAGCTTTCTATCTTCTGAGTTGAGAGCCAGCTAATGTAAATATGCTTTTAAGGTTGGTTATACAATGGGAGGGATATTTGCATAGAAAATGTATGGCTATGAGGTGATTTGTGAATCACTTTGATGCCTGTGTGCCATTCTGATTATTCAAATAAATGCATGTAGGTTTTGCTTAGATGCAAGGCCTTGCGATTTCCAGGATATGATTGTTCATCGGTAGTGAAAGTCGGAATTGCAAGAGTCTGTTGAGCTGTTTGCATGCCTATTAAATGGACGTAGCTTTACGTTGTGGATGATAGGCATTAACCTGATACAGTGTTTTTCATTTATTTTTATTTCATTATGAATAAATTGAATGTGGTCAATTCAAAGTCAAGTGGGTTGGGGTAGGGTAGTGATGCTTATGAATCTGTTTGCAGGAGTGAAAGAATCCCCCTTGCAAACCTCATTGATCTTAGGAGGCTTATATGTTAATTAAGGAGCCATGGTTATGTTAAACCGTGGTCTCTTGTAGAGTTTGTGGTGGTGAATTGAAGTTAGCATTTCTTACCTTGTTTGTTTATTCAAAATAGTAGAAATGTGTGTATGTATATAGAACTAATAAAATGGAAAAGGCCAATGATATTGCCAGAACACCTTTTGAGTCTGATAGAGCCAAAAAAAAATATATATATATATATACATACAAGGCATTGGCAAGCGCGTGGTCTCTTGGTGAAATAAAGAGTTAATTAAGCCCAGATTTTTTGAGATTGTTTTGATGATCAAGGAGAGTATTCCTCCATCCTCCACCTAACTACCCAAATTGCATCTGTACAGCTTCGCCCACCAAGTAAAAGGTTCTCAACCTCAAATCTTTCCTCTTCTTTATTTCGCCATACAACAATGTTTACAAGTGTTGATGAGCCTGCAAATACAAGCAGCTGGATTATAACAGGAGTCATCACAATGAGTTCATAATGATCATAATTTCAACGTGTTAAGATTAGGATTTTTATCAACTACCAGTAGCTAATTACTAGATGACAGCCAATAAGTAAAGAAAGATAATGCCTGGGGGGCAGAAAGTTAAACTTCCTTGGATAGAATCACTGGTCAAGCGTCTAAGAATTCGCTTGTGGTTTTGGAAACTTCCTAAATTGACAAGCTATGGATGAGCTAAATTAAGTAGGATCTCTATGACTGCACAAGCCAGCTTCCCACAGTGAGGCATTTTTAGCCCGAATTGATGTCTTTTTGACTCAGTTTGGATGGTATATTATATATAATGGATATATGTTGAAATTGCACACACATTGAGACTATAAAATGTCATTATAGATGCTTGAGCATAGCATGCCTTTATTTTAACGTTGAGATGTTATTGATTATACATGATTGAGCATATCACATACATGGGGCTAGGGTTGCATCATTCTGTTTGAGTCTGACAGAGCAAAACACTTGGACCACGTACATTCGCAGTTATACGTAGCTCTCTATGAATCAAAAAATGCTTTGACAATGTCATTAACTGATGGAAAATACCTAATAAAATTCTGCTGATGGTGACCCTGATGGTTTTAGATGCATAGATTGTGTGTAAACAGTGACCTAGTATGTTTTTGGACGGTTCATTCTCTATTCTTATGCGGAATCAATTTACCATTTTATTTGTGTCCGTTGCTTAATAGTCCTCTTATCCATTGATACTCATGCAGATATGTTTTTATATTGTAGTATTGATTGTCGAATTTTAATTTACCGTACTTGTATGGTTAATGTTGTTTTAATATGTGGGTTTTCCTTGTGACTGCAGCTTCAGTGAAGTTTTTGGATGGCTGATTCCGTGAAGGAACAGAGCATTGAAGTATGTTGATTGCTCATGTTTTTTTTTTTTTTTGGATGTGCCCCTATTGGATACTTTGGATATAATGTGGCGCAGCGTTGACTGGGAAAATAAGTTTGGAAAACCTCTGCGATGATGTTGGCGTTATAAATTGTTGCACTTTTTACCATTTTTTTTCCACATGCTTTTTAATTGATTTCATTTAAATGTTTTTCTGGAAGGGTTGCCCATCACTGGTGAGAATGCCCATGCTTGAGGGATGCAGCTAATAGTTGCCCTTGTGATTTTGTGCTTCTTATTGTTACTTAATCAAGTTTTGAAACAAATTTGGGTCTTGATATTGGGTCAAGATCCACGAGCTGTTAAACAAGCAAATAGCTCGAGCTTGGGTACGGCTTGCTACAAGCTAGATTTATTTAGGGGTTGTTTGGTTGGCAAAAATTTGACCAAAAAATATAGTAAAAGTATGAAGATTTGATGAAAAAGTGATATGTAGTAAAATTTTATTGGAAAAAAGTACAAAAATTTGATAAAAGTTTGTGAGTTTTAATTGATTTTTTAACCAATCAAACACCTCCTTATTATGGAATTCATTTAAGTTTGAACTGAATTTGTAACTTATTTGGGACCATGCTCGGCTTGATTAGTTTTAATCTGTATTAAGAGTTACTCGAAGAGTTACTTGAATTTGATTTGATCGAAAGCTCTTGATTTAAAAGCTTAACAAAGTGAAAATTTGAACACATTCTTATGTTAAATAAGCTTAACAAATTAGTGACCGAGTTATAGAAGTTAAGATAAAATGCACTCTACTTAAGAAATTTGGGATAGATATGAACAATGAAAATTTGTTTGAGAGTTAATAAAAGTTAGTTATAAAAGTTTAGATAAAATACGGTATTTGTAGAAATTTATTGGAATTTGTTGGGATTTATATAAATTTATAGAGATTTTATGAAAATTTACATAAGTTTTATAAATATTTTTAGAGATTTATAGGGATATTTTGAGATTTATAGTGACCCAACCGCACCCTTGTTACTAGATTTGTTTATGGTTCTAAATATTCAATTATTTTTATTTTCGATTGTATTTAGTCATGTAACTTACTAAAATAGTATTAATTTTAATTACTGAAAAGTAATTTATATGCTATAAAAGAATTTTTTTTTTAAATTAAAGTAGCAATTATTTATCTACTTATTAAAAATTATACCAAAGAAACTTATCGCTTATCCTATTCTTAAATGTAACACAGTTAAAATAGCGCCTAATATTAATAAATGTTCTTGGAAATAGTATTTTTTATTAATAAAAAGGTTATTTCAACTAATTTTTTTTATTACCATCAGTGCGTTTATAAATACTTCAAAATCATCAACATTCACATAATATTTATGCTTACAAACAGTAAGACCAAACCCAAAAAAAAAAAGAATTTAAAAAATTTTATAAAATGATGTAACATGATTACAGGCGGACAAACCCCTAATTCCAATTGTTTTAAAAATAAAATGCATATACATATTAAGGTAAAAATAAGTAACCAATCAAAAAAAAAATTGCTTGATAAGAGTATAATATAATTTTAATATTTTTGTACTAAAAAATTAATTGAAAGTTTTGGTAGTTTTTTTGGGTGTTTTTTTTCTTTTTTTTTTTTGTACTTTTTTGTGTCTTTGGTTGAACCAAATGGAATTTTTAGTATTTTTTAAGTAACTTTTGGGTGTTTGGTAAATTTTTTACTGTAGCAAAGTAAAAAAGCGGTAATTTTTGAGTATTTGGTATATTTTTTTACTGTAGCAAATCAAAAAAGTTGTAATTATAGAGTGTACTTTTTACTGTAACAAATCAAAAAAGTGAGAAATTTTGTGGTTTTACCAAACACACCAAAAATAATTTTTAGTATTTTTTTACTAATTTTTAAGTTGCCAAACGGCTCTATAATAACTTTACACAAATGACTTACTTTAATAATTATTATTGGGAGGACACCAATCTATCAATATATTCATACCGTCGCAAAATATTTTTTTGAATTAGTTGTAAGAATAAAGTGAATGAGATGAGTTATTTAAAACAATAAGTCTAACTAACAATACATTTTAATTATAATTTTACTGCTATTACATTATTATGATTATGCTTTCTTAAATATTTTTTTGGTAAAATAATTTTTTTTACCATAGTAAAAAAAAAATCTTTTCTATTAAAAATCTTTTGGGTGTAGAAAAGTGGTCTAGATTAAAATTTCGGTGGTTTTGAAGGCCATATTAAAATTTGAAAGTTTGTGTGTTTTTTTTTTTAAGAAAAAATAAAAATAAAAATAATAGTAATAATAATAATAATAAAAGAATCGTCCTGACCTCCGTTTTCTCGATTTTTAGATCTTGTTCTTTAAAACAAAAACAAGCTGTGAGTAGCGACGATCGTAACAGGAATCTCTCTCTCTCTCTCTCTCTCTCTCTCTCTCCGCGCACACATAGCCGGACGAGTAAAAAGCAAGAGGATAACTGGCCAACCGCGAGATTAAGCGTTGATTTGCTGCAATTATCGTCGCCGATTGAATTTCCCCCTACATTGTTTTCTACACAAGCACGCACATTATCTATCTTGGTAATTTTGTCGGTGAGTAGGGTTTCCGATGAGATGAGAAGGCCAATTGCCGGAAAACACAAGTCGGCCAAGTTTGCGTTTATCTGTGTTGGGCTTCTCGGAGCTGCTCTCGTCGCAGATCTGCTTTGGGCGTCTTCTACTTCTTCTTCTTCATCCTCTGCATCTGTTTACCGGCCTATATCAACTAATTTGTCGCCTCACACCTTATTATTACCTCCTATTCAGAACAACAGTCAAACAGAGGTCGCCAAACATCCCGCTTTGATTTTTTCCCCCATTTCTTGCCTATATTTGTTAATATATATATATATTTTAGTGGGTTCGTTTCCGATATTGCAAATTGTGTGATAATTTATGATTTTATATGCCCAGAAGTATAATGGCTTGGATTCTTTGTTCTCTTTCGCAGAACTAATGAATTATGTTATCATGCTCTGTTCAGGGTAGGAAGGAGAATGTGGGTGGGCGATTCTTATCAGCAACTTTTGCTGATTTGCCTGCCCCGGAATTGGAATGGGAGCAGATGGCGGCAGCGCCAGTGCCACGTCTTGATGGGGCAGCTATACAGATCAATAATCTTTTGTATGTGTTTGCTGGATATGGAACCATTGACTATGTGAGAATTTCGATTAGCTCTTTCCCCACCCTTCCCCCCCCCCCTCTCTCTCTGAATGGTTGAGCCTATTAGCATATCATTGTCTTCTGCCAACATCAATAACTTGGAATCTGACACTATGTTACCAATTGCATAAGTTAATCAATCAATGGGCTGACAAGCCATGTTAATTTCTGCTATCAATAGTTTCTTATCGTTCTTATGTCTATATAGGTACATTCTCATGTTGATATATACAATTTTACGGACAATACATGGGGTGGAAGGTTTGATATGCCAAAAGAAATGGCGCATTCACACCTGGGAATGGTAACGGATGGGAGATACGTTTACGTGGTCAGTGGACAATATGGTCCGCAATGTAGAGGGCCTACAGCACGTACCTTTGTGTTGGACACTGAAACAAAGCAATGGTGGGATATGCCTCCCTTACCGGTGCCTAGGTATGTGTCATAGTTGAGACGGGTGAATATTTGTGCAAAATGTGTTTGGTACCCTGTGTTGTTTCTGATTCTTTTGATGATTATTTTCAGTACATACTCACACTAGATAGTTACTTTGACTTATTTTTACTAAGATTGTGTTAGGATCAAAGATTTGTCAAGGGAAAGGGATTCAAAATTACTTCCCTTGTTTGGTTGTTGTGCAAAATGGGAGGCACAAAGCATGTGATTTGAGAAATTAAAAATAATTAAATTAGAAAACTAGTTTATTGATAAAGGCCTTTTGCTTTCTTACATTTTCTAATCAACTCAAATAGGAACATGCATTTGGGATTTTATGTTTCTTTCTTCTTTTCCCTTCATATTTCTTTTCCTTTTCCCATCAATTTTCCTTTCCTTAACCAAATTCTCAATCCAAACACACCCTAAATGACTTTTATATCCTTCATGTATGGTTATCGATTATGATGTCATGGCTCATGCTTGGGTGCTTTTGGTAATTGCTTCAATTTTTAAGTCATTGCAGTTACATTCCTGCCTCATATATACATGCACCCAAGACTAATATTCTTTGATATTACTTATCAAAAAAATAAATGTTATTTGATCCTACTTAAATAAAGAGGAAAAGGGAGTGGAGAATGATTGTTTAGAACTCATTAATGCACCAGAAATAGCAAATTATTGGTACCAATTTACTAATAAATAATGATCTCTCTCTCTCTCTCTCTCTGACATTGCATTTTGGTTAGCTTTTTGATAAAGGCATTTCCTTTCCTTTGATGTTTCATTTTTTAACAACACTTAAATATCTGCTTTGATTTCTCTAAGGGGATACTCACTCCATTTTATTTCATCTCAATATAGAGAGATTTTTTAACTAGTTTTTTTTTTTTTTTTTGAATGGTATTTAGATAGATATTTACCATATTTTTGAGGATTTTTTTGTGCCTTGACATATAGTTTGATATCCTTTTTTTTCCTTCTTTCATTTTACTTAAAACTTGCTAATACGTATGCTATATTCATATCCACTAGGTCATGGCATGAGTAAAATTGGATAGAACTTCTTGATATCCTCTTTGGTTACGTGAGAAAAAAAAAAAAAAGACCATAGTGTGGATGAACTTGCCATTCTTAGGGTGCATAGACAGTAAAAATGTTCCACTTTGTTGTTTTATATTTTTTTGTTACAACTTGAACCTTACAATTTCGTGATTCTAGGTATGCACCGGCAACCCAACTTTGGAGAGGTAGATTACATGTGATGGGCGGCAGCAAAGAGAATCGACGCACACCAGGATTAGAGCATTGGAGTCTTGCAGTAAAGGATGGCAAAGCTTTAGAAAAGGAATGGCGTGATGAAATACCCATACCCCGTGGTGGACCTCATAGGTTTGTTAATTGTCTTGTCTAGATATCGTAAGAATTCAATTCTGCTGAATGTATGAATTCAGTCGTTAAATTACAGCAAGTATCCTGAAAGAGGTTATTTGGGATGCAATCATCAAATTTTCAATTGTTAATATTTCTAATATCAATAAGATGGAATAAGTGACCACCAAATATCATTACTTACCTCCCAAAAGATTTAAAAAATGACCAATGGAGTGAGTTTATCTTGATTTTCTTTTTAGCTTCACTTCAATTCTACCATCTTGGATGTTGAAATGAGAATTTTATCCAATCCTGATTGTTGTTCACCCTTTAATCTCTACCATCATGACCTTTTAGTGTACACTGTCACTATAGTCAGTAGCACTTTTTTATTTTTATGAATGCTCATGCTTCTATTTTTTTATTTTAGTAATCATTGAGGTTTTGTTGACATTTTACCTCGTAAGTAGTTAAGATTTTTGTCCATATCCAGCTCAGTTGTCGACAATTGAATATTTTTGCTATCATGTAGGTCTTGTGTTGTGGTGGATGATCGATTGTATGTTTTTGGTGGACAAGAGGGTGATTTTATGGCCAAACCTGGCTCTCCTATTTTCAAATGCTCACGAAGGGATGAGGTAAACTAATTGGTGTGTTTTCATTGGATATTAGCTGTCAATTAAATATACAAGGCTTTGTCACTTAAAGAATTCTTTTAGATTTGCCTCCATCATCCCTGGCTTGCCATGATGCAGGCAAAACATATTCTTCCCATACAAGACATATTATTAGTACTAACCTGCCATATTATAGGAAGTTCTTTTTGACTTCTAGTACTAGATAATTATTTTCAGACAAACCAAGTGAACAGTTTCCTTTTTTAGTAATGTCGTTGTAGGCTTAGATTTTTGTTGCCAAGTCAGCATTATCTGGTTGTTCTATTGTGCTATGAGGGAAGCACTTCATGTCAAATGATCAGGAACATACTAAGCGTATACATAATTGTGAACTCAAGTTTCTTCATGGTTTTTATCATTTTCCTGTTTTGTAGTAAAATTTTGCAAGATTATTGAAATGGCAGATGGAGATTTTTATGGATATATTTACTTAGGTTTATGTTATAGGCTTTGAAAATTCCCACTGGTGAGGAAGAAATAATTTTGGTGAGATGAATTTTGGCTTCATTATGACTATGAGTTCTTACTGTTACAGGTTGTATATGGTGATGTTTACATGCTAGATGATGAGATGAAGTGGAAAATGTTGCCTCCCATGCCAAAGCCTGATTCCCATATAGAGTTTGCTTGGGTACATGTTAATAATTCTATTGTTATTGTTGGAGGCACTACAGAAAAGCATCCGATAACGAAAAAGATGATACTGGTTGGAGAAATCTTCGAATTTAATTTACACACAAAGGTATTGTTCCTTTATCACCTCTGCATTTTAATATTCTAGATGAAATTGTACTCATGCATGAATCACACAAAAACAACAGGCACTTTTTTACTTTTGCATCTTTGGACATTATGTTTAACTTGCTGCTACCTCATTGCTTTATTGGCTTTTGCTTCTTATTCAACCATTGACTTTTGATTTTCACTTGTAATAAGGCTTCTAATCTCCTAACCATGTGACAAGCAAACATTTGGGATTTTCCTTTCTTAAATTTCATTTGCAAAGTGAAATAGGGTCTGGGCATATTGATTGGAATTCTTCTCTCTGTTGGTCATGTTCCCTTAAAAATGAACTTTTGGCGTTCAACATTATCTGTGTAGACATTTCTAAGTGGCTGCTGCTATACTAACAAAATGTAGGTCTGTTTGGACAACCATCTTCACATCTAGTTCGTTGTTTAACTTGTATGCTCTGATGTGTGTTTGCTAAATATGGAGTCATGTTTGTGAATGCAAGTTACATTCAAAGAGAGCTTTGAGTTGTTTCCACCTACATCCTATTTGGCTCTAATTCCCTTGGTTCAAATTCAAGGTATTGTGATATTTGCGTAGGTGACAACATCTGGTGTAAACATTTACGCCAAAATATTGGCTTTTCTTAGCACCCCTAGCATTTGGGGCCATAGAACTGATGATAGCTTTTTGGATTCCATTATAGAATAGTCTTCTGGAAATTTTATGTGCATGAATGAATAATGCTGCTTGTCAAGTATTTGAACTGCCCCATTTTCATGGAATGCTGTCTGCAGTAAACACACATCACATATTTCCCGTTGAATGACGTGATAGGAATAGGGTGATATCTGATTTTTAATTTGACATAACCTAAATTAAGGGCTGAGATTTTGTTTTATAACCATTAATGGCTGAGATTTATGGGAGAGAAAGAGAGAGTTTTGCTGTATAAGGGTTTGGTTCAAATTTCAAACTCTCCCCTAGATTTGGTTTCAAATTTCAAATCACTGCCTGTGACCAAAAAGTGGTAACAGCCGGGTATTTGACTTCTGTATAGATTTTCTTTTAACTTCTAAAAATTATTTTATTTATTTTTTTGAGTTCTTTGTGAGTCAAATTATATTTTTTTGTCTTCTAGTGATAGTAATGGGCTGCTATCTGATTTTTAATTTGTCATTTCCTTTATCTTATTTGAAATTATGACACATGCCAAACCAGTACAAAATTCCTGCCAAGTAGCTGGAAACTTTGTTCTTTCAACAGGATGACTCTCTACATATCTTGTATTGATAGTTTTCCTCAGCCATTACATTTGTAGCAGATCCCTTGTCAGTCCTTAACGATTATCATGGATTTTGGATGACTGCAGAAATGGACAGTGGTTGGAAAACTTCCTTTTCGTGTGAAAACCACACTCGTCGGATTTTGGGATGGATGGTTGTATTTCACATCGGGCCAACGAGACAAAGGACCAGATGATCCAAAACCAAAAAAAGTCATAGGAGAGATGTGGAGAACTAAATTGCACTTGTGAGCAATTGTTTGCCAGTCTGATCCAAGTATCAACTCATAACCATTCCAAATTGTTCATTTATTTTTCCCACTAATATTCTTTTTACACCATAAGCCGTTGGTTATTTGTCCTTTTTTATCCTTTTATTGGAGGGAGGGAGGGAAGGGAAGGGAAGGGAATTAAGAAGTATTATCAAATGTTTCTTAGCTTGCAACCATGTGTAACTTTTGTATGATCTTGTCCACTAGAAGATACATATAGTTAAGGGTTTCTTGGCTTGCAACCATTTGTAACTTTTGCATGACCATGTCTTCTATAACAGAGATAAACATATGCCAAAATTACCACCCCTAAAGAATTCAAAAGGGATGTTTATATGTGGTTCTCTCTCTATAAGGTGATGAAAATGTGTGCATTCGATAAAACTAATTGCACAGCTGGTTAAATGTGTTTGAGAATGAAAATCTATACAAACACATCTGTCAGGTTCTCTTGCTACTTAAAAAATGTAAAAGTAATACCATTAATCAACTTCTGATGAAATTTTTGAATTTCAAATTTAACTAAATTTGTTAATAATTTTCAATTTGGAACAATATAATTGGATGTTATTCACTACGTAGGTTAATGGCGTGGTTGGTGCATAGGGAGAAACAATTTTTGGTAAATAATGTAACTATATGGGTTTTATCTCAAAAATATATATACATATGTATATGGCGGAGTTTATTTAATAATCAGGGACATATAGTCTAAGCACTTTCCCTTGGAATTGGGACAATATATCCTGAACCAAGTTTATCAATAATCAGGCCTTTCACTTTGCTCGTCTTCTATTGAATCAAATCATTGCTACACAATAGACGATTCCATCAGCTGGAATTGTCCATGAACTAGTACTAGAACAAGCTGTTCATACAAGAAACAAAATTAGTTAGGGTCCCATTTGACAGCACACAAAAGTACAAATATTTACCAAAAGTTACGAGTTAAACGTTTGGTAAAACTTAAACTTTTATCATTTTTTTATTCTATTACAGTAATTTGTTCTACTCAAAATTTCATCAAACACACAAAAAATTGCTAAAATTTGTTAAAAATTTTACCAAACATCCACAAGTTGTACTTTTTTGCTAAAAATTACAACTTGCTTCACCAAATACACTAAAAATTACAACTAGCAACTTTTGATTAAAAATTACTTAAAAATGCTAAAAATTGTGCTAGCAAACGCCCCCTAGATGTTGCCCGAGAAAAAAAAAAAAAAAAAAAAAAAAAACTAATAGTCCCACTTTTAAGCCTCTATCTTGTTCTTTTCCTTCTCAAAACATTAGGTTGGGAACACAATAAGAGCAGAAGACTACTGTAATCAACCCAATATCTACATAAACAACAGTTGATAAGAGCCACATCATAGCTGGTATTTATGAGAAGATAGCAAGAGTACTTTCCTCCAGAGTTTCTCAATTTCAACATAGTTCTTTCCTCTTTCAGAGTTGCAGCACTAATTCCACAAGAAAAATCTCCCCATCAAATCTCAGCCCAGATGATTCCGCCGGCTGGATTAACCCATCCACCATTCCACCAAACACGTACAAGCAACGCCCAGAATGATCTGTGCAAGCTTGATGAAAAGACCTGCAGTTGGGTTTATAACCCCTCGACTTGAGTCTTTTCCACATGTTGGCTAATGATCCCTTTCTTTTCGGAGTGCAAGGGTGCATTTTTTTAATGGAAGGGATCGAGCTGATGTCTATTACCCAGAAGTCATCTTTCCTATGCCTGTAAGAGTCTTCCCCTCCATAAATCAGCAGCCAACCGCCCAAGATCAGCGTGGCTGAGTGACCGACTCGTGGGAGGGATACTCCTTCTGGTACGTTTTGTAATTCAAAGGGTTGTTGTAGCCATCTCAAGCAACCATCAGATGAGTCGAAGAGCCAAACATCACTAAGCACCTCGTAACCCAACCCCCTCCCGCCAAATAAAACCGTTTGATTTCCCCCAGCATAGGTCAGAGTGTGTCCTGAGCGAGGAGGAGGCGATGGATGGGTTATAATTTCGTGCCATGTCCCGAAAAGAAAATTCTCTGAGAGATCTAGAATCCATGTATCTCCGAGTCTAAGGCCAGACAATCCAATCCCTCCATGGATAAGCATCCGTTTGCTGTCGATGGAACATCCAGCATGAGCACCACGAGGTGGAGGTGCAGTGCAACCCACCTCAAGTAGTTTCCAAGACACTGTAATACCGGAGGTCTCATGGAAGGCTACCTGACATATCCATGTGTCTTTTTGGCGGATACCGTGGTCATTGATCCCTCCAAAGAGAACAATCAAATCGCCAATAACAACACATGAATGCCCAAAGCGTCCACTTGGAATACCCGAACTAATCTTCTGCCACTTCAATGTCCTCTTAAAGTCGTTACCAATATATGCCACCCATGTGTCGTCAAGATGACGCCCTACAACATAGACAATGGAACCATAACTACCCCAAATCAAATACAAGCTAGCTTTAGAACAGTCAAATAAAACAAGAGACCAGTTGAATCGAGAGAAGGTATAGGTTAATTGATGAACAAGTATAAACCACTCAACATTAAGTTTTAAGAGCCCGTCTGGTTTACCAAAACTAACAAAAATCCCCCAACTTTTATCAATTTTTTTTAATTTCTTCCAATCAAATTTCGCTACATATTACTTTTACATCAACTTTTGTACTTTTCATGTGTTTTTTTACCATCCAAACACTACCTAAGTAATTACAATTTGAGCTTAAGGGAATAGCCTGTTCTAGCAATTAGCTTTTTGATCAAATTATTTCAATTACTCTTAATTTGTTGTGAACATCAGTAGCAATCAAGGACTCCAAATACAAGATAAATTGATGATATTATTATTAAACAAGACCAAGCAGCCTTGTCTTCAGAATTATGGCAGCTAACTGCACTAGATATCTCAAGAAGCAAAAGGGAATTCCTCAAAAAATCCAACAAAAGAACTTAGAAGAAAAACTAAAATTAAGTCCTTAGAAATAAGTTTTCATTATGTTAAAAATGGGATGCCACTACAAGGCACAGCACAACATTGAAATACTTATAATTGCAGAAGCTTGTGTATCAACAATACACCACACGGATAGACAAGATCACTTGCACATTTCAGTTTTGAAACAAATATAGCTAGTGATAAAATTCAGCACTCAAATTGCAGTCACACAACATCAAGCTGAGGTAATTACGCCATGAGCTTTAGGACATAGCCTGATCAAGCAATTAGCTTTTTGATCAAATTACTTCAATTACTCCTACTTTGTTAAGAACATCAGTAGTAATCAAGGGCTCCAAACACAGGATAATAGGATGATATTATTAATCATGACAAAGCATCCTTTTCTTCAGCAATTATGGCAATTAACTGCTTTAAATATGTCAAAAGCAAAAGGGAATACCTCAGAAAAACTTTTGTGATTGCTAGAAATTACTTATGAACTCACTACTATCACTGGAAACCACTCAAGTGACCCATATTGTATATTTGTATGCATGTCAATGGGGAAAAAGATGGAAAGGATCCTATTTTGAGACATCACTTATGCAACATCACTGACTCATAAAGTATGTTTCAATAGGCTAGTTCATTAAAGAAGTCTGGCTAAAAATTCATGGCTGCTGATAAAATCATTGTTGCTATCACTCGTCACATTATATTTAGTCTTTGATCAATTGCTTAGATGATAGAGTCAATGCGAAAATTCTAGCACATGCATTTAGAACACAACAACACACGGATCTCCACACCAAAGGGGAAAAACAAGGATGCTTACAAAGAGCAGAAATTAGACAACCGGAGGAAGAAAATAATAGGAACTCAAAACCAAAGGGTTAAATGGGTAAAAACCTATATAGCCATGGTCAACAAGCACTCACGCTGCAAGCCTGTAAGCATGTCATAGGCACACAATAGCGTCCCAAGTCATCAAGCAGTAACTTCAAGTTTCTAAACCTACATTCTTTTCTTACTTCAGATTATCAGGTAAGGGAAAATATTGGTGCAAAGTTGCTAAACGTTTGAATCCATAAATAAACTAGGAATTTTACATTTAAAACTTATGTTACATGAACTCTTCTAAATGTATGAAATACCTGTATTGGATATGTATGAGATAGACATCCAAAATATGTAATTGGGCATGTCCACAAACATAGTTAGCAATTCAATTTTGACACATAATTATGCACAAAACCTATACTTTATGCATATAATATTTCAATGGCACTACCCTATAAAATAAAATTATATTAAATATATGATAATCCAAGTCCTCAAATACGAGGATTAGATTCCGAACTCTTAACACAAATCCGTATCCGACACCCCTACCCACCCGTGTCCATATAACATGGCTTAAAACTGAATGAAATAACATCCCCAAGAGCTTAAAAAAAATCAAATTTTGGTGAAAAAAAAAGTCCAATAAGCTTGCTTCAAAAACAACATATGTAAGTAGTTATATTGTATTCTCCTTCCCATTAAATCAAACACTTGCACAAAACAATTGAAGGGTTAGAAGTAAAAGCTGTAAAAGAAAGACAGACAACGAAAAAAATAAAATCAAACATCCATATCCCAAAACCATAAATTAAAAGAAAAAAAGATGGCACAGAGAAACAAAAAAAATGGGAGTGGGTTTGAAAGAACTGACCTCCCTCAGAACCCCCACCAAACAAAACCAGGCACCCAGAAACAAAATTGAGAGAATGAGAAGCTCTGGGGCCCGGGAAAACCTCATCAACAGCTGGGCAGGAGAGTCTATGGCAGGACACAGAGTCCAGTTGACAGACCTGGCGGTAGAGCTCCATCCACGGGAGCCGAGGGTGGTGGTGTCCGGCGGATTTGACGGCGTCGACGGAAGCGTGACCCCAGTCCCGCCGGCAGATGGATTCCCACAGGGCGTCGGAGTGAGCGAGAGACCTGAATCGCTTGCAAGTCATGGAGAAGGAGAGGATTGAGTCTACGGGAAGGAGGAGGAGGATAGAGAAGAGGTGGTCTTGGGCTATTTGGGTTATGGGTGACCACCATCCATGGCTGCTGCCGCTGCAACTGCTCTCTGCCATGGCAGAGGTTGAAGGTGAAGTTGAAGTACAAACTAATGGGTCTGAGTTTTGCTCTGCTTCCAAGGGCAAAACAAACTTTTTCTTGTTACCCCCCATTTCTCCTCTCTCTCTCTCTCCCTCTCTCTCTGTGTTCCTCTTGACAACCTTCCTTTGTTTGTTTTTGTTTTGTCCGTTTCATAAAAAAAAAAAAAAAAAAAAAGAAAGAAAGAAAAAAATATCAGTAACATGTGTCGGATTCAAATAGGGTAAGTTTTAGAAACTGAAATTAAATACTTTATGCCCCGTTTGGTTGAGTTAAAAACTTTTAAAAGTTACAAAAAATTACAAATATTTATCTATTTTTATCAATTTTTTTATTTTTCATGATTTATTTTCAAAATTTAAATTTTACAAATTTTTATAAAAAAGTTATACAAAGTCATAAAAAGTTACTATTTTTTTTAACATTTGTCAGTTTTTTGTACTGATTTTTGACCAAAACTGTTAGTATGACTTATTTTTTAACGTTTCAACAAATTATTTTGATAAATTTTAATTAATCTTTTCAATATCAAAAAATAACTGATGTACCTCACTTTATCTAATTTTTGGTCATTTTTATCGTCCAAACGGCCTTTTAATTTGATCTGGTAAAGACAAATTGTGAAAGAAAAAGCAAAAACTTAGTGAAAGAAAAAGCAAAAACTTAACTTTTTTTTTTTTTTGGAAGGTACAAAATCTTAACTTTTTTTTGTTTGAAAGTACAAAATCTTAACCTACATGCCAGAAGGCAGTCAATTTGGAATTGATAATTCCAATTTAAAATGAATAGAAAATTTGAAGTGGTATTTAGTTTATTTTTTATTTATTATTTTTTATATGCTTTATGTTTTAAAAATTTTAAAATAAAAAATATTTTTTCCTCATTTTGAGTTTTTATTTTAAATTAAAAACGCTCATAACGATTTTTTGTCATTTTTTATTTTATGTATAAACTTAATTTCTGTTTTTTAAAACAAAATTTGAAAACACAAGTGATCAGATGTGTTTTAACATGTTTACCTTATTTTCAAAAGCGTAAAATGAAAAATGAGCTTAAAATAAAAAATAAAAATAAAAACAAAAAATAAAACAAATGTCGCCTTAAATTTTCAAATACATAAAATTTTAATTCAGGTGGAATTGTACTCGTGTAATAAAATCTATATATTTAAAACTTAAAACTTTTAATTTATTAAACTAAAATTTTTAATTCAAAAGTTTATCTATTTTTCATTTCAACAAAATTTTCCCTTGATTTATAAATACTTTACTCTATCATATATTATTATTAGTATTATTAGAAGAAGAAGATAAAAAAAAAAAAGCAATGTTAAATTAAAAAATATTCATTGAAAATTTTTTAATTTCAAAAATGTTATTGTCATGTTATTTTGAGAACTAATTCTGTAGATTCTTCACGTAAATAAGTATTTTCCTCTAAAAAAAATAATGCTAAATTACTAAAAAAATTACTAGAATGAGTTTTATTAAAATAATATAAAAACTTTGTATGCTTATTATTTTTAATAAAAACACCTATTAAGATACTTTTTAATTTTAAAACACAATTATCATATTATTTTGATAATTAATTTTAATAAAATTTTCTAACGAATAAATATTTATCTTAACAGAAAAGAGTAATGTGTTACGTTATCCAAAAAAATTGTGAAAATAAGTTAAATGACCAGAATGTTAACTTTATGGGCCATTTAGCTACCACCATCTTTTATAAAAATTTAAACTTTCTTTAATTTTTATTAATTTTTTCACTAAAATTTTTAAACATATTTTTAACTTTTACCAACTTTTTCTATTTTAATTTTAGTTTTAATTTTTATAAAATCTTACACAATATATAATTTAAACCAAAAAAAAAAAAAAAGTAACACGTACAATGGGAAGGCAAAAATTGTTTTCACTTTTTTTGGCACACAAAACGCACCCTTAAGTTAAGCACACGCGGCATCAAACCTAGACGTAAATCGTGGGACGAGAAATATTGGGAATAAATGCTCAAAATCAAAGGCGTTGAAACATTCATTAGATGCCTTGTGGGATGAAAAGCAAAGGGGCCAAATCTTCAATTCAATTCCAAAGTGTCCGATCCAACCAATCAGTTGTTTAACCCCGTTGTCGGTCGTAGTGATGCAAATTGATCTTAGCTGGCTCGCATCTACGCCATAGTGGATGTTTAGTTAGTTAAAATTAATTAAAATTTATTAATTTTTTATATTTTTTTAATTAAAATTTATCGTACATTACTTTTACATCAAATTTTTATATTTTTACTATAATTTTGGACTAAATTTTTATCAACCAAACATCCATTTACTGTGATAAAATGAGAATAATTTTTGCTTTAATTAAGTAATGTACGAATAATATTTTAAAGGTGAAAGATAATAAAAATAATTATTATTCCAGTAATAATTAAAGAGCCACAAATTAATTACACATATATTTAAATTGAAAGAATATATATTAGGTATGTTTAGAGTTATATAAAATTTTAAAAGTTAATGTCTCGTATTTTGTGCAGTGAGTGAAAATTTTAAATTTTGTTGTTTTGTAATTCGTGTTTGTAGAAATTTATAAAATTTTGTGTTACTTTATTTTAACTCCAAACAAACTAATTACTTGAAGATAATTATATTATTGTTTGCAATGTTAAGAAATAATACGAGAGAGAAGAGTAAAAAAATATTTTAAAGGGTAAAAAAATGTTTTATGGGCACATTAAAAAAATATAATTTTTTTATTATTCCCTATTGCCCACCTATCACCGGTAACAATTTGTCCCCCGTAACGGTGTTCTTATCCTAATGTAATAATTATTTCCTCTTCTTTTTCAAACTAATATAACAGCAGATAAAAATTTTTCCAATAAAAAATTTATTCTGTATTATTCTCAAACCAAACATGCCCTAAGCAAAATTACAAAGGCTGTCCTTACCGTTTATTCCTATTCCGTTTTGTTTTTAGCTCTCTCTAGACCTTACTATGGACAGGCTTGTGCATTCCCAAAAAAAAAAAAAGTTACCTACAAAGGCCCCTTTCAATATGCAGTCGTGACGAAGAAGAAAAGTATCAACAAAGGCCTCTTTTCAATATACAGTCGTGCAGATGAACCACAATGGGTCAGACAAAAGTAAATCAAAGGAGGGACTCGCTGGACCACCATGGCAGAAACACAGGCAACGCCTAAGATTTAAAGAGAGGTTGGCTTTGGCCCTCCTACTGCGTTCCAGAGTCCAATCATCATTATCTCTGTTCGGAATGTGAATGAGCCGAATTCAATCGAGTTTTAATTTATTCGAACTCGACTAAAATATTTTATAATAAACTCGAGTTTGATTCGGACTTTTACATAAATTCGAACTTAATTCAATAAAAAAGAATTTAGACTTAAGTTTAATTAGCGAACAAATCAATTAAATCAAAAATAATATCAAAAAATATAAAAAATTATTATTAAAAATATAAAAATATTTTATATATATATATTATTTTATCGAATCCGCTCGTAAATTTTCAAGTTCAATTTTTTTAGCCTCAAGCTGAATTTAAACGACTCATAGATCAAATTCAATTCCAACTCGTTTTATTTATAAACCGAAATCGAGGTGAACTTTTTCCAAGCCTAACTCACGAGCAGCTTAATTCATCTCGACCCGTGATCTTCGTCACTCCGCCCTCTATCCCTTCTATCTAGCGTGCCGCGGCGCCTCGTAAATACCTCTGGGAATTTTTTTGTTCTGAACGCCGTTTAGCACTTCTCTTTCTCATGCATAGACAGATAGAGCCATAAAAAACTGCTTCTTTGGAGTGTTAAATTTTAGCCAAAATAAAAAAATAGGAGCTTTAAATTATTGAGTCTTACAATTTGGTGTGTGCAAAAAAGTTCACAGAAATTGATAAAAGTTGAATAAAATAAATAAAAATTAGTAACAACTGAAAAAATAGTAAATTATAATTATATCCTCTAAACATTTGGATAACTACACATACATCCCCTAAACATTTGAAATTTACCGAAATCTCCTTTATTTTGAAATGTTACTAACCTAGATCCCCTCCGTTCGGGTGCTGTTAGAGTTTAAGGATTAAATGATGATGTCACTCATAAAATGATGTAATATACCAACTATGCCAATCATTTAACCTTTCATGATTCTTTCTTTCATCAGCCCTCTAATAAAAAAGTTGCAATCTTAGGCCGAACAGATACAAATAAAGACAAGTGAAGAAGACGAACCAATATGGGAAAAAAATCGAAAAGCATCAGTTTTATATTTTCATTTTATGCGTAATTTCATTTTTATTTTGTAAAATAAATTTTGTAAACATAAGTAATCAAATGTATTATGAGCTGTTTTTTTTATTTGCAAAAACGTAAAATGAAAAATGAGTTCAAAACAAAAAAATAAAAAATAAAAACAAAAAATTGAAAAATAAACTCAACGCCACCTAATTCTTTGTATTCTTTGTGTAAAATTCTATGTAATTTTTTAATTTTACAAATACTTATCAACTCCTCTTAATTTATCTCAGTCTTTCTTTCTATCTTCTTATCCTGTAAATAATAATTGAAATAAAAAAAATAGCTGAGTTTATTTGCACTCCAAAAATAACTTATTGCACTTCACTTTACTTTTTCCATTAAATAAATTATAAAATTATACTCTTTTAACTAATGATTCTTATATGCCATTTGTAGATAAAATATTTACGAATTCCAACAAACACCCTTAGGCATTTAAGATAATAAAAAAATTATTTTTAAAAATTAAAATAATTTTTAATTATATTTATATTTTTAATAACAATATAAAATTAAATTTCATTTCATAAATCAATTAAGTAAAAAAATTAACTTCTTTCAATCTTTCTGTTTACAAACTTTATCATTTTAATTCTTATTATTATTCTCGATTTATTTAATAAGATTTTATATGATTCTTTCAATTCTTATAATCTAGTAATATATTTTAAAAATAATATAATAAAATAAAATGTAAATGTCGTAAATATAAAATAAATAACTTACCAAAAACTTGTCAAAATAAATAAATAAATAAATATCAAAATGATAAAGAGAATGACAAAAGTTTGTAAATAAGTTGAAATAAAATAAGTTATTTTCTTATTTGATTAAGTTATAAAATAAATTAAAATTTATTTTTATATAATTTTTGAAAATGTAAACGAAAATAAAATTTATTTTGGTCTTTTAATTTTTTTTTTTTTTTTTTTACATAAAACCTGCGAATATCTTATTATCTTTTACCATTACTATTTTTTCTCACAAAATCGTAAATTCAAAATAGAATCTCTCATAATTTTTTCACCATTCATATATAAAAACATAGAACTATAAAAAAAATATCTAACTAGAAAATTAATTAACTGTTAAGTGTATTGATAGATTTACCAAATAACCGTAAATATATTTCTTTTGAAAACTTAATTTAATTTTTTATAATAACAAATATTTTATAAAAAAATCTAAAATTAGAAATTTTTATTATAATAAGGTAATTCATAGGCATAAATGAAATTTTTTTTTTTTAAATTAGATCATAATTGTGACCCGCTTATCCAAATATTCAAAAGAGAATTGATAAGTTGTATTTTGTATATATATAAAAATTTATAATTTTTATTATAAAATAAATGTATTATAATATTATATTTATATCTTGAATTAAATTTTTGTGTAAAGATTTTTATGACATTATAAGTATGTAAAATATATGTCAAAAGAAATATGAATAATTGTGTAATTTTAATTAATTAAAAAATAAATAACTATTTGTAAAGTTCAAATGTGCTCACATAAAATTTGTCACACTATATGTTTACTCTAGTTAAAAATAAAAGAATAAAAGTGTGTAATGTCCATCAAATGTAATTAAGGAAAGTTTTGTCATTACCATTCAAAACTTAACAACGTCAAGCACAATAGTAACGGAAGGGGTCTAGGTTAGTAATATTTCAAAATAAGAAAAATTTTTGTAAATTTCAAATGTTGAGAGAGTGTATGTGTAGTTATCTTAATGTTTAAGGGGGTGTAAGTGTAATTTATCCTTGAAAAAAATTCAATAGTAGTTGGGGATTTTTTTGTGAGAATAAAGTTAGAAAAAAAATGAAAAAATCTGGAGGAAGTAAAAAAATTTTACTCCAAACCCACCCTAAATAGGATCTAGTCGAGTAGTAAACAAACTTATTATATGATAGCATATAGATTACAAATCTCACTAATAAGTACTCCTTTTGTTATGTTCTACCACCAAGGAAGAAGAAAATGAAAATACACAATTCGTGCATCATTTCATCAAATCCTAAATGCCTCTCATAATTAAGAAAAAGAAAGGAAGAGCTAATATTGAGAGCCATATACAATCCCTATTTCTGCAAATTGTAAACGCCACCTTTGTCTAATACTTTCCAGAGTGCTGCCTTGGCTTCTTCCAGAGTTTCTACCACACGACCCTCTTCAAATGACAGCCTCTGTATGTTGAACTGTAAATAAAAATAAATAAATAAATCAGAACAAAATATGAAAAAAAAAAAAAAAAACATTAGCAATAGAAAATATACAAAATATTTATCGAACGTATCGAAGAAGAGGCGTATACTTGTGTGCCTTGACGAACTCGAACATCAGTTCCTTTGCTGTCTATTGATACAAGAGCAGCATCATCTACTTCAATTTCAGCCGACAGAAGCTCTTTCAGCGGCTTTGAAAATAGAGCGTTGAGCTCCTACAGATTGGGAAGATTCCCCAAAAAAAAAAAAAAAAGAACCCAACTGAGCGATAATGTGAAAGAATACTTGAGATAATTGTAGTTGTAGAACAATATCTTATCACAATTAAACAAGCCCACCTTCAGATTCTGCTCACCACCATCCACAGCAATCTTATCAGGTTGAAGAGTCTCATATTCCTTGACATCAATCCACGCAACAGTGCCAAATCCTCCAATGAAATATATGTCACTAACATCACCAAGTCAGGAAAAAAATAAAATAAAATAAATAAAATATGCAGGAATGATTTTGGGGGGGGGGGTGGCGGGAAGGAATAACATTAAAAATTGACGAGTAGGTACTTAGTGATCGTTTGGGAAAAAAAGCTACTAGGTTTTTGGCTATTTTCTTAAATGACTAAATTTACTTTCTTATATTTTAAACTTCTTTTAAACATTGAAGAGCAAATATGTTAAATTAACAAAAACAAAGAAGTTAGCTTTTTTCCCCTACCCCTTCCCAAACACATAAAAAAGCTACCCTTCCCAAACGCATAAAAAAGCTAACTTTTTTTCTCCCAAACTCAGCCTTAGCTCAAAATTTTGAGTAGAGATGATAAGTTGTGTTTAAAGAGCATGCTAATTAAATATCATCAACGCGTATATTTTGTACAAGATAGAGCATTTATTATTTCTGATAGTATTTCCAACATGGTGATTTGTTTGAAGAAGCCAGCAGTGGCATCCATTGAAATTTCAAATTTTGCAAAAAACGACGCATATATTGGGGGATATGAATAAACAATACAATAACTCCCTATCCTCCGGGTAGTTTGTACTATGTAGTGAAGCAGTTATGGGAAGTCCTATCCATTCATCTCCCTTTCAAGAACACAAGCCAAGTGCGTAAAAAGGTTTAAGAGAGACAATCTTAAAGAATTATTAGCATTTTGGAAGTTTTATACATGTAACTTCTATTTATTTATTTATTTATTTTTATAGTAGAGGTATAGTAAGCACTGGTAAGTTTAGAAGAAGCAATTTAAGGAAATAAAAAAAGTATGGTTTGCAAGGCAGCCCACAACTTAAAATGGAATAACTTCACAACTGCCTAAAAAGGCACACCTTATGTTCTGCATCCTAAAATAGTAGAAGTTCCCCCATTGTTGAGAAGGCCCTTGATGATGTTTGCCTATATACTGCTTATGAGCCCATTCCTGGCAGATTGGAAATACAAAAATCAGACGTAATCAACGATAATAACAAATGAATAACATCATTAATGCCATAATAATAAATTTTAGGCAATTGGAAGCATGAATAAGATATTCCCCAATTTCTTGTTTTCCCACATACAAGTGCATGCCACATAGTGGTCCAAAGATTCAATAGGTCGTCAACTAAACAAAGGATGAATCAACAAATTTGATAAACTGAAGTTGAACAGTCATCTATTCAGTGTTCAATTCCATCATATTATGCCAGGTGAACAAAGATAAATAACCCATGCCCAAATAATGCAGAAATTACTAACATTAACAGTAAGGTTATTTCATCAAATGCCACCCTCTCCCAGCCCTGAATTTCTTTTCTTATTCTTTTTATTTTTCCTTACTCTAGAACCACAAAAGTTTCACCTTAACCAAAGAGACCACCCTGATAAGCTGAATCAAAAAATGTATCTCACCATCATATATGGCCAAGAAAGGAAAACAATAATGTGTATTACTAGCAAGCACAAACCATAGTTCAACACAAACAACACAAACATGTGGAGCCAAGCCAGGACCCAGGAAGATACCTGTTGTTGTTCAGGAAGGGGGAAGACATCGCCAAATATTGTCACCCTTGCATTTGATAAGCCACTCGATCCAGGTATCTAATGAAGCCCAACTGTCAATAAAGTCATAAATGGAGTCCTAAATGAATATTATAAAAGATTATATAAATAAAGCTCTAACCTGCACAACGAGTGTGCATCTTGGGTCAGCCAACAAATTTCTCGCATGAATAGCCAAGGGTGAAAATGAAAATATTGGATCTGAAAGCCAATCAAATGCAACCATGTAAGAATGATATATTGTTAACGGATAGTAAGATATGTTAAGTTGAACTCTCAAACATTTGACCTGATGGATCTGTTAAAATAAAATATTGTTTTATGAGTTAAAAGGTAAGAGGGACCAATTGGAAACAAATTTGATGTCTTTGGTTCACATCACAGTCAAAGGGACCCCTTTTGTCCTTTTTGTTTAGGAAAAGAGGCTGATAGCTTAGTAACTTATTATTTACTCAGAAGCAGGGATTAAATATATATTTTGACAGATGATGTGAACGCAGTTGGCATTAAAAAGCAAAAATATACTTAAAAAAATGACCAGTTGAGTGAAGCCAAGATGATCACTTCATACGACTCATCAAGTTGAGTTCGAACATGATATTATATTCCATGCAAACTGAAGCCAAGATTGAGCATTTGGACGAAACAGCCAAGCTGAGCTCAAACGAATTAATATTCAGCTCAGATCATTTACACCCAATTCTCCATTAAAGCTACCAATGAGTGGAACAAGTGGCTAAATCATAATCCAAATCATCCGATACAATCACGAAAATTTTTAGAAAGAATACAATCACATTTAAACCCCCACCCCCCCCCCCCAAAAAAAAAAATCCAGACTACCTAACCAGGCACCCTAAATAGAATTCTATTTTAGCACTAGATAGTCCCAAGAATAGCAAGTCAACAAATTTGTCAACCAAATACTGAATTTAAAAAAAAAAAAAAACTTACGTCCAACTGCATCTGGCGTAAAATCTACCAGTGAGCCGAATGGGTATCCTTCTCTTCGATGGTGCATTTGAGACATTACCGTACATAAATGAGCAAATCTAGCCTTGAATTATAAGATAAAAAGAAAAGCTCAAAATTAAGAGCATATGTAAAAGAACAGTCAAATGGGACAAAAATTGGAAAAGAAAAAGAATCACTGGTGAGCAATGGGATAGGGAGATCGAAACCCCCCCCCCAAAAAAACCCCCAAACAAACACACACACAAAACACGCGAGCAAGCACGTAGAAAGGAAAGGAGCATGTCTACATTTATACAATCTAACGCAACTGCACAAATCAGTTTAGCAACTTTAAGAAATATATGTCACAAGACCCTTTCACTGTGTAGGAGAAAGGAGAAAAAAACTACACTACTGGCTAGTTCCATATCAAGAAGCGTTTTAATGCAAACTTAAGCATTTCAATTCCATATAGAATATTAAAGTAGAATTAGGGCTCTCTATTTGATGATCCAGCACACAGAGATCAAATGTGCAAAAAAATTGGTTCCTCTAAAAGATGCATGCATCAATGGTTAAACTTATTAACTCAAATCAGATACAGCCCAACATAAACATGGTTTTAAAACATATCATATGCTTCTTAATAGAGATGTAAAGCCAACATAGCACTGCCACCATGTAAACCATCAAAATATATTTTTCCCCTTCATGTTGCCTTCCCCTTCCTCCTTCATATTGAGTTTCTTGGACAATAAGTTAAAATTGGGAAGATTAGGACATAAATATTCAAAAGTTAGCTAATTAGAACCTCACTTAGCAACTTTAGAGAAGTGCAAGAATGATGTGCCAATGGTATTTTTGTAAAATGAATGGAAGAAGAGAATTCATGTAGTCAACTCCAAATAGTTTGGGACTAGTCCTGTGTTGAGCCAAGTTACATATATAGGAAAATGCTATTCTATCAGAATAATTAACCGAAACGGTGCAAGAATTATGTGGCAATGGTATTTTTATAATAAAGCTTTACTTTAGTAGGTAAGTATTTAAAAGTGTTTGACCCACAATACATCTATGTCATTCAAGTAAATATTTACTGTTTATAACGTAGCGTTGCCCAAAACATAATCCCAACCCTGTGGATAAGTGAGAACTAATCCTTGCTTCAACATGATGACAAAACCAAGATGACAATAATTATTGGTATATTGGAAAATTGAAAAATGACCCCTTTTTTTTGGCTACCGAGGTACCAGGCCTCTTAGAGCACCCAACTAAGCTCAAAGGCGTGCACTCGCCCTGTACCTGCTCCATCAGATTGCGCACTGCTAAGGCAGGTGGAGGTAAACCATGAACCGAAGTTGCGCTTTGCACACCACCGGATATAGGAGTTCTGAAAAGCCCAGCCCTCGTGCCTCCCCCTGTTCCACTTCCAGTTGTGACATTAAGAGGTGTCTCCATCTTTGGTAATTCAATTGCAACCTTTTCACTGTTTTGATTGTAATCTGAATTTCCCTTCAGAATATGAGAGAGGCCATCACAACAAAGCCGAAAGTAGCCACTTGAAAATATTCATTTACAGACTACACATATCACATGAGAATAAAACGTTTCATTTCTCACAAAGCAGTAACCATAGGCTTATTGGAAACCTCGGGCAAGGTGTTAGAGGTGCATAACTTGCGCAATAAGAATACAATTTTGGCCGTTATGTTATTTAAAACATTTTACATAGCTATGCTTCGCTTGGTTACCCAAAATAATAATAATAAATAAATAAATAAACTTTTTCATCTTGTAGGCCTTTTTCTCTAAAATTTAACTTTGTTAGAAACTTTTAAGCGTGTTAACCGTTTAGCTAGAAAAAAAAAATAAAAAAATTCACATCTTTTTGAATAAAAATTTAAAAAAAAAAAACAAGATTTTCATTTTTTTTATTTTATTTAAACAGATAGGTATTAACCAAACGGACTTAAATTTTTTTTTTCATTCATGCAATAATTAACACATTAAACTTATAGTTTCTTATAACATATATATATATATATATATATATAAGTGATTATTTTTTTAACCAAACGAAACCAATTCTCGAGCTTGAATATTAAAAGAAGAAAAACGAAAATCACGAAGTAAATTTCCCTTTGGATTTATAAAGCTTAGTTGAGAAGAACATAAAAAAAAAAATCTCTGGAATCCCAAAAAGAAATTCAACTGCTTTATTTTCTTAAACCAACGATCAAGTACCTGAGACAAAGACGCACCCTCCTCGGAAACTAATTTAAACCCATTATCCTCAAACCAGCTCCCTTCTTCTTCGCCTCCGTCCGATACCTCCCGAGAAAGCGCGAGAAGACGAGACCCAGAAGGCCACGACGTCGTATTATGAAACCTAATGCGCTTATTTGGTGTTCCGATTGAAGAATGAGGGGCGTGAAGTACTGGAAGTGTCTCTGTAACTGTGAACTTGGACGCGAAAACAGAGCTTGCGAGAGCTTCCATGCCAATACCCACCAAAAATAAATAAATAAAAATAAAAATCCAAAAAAAAAAAACCGCGAAATCAAAACCCTAGAGAGGAAAAGGTCGCTTCTTTAGCCAGCGGAGTCAGTGGATCGAGTTTTTCCTGGTTCCGAAATCATAACTGAGAGAAAAAGGGTTTTGGAACCTCTTGGCTTTCGTCGGGGGAATGGATCATGGCCAAAATTACACTAGTTTGTGATTTTTTTTAATTATTATTTATTAACCGAATATTTAAATAAAAATAAAATAAAAACATTTAATATAATAAAAATAAGTAAATAAATAGAGAGAAACTTAGCCACTGTTTGGCTGAAAAAAATAAAAACAAAATATAAAAAGTTAATATAAAAGTGATATGTGATGTATTTAATTGAAAGTATTTTAAAAAAAATTCTAATTTTTTAAAAATTTTTTATTTTTTATAAGTTAAACGACGTCTTAAAAATTGTTTGAAGTAAAAATTATATTTTCATAATTCATGTAAATATAACAATTTTTAATTTAATATTAATTCATAAAGATTTGTTTGAGTTCGTGGAGTTTTAAATGGAGACTTAAGATGTTAATTTATAATTTTTAAATAAATTAAAAAATAAATAACTAATTCTGAGTAATAATGGGTTGTTAAGGAGTTTTGGAAACAAAATCTAAAATGTTAATTCTAATTTTAGGGGATACCAATTTGATATTCCTTCAACAATTTAGCATGGAGCTGGATGACGAAAGGTAATGACTCTATAAAGAAAGTATTAATTTAATAAAAAAATAGAATTTATATTCTGTTTAAAAATTATAACTTAAATTATATTAAGTATACGAAGAAAGTGTTGACTTGATAAACAATAATACAATTTAGACCCTGTTTAAAAATTATACATTAAATTATATTAAATATAAATATATAGCTAATTTCTATAAAAAAAATAATTTTAATATTTATTACTAAAATAGTACAACCACAACTTTATAAATTAAATTACTAAATATTTGAATGATTTTAAATAAAAATTATATTATGACTTCTAATAAATAATACTGAAATTCTTAATTTCCAATTTGTAAATAGAGCACTACAAAAAACGCTGGATTTCTCAGCCATGCATGTAGCCATGTTTATCCCAGCCTACGACCTCCGCGTAAATCCTGTCCAGGACCTCCGGTAAGTCACGCTCTGCCTCTGGGAGCTCTACTAGATGTGCTTGGATCCGTGCCATGATGGCTCGAATGTCAAGGTCCAGACTGGAGAAAAAGCAATAGAGAAAAAGAAATGAGCCCCGGCGAGAGGTCTGGACAAGAAAAGGAAAAGCTGCCAACAGAGGAAGACCCTCTTGGAAATCACAAGCTATAATTTCGCACGACAATTTTTTTTGTTTCCAATGTGCATTCCCAGCGATTGGATTTTCATATTTATTTTAAATTATCTCTACGTTCATGTCGTTATATTTTTCCTCTCATTTTACAAAGTGGTCTAGAAGGAAATAACAAATTATCTTCTCTTTAATCACCAAAACAAAGGAAAACCCAACAACACCTATTTCTCACAAAACCCATTCTGGGTTGTAGCCAAACAAACAAAAATATTTGCATCATCACCCACAATTCATACCAATCATTCAGGCTCTTCAATTTTATTTCTCTCTCTATCAATTTATGGAATTAAAAGTTAAAACATTCACACAGTCGAAGCCCAAACAAAATTTGAAGTGGAGAGGGAGAGTTACCTATTTTTGGACGAAATCAAGGCTTTGGTTGCTCCGACCGTTTACTCTGGTCGCCTGGGTCATTTGGGTCACCACGCAGTGGCTCGTGGAAGAGAGATTTGGGAGGGAGAAAAAGAGAAAGGAAGAGGGAGGGAGCAGCCGAACAGAGAGCCGGTTGGCTCGTGGAAGATAGACAGGGGAGAGAGAGAGAGAATGGCTCAAGAAAGAGCTGAGAGAGAGGGAGAAATTAGACTGTGAGAGAGAGGTGATCTGACAGGGAAATAAGGAAGAGAAAGTGGGTTGGCATGAGGGGGGAATGATGGGTTTTGGTGAGAAAATGAAAACCTTTCTCGGCCACCTCAAGGCAGTCGTCCAAGTTGACTTAGCGGCCGTAGAAAGTAGCAAAGCCGACCACCACCAAGTGGTTGACCGGTTACTGGGTCGCCTATAGCACACTTCCTAGTAGTGGAAACAAGTGAAAACATTATATCTGTTAAAAGAATACATAATAAAGAGGTCCATGGAAAACAAGTAATTTCTGTAAGATTCAATTGAGATTGGTGTAATTCTTGACAATAATTCAAGTGTAAATTTTATATTTCTATCTAAAATCGCCCTTGCTAACTTGTTTGGAAACATATGTAAATGCTCACGCACAATGGGTATGTCATTAAGCTTATTTTTTGACTTTTTAGCATCAGCTACATAAGCAATACATCCCTGACATCCCTTACTCAACAACTTCCTAACTTTTAATACGGATATCAAGCAATTAAGTACAACCTTACGATCACCACTGAATACTAAGTCTAACTCTCCTGTGATTTGAAATGTCACTTCTTTGGTAAAACAGTCAATAGAAGCATGATATATTGACAACCGATCCATAACCAAAATAATGTCAAAATTACATGTCCAAATGTATCAAATCACTAACCAACCTTCTGCAATCTATCTGTAATACACAGTCTCTGCATACATCATTTGTTAATATTATACTACCCGTAGGAGTAGCCATAACCAATACAGAATCTAATTGGGAGATCGATTGATTTAAATGCATACAGAATGCTTGAGATATAAAAGAATTTGTAGAACAAAAATCTATCAATGCACGAGCGAGTCTACTAGTAATAGAAAGCATACCTGTAACAACATCACGACATGCATGAGTATCTTGACGAGTCATAATATAAATTTGAACTTGTGAGTGAGATTCTCTGACTGCTCTTCTACCTCTCTATGTAGCCACTAAAGGAGCTCTATTGCCACTGGGTACACTAGCCACAGATGCTGCTGGAGTAGGTAAATTAGGACAAGTTTTGGAATATGCCTCTCTTAACTACATCAAAAAACAAATAAAAAGTCGCTTAACTACATATTTATTGGCGTAATGTCTTGTGGCTCTACATCTAAAGCATATCACGTTCTTTACTCATTCCTTAGCATCAACTTCTCGTGAGTCAGGTGGTGTTTGCCTTAAGCTCTGTCCCCAAGTCTTGCTATAACTTGCACTTCTGCTTCCCCTTAATTCACTTATGCCTCTATAACTTTTGAAGTCTTGACTTCTCTGTCTAGAAGATTCGCCTTCCACCATTTTCGAGAAGCTGCAAAATCAAATCTGGCCTTTTTAGTTTATTCTCACCTTCTAATTGCCTCCCAAGCATCTTTTTCTATTATTATTAGTTTATTCGCCAAATTCCTATAACTCTTCATTTCAAAGGCAGAATTTCAAGATCTGATAAAAAGCTTTAATCCTTGCTGGAATATTCAACACTTTTGCATCTTTCGTTTGTATCAATTTTGAAACAAATCTAGATAATGCAGTAAATTAGACTTCATACTCTGCGATAAACCTCTTTTTTTGCCTCAACGTAATAAACTTTTTTTTCATATCTATATGACTGGGGGAAATAATTATCATTAAAGGTATCAATAATTTGATTCTAAGTCATTTCGATGACTAATAACCTTTTAGTGACTTTCCACCACAGTCTGGCTTGATCTTTTAGCATAAAGGTGGCTAGAATGAATTTGTCCTTATCAGAAAGCCTCATTACCTCAAAAATTGCCTTCATATTCTTCAAATAATCTTCAGCTTCCAAAAGGTTAATAGTATCAAAGAATAACGTGGGGTCCCAACTTAAGAAATTGTTCACAAATAGTTCAATGGGCTTCTAACCTGATCCTCTATTCAGTAAAAAACTTAATTAATCTGGTTATGGCCTCAATTACCCTTTCCATTAGGTCTCGTTGGTTCTGAATTGCAAGTTGATCCCCCTCACCCTCCTATTGTCCTGAATCATGTACCATTTGTGAATCCTGTACCATTTGTCCTGAATCCTTTAGGCAATAGAGGAAAAAAACTCAAGGGAATATGTAAAATATAGTTTTATCACATTTATAATTTCATGATCCCTAACATCCATGCAAATAAACATCACACCACAATCACCTAACTCTAGGACACTTTTTCTATAATTGGCTGCAGGTACCAAACACTAACAAGTCTACAGAATCCTCTAACCTGGGTTCTGATATCAAATTGTCGTACCCCTATGATATATATTTAATTCTTTAAATTTTAAATAGAAGGGACACCTCTATATTATCTGTCCATAATATATCAATAATTACAAATCATATAAAAATCCACATTAAAATAAAACATAATCTGTCAGGTTTATATTGTATCATTGGTAAAATAGACAGAAATTTCACAAGCACTTAAATATGTATAAACTTATAATTTCTAAAATATTAAACTAAACTCAGTATGATATTGTTGAAATTCTAGGTTTATTTACATAAATTCCATATACTAATATAGGTTTGAAACAGGAAATTAGACAACTCAAGGTCTTCTTCAGGCACTTGCAGCTACTTCTAAAACTTAACCTAAAATATGTAAATTTAGGTGTGAATGTCACACACTTAGTGAATGTATTATACTTAAAATAAAAGATAATAAAAATGCACTAAAGCTAATCCATAGCAATTATATAGAAAACTGTCCTACAATCAAATAATAATTAATTTAAATACATCATAACTAATAGCGATACAAATATCTCAATACACAATTCGTTGTCACTTTTCATTACCAACCATCATCATCATTAGGTCCCAACTGGCCATCTCATGACATATTTGCATGATAAATGATTTAAATAATAATGTAACACACGTTTGCCCCCATCTAACCTATAAGTTGAGCGCTCAACTGTGGACAGTTACTTTAATTTAGAATATCCCATTAGCCTCATCTGGTTATATTATTTTTTATGGTCTTATTTGGTCTCATATTTTTATTTTCTAGCCCTATTTGGTTTCACTTTTTTTTTTAGCCCATCTGGTTTAGTTCATCTGACCATAATGCAAATGTAATGCACACAAATCCATGTTGATATGCAATAATATATTTTTTTCCAAATACAATATTACTTCCCAAAATTATCATTCCATAAATAATCACAGTTTATATCTAACGCAATAAATTTATAAATAATCAGCATTTTTTTATCAAACTAAATAATTAATAATAACAATAAATACATATATAAAATTTATCAATTTATATTTAATACATTTCATCTTTAAGTTTAATACACTCACTTGAACAACAGATATTCTGAGAAAATTAAACTACTGAGGTGGTTGCAGCTGACTATTCTCGAATCCTAAATTTAATCCAAATAAAATATACAAATTAGACATTAAATGGTTAAAATATAACCCAAATTAATTAATAACATAAATTTAATGAATAGAACAGAATTATTATATTATTAATATATTTAATTTATTTAACCATCTTAAAATTATTTTTAAATTAAAAATAAAATAAAATAACTTACTTCAACAGTTGAGCCAAAATTTTCGTAAATGCTGTTCTTTTCTCCTTTTCTTTCTTATTGCATTTTCTTACCATTCTTTCCTCACTAGTCTCTACATATCATATACATATACATATTTATTTAAGCATATGATGGTTTAAAGCTTTACGGCCTCATTCATTATCATTTTTTTAATACATCTCTCTCTCTCTCTCTCTCTAGGCTTGCCACATTGCCATCCGTTACCTTGCACACACGTAGGTGCATCAAAGTAAAGCTAATCAAATTTACCACACATATTGACAACCCACGTGTCACTTTATCAAGCCACCAAATTTACACCCCTAAACCTTTGCATATAAAGCACAGCATATGCAAAATCAATCTTCGTAACATACTAATAACCTTACACCTGTACTTAGTCAGGTGACTCTAATCCACTAAATTACTAACTTAATTTAATTATTTAATTAGTTGATTAACTGGCTAATTAATTTAAATTACAATAATTTTAAAATAATACCAAATCAATATAATTAAAATTTTAAAATATGAAATAAGAATTAAATTAATAATGCCATAAAAAATAATAAAAATTCAGGATGTCACAATCTTTATGATGGAGCTTAGAAAAAAACATTTGCCACGAATGTTGCCACTTGTCCAATAAATATTATGCATATTTTATCCTCTTCGATTATGTTAAATACAAAAATTATATATTTTAACCCCTTTAATTATAGTAAATATAAAAATTACATACAAGTACAATTAAATTATTGTATATATTGATATGTTTATTTTAATGTATACATATTAATATATTTATATTATCTATAATTTTATATAATCAGCTTATTTAAGTTGGTTTGGTTTTGGTTTTAAATTTTTTAACACCAAACCAAAAATCAAATAATAAATAATTTTAAAATCAAATCAATCGAATATATATGTATATATATATTGAAGCTAAAATCGATCGAACCGTTTTTAACCAAATTTAAATGAAGTGGTTCAAAAATTCAATTTTAATTAATTTTCATTCCCCCTTGCACATGATCGTGTGCATTCTTTATTTATTTATTAGGTATTTAAATAAAATAAAATTTTAAACAATTTATCTAATAAGTGACAAGTACATAGTGAGATAACTATTCTCCGTTTCAATGGGCATCGCTACATGTCCAAGGCCTCCAAGCGCTAGACCCATATCTGTTTCTCCAGCCCAAGCCTCCGCGTTTCATGTTTGGAATGGACCAGACCCATCAGTTCCCTCCCTCAGTGGATTGGTTTTTACTTTTTATTCTATTTTCAGTGGCGTAAAACGGACCGGGTCGGACGACTCGAATTGCCCCCCCTCTCATTTGGGTTGGAGCGGTTTGAAAAATTCAACCCTGATATGCCCTTCTAATATTTTTATGGGTGAGTTGGGAATGCATGGCAGGGGGAGGGGTTAAGCACAGGTTAAGATAGGGTGACGTAAGCTCTGATTTGAGTCGCTCGACCCGGATTAGTATAGACGTTCAAAAGGGACAAGGTCGGAGCGTGGGCTGAATCGATCCGGGTCAGCCCAACTTATTTACGTCGTCTGAATGACCGCTCGTCTGAATATTGGAACGAAGGAATGCGAAAGAAGTAGACGTTTGAATTTTCATAAGAGAGCAGAAATGGCAAGTCCCAACTCACTGTCTCGCCGGGTCGCTTTCCCATGTGATTCGTGGAATGCAGACATTGGAAACTTTTATTTTTACTTGTCCTGAATCCTGACCAAACCCTTATCGTTGAAATGTCAAAATGACCCAAAAGAATCTCTGTTTATTATTTGTACTTTGCTTCCATCTAAAGATTTTCCCCCAGATATTAATTTTGGTAGTTCCACCGTCCTATGGCAACCAACAAGTGTACCAACCTCCACCTTTCTTTTATTTTCCCCCCTTCCCCTCACCTCACCTCTCTCCCACCCTCCATTCCTAATGCACAACCAAAACTATAATTTATAATTTTCAGACGCTCACCCACTCTTTGAAATTAATCACCCCTGTAAAAAATAATATATAAATTTTAACAATATCGGGTAATTTTTTTATATAAAATTTTTTTTAAGTATTTTTAAGTACCAAAAAACTCTAAAAATCTCTAAGAAAATTGTAAAAATCTCCAAAGAAGTTAAAAAAAAAAAACTTCAACTCCCAAACACTGTTCAAATGCACCTTTGAGCATCCATTTAAATGGATTTTAAAATTTTTTAACATTATAATATGATATAGTTATAAAAAATAAAAAAAAAACTCTAAAAGTTCACAATTTTCTATATAAAAATTCGCTATGTGTTACTTTTTCACAACTTTTAACAATTTTTTTGTAAAATCAAATGAATTTTTTATCAAATCAAACACTAATACTCAAAAAAATTCCAAAATTTATTCACATTTTAAATATTAAGAGAACTACACTTTTTGAGTTTTCAGAATTATTTTGAGCTCCAATCAAGCCCTTAATTAATGGAATATGAAGTAAAATAAAATATGTAATTCGATACAAGGTGATTTTGAATATTTAGATATTCAGGGAGAATTAATCATTGTATTGACCCGGCAAAAAAATAAAATAAAAATAAAAAACCAGTTTTGTCGGCCCTACTAGATCATCTGTATTCAATCCCGACTCCCAAGTCAATCAGACAAACATGGCCTTAACTGCCTCAACACCATATTCAGATGAAAAAAGGAAAGAAAAAATAAAAAACTCCCACCATTTTTATCATAGCACTTCGGTTGTGAATTCCATTTGAATTCAGCCGTTCTTGCTCCAATTAATGTGAAGATGTTCAGACCATACTCATGGGTTCTGGGTTATTGTCTCTGCCTCCTTGGTATTTCAGCGAGTTTAGTATTACTGGGGGCTCTGTCAAGGCCATACTTTCAAGATGGGTATTCCAATACAAGTTCTGATGATGAGCTCCCAGTTTCAGTGAGAGTCCCATCGAAAGGACCAAAAGACCCCCCTGTTCTGGCTTATTGGATTTCTGGTTCTCATGGGGATTCCAAGAGGATTCTGAGGCTGCTTAAGGCAATATATCACCCGAGAAACCAGTACCTCCTTCAACTTGATGCTGGTTCAACTGACTATGAGAGGAGGGAATTGGCTGTTTCAGTTCAATCTGTGAGGGTGTTCCGGGCATTCGGGAATGTTAATGTTATCGGGAAAGGCCATGCTGTGAACCAGATGGGAGCCTCTGCTATTGCTGCCACGCTGCGCGCAGCTGCTTTGCTTCTGAAGATCAGTGCTGATTGGGATTGGTTTATCACTCTCACCGCTTCTGATTATCCACTTGTGGCTCAAGATGGTAAAGATGCTACCTTTCATAATTTTCCTTAATTTAACCCCCCTCTCTCTCTCTCTCTCTCTCTCTCTCTCTCTCTCTCTCTCTCTCTCTCTAACTGCTATTCTAATAAGCACTGGCTAAAATATAGATTACCCAATTCAGTTTTGAAGTTGCTGTTAAGCCAAGTACATATTTTTTTGTCTCACCAGATGCTTATACAGACTACAGTTCATCTGCACTGGGTTTTCTGTGTTCATCTCAACCTCAAATTTTCAAGTCTTCCAGACTTGGTTCAAACCTATATCCTCAGCGCAGCATTTCCCTGGAGTGTTTCCTTTAATTTTGCTTAAGATTCTTGTTGGTTTCTAGGGGCCGGTGATCTGCCTCAAATGAAAATTTTTTTCACCTCTTTTGATACTTCCATTTATTGCTAGATTTTGGTTGGGTAAGAAGCAAAGGGAAATTTATTAAAAAATTGCAACCTTAGAAGTAGTTGGTGTGTCTGCTGGTAAATCAGTATTTGGTAGCTGTGACAATGTTGGAAATGTCTTGTATTTTGTGTGCAGATCTCCTCCATGCTTTCAGTTTCCTCCCGAGGGATCTCAACTTTATCAGTTACACAATCAACACTGGCCTGAAGGAGTAAGGACAAGTTTAACTATAATTTTCTCTACCTTGTTTTAGTCCTCCTGTGGCAAAGTTTTATTGTGCCTGATCTTGCCCAATTTAGGCAAGACATCAACTTGAATATTGAGAAAAGTGTAAGCACTGGAACCAAGTTCATCCCCCACTCCCCAATAGGACACTAGCTGATTCAAATGGGGGAGGCAAACCCCCTGGCATGCTTGTAATATAAATTTTCATTTTTTGAAGTCGCTGCTTTAGATTAAATTTACGTGGAAAATGATTTGGATCAGGAGACAAACAACTAATCGGATAATTGTAGACCCCAGTCTATATTTGAACAAGAATTCTCATATTTTCTATGCTGTGGAGACCAGAGATACACCAGATGCGTTCAAGGTTTTTGGAGGTTAGTTCCCTGCCTTCTTGTCATATGTCCCATGAACATGTCCTGCTATGTATCCCAACTCTCTTGCTATCGCCACGTATCAATTTTTTTTTCCTCCAAATCATAACTTGAAAAATGACATTTAAATAAATACAAACGGTGTGGAAATAGCTGGAGAGTAGGGACATATGAGCGGAGTTGTAGAGGGATTTTTCATTTTTCTTACACAATTCACAAAGGTATTAGCCACTATGGAAGTGTCCATACATGCTCCAGGCATTAGGCCTCGTTCAGGTGGTACATTGAAGCTTACTCACGGATTTATTTCATGAAATGGCCGCTTCCTGCCTTAAATCACTGACATCTTATATGAAAAGTGCGGGTGTATTCCTCAACTCCTACTGTTATTGTATAGGAGGTCAAAGGTTCGAGGGAAGAGGCAAAATGCAAGCAAAGTATTTCAAATAAATTCGAGAGGGAGTATACATACACCACTAAAAATATGGGACTCAGTCCAAGTGCCTAGAGCATGTCTTGGTGGGGAAGATTTCTCCTCCTACAGGAAGGATCTGGAGAGTCGTTATCGCAATCATAACAGTTTAGTAACCTTAAACTTCGTTAGATTAAAATTTAATGATCTAAACATATTCATTTTTTTTGAATTAAAAAAACATGAATATATTTTTGGATTATTAAATTTTAATTAGACGACTCATAACTTAGAGTTACCGAACTGATATCGATCACGATGTCAAACTCCCCTTTTCTATAGGTGTCCACTTCATTTCCGAAAAATTGCCTCGAAAGCCATTGCGGTTCGTTTGTTTTTGCTATGTGCAGGTTCACCTTGGGTAACCCTGAGCAGAACTTTCATGGAGTACTGCGTAAATGGCTGGGACAACCTCCCCAGGAAACTACTGATGTACTTCAGCAACGCGATCTCTCCTCTAGACTCATACTTCCACACGGTCATCTGCAACTCCCCCGGCTTCCAAAACACCACAGTGGACAATGACTTGAGGTACATTGTTCGCGACACCACCACTGCTGCCGAGAATCCCCTCGAATCAGGCAATTCACATTACAGTAAAATGCTGTCGAGCGGAGCAGTTTTCGCAAGACCTTTCAAAGAAGGCGATCCCTGGCTTGGGGAGCTCGACGAGAACGTCCTCAACCGGCCACAAGAAGGGGTGGTGCCCGGAAAGTGGTGCTTGGACTCTGGGACTAATAATTCGAGCTTCGAGAGCCCGATGACTTCGAAAAATTGTTCGAGTTGGGGTGACATTAACTCTATCGAGCCAGGGTCGTGTGGGTTGAAGCTTGGGACTTTCTTCTCTAAGCTAGTTGAGGAAAGGAGAAAGAGATCTATTAATCACTGCCACAGCAGCGCTTGAATGTTGTACAAACAAAAAATACCCGAGGATTTGGCTGGAGAATGTAAAGTGGCACCAACCAAGAATGTAGAGATTAGTTCAGAAATTTTATTTTTAATTTGTTTGTAATTTGATTTTTATTTTGGTTTCCCAATCGGAGAATGACTACTTATATGTGTATGACTAATAGTAAACAGGGTTTTTTTTTTTGAGCATTTGGCAAAAATTGAATTGAAGACAATATTTACAAACACGTCTTCTTAATTTCCTCTGGGTTTTCTATAGCTGCTCTCTGCTATCTTCCCTTCTTGATGTTCCTATTGTTTCACTTCATTCATAAGGACAAAAATATTACTGTATAATAACGAGATTAAAGGGTGTAAGTTATTTAGATATTACGTACATGAGTATAAAGACAATTAGTCCATAATTTTTTTATTTTCGATAGTTTGAAAGCAGTGAAATGGAAAGAAAAGAAATAAAAAAAAATTAAAATCTATTATTTGTTTGTGAGTTTTTCTAGGAAAGAAATAAAAAGAAATAGAAAAAAAAAATAGTATTAAAATTTAAAAAATTTCATCCTTGTAAAAGTGGGTGAAAATGAAAAGAAGAGAAAAAGTGAATTAATTAAACTTTTGAAATGACATATTTGCCAAAAAATAAAAAATGAGAAGAAAAAAAAGTGAATTAATTAAATTTTTGAAATGACATATTTGCCATAAAAAATGAAAAGAAAAAAAAGTGAATTAATTAAACTTTTGAAATTACATATTTGCTTATAAAATAAATAATAAAAAAATTACAAATATTGTAGTACTAAATTAACAATTCTCTAACTACTTAAAAGATTTAATAGTAAATAACAATATATACATTTTTTTCCTTTCGTTTTTTTTTTCAACTCTTAAATAGAGAGTAAGAAAGTTATTATTATTTTTTTTTTCCAAAATTTACAAACAAATATAAAAAAATATTGCTAACTAATATCTTATTTTATTTTTTCTCCTAAACTCATGAACTCACAAATGGAGCCTTAAAAAGTTGGAAGCAGGGGGACTAATATTCCTTGTGATGTTAGCCCGCTGGCTTGTGATGTTAGCCCACTGCCAGCGCAATGCTGACCACACATTTTATCTATAGTTTTTTTCTTCTGTTGGGTTCAATCGGCTTATAAGGCTAAGTTTAGGAAGAAAAAAAAAGTTAACTTTTTTGTAATTGGTTATTGTTGTGTTTGGGAAGAGAAAAATGTTAACATTTGGTTGTTATATTTTTTACTTTTTGTTAATTTAATATTTTTACTTTTCAATGTTTAAGATAAGTTTAAAATGTAATATAGTAAATTTGATCATTTAAAAAAAACCAAAAAACTAGTAACTGATAGCTGAGCTACTAGTTTTTTTTTTTTCTAAACATAGCCTCCAACGTCAATCAATTTAACAATTTTATTTATTTTTTTGTTGTAATGACATAGTTCAAATAATAAAAATACTTTTGAGTTAATGGATAATATATTAATTATATTGAATATTAAATATTTAAAAATAATTTTTTAATATAAATAAAAATACTATAATAAAAATTTAGTTAGCAATATAATTTTAAAATATTTAAAAATAAAATTTATCAATATAATTTAAAATATTATAATAAAAACAACTATTGTAAAAATCAGAGTATCTACGTATGCCTTATTAAACTTATATAAAAAATATTTTTTATTAAAAAAATAAATTATATTAATAAATTACTTTTCTAAAGTTTTTAGCAATCATTATTTGAATTATTTAAAAATAAAATTAGATAATCAAAATAGTAAAAATATTTTTGACTTATTGGGTGATATATTAATTTTATTGAATAGTAAAATATATAAAAATAAAATTTATTAATATAATTTAAAATATTATAATAAACCTCAGTTACCAATATATTTTAAAATATAATTTATCGAAATAACTTAAAAAATTATAATAAAATTAATTCAAGCAATAATATTCATTTGTTTGTTGGAATATTTAAAAAAATAATTTATCATTATAATTTAATTTTTTATGATAAAAAAATTTTTTAAAACGTTTCAAAGAGAATAACATCACGGTTGATGTTAGCCACGGCTTCCCAAAAAGCTTGGGTCTAGCTGGAGTCGGGCCCTATCTTCAGAATAGTCAAAAATGAGAAGCTCGGTACCTGACCCGAAAGAATAGTCAAAGCCAGGTCAAGAACCAAGCAGCCCAAACTCAATGGCGAGCGATTTCTTTCACGCCTTCACGGAGCTCTGTTTCTTTCTCTCCTGCCCTCCCTCCCTCACTTCCCCTCTCAGAGGCACAAAGCACACGCTTTCTATGCCTTTGCGATCTCTCTTGCGGGACTGTTAGTTAAATGGATGCTTCGTTTGTTCCAAAACGTCCATTCGACTCCACCGTCGACAGGCCTGAATCTTCCAGCACCGCCACAGCCAACCCGTCTTCCAACAAACGCCGCCATCACCAGCCACCGTCCTCCACTGCCCCTCCGTCATCCACCACCTTCAGGCCACCCCCGCCCCCTCTCAAACTTGCCGCCGGCGAAGCCCTCTTCCGCATCCTCTGCCCGGCCTCCAAGACCGGAGGCGTCATCGGAAAGGGCGGCGCTATCATACGCCAGGTCCGCGAAGAGACTGGAGCCAGGATTCGCATTGACGATTCCGTTCCCGGATGCGAAGAGCGTGTGATTCTCATTGTAGCCGACTCAACCAAGAAGGAAGGTACTTCTGCAAGCGAAGCGAAGCATAATACTGACAACGTCGACGCAACTGGCGAGGAGTCTGCCAATTCGATCGGTGAAGATGAGGGATCACCAGCTCAACAGGCTCTAGTCAGAGTTTTCGAGAGGATTTTGAAGGTGGATGAAGAAAGAAGTGGGGTTTCTACCGAGAACGATAAAGGCGAGGAGAGGAGGGAAGGAGTTAATGTAGGTGGTGGTGGCAGCAGTGGAGCGACACCACAGGGACAGGTGGTCTGTAGATTATTGGCGCCAAGTAATCAGGTAGGTTCTGTGCTCGGGAGAGGAGGGAAGATTGTGGAAAAGATAAGACACGACAGTGGCGCTCAAATTAGGGTTTTGCCCAAGGATCAGATTCCAGGTTGTGGATTACCGGGGGATGAGTTGATTCAGGTTAAGTTTTGTATTTCAATTGGCGCTGTGTGTGTGTGTGTGTGTGTGTGTGTGTGTGTGGATTATTGGCTTTTTTTTTTTAAATTTATGAATAAAAATTTTATTAATCAGAAGACAAGAAATGAAAAGGCATTTAGAAGATGCTGAGGATTGCATTAAAACGACGAAACCTTACAGTGTCAATGTGTCATTGTTTCTATAGAGTTCATAGAAGAATTTAAATTTGCCTCCGCTATTCAACTATATATTGTAGATAATAAACTCTTCAATTTAAATAAAGTTATGTTTCTTGGAAGCATCATCTATTTCTTTCCATTTGGATAATCCACAAAATGCAAAAAGAAGTCACACCCCACCCTTTCCTCCTTACCGGCTTGCTTTAAAGCCCCACTAAACCTTGAATAAACTTCTTGAATTTTTTGCGATTAAGAGTTGCCGCCATGTGACCTGAGGTTACGGGTTCGAGTCGTGGAAACAGCCTCTTTCAAATGCAGGGTAAGGCTACATACAGTAGAACTTTGTGGTTCGACCCTTTCCCGGACCCTGCGCAAAGCGGGAGTTTCGTGCACCGGGCTACCCTACCCACTGTACCCAATATTGAACATAAACACATCCCAGAGGCTCCTAACCCACCTGCAGTGGTTTCCCTCGACTCTGTGCACATGCTATGCCTATTTGCCAAAACTAGGCTTCTCTTTTTAAGATTGTCAACGGTGAGAATAATTTCTCTAATCACACACCACCTGATGAAAGTCATCTTAGATGACACACTAGTCTTCCAAATCTTCTCCTATGGACTCATCAACCCTCCTCCCCTTCAAAGCCTTTAGAAGGACCTCACCTCAAACTCTCCAAACTTGGTAAGAAGCCATCGAACTTCATCATCCCCATCTCTTCTTTTCAATTGATGGAGAAGTTCCCATAATGCTACCATCCTCTCCACTTCCCAGTCGAAGGGATTCTGTCATAGAGTGATATTTCATGCCGGAGGATCTCCTTGATGCCCCAGATAATCTTCCAATGAGGCCTTCTTGTTTGAAGCTAGCTCAAAAAATCTAGAAAATAGGTTCATTATCTTACTTAATGGTGCCCAGTTGTGTCTCCAAAACTTAACTCTATCTCCCTTTCTGTCACCAATTGTGCGCCTTAAACCCTTCCCACCTTTTCCTACCTCTACATTGACAACCAAGAATCTCTCCTTCTTGTTCGACAGCTCTCATACCAAGACTTGTTAGTTGCCTTTATGCATCTACCGTGGAGAGCTTCTTCTTCAAGCTTATATTGAGAAACTTTGAAAACATCTTCTACTCGTCACATCTCTTCTGTTGACAACACAATCTCACTCTTGCATCCTCTAGCTCGTTCCACCACCGAGAACATATCATCGGCTTCATCGGTGATATCAAAGGATTTCCTAGAGACTTGTAAAATCTTCCTATTTGATGATTGTCCTTTCATACTATTTTTTCGATGATATTATTATTGTTATTTATTGTTTGGCTAATTTAAGTTTCCTTAAACAAAAGAAACGTGACACCTAGGATGAACTCAAGGTTAAATCTAATAAATAATAGATAGCATGGAAATGCTTAGCTTATGATATTAAGAGTTTATCTAACAAAATTTAATGCATTTCTTCTCCCTAGAGGCCACATAAGTGGGAGACTCGTGCACCGGCCACCATTTTTTATATATAAAAATTGAACCGGGCCTCCTTTTTTTATATATCAAAAGTACGTGCAACACCATTATTTTTACTTCTAGTGTAATTGGTTTGGCATGCAAAATGGGATATTCTAAATGTGGCAATTATTATATTCAACTTAGCTCGACAAAGTCTTAGTCTCAAACTAATTGGGCTAGCTGCATGAATTATCTCCCCACTAATAGTTTTAACTATTTTTTTAAACCTAAAAAAAGTGTAATCGTTATATCAATTATAGTCAAGGTGATATATTTGGATCACATCATTTAATGAAATTTATTGAGAAAAGTTAGCAAAATGTTTCCAATTATTTTACTAGTTTGGAAGATAATAGGAAGTTTTTGAAAAGAAAAAAATATAGAAAGGAAGGAATGTTTCTTTCCAATGAGTGTAAATTTAGATTTGTATAATGTTTCATAAAAAATATTCAAAAGTTTATATATATGAGCTGGTGCTGCAGGATGCCATAATGGCGTATAAAATTGTATTGTTGTGGTTAGAAGTAGGTTTTTTATGGCAAACAAGAGAGGTTATGGCGATTACATAGATTATTGTTTAGGCTAAGAAGCATAGATACTTTTAGGAAGGTGTCTTTTGTGTCTCACACTCCACTTCATGCATCGAATATTTGTTTAAGTTTGTTATTTTAGAAAGGTGGGTGGAGTAGAAGATGCTATACAATGGAACATGTCAAAATCAGGGGCGTTTGAAGTTGAATCATATTATGATACATTAGTTGGAAGTAAGGTGCTAGCTTTCCCCTGGGTCCATATTTGGAAGTATGAGGTATCTCCAAAGTTGGCTTTCTTTATATGGTTTTTGTATTCGTACTATTAAAATCTCATTATGAGAAAAAAAGGTAAGTGAATTGGTGTTGTTTATGCAAAAGATATGGTGAGTCCATTGATCATCTCTCTTTGTTAATGGTTTAAGGTATTGTGGAATTTGTCTTTTGATTCTTTTGGCATGTGTTGGGTGTTTTCCGAGAAAGTTAAGCATGTTTTTGAAGAATGGTGGGGCGATAGAGTAAAACAAATGGTGGAGGAAAGCATGGAGAATGATTCCTTATCAGTTGGTCTTGCTATTATTAGGAAATAGAAGAACATTCTCAAGATATTGAGTTCCCTTTGTATATGTTGTGAAGTTTAGTTTGGCTACACTATATGGATGGTTATGTTTGGAGGGATCTAGATTTACTTAGTTTCTTATCTTTTATTGAAAAATATGGTTATTTAGTCTTATGATTTACTTAGTTTACTTAGTTTCTTATCTTTCATTGACACTTATTTGTATCTTACCTCTCTAAAAAAAAGAAAAAGACACTTTTTGTATTTGGCGGCATCCCCATATTTTGTTTTAAATAAAATTTTACTCATCAGAAAAAAGTTTGTTGTTTTAGAACTGGACAATCTTTAGGACACATCCATCGCTTAGGCACACAAGAAAAATAATGTATTTTGAAGAAAAAAATTCGGAATTAAATAATAAATCAAAAGAACATGAATTTTATCTATTTATCCGTTCTCCTTTCTTCTTTTTTTAATTTTAGAAAATTTAAAACTCAATGTTTTTAATTTGTTTATGGGTTGATTTTTTAAAAAGAATAACTAATTGTTTTTCATATGTCTAAGTAAAATATATGTATTTGTTAACATGTTCTAGTCATGTTTTGTATTGATAATTTTTTAAATTGTCTTATAGCATTTCTAGTTATTTAATATTCATGTCCTGTGTATCCATAGTTTTAGTTTTTAAGAGAATTAAAGCATTGTTATAAGAAATGAAAACTACGGATACATATCTTAGAAAGCAAGAACATAAGGTTTGGAATAGTTGAATAAATAAACTTCTATAGTGATAATAAATAATTTGCACCTAAAATATTCATATGTTCTTCTCTGGCTATATTTTGTCTTTAATTTTAATTAAATGTATTTCTTTTTGGCACAATAAAATTGCTTACCAAATTTGACCAGAGATTTTTTACTTCATTTTTATTATCACAATAAGTGCACTATCTTGAAAAACTAACTTTATAGTATTTATCCATCTTTGCAGGAATACAAAAATGGAATTTATAAAATGTTTGTTTATCACTACAAGAGCCTTATCTGCTACACTAGCAACAACACTTTAATTTGGTTTGCAAACCCTATGCTTTCCGCCCCAGTGGGACAAATATGTTGATGGGTTATTCATACTAGGGTTAGTTTTGAGTTTAAGAAGTCATTGCACCATTGGGGCTTTTGATGTGGTCAAGTTAAGGAATTCATACCTCAATTTGGATGGCAAAGCTGCAGGTTTGTTATGAGTTTTGTCCAATCCTATCTTACCACTATCCGCTAATAGGAAAAATGCTCTTCCATCCTCATTTTAAACCCATCCCCTTTCTTGGCGCTGCCCCCATGCCCGCCCCACACAAAAAAATGAAGAAAAGGGTAAAACATGATTTTCCCGCACCACACAAATGGATATCTATAAGAATAAAATGTGATTGTTCTTTTAACAATAATATCTTTACCAAATAATTTCATCAATCCAATTCTAAAGACAAAGCAAATTTCTGATTCCCATCACAAAGAGAGGAGAGAGAGAGAAGGAGATCAAAATTTTGTTTTTGGCAAGTAACAAATGTTATAAAGGAATTCAGTTGAATGCTTAGGGAAAGAGCCCCTCAGGAGATGATGTTGTAAAGGGTGGAAGCTACTACAGGAAATAAGACAGACCTAGAGGTTATAGCTTTTTAGGTGACAAATTTAATTACCTTGACTGCGACAATGATTGGTAGCGTTGATCAGGGTGGTAATGGCAGTGATAGTTGAAGCAGTTAACGTCGATAATGAGTAGTGGCAAATATCAGCAATTGGTGGGGAGGACTGGCAGATGCATCATGAAATGAGAATGAGGAGATAAAACCCCTATTAGCCTCCATTATATATGATGGTATACTAATCTCTCTAAAATCAATTAAGGAATTTAGGAATTTATATGCATGTTGAGGTAGATAATCAATTGGGGGTATTTAGAAATTTATATGTTTATTGTTGGTGGGACACCTAAATTTACTCCATCCATCCCAAACCCACCTTGGGTTATACCTCTTTTCTGCAAACCCTCTATGTACTTTGATTATTTTACACCCAAATGTCCCATTGGAGATGGGGCAGGTCCTTGCAAAATACAAAATTGCCACCCACAGACCAAATCATGTTTGAAGTACTAAAACACCCTTGTTCTGTTACAAAAATTACCTTATATACCTTTTAGATATACACATATGTAGGGCTTCTGACTAAATTGTGTGCGCCTCAATTGCTTCATCTCTTCTCTGGTTTTGATGTCGCACTAGGATACACCGACGGGCTAGAGAGGCAACATATCATCATCTTCTTTAAATGCAGGTAACTTAATTTAAACCAGACTATGCTTTGGAAAATATATATATCTATGCATATATTTTTCTTAGTCTCTTCAAAATTTTTCATTCAAGTCTAGAACTTTATAGTTGTTGCCTCGTTGAGGAAATTATATCAAAATGATCATCAAAGTTGATGATTTCATCAATTTGGATAAACAAAGAGAAAAGGAAGGAGGGATAGAACGTCTATTGAGCTTTCATGGCTTATTTTCAACTTTCTTAGGCTTATTTGAAATGAAGGGATGCATGGGGGTTTGTGGTTGGGGTCGAATTTGGGAGTGACTGGTATTTGAGTTGGGGATTTTGTTGGGGTGAGGTCAGGAATGGCATGGTCCTGTTTCTGATGTTTAACTCCCTAAAGGCTATGATTGAATTCCTCGCATCACCCTAAGATGAGTGGAAGGTTGATTTGACTCGAATTCAATATTGTATCTTGGGTCAGATTACATTTTTTCTAGGTCTTATGTTTGTAAAATGTTTCTAAGATCCACTTGTAAAGTTTGGTTTATTTTGTATATGCTCTATTTCCTGAATTAACTTGCAGTCTTTGTAAGTTTACATGCCTGGCCGTTTGGTCTTGTGTGCACGCCTGAATAAGTGTACAGTAATTTTGAGTCATCAATTTTTTTAATCATTCTGTGAACTTTACACGTACAGCAATTTTGAGTGGACAATCTCGTTAATCATTCTGTGAACTTACATAGTGTGCATCCCCCCCCCCCCCAATTGTTGTGATTATATGTATGATTTGTACGGTAATGTTGTGTTTCATATGTAGATAACAGGGACATTTTCAGCTGTGAGGAAAGCATTAGTGTCTGTGTCAAGCTGTCTTCAAGATAATCCAAGGGCAGATGGTGTCAACTCTGCTGTTACCAGATCATCAGGCATGGCACTCCATGGAACAGGTTTGACGGCCCGAGTGGACCATTTTTCTAACTACGTTATGTTTTAGCCTTAATACTTTGGGTTATATGTTGAGGAGTTATTGTTCTCCTACAGGTATTGAGAATATTGGAGTCAACCACAGGATGGCAATGGAGGAGGAGGTTGTATTTAAGTTGTTGTGTCAAGTTGACAAAGTTGGGAGTTTGATAGGAAAAGGTGGCTCTATAGTGCGTGCCATGCAGAATGAAACTGGTGCATCTATCAAGATTGCTGATGCAGTACCTGATTCAGATGAGAGGGTGGTTGTAATATCTGCTCGAGAGGCATGTGAGCTATGGTCTATATGAATGATATACCTCTTTCATGTTTTATACGAACTATAATATTGTGGCTGATTATTTCCACTCATCAAGATGTTAATAACTTGTGCTAAAAATTTTGGGACCTTGATTTGAAACCAAGATTAGTCTTCCATGACAACACGCTGATTATGCCATGAAAAATCTCCATTGTGAGTGATTGTTCATTCTATGGATTATCTTCACAGCATGTCACTAACCCCAGTCATCCTTTAACAATCCGGGCTTACTGTATAATGCTGTGCTACCTTTTTGTCCTCCAATTATTCATGAATATTCATTTTAAACATTAATGGACTGCTTACCCATTATAAAATAATTGAAGTAATGAGTTATTCTTGATAGTTTTTTTTGGGGGGGGGGGGTGGGGGTGGGGTTCTCTTGTTGATCATTTCTTATGTTTTCACTTTATGTCACCTGTTACAGAATTCCGAGCAAAGACATTCTCCAGCACAGGATGCTGTTATTCGTGTGCAATGTAGAATTGCAGAGATTGGATTTGAACCTGGTGCTGCAGTTGTTGCTAGGCTTCTTGTACATTCACATCAGATAGGGTGTCTGTTGGGTAAAGGGGGTATCATCATTTCTGAATTAAGAAGAGCAACTGGGGCTAGTATACGTATCTTTCCAAAGGAACAAGTTCCAAAATATGGTTCTCAGAATGATGAAGTTGTGCAGGTAAGTCAAAGTTTTTAGGTTGCTGTTTAGAGCTCATGTTAAAATATTTCCTGTTATTTGTCACAGATCGTGCTTCATCACATGGAACCTCTGTTTGAAATTGAGTAAAAACGTGTTATTTAATTGGGAATATTGGTGTGGCAAGGAATGTATGTGAATGCTGCTATAATTATAAGTCCTGGAACTTCTTTTTTTTTTTGGGGGGGGGGGTGGGGTTTGGGGTTTGGGGGGCTACATTATTCTGGATATCTCTGCTACTTTCTAGAAACTTCTTTCCTACTCTTCCTTCAAAGGATTTCTCTCTAAAAGGAAGCACATGGAACATTTTATTCTACATCATTGCTGCTTTCTTCTTGCAAGATCGGTATTTTTGTCTTAGTTTGCTCTTTGAAGTACATTTCCCTCACCCCCAAGGTGATACATGATCATTTCCCATACAACTTGATGGTGGGGGAGTTAGAGGTGGTCTAGTGCTTTTCAGGTTTGAAACATGTGGCTGAAGGTGGAAAGTGTTGATGTATGTTAATTCATGTACGTAGTATATCTAGTGTTTGTGTGTCTGGGGGATGTGTACCTAGTCTAGGTTCGTTGTACAATATTTATTACACGTGTATATTAAGTGTGTATAAATATCAAGTAGTGACAATCCATTTGGTTTGTCTTGTCAAGCCTTTCAGTAAATCCTTTCTAGTTTATATGTTATCAGAGCGTCGATTCTTGTGTGTGTAGCTGTACATGTGTTGAAGGATCAAAAACCCAGAAGTTTCCGTTTCATTTTTGTTCCATTGTTGTTTGTTGAAACTCAATTGCGAGAAGAAGTCTTCGCCATTGTCACTGACGATCGTTGTATGTGTCATTGTTTGGTGCCTGTTTTGACCAAAGCTGCACCTCAGAAGAGTTGTCGGAGGCTAACAATCGCCGTCGAAGGAAGCTTGTCGCTAAAAAGTTCCCCATGCGCCGTCACGTGCCACTAAGCCCTTTGCGCGTAAGACTCACACTTGTCAAGCCCTGTGTGTGAGCGCGTGAAACAACCAATCAGTCTCCGGTCTTCATCCAGTCTTCCCATCTCCTCCCAGCTACACTCTTAGTCCCTTCTGATTAACTTGATCTAGTGCACGTTCGCAACTTTTCCAGCCGAGTACTATTTGGTTGATTTTTTCAATCAACTGTTTTAAGCTGGTTTTTCGGAAGTGTATAGTTGTCCTTCGCCCATCTGACTTTTGTTTTTACTCATCTGTTTTTCAAAATTTCAAGAATAAGTTCAGTGTTGGAGTTGATTGTAAAACCCCACCACAAATGGTACATATAGCCTATTTAGGTTCTTCTACTAGCAAGCATCCACAGACTGTAACTCTTTCTAAGGAAAAGTATTCAAGACTCTTACAATATCAGATAGCTCATCAGGCCTCTGATCTTAAGATAACTCCATTCATCCCTCTTGGATTATAGACTCTGGTGCTTCCAATCATATGTGTGGAATATCTTCATTGTTTTTTGGTATTCAGTATTCTATGCTCTCCCAATAGTTACTTTGGCCAATGGGTCAACTACCTCAGTTAATGGTGTTGGTAAAGTCATTTCAACTGGAAGAGTCTACTATCTTGATATCGAGATACCTAGAGCTTGTTCTACAATAGCTTTCCCTTTAGAAATTCAGTGTCGTCTTGATCATCCATCTTTGAATAAACTAAAATGCATGGTTTCTAGTTTACGTCATTTACAATCTTTAAATTGTGAATCATGTCAGTTGGAAAGTATCATCGTTTGCTTTTTTGCTTCCCGAATTAATAAAAGGTCATCGAGTCCCTTTTCGTTAGTTCATTTAGATGTTTGGGGTCTTAGTCAGGTTACTTCAAGATTAGAGTTTCAATATTTTATCACTCTTGTAGACGATTTCTTAAGAATTATTTGGATTTATTTGATGAAAGATCGTTCTGAACTATTTCTCATTTTCCAAGCTTTCTGTGTTGAAATTGAAACTCAGTTTGATGTACCTGTACCTGTGCGAATTCTTCGTAGTGATAATGCAAAAAAATATTTTTCTAAACTTTTTGATGATTTCTTGACTTCTTCTGGTATGCTCTATCAGTTTTCCTGTTCTCATACATCACAACAAAATGGGGTTGCGGAATGAAAGAATTTGCATCTTATTGAAATAGCTTGGTGTCTACTTTTTGAAATGAATGTTTCCAAAATCTTTTGGAGTGATGTTGTTTTAACTGCATGTTATTTAATCAATCGTATGTCCTTTTTTGTTCTCAAAGGATTAATCCCGCATTCTGTGTTGTTCCCTAACAAACTTTTATTTGCTCTTCCACCTCAGATTTTTGGGTGCATTTCATATGCCTATCAGTTTGCACCTTTGATTGATAAATTGGATGCTTGTGCTTATAAGTGCATTTTTTGGGAGTATTCTAGGTTAAAAAAGGGGTATTATTGTGATAGTCCTTCTCTTAACCGATTATTTGTTTGTGCAGATGCCACTTTCTTTGAGTTTACCCCATTTTTCTCTTAGTCTCAACCTCAGTTTATCCTTGATGAGTCTTCCTTTCCTTATTATTCCAGTTGAGTCTAGTTCAACTAGTCATCATACTTCTTGGAGTCCATCTAGTCGTTTGTCTCATCCTGACTAGCAGGTCTACACTTGGCGTCAAAAAGTAACTGCTCCACCTCCTGCTTCCAGTGCTCCGCCATTTACTTCTCCTATGCTGTCAGCTCCTGTAAGTGATTTAGATGTTCTTATTGCCCTTCCAAAGAGTACACGTTCTTGCACTTCTCATCTTATTTCTCATTTTGTGTCTTATGATGCATTATCACCCTCCTATCATTCATTTGTTGTATCTTTAAATTCTGTTTCTATTCCGAAAATTGTTTCTGAAGTACTTTCTTACCTCGGGTGGCACTCTGCCATAGAAGATGAGATGCCTATTCTTCGAGCTAATGATAGTTAGGAACTTGTTTTCCTCCCTCCTGATAAGTTTGTGGTTGGTTGTCGTTGGGTATATACTGTTAAGGTTCATCCTGATGGTGATGTGGATAGGTTAAAGGCGCGCTTGGTCACAAAAAGGTATACTCAAGTTTATGGTTTGGACTTCTCTGAGACTTTTCTCTTGTTGCTAAGATTATCTCTATTCCTCTTATTATTTGTCTAGTTGCAGTCTATCATTGGTTTCTATACCAACTTAATGTGAAAAATATTTTTTTGCATGGTGATCTTGTTGAGGAAGTATATATAGAGCAATCTCCTGGGTTTATTGCTCAAGAGGAGTTTGGATTGGTTAGCAAGTTGAAAAAATCATTATAATGCCTGAAGTAGTCTCCTCGGGCATGGTTTGGCTGATTCAGCACTGTTGTCACTGAATTTGGCCTAGTTTGGTGTGGAGTTGATCATTCAGTCTTTTATCGTCATTCTTCTAAAGGATGAATTTGGCTCCTTGTGTGTGTAGATGACATTGTTGTCATAGGTGATGATTTACAGGGTATTGCTGATTTGAAGATGTTCCTTCAAAGTAAATTTAGCACTAAGGATTAGGGACTATTGAAATACTTCTTGGGAATTGAGGTTGCCTGGTCACGTATGGGTATTTCTCTCTCTTAAAGAAAGTATGTTCTTGATTTGTTAGTCGAGATAGGTATGTTTGGTTCTAAACTTGTGGATACTCCAATGGACCTAAATACCAAGTTAATTGCTGATTAAGGGGAGTTGTTGCATGATCTTAGTCAGTATCTGAGGTTGGTTGGGAAGTTAAATTACTTGACAGTCACTAGACCTGATTTATACTTTACAACGAATGTGATCAGTTAGTTCTTAGAATCACCTTATAGTAGTCATTGGGATGTTGTTGTTTGGATTTTGAGATACTTGAAAGGTGCACCAGGTAAAGTGTTATTTTTTTGAAAAGATAAGTAAAATTTTATTCAAAGAAGCAGTTAAAAGCATCAGGAAGATGCTTTAAAGCTGCAATAAAGCTTTACAAAGCAACCTATAACCTTAATTAGCTCAAAGCATCTAGAAAATTCAAAAAAGAGCAAATATCAAGTTCACTTCCCTCTTTCGCCCAACTATATAAACAATTAAGGAATAGAGACTTTATCTTCAGAATTGTTCTCATGTCATCTTCAAAAATCCTTCTGTTACGTTCCTTCCAAATTATCCAAAAAAGACAAAAGGGAACCAAATTCCAAGTAAGCTTTATCCTCTTTGCCAAAGATTGACCCCACCAAAGTAATAGCAAATTTCCAATATCTTCCGGAAAACACATATGAACACCAAAACAATTCAGAACCAAACTCCATAGCTCGGCCGACCATGAGCAATGAATGAAAAGGTGAGCAATAGATTCTTGTTGCTTCAGACACAATGGGCACCGATTGGCTAAATGATGTCCTCGATGCTGTAGGTTGTCCATAGTCAAAATCTTCCCTTTTACAGCACACCAAGAGAAAAATACAACTCTAGTGGGGACTGCTGCTTTCCAAATCTTCGTCCATGGAAAAATGTCTTTACTACCACCCTGTAGAAAGGAATAAAAGGATTTCACTGAGAAAACCCTATTCATTGAATGCCTCCAAATAGCCACATCAGAATTATTAGTCAATTGAACAGAACAGAGTAATTCCATCAGCGCCATAAGACTATCAAACTCCCAGTCATTCATAGTCCTTCGTAACAGTACAAACCAACTGCTCTAATTTCCAGCGTTATTGTGATATTCTAAGACTGTTGCCTTTTTGTTTGCTGCAATTTCATAAATTTCTGAAAAAATATCAGAAAGGCAACCAATGCCTAACCAATCTTGCTTCCAAAATAAAATTCTGTTACCTTTCCCAACCTGCCATGAAAGACCACTTCTAAAAATTTGCCAGAGTCTTCTAATTCCTCTCCATAACCCAGTACCAAAAGGACTGGATACCAAAGAAGTGGACCATCCTCCAAACTCTTCACCATATTTGGTTGCAATCACCTTTTTCTATAGTCTATTATCTTCCTAAGCATATCTCCACAGCCATTTCCCTAACAAAGCTTCATTATTTAGCTGCAATTGTCGGACTCCCACTCCTCCTGCCTCTAAGGGTTTACAAACTTCCTTCCAACTCACTAGACAGTGTTTGTGGACCGCCTCACTTCTACCCCACAGGAAATCTCTTTGCATCCTTTCCAATTCCTTAACAACTGATATTGGGGCTGTGAAAAGAGATAGGAAATAGGTTGGTAGGCTAGCAAGAACGCTTTTGATCAAAGTGAGCCTTGCCCCAGTCGAGAGATATTTGAGTTTCCAACCGGCTAATCTGCTTCTAAATTTCTCCAAGACAGGTTCCCAAATATTTTTGGACTTATAATGAGCTCCCAAAGGCAAACCAAGGTAAGTAGTAGGAAAAGAGCCAATCTTACAGCCCAAAATGTTTGCCAAATCCTCCACTCCTGCCACAGCACCCACTGCTATAACCTTTGACTTTTGGAGATTAATTTTTAAGCCTGTGACCGCCTCAAATCCCAGTAAAGTGCAGCGTAAATGTCCCACTTGCATTAAATCAGTCCCGCAAAAGATAATAGAATCATCTGCAAATAACAAATGAGATATACTGAAGGAATTCCTTCCTGTACCGACTGCGAAGCCATCTATAAATCCAGCTCCTTCCACTTGCTACAACATCTTACTGAGTACTTCCATAACTAAAAGAAAAAGAAAAGGAGAGAGTAGATCTCCTTGCCTTAAACCTCTAGAAGAAGCAAAGAAACCTTCAGGAGACCCATTTATCAAGATTGAAAATCTAACAGAGAAGATGCACCATTTGATCCCTTGACACCATTTGCTACCAAAACCCATTCGCCCTAGCAAGTAGACCAAAAAATTCAAATTAACATGGTCATAAGCTTTCTCTATGTCCAATTTGCAAACTATTCCTGTTTCCTTCTTCTTAAACTTTGAGTCAATAACCTCATTAGCTACTAAAACAACGTCCAATATCTGTCTTCCCCCCACAAAAGCATTTTGAGAAGATGAAATAAGAGGATCCAAAACTTTTCTTAACCTGCTAGCAAGAACCTTGGATAAAATTTTATAAACTGCCCCCACCAAGCTAATAGGCCTGAAATTTTTAATATCCACTGCACCAGGTTTCTTTGGAACAAGAGCAATGAATGTTGAATTCATACTTTTGACAAATCTGCTGCTGTCATGAAACTCAGCAAAAAATTGCATCAAATCTTCCTTAAAAACAGTCTAACAACGTTGGAAAAAGGCAATAGTCCAGCCGTCTGGACCTGGTGCTTTTTCACCATTAAGATCATTAAGAGCTTGAACAATTTCCTGCTCAGTGAAGTTCATTTCCAGCTCCTCGGCTTCTAATAAGCTCAACTAAGAAAAGCTTAAATTATCAACTTTTGGCCTCCAACAAGCCTCTTCCTCAAATAGTTGCTGATAAAATTGCAGAATACCTTGTCTAATCTCTTTCGGATCTTCTGTTGTTGAACCATTCAACCTAATTCTGTCAATCCAATTCCTCCTCCTATTTGCTGATGCCATCTTGTGGAAAAACTTAGTGTTTCGATCTCCCTCTTTGAGCCATTTCACTCTAGACTTTTGTCTCCAACTAATCTCCTCCATATGAAGTATTTTTTTCAGCTCTAAAATTTTTTCCTCCCTTCTGCTTCTGTCCTGCTCAGAAAGATTACCTTCATCATCCAATAAATCTAGATGACAAATGTCCTTTTCCAGTTGCAATTTCTGATGATCAATCCTTCCAAAAACCTCAGCATTCCACTTCTTTAAATCAGCTTTCAAGCATGGCAGCTTTTGCATTAACCTGTAACTAGCTGTTCCATCAAATTTGTAGCTCTGCCACCATGCTGCAATCATATCTTTAAAGCCTTCCACTTGCAACCACATGTTCTCAAACCTAAAAGGTTTAGGTCCACCCTTCAACCCTCCCCCTTCCAGCAATATTGGAAAGTGGTCTGATATTAATCGAGGCAATGTTTTTTGATAGACTGCAGGAAATAATTCCTCCCAATCATTAGACACTAGGAACCTATCAATTCTTGATTTTCTAATACTGTTACTCCAAGTATATTTGCACCCTCCCAATGGCAGATCAATACATCGCAGGTCATCTAAAAAATCTGAAAAAACAGTCATGTTTTTTGTTCTTCTTTTACAGTTTCATTTATCGTTTACACTTTTAACCATATTAAAATCACCTCCCATACACCAAGGAACATCCCAGCGAAATAGAGCTGCCCCTACTTCCTCCAAAAAACCTGCTTTTAACTTATTCTCAACTGGCCCATACACACCTGTAAAAGACCAAAAAATGGCTTCCTCAACCTGCTGAAACAAACAAGACAGAGAGTGTGCTCCAACCTCTGAATCCATTAGCTGCAGCTTTCTATCATCCCACATGATCAGAATTCCTCCTGAAGCACCCACAGAATCCAACGCTAACCATTTAACCCAGCTTCCACCCCATAGAGATCTAACCGTAAAATCAGCAATGTCACTTAACTTAGTTTCCTGCAAACAGACCATATCTGGATTCCATGCCTTTAGAGATGATTTGATTATCATTCTTTTCTCCACCCCACAGCAACCTCTAACATTCCAACTCAGGATCTTGGGCTTCATTTAAGACACAATGGTAATAGCTTACTACTTTTTCCTTCCCCAAAAACTGCCGACTGATCATCTTGCTGTGTTCCTTTTTCGTATGAAATTGTCCACTGCAGATTTTTTAGCTCTCGAACTCCTTTGAAGGTTCCTTTCTGTTTTTTCCTTTCTCCAATTTGCTTATTCCTCCTCCTTTCTTCAATCGAATGTAACAATTCCATTAACTTGTCTTCCAAATCCTCACCAGAGATGCCCAAAATTTTCTTCAGTGACTTCATTCTATTAAGAACCCAGGTTAAGATCTTTTGCTGATCATGACCACAGTCTCCCAGTAATAAAACATCAGAATTCCACTCTGTTGGATTACAGGAAGCAAGAGATGTGCAATCTAAAGGCTCGAGCATACCCTCAGAGCATAATTCCTCATCAGTTACTCCTTCAAAAGGAGAAAACTCTCCGCAGTCTTCTGCTTCTTCAACTGGAACAGAGAGAGCTAAGGATAGATCTGTCCTTTTATCAGGATTAGTTTTCATCTCCAGCTTCCTGGGACTATACTTTTTCCCAAAGAATCTTTCATTGTCAGGACCTTCTGTAGCCAACTGAGAAGGACAATAAATCCTCCTTAATGGATCATTATAATCATTAAAAACAATTGTCGGCTGTGAGAGGTCATCATTAATATGCTCCATACTGTCATTATTAAAGGTTAATAACTCCTTATCCTTCAGAACTCCTAGAATCTCAAATTTATTATTTGAAAGATAGGCCGCCTGGTTCATTGAATGTTGAGATTCATTCTCAGTTTTCTTTGATGTTTTACCTACCCTGATCCATTTAAACTTTCCAGCAATATTGGGGTGGCTTTTGGATTTCTGCCCCTCGGTCTGTTGACTGAATTTGCCTTTCCGATTACCAAGAACTGGTAAATTCAATGTATCAGCAGTTGCTCCACGCGCCACCTTCAGCTTCCTCATTGGTGGCCGGAAGACACCATTGATGGATGTGTCCAGCCAGTCCACCCATGGTCTCCTCTTAACCCAAATAGGGCAATTGTAATTGGTTTGACCAACTGACAAAGGAACTGACGCCGGAACTCTTCTTCCATCACCTTTAACCTTGATCCTAACCCATTTGTAATTTGAAAAACTGCTCCAATTTTCTTCCATGCCTAGAAATCCTCCACAGAAGTTTCCTATACTCTGAAATACATTAATGTTCCATAGATACACTGGTATACCCACCACCTTGATCCACATAGAATTTTGCTTCCACCCTCTTCTGGAGCAATAGATCCAACTATGCCAAGGATCTAAAACTAGATAATTCCCCTCAATGAAATGATCTTTCTTTAAGATCTGAGTAGCAATCTCTTTTGAGGGAAATATAAAAAGGTATCTGTCTTCATATAATTCTTTAACAATAACTCCACCAGGAAAAGACCAGTTTTTATTTGCCCAAGATTGTACCCTGTTTAAATCAATCTTGGCAGAGGCAGAATCACCAAAACTACCAACCAGGCATCTCTTCAAACTGTGACTACTCTCAACAGCATCTTCTAAATTGACAATAACCTGGTGTTTGTTAAAAGAACTGCGAACAGTGGAAGCATTCCATACAGGAATTGCTGCAGCCTGAAGATAGGATCTTGTTACCTTAGTTTGCAGCGTAACAGTTCCAGCTTTCTGACCCATGGACTTGCTGGACTGAGTAGAAACTCTATTTGTTACTTGAGGACTCCAAGGAAGGAAAGGCTCAAAGAGCTTTGCCAGGAAGTCCCAACCTTTCTTTTCTACCACCTCTGGTATCATAATTAGCCTTCGTCCATAGGGAGCAAAGAGACGTAGTTCCAGCATCCTACCCAAACCATCTGAAATCAGAGAACAGATAACAGTTCTGGCTCCTCCTCTGATGGTACCCAGCTGCAACTTTTTGTGTTCCTTTCCTAAAGGTTTCCGGCATATGTTTTGGAGCCATTGAAGCTCCTCTTTATATAAGACCATTACCCTTACATAGCCTCTTCCTCGCTCCACTATTCTTATGCCTCCTTTAAGCTTGTAATCCTCAGCGATATCTATAGTGACATGATCCACATTAAAGGATTTCCTAATACTACCCCTTTGAAACAATGGATTCCATCTCCTAAAGCTCCTAAAGTGGTGCATGATAGCAATAAGCTTAGCCCCTTGCACGTACACCTTATCTGAACAGGTTTGAAAGTTTATCTACATCCTCATGTTCAACCACTAAATGGCAAATACTGTTCTCACCTAAAATGATCCCTAGTTCATAGAACAATTCTCAACACTACCCGTCAATCCAGAGCACAGAAAGGGTTATTGTACAAAGATAATGGGTACACTTTAGTTCATGGGTACACCGATGCGGACTGGGCTGGGTCACTATCAGATAAATGATCTACGACTAGATATTGTTTCTTTGTTAGAGGAAATCTGGTATCTTGGAAGAATAAAAGCAGACTGTAATAGTACGGTCAAGTGCTGAATCAGATTACAGAACTATGGCACACACATCTTGTGAGTTGATCTGGAGACAAAACACGTTAAAAGAATTGGGAGTTTGTCACTCGCAGCCCATAGGGTTACCATGTGATAATCAGGTTGCGATTCATATTGCTTCTAATTCCATATTTCATGAGAGGGTTAAATATATTGAGGTCGACTTTATTTTGTCAGGGAAAAGATTTTACAGAATGTGATCAAAACTAGTCATGTGAAATTTGAAGATTAACTTGTTGATTTGTTTATCAAAGCTCTTGAGGGATCTAGAGTAAGGATTATTTGTAACAAGTTTAAAACATATGCTCCACATTGAGGGGGAGTGTTGATGTATGTTAATTCATGTACCCAGTGTATCTAGTATTTAGGTATCTAGGGGATATGTACCTAGTTTAGGTTCGTTGTACAGTATTTATTGTATGTGTATATTAAGTTTGTATAAATATCAAGTAGTGACAACTCATTTGGGTGTGTTAAGCCTTTCAGTAAATCCTCTCTAGTTTACAGTAAGGTTTGGGGAGAAAGTGGGAAGTTGTGGGGGAGTTATAGATATACAGGTTGTGCTAGTATTGTTTTGTTTGGAAGCTTTAGAGCTTCAAGGTTGACATTATTAGGGATGTCAAATATACCCGTACCCGATGGGTACCCGTTTCACCCGCCCTGTTCGGGGAGGGTATGGGGATGTTAATAGCGGGGACGGGGACGGGTATGGAGATTTGAAATGTTACCCGCACGGGTATGGGGACGGGGACGGGTACGATAGTCCCCACCCCACCCCGTACCCGTTTAAATATTTTTTTGTTAATTTTGTTGGCGTGGTGACTCCTTTAGAAGTCCCACATCGGTTTCTCACAAAGAAGTGAAGGTCTTGTGAAATTATAAATAAAGACCACTTCATCTTTGGTTAAGTGCATCAGTCAAAGTCAAATATTATATATATATTTTTAATTTTTATTTAATATATATATGTAATATATTTTTTTATTTAATATATATAATATTTATAATAATTTTAAATATTTATTTTATACATATAATATATAATTTGTAATAATTAATATACTTGGCGGGTAAACGGGGATGGGGATGGGGAATTCATTATTTTGTGGGGACGGGTATGGGAAAAAATTTTTTCCCCGAAACGGGGATGGGGACGGGGACGGGTAAGGGTATTGCTAAACGGGGACGGGGACGGGGAAGGTCATACCCGCCCCATACCCACCCCGTTGACATCCCTAGACATTATCAGATGGAATAGGAAGGAATTTGGATGACTTTCTACATCATGGTGAGCTTCTTGTATTTTATGTGGTCAGCCAACTAATATTCTATTTTGAAGGCATTTTAAAATTATTATAGTTTACCTTGTATGACACCACTCTCCCTCACAAATGCATCCTATGAAATTATTTTCATGCTATAATTGGGTTAATTAGTTAGGAACTCATTCCTGTTTCCTATCTTCTTGAATGAAAATCTATAAGATGATTTTCTGGAACTAAAGATTCTGAGATATTTTTCCACCTGATTATTGGAAGTTAGAAGTTCAGACTTGTATTCTTAAAGATGATTTTAAGGGATGCTCAGCTCCTGATGCATCTTAGCAGGTTATTGGCAGCTTGCAGTCAGTACAGGATGCTTTACTGCAAATTACCAGTAGGCTTCGAGAAACTATATTTCCAGTCAAACCACATATGCCTACTGTCAGTGGCTCAATGTATTTGCCCCCTTATCCAGAAATGCTTTCGCCTCTGTTCAGGCCAAGGCATGATCCTGCTTCCCCAGGTCATTACCATTCACCAGTGGGACTTCCTCATGGCATTGAGCGTGTTTCCATCCCAGCCCAACCCCTTGATCCCCATCATTTTTCCCATGGTGTGGATCATGTTGGTCCAAATTATTTTGACCGTGTTCCCTATCCTTATGGCAACGAGAAACCAGGACATGGTCCATCATTTGATAGGCAATCTTCTCCAAGAGGGTGGATGCCTCAGGTTGGTTGGTTGTGAAATTATGCCTGTAATTTTTCTTTCTCTACTTTTGTAACTATCTTACTACCTATCGTTTTTTTCGCTTTTCAGGCAGTTCCCAGTGGCAATCTAAGGGTAACTACTGATGTTGGGGGAGGTTTTGCATTAAGTAATGGTCCTATAGGAAGGTAATGATATTATCCATTCTAATATTCTATTGTATGCTCATTTCAAATTGAGGTGACCAAACCAAATACTCTCAATTCAGTGTGCTGTGTTGCAGTGAAGAATGCTAAGCCTAAGATGCATTGGAGTTAAGCTAGCATCTCTTCTTGCTTGGGAAATGCTAAGGTCAGATGGGACTGACTGATATCAGTTGTTGATCAGTCAATTGTGCGACTGGCAACTGATCATAGCATTGCTCCTCATGCTTTTCTGTGGTGATCATGGCTCCATAATAATTAGTAGGCATTTATGTGACATCTTCAATTAATCATTATTCTGGTAATCCAATATTGGAGATCCTGCAAGCGTTTCACATACCCTTTTTTTTTTCCCCTTGTTTTTGTTTTGTTGTGGGCTTTTGGAAATAATGGGGGAATCTTAACTAGACTGATAAGGAAGGGTAGCAGGAACCATTTCGCTTCTAACTTTTGACAATTTGTATATTCATAGTCAGACATATAATGAGAAGACTTGAAGCTAATCCTTTTGGTTCTGGCGTGCTTCCTTTCGTAAAATTAACAAATTGCTCCTCGTCTGATGAGCCAAAGAATTACTTTGTGCAGTGGAAGTCAGGGCCCCAGTGCGGCAAGCACAACTGTTGAGATGGTAATTCCTCAGGCATACTTAAGCCATGTCTACGGAGAGAATAATAGTAACCTAAGTCAGATCCGGCAGGTATATGTTTATGCGTTGACATTATAATGACTCACATCTGTTTGGATTTGCGGCAAGAAACTTCGTGATTTTAAAATTAAAAAATCCTGTGTTGTTGGTAAACAACAGATCTCGGGTGCAAAAGTGGTGGTTCATGATCCAAGACCTGGCGCTTCTGCAGGCATGGTGGTAATATCAGGAACTCAGGATCAAATATATGCTGCTCAAAGCTTTGTTCACGGCTGCATTCTAGCTGAGTTGCCGTGTTGAGGTTATGGCTTTGGTTGGTTTCAAAAATACAGGGAGAGGTTGAAGTGACTTGTGCCATTTTTTCTGCTGGAAAAGGGAAAAGGGGGAAATATTAGATAACGACCTGTACATCCTTTTGGTGTTCTCACAGTTTCTTATACTTCTTTTTTTATTTTTTATTTTTTTAATTTATGTCAGATTTTTAAAGAAGTCAACATAGTGATTGTATAATGATTTGTGGTTACAAGTCCAGAAAGAAATAATGGCCATTCTGGTCGGTAATTTTTCGATTCTTATGTTTGCTGCAACATTTTAGGCTTTGTTTGGCAATATTTGCTAAGGCTCTCGTTTGGTAATGTTTATATTTATCCTTTTTTTTATTTATGTTTATGGGTTTCTAAAAATTGATAACAAAATTGTGTTAAATTTATTTTTATTTTTATTTTTTTTGTTTCTAAGAGAATAAAAATTTAAATTGAAAAATATAAATAAAAATAAGTGTTTTCGCTTTATTTTTATTGTTATAAATATTTTTTTTAATTTTAAGACGTTATTTATTTTTATTTTATTATATTAAAATGAATTATTTTACAAGATTGGGGTTAACAGTGGCAATTATATTAAGTTCTTATTGTGTTCGTGTTGAGACAATGCATTCGACAATTTGGATAAATCTGTATAATATGCATGGTTAATTAATCATGTAAAAATACTTGACAGTAATGCGATCATTTTATTGCATTGGTAACGTGACAGGGTACATATAACTTATTTGATATGCATATCATGTAATTCAACTAATACGTTAAGCTTATCAACCTAAAAAATACATTATCAACACGGAAAAAGACATAATTTTTATAACAAATTTATCATATCAATAAAAGAATATATGAATTTAATTAATTATACGTGTTTAATTATGTTAAACGAGTTGATCAATTTTTTATACGAAGTTATTATATTTATATTTATGACATAGATATTTTGGTTCTTTTATAATTTAAATTTATTTATACTCAATCTATACATTAACTATGTATTAAATTTAAGTTGTATTTACGTATCATATAAAAAAATTATCACCCTCAATTAAATAAAAATTTGTTAATCTAAAAATTTCAAGTTAATTAAAATAAACATCTTAGTCTAACAATCCATTTTTTTTGAAAAAAAAAAGTGAATTTCAAGTAATTATTAAAAAAAAAAAGAAAAGAAATGGAAAAAGAGCGAAAGAGAGGAGGACTTGCTCTTGAACAGGTTAGTTCTTAAGAACCCTATAATTACACGAGCGTCTCCACAAGTGTCTCCCTGGACCTTGTTTCAAATCTGACCGTCAGATCGTCCCGATCTCCGCCGGTGCATTATATGTCATCAATTTTCTCGGCGGATTAGAAGGAATTGGAGGGCCACTTTCTTCAGAGTCTCAAAAGTTGGAATTTTTATTGGTTGATCGTTGTAAGAGTATCTTGAAATTCGAACGGTAATTAATCCAAACTCGCCATTCACTAATTTGAACTTCGAGTTTGTCTGTGTGAATAATCGGTTGCATATTTTGGGGGTAAGATGGACGGCGTACATGGGGGAAGTGAAGGGCAGATGCACATGACAGAGCAGGCAATCCACCATCAAGTAAATTACACGCAAGAGGACAACCATCATGTATTTCATCACATGAGTAATGGGAATGGGTTGGACCATAATGCACATGATGGCAACGGCGGCGAGAGTGAGGGTGTGGAAGGAGAAGTTCCTCATGACCCGGGGAATCTGTCTGATAATCATCATGGACCTGTGGTGCCTCGTTACAGCAGCCAGATTAATAACCAGCTCACTCTCTCTTTCCAGGGTCAGGTTTATGTGTTTGATTCGGTCTCGCCTGAAAAGGTGCTTTCTTTTTCTCCCCCCCCCCCCCCATTTATGAAATTTTATTCTTTGCTTCTTTTCATGATTTTACATTTATTGTGTTATGGTTTCATGTATGCTTTAATGCAAAACTATGTTGAACTCATGGTTAAGTACCGATTTTGCGGTTAAAGCCTAGTTAGATATTAATAAGAAATGAATTCTGCTCTATGTCGAGCTTCATTCAACTAATGTTATTTGATCAAGCGGAGTCTAAGTTTTGTCATAGATGAGTGTGATGCTTACAATGAGATATGTAGCCATTGCTTGTTCATGGACCTCCAAGTAAATTGAAATCGAAGTGGCAGTTATGCATTAAATTTCATGTATTTACATTTTGAGTATTAGCGTACAAGAGATTGGCTAAGATTGGGCAATGTACACATTCTTATTTCCAGTTACTGGGGGAGACTTGTGCACGAAATAGGCAGAAGCCTTGTGCAGTTACTGCCTTTTTTTTTTTTTTTTTGTCCTTTTTAATACATTTTGCATGGTAGTATATGAAATGAATACTCTTGTTTGAGTACTAAATTTATTTGTTTTCATTTAGTCTTTGGCATGGTTATGCCTTTCCTTTTTTAAGATATGCTTATCTTTTTGTAAGTTTTTACTTTTACCATGTTTCTGTCATGATTAATAGAGTTTAATTATGTCCATGTGGCCTTTCTTTCATCTTTTTTTTTTTTCTTGTTGTACTTCTTTTTCCTCTTCTTTTTGGTGCCTTATCAAGGAATGATCAATTTTTTTGTGGTGATGCTTCAGGTTCAAGCTGTACTTCTGTTATTGGGAGGCCGTGAAGTACCCCCAAGCATGCCTACTGTCCAGATAAACACCCACCAAAATATTAGGGTATTTGAACCTTGATTTGAGTAATCCTTGAATTTCATCAAATGTTTCATCTTTCTCTGGCCCCTAATAAATGAAGCTTTCTCCAGGGATTGTCCGGTACTCCACAACGTTTCAGTGTTCCTCAGAGATTGGCCTCATTGATTAGATTTCGTGAAAAGCGAAAGGAGAGAAATTTTGACAAGAAAATCCGTTATACTGTCCGCAAGGAGGTTGCCCTTAGGTATGGTGATTGAAGATATTGTTGTTTTGATTTTTTCTTGTTCCTGTGTAGCTTGCTTAATAGATGCTGCTTAGGAATGGTTGAATCAATTTTTATTAGAAAATAGAAACTTTATTGAAAAATGATAGATGAGATTTGGATATGGTATGCTGTCTTCAAGTTGATCCACAGAGGTAAAGATTTGAGAGAGAGCTTGTTATTAATAAAGGGCTTTGAGTTTGTGAGACTGTGACTAATGTAAGGAAGGGCAATGTGTAAACTTGCATAGAAGTGAGCATCTAGTCATGACTCATGATACAAGTCAAAATGAACTTGGTCCTATATGGGCTTAGCACTTTAATCGGCTTTGTTATCAAAAATGGGCTTGAGTTTGTTTTGTTTGTCTAATATTGAACTTCAGTATTGCCATTGACAAACTGAGATTTACCCGTTTGTGGAGCGGCATTTGCTTTCTGTTGATTTTTATGTTGGCCCAACTAGTTAAATGTTTGTAATTACTTGTAGTGTTTTTGGATATATTCTTGATCACTTCTGATGGCACTGATGTAGAATGCAACGGAATAAAGGTCAATTTACATCTTCAAAGTCCACGTGTGAAGATTCTGCATCAGAAGTAACAAGTTGGAATTCAAACCAGAGCTGGGGTTTGGATGGTAGCAGGTCCCAGCAGCAAGAGATTGCGTAAGTTTGTCTCTTTGTTGTTATATTACAACACTTGACAACTTAATAATTTATTGCCTCTAAAACATTTATGAGTATTTTTCTAATGTAATTCTATGGTGTTTGGTATTCTCATATGACAGCCTTCTCTGATGTGGCTTATTTGCTACAATTGTGGAGTTGCATGTGTTGGATCCATTGTTGGTATAACTTGGCGTTATGCGGCATTTTATTCGGTGGTTTGGTATCTAATTGGGCAATTTTTGCATTACTTGTAATACTCACCTGTAAATTTCAAAAGACAAATGTAGAATCTTTTCTTCTGTTAGTCATAACATTGACTGCTGAATCTATTATTAATATTTTTACTTCATTCTACATGTATACAATATAATTAAGAGGTGAACACCAGGTTGGTGCCTCTCTTTTTGAAGCCATGTTTAGTTTTGCTTTCTAATATTGTCCATTCAATTTAATAATTTTACAATGAAAATAGTTTTATAACTTTTTAAATATAAGGATATATGTAATTATTACCCCTCCTATATTCCCTCCACGTTCTCCTCCATTTCTATGTAGATATGGATAAAATTTTAACATGCATTTAATGTGCTACCTCTTATATATCTTAGGAGTACTAATTCATAAAAGCTATCTACTAGAGGGAGGGAGCTCAAAGTACATAAATACTACACTAGCATCCCATATCACCGATGTGGGATGCATACAGTCCATATTACATATACTGATGGGATCATAACATTTCACTAGGTTCCGCAGCCTTGTGCCCATGCAAGAGGCTTTGCATTGTAGTCCCAAGCGAATTTTGCAATGCCAGCGTCACTCCTTGTGCCGCAGCGGGTGAGACATGGTGGTGTATGTTCTGGTACCATTTGTTATATATCATAGGAAAATTCAACCCTAAAAACTAGCTTACGGATGAAGGGAGGCCAAGGTATGTAGACACCATACCAGAATCCCATAATATCAATGTGGGACACATGCAACCCATATTACATATGCCCATAGGATCATAACACTACACTTCTAGTCCTACATTATGTAATTGAATAACGATTTGCAACTTTATATTAACAGTGTTCATTGTGAAGGAGGGGGTAGTTTTTTTTTTTTTTGGGGGGGGGGGTTGGATGGGGGCTGAACTTCCCTTTATTTGGTAGGAGAGATGAATGAATGGAAGACAAAGGAGGGGAGATAAAAAAAATTCTAAGCCCACCACAAGCTATTCATCCAAAATTGTGTGAAAGAGCCAGGCCTCAATTTCTTATTCTGAAAGAAAGGTATGATAGTATGATATTAGACCTTTTTCTTCCTCATTCGCTTTCCACTTGATCAAACAAATTGGTGGAACCCCCAAAGCATTCTCGAGCTGATGCTTTGTTCACCCATCTTCTTTTGCCTTGCCCATATTTTCATCCTTTTACCAACCATTTGCTTTTTGAAAATGAACTTGTACTAAACATGGCCTACAACTTAACAGTTCTCATTCTAGATTGTTCATACTTTGGACATTGTGGAGGGAAAACTGTTGGAAGATGCTTAAATGCTGAAATTAGAGATTTTTTTTTTAGGTGGGTTGTTGGGAATGATTTAAAGATGATGATACGAGAATTGTCCAAGACTTCCATTTTAATGGTCTTACTGGTGAATGTAGTCGGGCATCTATATTTTTTCCCCCAAAAATAATCATCTATGAAAGGGAGGCAGATTGAACATTGTACTTGTGTGGGAAATAAATGTATGGAAGATTAGAAGTTCCTAGAAAGTTGATGTGGTCATTTAGTGGTCCATACTTTTGGGTTACAGCCTATGATCTACTTGATTTGGGCTTAAATATTGATACTGAAAAATGGATTTTTATGCTAGATTTATTGTGTAACCTTAGAAGGTACAAGCATACCAGTACCAACACCTTTTCTTGTTGTTCATGGCACTCTTAAAGGATTTTTGTTAAAAAAAATTATCAAAATCTCAATCACTTCCTCTTCCCCTTCACACGTGGAGTTTTATGAGGTGATTTTTTTTTTGTTTCCTTCTTCCCATGGCCCATAAATGCATTGACAACCGTAAGCAATTCCAGCGAAATAGAATTGGGTTCAAAATTTGACTTTGACAACTCTATTGTCTTATTGATTAAGGCTTCTTAAATATGCATCTTCTACTAGGTGTTAATTTTTCATTATAGCTGCTCTTTCAGCAATTGTCCTGAAACTTTTAAAAATATATGAAAAATTTCTAGGCTCAAAATTTTGGATGCTCTACAACATTGAGTGCTAACTTTTAAAAATATATGAAAAATTTTTAGGCTCAAAATTTTGGATGCTCTAAAACATTGAGCGCTAACTTTCTATTACCTTCCTATGATTTTGTTACTTATGTGCCAGGGATCTCATGGCATCGAGATTATCAGCTTAAAGCTGAACCTTAATTTGATTATGGGCCATCCCAAAATTTAAAGTATATAATATTTTTTAAAATTTTCTCGCAGCTGTCGACATTGTGGCATCAGTGAGAAGTCTACTCCAATGATGCGTCGTGGTCCTGAAGGACCAAGGACCCTTTGCAATGCATGTGGACTTATGTGGGCTAATAAGGTGAATGTGGACACTCCTTGGTTCCTCCCATGTTGGTTCCATCTTTTATTGTTGTCTGTTCTTATGCCTTCCTGGACAGATTGCTTTGATAAATGAATATTCACTTATTTCACCAAAAAAAAAAAAAAAAAGCTTTGATAATGCTTATTTGTCAAGAGGTAACATCATGTTGCTTCTAGCATTAGAGTCTAATATGTTGCCATTTAGTAAAGGTCATTGATGTGTTTTTTGTTTCTTGAAAAAAGTGATATAAAAATGAACATTTTTCTTGTTATTTCATAGTACGTATTTGTTGAGAGCTATTTGAATGCTCGATGCACGGGGAATCTTGGATGTTGTTTGTTCCTAATTGCAATTTGGTCATATTGATTCTTGCGCATTCTGTTTTTGGGTACCGAGTTTCTAATTGATCGAATATTTGCAACAAGTCATCAGATGTGATTGGATTTTTTCATTTCAGACCAAGATTGCTCGCGTGTTACTTTTTTCTTAAAAATATTTTCTTATGTTCTTTTCACTAATTTCTATGAATTGTGTAGGGAGCGCTGAGGGACCTCTCCAAGGCAGCAGCGTCGCCAGGACAGAATCCTTCGTTGAGCCAGAGTGAGGTATGACCCGAAGTAGATTTTGAAGTATATATATATATATACACACACACACTCTTATTCCAAGCGTTATTTATACATTTTCTTATTTCATATTTCTTCTGCTGTGTCCTGCAGAATGGGAATTTTGAGACGGATCAAACTGTTCTTACAATTCCTGGACATGGTAGTGATTCATCGTGACAACCTGTTTGGAAATAGCTATAGCTGTGGACAAGGATTTAAAACAGTGAAAGGTTGTCGAGGGATTGATCATCTGGTATCCCTTTTCTCGGTGAAGTTATTTGGGCTTGGTCAATGTCAGAGAAATTTATGGTGCCGATAAGAGATCCCTGAAACTGAAAATAATTCATGCTTTTATCACTTTATTTCTCTGAGAAATAGCTAGTGCATCTCATTCCCATCGCTTCTTGCTTAGTTTAAATAGGAATAACTTCTATGTAAGACTTTGGTTTAAGTTATAAATCGTAGTGGAAAAGAACTAACATTTGCTAGAATTATTTATTTATTTCTGGAACTGTTGTCCTTGCCTAACTGTTAGTAGGGGCGGAAACGAGCCAAGATGAACCAAAGGTTTTAACTTTATTTGAGCTCGGATCAAGTTATTTATACTAGATTCGAACTTTTATATAAGTTCGACGTGATAAAGAAAAATTTAGACTTGAAATCGACTCACGAATAGTTCAATAAAAGTAAAATGACGTCGTTTTCTTCTAAAATGTAATAAATAAAATATTATTAAAAATATAAATATATTATAATATATATTATTTTATCAAGCTTTTGAGTCGAGTTTTTAAAAAATTTGAGTTCAATTCTAAACGAATTGAACTGGATTCGAATTCATTTTAGTTATAAATTGAGCTTGAGAAGAGTGGTTTTACGAATTGAATTGTATTCGAATTTATTTTAGCTATAAATTGAGCTTGAGAAGAGTGTTTTTTTCAAGTTGAACTTGAACCGTCTAGAAAAAAAAAAAAAAAAAAAAATTGATTCTTTTCCACCCCTAATCGTCATTGCGAGCAGATGCCGCTGTTGCTTGATGTAATAAATTGTTGCCGTGTAGTTTGAACCGTCTATTTGAGATTGTCGCTGTGTAGTTGGAACCGTCAATTTGAGTGGGACTTACGGTGAGACTCTTCAAATGAACCTAAATTGCAAGGTCGTGGCAGTCTCTCTCTTTGTCTTTCTTTTTTTTTTTTTTTTTTTTTTTTTTATCTCGTGGATTTGTTATCTAACTGCAGTCTGCAGGCCAGAATGAGTTAAACAAGATTGAGCCAGTGAACTAATTAATTTCAATGCATTCCTTCAAAGGAAAGTGGATTTTAACTTATTTTTAAAGCTCAAGCAACCTCTTAAGGATTATTTTTTTGTCATTCTAGCTGGGTTATTTTGAATTTTGGATTTGAGCTCACTAAACTTCTTATCTGGTTGGATTTAGAACTTTTGTTCAATAAGTTCTGTTATTGGGTGGGCTTGGTTTGATTAAATTCAAGGACTTTTAGTAAGATTTAAATCAAGTTTGGTTGAATTTGAGGCTTCTAAGGTGGAACTGAGTTTCTTGAAGTGTGCTTTGATTGTGGTGATTTCTTTGGAAGGTTTTATAAGTTGGGTTTTATTTTTAAGTAAACTTTAGAGTGAGTTTAAAAAGTTGAGTTATAATTTTTTAGCTAAGTTAGTTGTGCTTTCGATAAATTTGGTTTAGTTTTTGAAAAAATTGACACAATAAAATGGACAAATGAGGATAAAAAGTCCTGACTTTGAGGTGTGTTATTTTATTTTATTTTTTTAAAATTTTATTCGTTTAGGGAAGTATAAACATAACAATTGTGATTTTGACTGATCTTATCATTTTTCATCATTATTTAACAGAACTATTTATATAAAAATTTAATTATAAAAATATTTTAAGTTAAGGTGTGCAACCATTATGATTCTAAATCATAACGAAATTATTAATATAACAATTTACTTGTGATAAATTTTTTATATTAAGGGGAGTGTGAATGTAAATTTTAAATATTAAATATCATTACTTATAATTTGTCAAATATTTAGGAAAGATAATCGTAACTTACCGCGTATGGAAGGGAGAGGAAAAATGATTGGTCCACGTCGCCTCTGATGGCTACATGGCAGGTCACTGTCCAAATGACATCACTTCGCACTGGTTGCCAATAACGTATTGCCACGTCATAGAAAAGTCAACTACCATGAAGGGTCTTGGAGGGAAGTAGCGCTTGACCGAAGCAAAATGGTAGAATTTTCACACCGTCACGGTTGATCGTTCGTTTGTTGACTCCGTCGACTCTATTCTTCGTCTCTGGGCCTTCATCTCCCGCTCTCTCACAACAAATAATCTTCGAACCCAAACAGCACAGAGAGAGAGAGAGAGATCGTGAGATCTTTCGCCGCTCCGTGGCGCCGATCCATCCGATTTATTTATAATTATAACACCAAATGGATGAATTGGATGAATCCGTTTCCTGACAATTTTCTTTCTTTCTTTCTTTTTTTTTTTTGTTTTCCTCTTTCTTTATCAAATCTTAAATCGGAAGTTGTATGTTAGGGTTTTATTCCGTGATATTTAGTGCAATAAATCTGCACTAATGGCGAGGAGTAGATCGTCGTCGAGCAGTTGGAGGTATATAAACCCAGCCTATTATTTGAAGCGACCGAAACGTCTCGCATTGCTATTCATCGTCTTCGTCTGCGGCACGTTGTTCGTTTGGGATCGACACACCCTTGTTAGAGAGCATGAGGTATTGTTTTTATGCTTTTTGAAAATTGTTATGTCGTGAGATCTGTCTTTGTTTCGTGGATTTATGAATCATGATTCTGCTGTTTTGTTTTTGTTTTTTAAATTTGCGTAATTTAGTTGAGCTTCATTTCAGTTAGCATTTTGGAAATGTTCTCGCTGCCAACTTGCTTTAATTTGTGTTTCAAAAAACATAGAAATCACCTTCAAATGCTCATTGGTGAAAATGGTCCATAGTTCATACAGTGTTTCAGTATAGTTAGTGTGGATCGGGGTACTAGAAATTAAAGGCTAAATCTGAAGAGAGTCCTTGTTTGGCAAATACCAGATCATATTGTCTCCTTCAGGCTGTAATACGAACAAACGTGTGTTTTCATAGTCAACTTTCAACTTTTTTTCTCTCTGAAGATAAATCTGCCGTGCAAATACACATGTAAGTGTAACGAAGTAGCAATGAGGGGTTGCAGCCATGCTCGAAAAAGGGGAAACAAAAGGCAACACGAAACAATCTGCGCACCTTTCACATACATATGGTCAATAAAATCCAAAAAATTATAAACATTTGGCCCCTAGAATCTAACTATACGAAATGGACAAAATGCCACCTTTCAATCTATTGAATGGGCTCTTATGTGGCAAGCTGCGCACTGTAATGGGACACTTTGAAGTCAAACTTATTTCTTTCATAATGGCAGTGAAGCCTTGAAATTTCCAGTCATAATGGAGGTTTGTGCAATAAAATTGGTTAACGTGGATCAGAAGCATCGAGGACTATTTAATTATTATTCTACGTTTTGGAATCCATGTCCAAGAGTTTTAAGTTTTAACTATTGACCAAGGAGGACTTTGAGGAGAATGAAGACAGAGAGAATGGAAAAATGGTAGTGTTTGCAAATTGAAGGTAAGTTGTGGGAATTCGTTCTGTACCCACTTCAAGACCCATAATCAAACTTGAGTTTGTGGCTCTCTCCACCATATGGCTCAAAACATCAAGCATTAGAATGAATGGAAAAGGTGATTGTCTAAGACCCTTTGAGGCTTGGAATGTTTGCCTTGTTAATCATTTACAATGACGGGAAAGTTAATTGTGGCAAGGCACCCTCTCACCCACCCTCTCTGTTTAATCCCCAAATCTTCCCTTTCTAAGACCAAATCAAGAAAATTCCAGTCCACTCTATCGTAGGCTTTTCAAAATCCACCTTATAAACAAAATCTTCAATCTTCCACACATTCATTAGCCACTAAAACTCCAACCAAGATTTGTCTCCCTTTGACAAAGGAACTTTGATTTTTGTATATAGCTTGGTTCATCACAAATTTCAGTCTTTCTACAAGAACCTTTGACAGAATTTTATAATTGAGGTCACAAGACTTCTGAAGTCTTGGATTTTGAGGGACTTATCTCGTGTGGGGATAAGAGAAATAAAGTTAGTAATAGCATTGGTACACTTTTTTACAATGCCGTTAGTAAGGAATCCCTAAAAGAAAATTGTCATTGACTTCTAGCCCACCAAACAATTTGTCATCCCTCATAATTTAGATACCCCGCATCCTTGCAGAAGAGGGGAGCATGGACCAATCTCTATGCCTTGCCTCCATATACTTATGTCAGTTTGTTCCAATTTTCTTTCCTAAATAACCACCACATCCGGTTTAATTTTGTTCAAAATATCCTTAACACCCCCCTTGATTCTAGCAGACCTCCAACTCACCATCTTTATAAGGAATTGTTGTTCCCTTCAATCATATTGTTACCGTTCTTCCATAAGTAACACCAAAATTTTGTTGGAAATATCCTTAACACTTTTTTTCCCTTCTAGCAGACCTAAGGCCTCTAACATTCCAACTTACCATCTTCACAAGGAATTGTTGTTCCCTCCAATCATATTTTTATCGTTCTTTCCATAACTAACACCAAAATTCAATTTTTTTTTTTAATTCCCTGACCCGCTTCCTGCTTCCTATGCTTGCCAATGATGGCTTTGTCTTGATTATAGGATAAAGGCCATAGTGAGATTTGGTTTTCCGTCTCCTTGCTCCCCAACTCTTGACAAGTCTCATATTCATCACAACCAAAACCAATTTAAGGTAATTGCATTTGTCTAAACTTTGGGGGAGTCCTCGACCCTACCCACTTCCATCGTTCTGGTCTCTATTGAGATTGGGAAATCATGTTAGAGCTTTGTAACTGGAGTAAAGAGGGCATTGGTCCAATCAACAAAGGGGATAATGGCCTTGCTTGGAGATGACTTAGAATGAATTCTAATAGAATTCCCTTCTAGGCAGTATTCTGAACTAGGATTATGATTGCAAGAAACACACTTAGGAGGGAGGTCTGCATTAGGAGAATTATTGCATTCTAAATCATTGGGAATGTGTTTGGAGGAAGAAAAAAATGTGTGATTTTTGGTTATGTTTAAGAATATTTACCCCACCCTGACTGTAAGACCTGAGAAACCCCCCCTATGAAGTTTCTAGAAGGAGCGGAAGAAGAAGATGAGGAAGGAGAAAGATAACCTCTCAAAAATTCAGAGATGCTAACTTTGGATCACCGAGACTGAACATCTTTGCTTTTGATTTACCCTTACGGTACTTTGATCTTTCATGCAATTTCTCAGTTGCTGGATCCATCAATGATCATTGAAGAGGTTAGTGTTCAAATCAGATTTGAGGATGCAACAGAATCAGAATCTGGCTCTTGATCTGAAGCCAATGAGCTGTTCAAATAGATGCTTTCTGTTGCAAAATTTTCAGCCAGAACATCATCTATGTTAAAAGCATCAAGAGTGTGCCCCAGAATTTGATATCTCCTTGCAATCTCTTCAATTGAACTACTGGACCCGACTTGCTGGAGTGGGTTTTCACCACATCCTTCTGGAGCTGCTTCAAAATTTTCAAGATCTTTCTCTTCATCATCAAGATGTTTGTGCCCTAATTCTCCCTCCGCAGAAGACCATCCTCTTTGACTTGATTAGAGATGCTCCATGAGAGGGACTGAGTGTGATTTATAATTAGGCATAGATCTGGACAGCCCATGAGAAAGATGGCCAAATCAATAGGCTTTTCTGAAGGTGGCCTAGTTTGAGACTTCTTAAATTAATTCTGCTATCACTGCCCGTCTCTTTATGGATCTTTGAATCCAATCTGGTTAAATAGACCGGGTTTTGGCCTTGATCCAATGACATTTGAGTCATACCATAAAACCTCTTGAAAAAGCAATTGAGCATCTTTTTGCGAAATGCATTTGAAGGTTGGTCGATGCCCCTGGGCCTTGATCCAATGACGTTTAAGTCATACCATGAAACTTCATGAAAGAGCAATTGAGCATCAATTCATATTTGAAGCTAGTTTGAGACTTGACTTTGGGCCTTAAACTAATTCTGCTATCACTGCCCCATCTCTTTATGGGTTTTTAAATCCAATCTGGTTAAATAGACCAGGTTGTTGTGGGTTTGATCCAATGACATTGGAGTTTCTCCTTGATATCCTGAGGAAGAGGAGTCAATACAAAGTTGGTAGGGATAACTGTTTCCAAAAGGAAAAAAAAAAAGGGTCAGGTTGGAAGAGATTAGCAGGGTTAGAAATGTGGGAGGTGGAAGGAAAAAAAAGAAAAAAAAGAACAGATAAAAATGAGGGAGAGAGAATGAATGTCAAAAATTTTACAATATTAGTACCTTTTATTTGTAATATTTGATTTCATAATCTATGGCGGGGAGAATCATTTGTCTTACTTTGCATATTTAACAAGTTTGTACTGATTTGCAGGAAGAGGTCTCTACATTGAGTGAAGAAGTAACTCGGTTGCGAAATATGGTAAGAGATGTAATTGCTTATTTCCCCTTCCCTATGCTTGAGCTTTATGTATTTCTTCCATCATAAGAATTTTCCATCTCCCATCTTGGGTATCCATGCAGTGCACACGTGTCTAATTTAATTTGTGGTGAAGTTCTGGATGGTTTATTCCTTTTTATACTAATTTTGAATCAGCATTTGACCAGCGTTGCTATTATTATTTTATGTTTCTATAGAATTTGTGTTTGGCCATCTATCCAAATTTCATACTCCTAAAAGACGAAAATGATCAAACCAGAAAATCTTTCAAAAGGGGAAAAAAGTAAAGATTTCAAGTACATAAGAAAGGAACATACAAGCCTTTGCCATTAATGCATAAAATGGTTACTTTACGACAACCTGTGTTGTCACCTTTGCAGGTGAGGTTTAATTGTATGACAAAGCCTTGCTCCCAAACTAGTTGGAGTTGGCTACAATGATCCTTTTCTCCATTCATTCCAGTCAAGGGTTATGTTTTCTGTGAGGTTATTTGAATAATTCAGATTTATGTTCACAGGAAGTGACTGTTTCACACTGGTTGTCAACTTACCGCAACACTTTTCTTTTATCCGGGCTTGGGACCAGCTATGTTAATCAAAATAAACATTAACCGTGCAGAGGCAAAGTTATTAATTGTATAATTTTTATATGATATATACAAATAAGGTTACATAAGCATATTAATACATTGCCATGTCCTTGTCTTGTTTTCCTAGGACTTGTCATGCCAAAATCTATTGAGATTGGAGCTTTGATTTTTAAAGTCTTGGCTTCAAATCTCTTGGTTTTTATTTTTGTTTCAATTTTGTTAAGTTATTAGCATGCTATGCTGTATTTCCTTAATCAAACTTGTTTGCCTCTTTCTCCTGAGTAGTTTGTGGATAGGAGTTTGAAGTTGATTTATATTGTTCTGACTTTGTCTAGCTGTATCCCAACTCTTGTATAACTAAAGTTTTATGGATATGGGAACAGTATGTTAATTATGTTTTTCATTTTGCGAGTGCTTGAACGTGCTTGAACTGAATATTTGATTCGCGCTACAGTTGGACGAGTTGAAGAATAACAATGGAGTATTGGGTGAAAAGACATACTCTGGAGGCCAAAGTCATGATGTCACTAAGGAAAAAGATATTCAAGATGATCCTCTCAACACTCAGCGAAGAGAGAAAGTAAAAGATGCTATGATTCATGCATGGAGTTCATATGAAAAATATGCTTGGGGTCATGATGAGCTTCAGGTGCGGTCTATGTTTTACAATATATTCAAATCTCAAATTTTCTATTTTGTTGCCTATGTTGGAAGCTTGTTGAGCACAGTGTGTGTTCTATTATTAAGCCTGTTGAGCGCAGTGTGAGTTCTATTATTTTTTTGTTTTTCAGCTGGGTGTGCTTCAGACACGTATAGTACACTCATTTCTGTTGCCTAGACACATATAGGATAAATTTAGGATATAGGTGTAAGTTTGAAGAAAGTTAAGGGGAGGCAGAATGTTGAAATACTATTTATTCCTGTTGAAAATATATATATATATTTTTTAAAGTAAAATGTATTAAAGTTGCATCATGAAGATGCTAAGGCTTGTTGAGTTGGACTGTATGCTGAGAAGCACGGATATGGGCATTGGAATTAATTGATGATGTGTGAATTTTCTGGGTTTCTTTTCAGTTTGATCTAGTTTTAGTTCCAGAGCTAAAAATGTGTGTTCTTTATGCATTGCAATTTTAGATTGGTGACATTCTGTTCCTATAGTCTCTCTGATTTATGAGGTTTGTTTGTGAATATATGCATGTATAATTTATACCAACATTTTGATTTCTGTGTTATCAGCCACAGTCAAAAACTGGTGTTGATAGTTTCGGTGGTCTTGGAGCAACTCTAATAGACTCACTTGATACATTATATATAATGGGTCTCGATGAGCAGTTTCAAAGAGCAAGAGAGTGAGTTTCAGCCCTTCTTTATCTATGATACTGCCGATGTATTGATTTTGTTTTCTTTCAAGCTTCGGTTACATCATTCTTGATCTTCAGATGAACCAGTTTAGTAATCATTATTTTCTTTTCAAAGGTTCTGTTTTTGCAAGAGAGTGAGTTTCAGCCCTTCTTTCTCTATGATACTGCTGATGTATTGATTTTGTTTTCTTTCAAGCTTCAGTTACATCATTCTTGTTCTTCAGATGAACCAGTTTAGTAATTATTATTTTCTTTTCAAAGGTTCTGTTTTTGGAAGAACTTAAAAATAAGGATTTAATATGGTAGACAAAGATATTATTAAAGTTCCATTTGTGTTCTTCTAACCCTTATCCATATTTTTCATGACCTTTTGCTTCTCATGGACAGACAGCTAACCAACCCCTCTCCCTCGCTGCTCTTGTTTGAGCATAGTTTTTTTTTTTTTTTCGTTTTATTGGACTTTGAGCTTCTGGGACAATCATTAATTTTATGATTCAAATCTCCATTATAAAAGAACCCATCATAGGAGGGCCTTTGATTTGGTTTTTTTCATGTTAAGAACCTTGGTTTCCTGCATCATTTTAGATATTGGCTAATCCTTAGGTAAATGCTTTAGTAAATGTACTTCTATAAGCGCCAATAGAAGGTTAATCTTCTTTAAATTTGTGTACTAATTATTTTTGATGATTTTTAGGAAAAGGTTTGCATGGGGGCCAGGAAAATCCATTATTATCCACTTTATAGAATGTTTCAAGTTCTCATTTATCCATGACAAAATTTTTCTCGAAATCAAGGTCTTTGGCTTTGTTAAACTTTTTACAGCCACTTAATGTGAAAATTTGACAAGCATCACACGTAGCCAAGCTCTGCATGCTCAATACATGGTTTGCCTAGACATCAATGTATGGCTATTGCTTCCAGTACTAGGCTCATTATGATGTGACTCAATTTTCCAGTTGGTCTACTTTTCAGCAATCGGTTGCTCTACCTTTTTCCCCCCTCGACGTTCTATCTCAACATTATATTCTTCCTTTTCAACTCTGCTAGCATAGTTTTCGTCGAGGATTTAGGCCTCTTATGTGTTTAGTCCTTCAAATGGTTTTTTCTTCACTCGACAACTTTTTATCAACCAGCTGGAACATGGAAATGTTTGAATTTGGCTACTGTAGTTTAATAAAGTGCTTCTGTAGTCTGCATTTTAATGTGTTCAAAATGGTGGAAACAACCATCAAGTTTCCTACTAATTTATCACATATGAGATAAGATTCGTATTTGGCTCGTGGGGCTTATCTTGTCAATTGTGTTAAATACAGAGCCCCTTTGCTTATTTTTTAGTTGGTTCAAAGTGAGACTTTCACCAGTCCATTTTAGTTGAATTTCTCTGCTTTTATCATTTCAAACCCAGTCTTTTGTCCACTAGCTTGCTGATTTTATATTTACATCCTAATTTAGTTGTTGTATCCAGTGTTGCTGCTTCTCTCATCTTCTTCCACATGTTCAGTTGCTGATCTTACTCTCCTTATTGATAAGTAATCTTGATCTATACGTATGTCCACATTAATGTGTATACATACAAATAATGACCCGGGGGCTGATATCGGGGGGATGGTAGCCCCATGACATCAGGCCTCTCATCCGTTGGATTCTAAATGGCTCGATTAGTTTTTTGGTTTAAGATTCGTGGACCTTCTTGGATCATTATCCAATTGTTGAGAGACCTGATGTCACACCCAATGTTAGCCAATTGATGTCACCCCCCCCCCTTTTTTTTTCTACAAAACAGATATATTATATCATCCGGTTCTTTTGTGTTGTGGTGGTTTTTTATCGTTTGGTCTCTTTTTTGATACTAATAAGCTATTAATGGCAGGTGGGTTGCAAACTCGTTGGATTTCAATAAGATCTATGATGCTAGCGTTTTTGAGACAACCATAAGGTTGCTTTATAAGGTTTAATATATTGTTTTTTTTTTTGTTTTGGTTTTCTTTAAATTTGTGTTGTTTTATTTTCTAATGTTCAAGTGTTCCACAATCAAAATAGTGCAAGTAATGTCTAAAATACCTGGCTGATCTGTAATGTTTATTTTCGTTACACTCCAGGGTGGTGGGTGGACTTCTTAGTTCATATGATCTCTCAGGGGACAAGGTTTTCCTTGAAAAAGCTAAAGACATTGCAGATAGACTGCTACCTGCATGGGATACGCCTTCTGGAATTCCCTACAACTCTATTAATTTGGCACATGGAAATGCACATAATTTTGGATGGGCTGGGGTAAGCTCTGTATTTTACAGATGCATAGTTCAGTTTTTCTAAATAGCACCTGTTAGTTCACTTTGGAATTGGACCTTAATTTCCTCTGGTATGTTCTCTGGAAAATTTATTTCATATCTTTTGTTACTCTACTTTTGAATTTGTGCCTAAGAGGGGATTTGTTCAGCAACTATAATATTTACAGCATGGTTTACCATTAATTGAAATGTGTATTGATCAATGGGAAAACATTTCTGTCTGTGCTGTTACTGCTAGTAAATCTTAGTTATGTTTCTTTCATTTACGCTAAGGGGAGTATTACATACAACTGCCATTTGGCCTTGTAATGTCTCCACAACATTGACACTCATTAATTTATATGACCAGCATTTTATCTATCAATACCCTACATCATGTTTACTTTCTTGACAATATTTGATAAATTATTCAAGCCCAAGCAATCTTAGTAACTGGCTCTTAGATATTGTCTTATTTTAATGGATCTTATTTCCACCATCTTATTTGGTTGTATTAATTTGCAATGTTCCATATTCTTAGGGTGATTCTATCTTGGCGGATTCTGCAACAGAGCAGCTGGAATTTATTGCTCTTTCCCAAAGGACAGGGGATCCAAAGTATCAGCAGAAGGTATATCCTTCAGAATATCCATCAGTTAGTATGAAAATTAAGTTCTTATGAAAATTAAGTTCTCATTTACGACAATATGGAAATTTTACATTTGCATCATATGGAAGTTATTTAACTTTTTATTTTTTCTAGAGTTTCAGTGTCATAAAATAAATAAAGTTAGAATTACATGGGATAGATAATTCGCTTCTACTCGAGGGCACATATCTACGTAGTTGAATTATTCTGTCAGTGAGCTGAAAGGATAATTTTCCATTTTAGGTGGAGAATGTTATTGTGCAATTGAATAAAACCTTTCCTGCTGATGGTTTGCTTCCCATCTATATTGATCCACATAGAGGGACTACATCATACTCAACGATAACTTTTGGGGCCATGGGGGACAGGTACCGACTATCTGATGCTTCACGATGACTTCTTTGAACTTTACCAAGTTTTTTATATTTCATTATTTGTGATAGATGCCTCACTTTATCTAGATCCTATTTGAAAATATGTGTATTGTCAATTTGCTTCTGTAAATTCAACTACGATCTGGTTAATGCAAAACTTTGGTGGCAGTTTTTATGAATATTTGCTCAAAGTTTGGATACAAGGGAACAGGACTGCTGCCGTGAAGCATTATAGGTGAGAAGCCATTACCACATTTTTTTATTAGCCATTAGTCTTGAACTACTCAAGAAGATTTTGTGTGTCCAACTTCGCATGTTAGTAGTTAGCATATAGCCTTAATTATCTTAGGTATGACTTGCAGTTCCTATTGAACTTCTGAGTTTAGTATGACTCTTTTTTTGCCATGATGAACATTTTTTTCATTTTTGTGTGCGTGTGCGTGTGTGTGTAATGAATAAGATTGTATTAAAAAAAGCACAAGGAGATCCCACTATGCAGTTACACACACCTCAATCAAAAAGAGGCTCAAAACTAAGCTAGATGCACAGATATCCATTTGATCTAAAAAAAGTGAGAAGCTATTTAAACCCGGCTCTTTGCCCTTGACAACTAACTATGCAGAAAACTCAAAAACAGACTCGTCGCTCGTAATTAAGGAAACTTATTATCCCTAAAGTATCTTTTGTTCCTCTCACCATAGATTAGCCAAGTCAAGCACAAGGGAATAAGGTTCCACTCTACTTACCAAAAAAAAAAAGGTTCCACGCCTTCCTTTTGCTATTCCGAACTCTCACTTCCACCATTCCTGGCAAACCTGCTTCACCTCCTTCAAAAACACCCACGACATGTCAAGACTAGACAAAGCCAAATTCCATGGATTTTTTGCCCGCGGGTACTGCACAAACAAGTGATCAATCATCTTCTCCCCCATTCTTGCAAAGGCAACACTAGTTCGCCAGAATCAACTTTCTTCTTACAAGTCATCAACAGTGAGGTTTCCACCATTAAGCATGCCCTACGTGAAAAAAAGCCACCTAGGAGGAGCCCTGCTGCCCCCACACCTTTTTCTTTTAAACATGTAATGTGAACCAATATGTTAAAAAGGCATTAAGAGATGGTACCAATGGTAGAAAGCAGGGCCTAGCCCATCTATAGAATACAAAACTCAATCCCTAAACTACCAAAAAAATCAATAAAATCCAAAAGCATATGCACATTTGGTGCCACAAACTATAAAGCCCAGCTGTGTAAAGAGACAAAAACGTACTTTGAAGTCTGGATAGGGGCAATTATATCCCTTGAAATATCCTTCTATTTCTTTCATCCCAAACCAACCAACAAATACAAAATGTAATCATATTCTATACTTTCCTCTTCCTCAACGGGGGCACTCTTGTATAAAATGTGAGGCACCTCCTTGGGAAAAACTCACAGCATCTTGCTGCAAGATAAGGCCAAGCTCCGAAGTTCTTTTGCCAGAGGATAATGATTCAAAATATGGGAGATAGATTCACCGTTGCACTTACAAAGCTGGCACCAACTGACAATGATTATCCCCCTCTTCTGCAAAATATTGCAACTAAGGATCCTCCTCCCTTTCACCGCACACCACAGGAAGAAGATGACTTTTGCAGGACCTCACTACCTCACAACTTGTGCCACTGAAAATGCCCGCTGCCCAACACCACCTTCCTCCACTGGAAAGACTCTCATTCCATCCTTTTCCAAGGCCTTGTAGTAATACCTGACCTCGAACTTGCCCGATTTTGAAAGAGTCCAACAAATTTGGTCCTCAACCATTCAGTGCTCTGAACGAATAGAGACTTGCCTTAAGGCTCAGAAGGTTGTCGATCTCTCAACCATGCAAGTTTCCCTTTAGATGCACAAGCCACAGGAATGCCCCATTGTTGGTCTCAACAAACTCATACACGATGAACATGTTAATATCCAGTGGGACACTTTCTTGCCTGCCTACTTTTTGTTTTTCAATTAGAAAAAATCGGAAGTTTGTGCTTATATGAAGTGGCGAGAACGTTATGAGATTACTCATAAAAAAGAACAAAATAGAGATACATCAGATGTGACAAAACAATGAGAAAGCACATGAACTTCTAAAAAATGTGGAGTTGCCCAGTATGCATGCCCCCACTATACCTCCTCTTCTTATGTTTCAATATCTAATGAATCATCCTTGCTGTTCTTCTTGATGTCCTTGAAAATGTCTATCTCGTATGAGTTGGGGGCCAACCCAGATGTGCCACTTTTTTGCCATTCCTACCAACCTTTAGGTCCTATACTACAAACTTCATTTTTCTTGGGGTTTTATGAAAAATTATGTTTTTATTTCATTTATGTTGATTTAAATTTAATTCCTTCTTTTGCTGCTTCAAATTTTGAATGAAAAATTTGAGAGATGTATAAAACTTTTTGCTTTGAAAATATTTGTTGGAACTTTCTAATCAGAGAAATGTGGGAGACGTCTATGAAGGGTCTTTTAAGCTTGGTTCGGAGAACTACACCGTCCTCTTTTACATATATTTGTGAGAAGATGGGGAATTCTCTCATTGACAAGGTAATGGATTAGACCATAATGGTGATTAAATATATCTGCTTCATTAATTAACCCTTGATGTGTCCTTTCTTTTCCAAATATTTGCAGATGGATGAATTAGCATGCTTTGCTCCAGGCATGATCGCCTTAGGTTCCTTAGGCTATGGCCCCGACGAATCCAAGAAATTTCTATCACTTGCAGAAGAGGTGTTCCTTAATTCTTTTTTTAAGAATTTAAATGCATTCTACTCAATAAATACGTCAAATTGCAACACCCCTTATATATTTTATTAGAGAGTTTTAAATTATAATCTAACTGTGATCTTGTCAAGGTGGCATTTTAAGAAATCATTTTTTTGGCTTTGACCCAATTTGTCAGTAAGGGAGCAATCATGAAATTATCCTATGGACTAAATCTAATAAGTTAGTTGTGTATGACAAACCTTCTTCTTTATTATTTTTTTTTTCCAATGCAATACTAACTCTATTTACTTAAGTCGCTTTTCCAATCTTTCTGGAAAAAATGACTTTTTTTTTATTAGAAATGGAAATTTGATGGTCTCTTTTCTCTTTTTTCCATTTTGCTTTGCTACCTACTACTCAGTACATAACCAGCTACCTTTTCCTTATTCTCCCAAATAGAAATCTTGTTTTATGACTTTGGCCACTTCCTAGATTTCTTCCAAATATTTAATAAGCTAAATTACTACTTGTCCTAATATTTTGGCAAGCTAGTTTACAAGGACCAAGCTATAAGTTTCGACGGACACAAAGTGATACAGATTTTAACCCCTCTTTATCCTGCAGCATATAATATAAAAAGGATCTATTGAATGTGCTCTCATGTTTCTTTTTTCTCCTTCTCCAAACACAAGCACACAACATCCTAGGTGCATCACTCAGTGCTGCTACTTGCTGCACATTACCCAAAAGTAGTCTTCTCCCAAGACTTTGTTGCTATTCCTTAGGACGTAGCATAAAGGAATGGGCCTAAGGGCGGTGGGAGGGGGTCCAGACTTCAGAGAGGCACCTCCCCCACTTTTGGGGGAAAAATTGCACATATTATCCTAAACCGTAAATAGTTGCTCCCATTTTGGAAATTTAGTGATTTTTACGCATGCCAAGTTTTATTTTAGTGAAAGTTCTGTGTGAGGATTTGCACAAAATAATTTAGATAAAATTTGTTTTAAATCCAGCTATTTTAAGAAGTGATATACAAGAGTTTATTATGAGCAATTCAAAAATTTAAAGCTCCTGCAATTTAAGGATATGAAAATCCCTCTCATGTTTAGTTATACAAGTAAATATTACTTGGAAAAAAATAACGTGTGTGTGGAATTGACAAAGGAGAATTATCATACATCTAATCCATAGATTTGCTTGAATGGCATTAAAGGTATTTTTATTCTTACTTTGTCAATTAAAATATATTCATTAAACTCCTTTACGATCGAACATATTATGTTCGTTATAATACAATTTAAATAGTTTTACATAAGTAATTGAATGATTACTTGGAACTTGCAATTGAGAAGGAATGTTCGAGACTTGAAAGTTGGAGGATCGCAGAAGTCTTCTGGTTTGCGTTTACCCCGTTAAGGTGGGGGAAACAGAAAATAAACTGAGATGGAACATTACAAAATTGGATTGTTTCGAGGTGAGATCTTATTATTCAGTTTTGGCGGGATGACGATGGGACATTTAAGTGGAAGAATGTTTGGAGAGTAGGGGCCCTGCCTAAGGTTCCTTTTTTTTCTATGGTGCATTCTTCATAGAAAAACTTTCATCTTAGATAATCTAATTAGGAGAAGAATATCCTTGGTGAGCTGGTGTTGTTTATGCAAGAATGGAGGGGAATCCATAAACCATCTGTTTATACATTGTCAATGGGCAGGAGAACTTTGGAGTTTAGAGTATGATACTATCTTATTTCGGCATTTATTGTGTTTTTCCCCCTAAAGGGTGAAGCAAGTGTTTCAAGAGTGGTAGGGAGCGAGGACTCACAAGAGTAGAAGGAAAGTGTGGTGGCTAATCCCTTTTTGTTTAACTTGGCTTATTTGGGGGAAGATGAACCAAAGATGTTTCCACGATGGGGAAACATGCTCTGTGCTGATTGAAGAGCATCCTTTTTGGGGTTGTTGTTACCTTTATTTATTTATTTATTTATTTATTTGGTTTTTTTTTTTTTGGGAGGGGGGGGGGAGAAACTGCATTTGGCTTCTTTTATGTGCATATGGATATAACTTGAGATGTCCTTCTTGAGGTTGGATGTGTAGTCAATGGCCTTTTAAGGGCACTTGTTACAATGTTTCATTACCCCCTCTAGACCAAAATTCTGCCTCCACGACTCAAGTTGCCTCATCAGGGTGATGTAGTGCGTAAGGATTGTGTAAGGAGAATGCCATGCCACTTGCCTACTGCCACAATAACCTAACAACTTGGATTCAAACGATGCATAGCACAGCAAACAACAATAGCAACAAACTTTCCAAACAAATTGCAAGAGTTATAAAAAGATAAAATCCCTCCAAAGGCCTAGTGTCTCTTACGCAGGCAGAGTGGCATCTTTTTGGTATCCAATGATGACTTTTCATATTGGTTATAAGTACATTAAATGCGAGACATTTATCTGAACTTGTGTGTGGGTGCCTCCTCACTGCACGATACCAGTGTCTTCGAGACGTCAGCAAGGATGTGCCGTGTTGGATGTCAGTTAGCATGGGAGACATGTTGAGTCCCTTAGAACGACCCCTCATGGAACCGGAAGACCAACAACCTTGTATGTGCTTTAGCCTTACACTTGGAGATGCTAAAGGACATCTTCTTAGCATCTGGTGGGAGTTAATAGTCGAGATAATACCGCCATGAATTGCATCAGTCTTATGGTTCACTCTTCATCAAAAGGCTCTGGGTATTATGGTTCAATGGCAACACTTTACTCTGCACGCATTATGCTAACTTAGACGAGTTCAGCTGAGAGAGACCTCAGTTGTCACACACAGGTATTCTCTAAAATGGTTCTAAAAGCCCAATTTTTTTGGCCTCGGGGCGAGGTTTCCTGCCAAAAGGATGCACATAGGGCGTAATGATTTTCCCTATGATCTCTTTAAATCTCACTCTCTGTAGGGTTTGGACTCCGTTCACTTACTTAGACTTTAGGCTCTCCAACACCTCTCCCTCTCTCTCTCTCAGTTGGGCACCTGCTCTTTCACTCAGCTTCCCTTGCGGTCTTCAGTGCTTCAGATGTGTTTTGCCACCTCTCTGTCGAACCTCCACCAAACAGACAGTTTACATGCTCTCTGTTGGAAAAGCAAACCACCAACCTCTGATTGTTTTGTTCTCTTTCCTATGCATTGAAAAGACTTATTTGCGTACAACTATGCTGGTATTTGAATCCATAATTTTAATTTGGAACATGTTTGTGTTGGTTGAGAGGTAAATTGAAAGTTTTGTCATTTAACTACTTATCAAAAAAAAAAAAAAATTGTTCAATCAGTGCAGGCTCGATCCACTTTAATTTTAGAACACATATCCTTCCCCTCATTGCCTAATGGTTTGTGCCATACATATTGGTTATTTTCTAGGCATTTGATCGAATTTATTTGCTTATTTATGCAGCTTGCTTGGACATGCTATAACTTCTACCAGTCAACACCAACAAAATTGGCTGGAGAGAACTATTTCTTTCATTCGGGGCAGGTTAGTTGTGAACATTTTTGCTGTATTTATTGGATAATCTGTGTCATTTTTAATGGTTTTTTCATATATAAAATGTTCAGGACATGAACGTGGGTACATCATGGAACATATTGAGGCCAGAGACAGTGGAATCCCTCTTTTACCTCTGGCGATTGACTGGCAACAAGACATATCAAGAATGGGGCTGGAACATATTCGAAGCATTTGAAAAGAATTCCCGTATAGAGGCAGGATACGTCGGTTTGAAGGATGTAAGCACTTCTCAAACTCATGATTTTAGATTGTGTTTCATTTCAACCTGTGAATGGTTATGACCGATCATATTTAATGCAAAATTGGGAAATATCATGTTAGCAATGTCTTTGCTAAGAACTATGTTTTCATGAGCAACCAAAAAATTCCTCAAGCGTACTATGTCTTCCTTGGCCATATCATTGGCTTTCTTGTTGTTAAATATATTGATATATATTATTGGGCCCATCGCTTAGCAGTTTAAGCTTTTTTGACAATTTGTGACCTAACATGGTATTAAAGTTATGGTTCTAGGAGGTCCTAGTTTTACTCATTGTTATAATTATTTATTCTCCATCTATTGTTATGAACTTTGTTTACTTGTGTTAGTGTATCTTGTTTAGGAGGTGTTTCGAGTTGTAAAAGTTAGTATAAATTTGTAAAAGTTGCAGTCTCATTATTCGTGTAGTGAGTAAGAAATTTGAATTTTGTAGATATTTGTAGAGTTTTGTAGAGCTCCAAATGAGCCCTTTGGTTCAGTCTGTTTATCTCTTTGGTCCAACTGCAAATTGAAGTCGCGCAAGGAGTATTAAGATAGCTTGATATAGATTGTTAGGTCCATTTCCTAGTACATGGAGGGGTAATATACACTATCCATGATAGTGATCCTCCTATATTTGACCCTATAATAACTAGTAATCATGGGATATTAAATAATTATTGATTAATTGAATGATTGAGAATAAGTTTCTTTTTAATTTTCCATAAGACTAAAATCTTTGCATGCTTCAAGTTTGAGATGAAAAAACAGTATTCTTGTACACTTCTATTGTCAAATTTGCTTGGAAACTTTCTTTATACTAAAAAAAAAATGATGCAACTGATAATTCTTATTAGCTATAAATATTTGTATGTAAATGTGTTGTTTTTGGTACAAAATAATTTTGTTAATAATTTATTAAGAAAAAGGGCAATTTAGTGTACAAGGCTCCTGCATATAGGCCACCTTCTCTCTCTATGCAGTGAGGCTGGTTATAGGATTTGAACCCTACCTTATCATTGCTCCACGGTCATTTTCTCTCTCTCTCTCTCTTAATAACTTATTAATTATTGAATAATAAAAATGTTAATTATTTGATAGATTTATTTGTCTTTTTCTTTATCTGTAAAATTATGTACCACTGTTATTGTCTCTATTGCCAGTATCTACCATTTAACATCCACTTTTCTCCAAATGATCTATCTTCCATATAATTATATGGAGAATTTTAGGGAAAAATGCAGAGAGATTCTTTTGTACGTGACATCTCATCATTTGGGGTTTGGTGTTGTTAAATATGAAATTTGTTTTTAAAAAATATAGTTAGAGAGGCTCATAATGGACTAGGGATTCTACAATACTTGAAAATCATGCTCGCATAAATTATTTTGAACTTTTGATGTCCCATATTTTTTAAAGACTTCATAAGTGATTCGGATCTAACCATATATGGGTGGACCCCACAAGGAGTGAGGTGCCCACAAATTCTCAGAATTTACTCTAATGTAACTGAAGTTTGTCCATATAGTTTCATTTCATTAAGAGTTTGCTCACCTAAAATTTTTTTTTTTTTTCAATAAGGTCCCTAAATAAATATCATCTTTGCCCTTACTAAATATGATTTTTGTATTCGACATCGTGGCCATAAGGCACTGTTCCATTAAGACATCATAATCATATTAAAATATTAGTTTTCAAGCATAATGATTTCATTATTCATCTTATATATTTTTAATATATAATATTTTTTTTTATCATTTTCTTGTTATGTAGCGAATCTTTCGATTCACGATACGAATCTCGATTTGACAACTATTATTGTACATATGAATCGGTTCTCAATATTAAATTCCAAAAATCTATCAATCTGCTATTTTTAAATTTCCTTTTAAAGAGTATGATTAAATAGTATGATTGTGCCTTTGCTTTGTGCTGAAAGGATCATGCTTATGGATTTGTGCAAGTGGTTTTTGTTACCCTTTCACCGGTATTTATGTAGCTTTTTAACTGCTGTTTTGTTGTGTTCCCAGGTGAATACTGGCGTTAAAGACAATATGATGCAAAGTTTCTTTCTTGCCGAGACGCTCAAATATCTCTATCTTCTTTATTCACCCCCTTCGGTGATCTCATTGGATGAATGGGTTTTCAACACGGAAGCTCACCCTCTAAGAATTGTTACCCGGAATGGTGAAGGAGAGAATTCTGGGGGATCAAATGACCACAAAAAGCCTATTGGTAGACGTGCGAGGAAAGAAGGTCGATTTGGAGGTGTTTAGGATTTTTAGCGGTGATTACAGGTCACTAATTGACCCCCTTGCTGAAAAGTTAGGTTTTTATTGCAAAAGCTGTGGGTCTTGGATTTGTTGTATACCAAATAAGGTCAGAGTTAAAGGTGCCTGAAAATGGATGAATTGTCACGAGGTGTGCTATTTTAGACGAGAAATAATGCAAACCTCAACTGATTCAACTTGCAGTAAAACCCCTAGACATTGGTATATTTTGTAGTCACTGTTGTTGTTGCCCCTACATTTTGGAAGTGATGGCTGTGTAACGTAGAGGACGGGCATTACTTTTACTGTTATCTTTAGGGAAATTCCTGACGTCTCTATTTTTACCGAAAGAAGAAGAGTTTATGGGCTGAATGGTAGCATTTAATCTTACTGGTTATAAAATCATTTGTATTCCAATTTTTAATATTATGTATATGATATTACTGCTTGGCATGGTTGAGCCTTTTTTTTTTTTTATGCTGATCTTTATTTGGAGGCATGATTTGGTATCCCAACTTAGTTCTGACTTGGTCTTGAAAAATGAGCTATAAAATTGTCAGGTCTTCGCATGTTTTGATGTCTGTTTTCTCATGCCTTTTTTTTTGAGACGGGTACACATGATTTATTGATTTAATGGTTTTTTTTTTTTTTTTTTGGTTCCTATTTTTAAAAACTTCAAGATGAACACGTTCGTTCTCGGACGTGGTAGCTGCTGTGGGATAGGAAATCAAATGTGGCAATAATCACATTTTATTTGAACTAGATTGGCCTGAGATTCCAGGCAGGCTAAGTTGAGTTAAAATTTGCAAATCTCGTTGCCTCTTGTATTCTTGCAGAGCTCGAAATTGTATGTTGATACAAAAAGTTTGGGAGATTTTTAGGTTGTAATTCGTGAAGGGTGGACAAAGCTTTGTTTGGTAATATAAAAAAAAAAAAAGGCATTTTGCCTTCTTCATAACCCTTTTCGTTTTTTTATGTTTTTCTTTCTCTAAAATTTATTTATTTTTAGATTGTAGTATTTAAGCGTGTTAATTGGATTTGAAAAAAATAAAAATTTAAAATTTACATCTATTTGACTTTGGCTTTGCTTTGATAACAAATAAATATTAAGGTACTGTTTGATTTGTTAAAAAAATAAAAAATTAATGTAAAATTGACCCGTAAAATTTGATTAGAGAAGAAAATTAAAAAAAAAATTAATAAAAATTAAAATTTTTTAGTAAACTAAACATCCTCTAAATAAGATTTTAATAAGTAAGATTTTAATAAGTGTAATTTAAAATATTTATTTCGTTTTACTGGTACAGCAAAAAAAATAAATAAAAATTGTAATGACTAATGGTAGAATGCAAAATGACAGTTTTTTTTTTACGTTAATATATATAATAATTAAATAATATATCAAAATAGGTTGAGGTGAAATAATTTACAAAATTACAGTAGGTATTATCGGTGACAATAACGACAACCCAATGTCGTTGCTACCACTGACAACATCACGGTGACTTGACCTTTTCTACATTGTCATCTAATATTTCTTATCTTCAGTTTCAAGATGTGCCACTGACAACATCACGGTGACTTGACCTTTTCTACATTGTCATCTAATATTTCTTATCTTCAGTTTCAAGATGTGCCTCTGCGAACAAAAATGCTAGTGAATTATACTGGTAATTGGAGGGCACAGAGACAGATAGTTTGTATGGCTCCCGAGAAAGAGAAATTGACTCACCGAAATCCTGTCGATTTCCCCATCTTATGTCTCTCTCTCAATGCCTCTGTGTGTGTGCATATTTTTTTTTTTTCAATATGTAACTGTAATTTTAATTAGTTATCTTGACGATTGATTCTTTTGTTATGTTATTATGTGGGAATAAGATCTGTAAGTGATGATTCTAAAACTTATTGATTATGCGTTTGAGTCATTTTATGTGAATTAGCATTTGAAAATGTTGACTTTAGGATAGCAAATACCAATGGGAAAGGTGAAAATTGCCTTCCCTTCTCTTTCTCAAAGCCTAACATATACATATTTCAGAGCTCTGTCTCCGTAAATCAAAACTTTCGAAAATCCCAATCTCTCTGCTTCTCTTCTTCTTCCATTGATGTTGGAGAACACCTAAAGGTTAGTCGAGTAAAAGAGCCAAGGTACCGTGTTACAACCCACTATGTCAATGCCTACTTGGCATCTCACAAATACCTACAAGGTTATCGCAAGATGGCATTGCTTCAGAATTTTCTAGAGAACTTTAGACCATGCTAGACTAACCTTGTACATTATAGAATACTCTTGTGCATTCTAGGCAACCCTTGTAAATATGCTAGATGATTGTAGGGAATTCTAAAATATGTAAGGAAGTTTCCTTTGGAAGCATATCATATAAATATCTTAGATACTTTGTGGGGGATTTTAAAACCTCAACTTTCACCGTTAGATTTAAATCTCCACTGTCCATTGAGGAGGTGGAAGGTTATAAATAGGGGCCACTCCCTTGTTTGTAATCATCCAAGTTTGAGTGAAGCAAAATATTCTCCAAGTCTCTTGTGTACTCTCTCTTTTGAAGTGTCTTTTCTACATAGTTCTTTGTGATATTTATGAGAGTTCCTAGCTTCCTAGTGAGGGTAGACTGACTTAGCACTTCAATAAGAGATTAAAGTGTCTAAGTACTGCACGAATCAAGACGTGAAATTGTAAACTTGTGACAATCATCAGTGGCACTGGTGATAGGATTAATTTTTAACCAATTTTCAACCAATTTAGGGATCATACAGAGTATCGTTGGTGCCACGACGGCACTAATCCTAATTTTACAAATTATTTCATGTCAACTTATTTTGGTATATTATTTAATTACTATATATATATTAATGTAAAAAGTCCAAAATGCTATGAGTCTAAGACATGGTAGTGGATGGACTAGTCCAAGCACATTGGGCCCGTTTAGAGTTAAAATAAAACATTATAAAATTTTATAAAATTCTATAAATATGAATTACGAAACAATAAATTTAAATTTTTCACTCATTACATAAAATACAAAATAATAACTTTTATAATTTCATTCAACTCCAAAAGCATCCACGAATGCGCTGCTAATTTGAAGTTGGAACAGGCAACGGATACAATACGCGATATCAGTCAAGTCTTTAGAGAGAGAGAGAGAGAGGGGTAGGGAGAGAGGTATATGCTTTTCTACAAATGGAGAATCTTTATGGACCGTTTTCGAACACCTGGTGATCGCCAATCACGACAAGTTAAACCCTAATCCCCAAAACCCAAACCTCTCTTTTTCACATTTTCTAAGGAAATGCTGCTCTGGGCTTAGCACATCATAGTATGCGGGGGAAGGAGACATTCATTTTCAGGCGATGCCTTGTATTGTTCAAGCGATCCTCTTGCCTACGCAGCCACTCCGATAAACTCGGCTCCCGATCGGCGATCGTCACACCCCTCCCTCCCGGCTTCACTCCTTCTGAAATTTTCCGACCATTGGATCCGCCGGACGACTTCCCCGATAGCCATAACTTTCCATTCGACGGAAACCGGAGGTTCTTGATTTCTTCATTTGCGTATGGAGGTCTTGTCTCTGCAAATTTCTCTTCGCGACGTGTTATTTCGCTTGCTTCGATTTCATTGGATTCTAACCACCACTGCTCCTTCCACCGAAGTAAGCTCAGCCACTCGCTTTATGAGTCTCTATGCATATTATATAGATGGAGAGAGATGAATTATGTGCGGATGCAGTTTGATTCCTTTTTTTTTTTTTTTTTTGGGCAGGTTTTTTCACCAGAGCTAAAGAAAAAAAGAAGATACAAGTTGAACATGATGAAAACAGGTAGAGTGTGTTTACCCCTATTATTATTATAGCTGATTCAGAGTTGTTATTTTTCAGTCTGTGCAGGCTATAGCCTCATTTCCTCATAAGAGACCATCCTCTTTTATCTTTCAGCTTGTCTATTGTTTATAACCTCTTTATTAGCAATCTATTGCTGCAATGATTAACAATCTAGAACCAAATAAATCAATGTGGATGTAAAAAACATTCGTTTTGCCTTAGCCATAATTGTAGAAATCAAACAGATATTAATAAGAGTTGAATGATCAAACTATAAACAGATTAGAATAAAAATTTGTTGCCAACTTAATTATGGTTTGATTGCTAAAAGATTTTTTTAAGAAAAAAAATGAGAAATGCGGAAGGTTTAGTGTTAACCCTTTTTGCTAAAGGGAAAACTTTAGATCTCTCTCTTCACCAATTACTTTCTAGATTTTGTTTAGTAAAATTGTTGAAAACATGGTTTAATAGATTCCGCCGTCAAAAAGATTAGGAATATTTATCACAGTTTTCTGAGGCATGAGATGAATGTAATTTGATGACTATATGCTCTGTAATCTGACCAAAAATAAAGAAGAATCAGATAGAGATGAACAGAAGTTTATGCTTTGTAATTAGTGTTGATAAATCTGCTGATGACTGATTTATCTGAATATTGATTTCAGCAGGATTGAACTCTTTTCCCAGCGTTAGTTGCTCAACTTTTTTTATTAGGGCACGTATAGATTTTAGGTTTTTCATATATGTCATTTATGTAAACTTTAAGTATGTGTTCAGAACACGGATTTGTGGAGGGGAAAAGAAAAGCAGAGGGAAATAAAATTACTTATATCTAACTCTTTTTTATGACTAATTAACTAAAAAAAATATATTATTTTGACAAATATCTATTTATTTTCTTCTCAAATTTCTAACCATATTAAAAAATAGAATAAATTTAATATTTTTCATTTAATTTTGCTTTCCTACGTTTTCCTTCTGTTTTTCTTTTCCCTCCACAAATCCTAGTTTTGAAGACACCTCTTTCTCCGCCATCTGAAGACATGCTTTCTTTGACCACTAAAATTTATATGCTAGCCAGCGAGCTGTAACAACAGCATTATGGTGCAACTTTCTTGTTTTTTCTCTCAAGTTTGGCGTCTGGCTAGCCACCTCAAGCCATGTCATGCTGGCTGAAGTTGTTCATTCAGTTGCAGATATCGCAAATCAGGTACATTCTCCTTGTTATCTAATTTTTCATCTCCTTGCTGGCATGAACAATCTTATTTTTCTTTAGTGCTTAATATTTAACTTTTCTATGGACTAATGGGTGTAGAGAATCTAATTCATGTTCTCATTGTAGGCACTTCTTGCTTATGGTTTGAATAGTTCAAAACGAGCCCCGGATGCTATCCACCCGTGAGTGTTTCATCTCATAACCTATTTTTGTCCATTATTTCATTTGCATGAACTGAAGATTTAAGTATATAATGACCAATTCCCAACAATATCCATTCTACATGTATCTATTGTTTATGGGTATCAAATAACGCATTTTCATTCTTTTTGTCTTGCTGATGCATGTTGTTATTGATTGACCATTTTATATCCACCTCATCTCTTCCTTCAGTTTATATAATTTGAAACTCAAATCAGGACCTTGTTGTCTCCCTTTCTATTTTAGTACAGATGCTAATTTTGAGTTCATTGGAGAATTTCTGATTAATGCTGGAAAAGTTGAGTGATATCATCACATGCGTATGGCTTTTTTAACAAATGGATGGCTTTTTTTAACAAAATCCTCATGACCACTTTGTCATTAATTGGTCGTGTACCTTATGGGTTTGAATTTTACAGAAATGCACACATTTATTTGGATATCTATAGCTTTATAAATGTGTTGAATCCTATTCTTTTATGTTCTCAGTTATGGTTATTCCAAAGAAAGATTTGTGTGGTCCTTAATATCTGCTGTTGGTATCTTTTGTATTGGTTCCGGTGCTACAATTGTTCATGGCATTCAAAACTTGTGGACTTCGCAGGTAATTAAGCAATTTAATTGTTTATCAACAAATCTTCTTCAGTTTTCTTATTTGGAACTCTAATTGTTGCCTTGTTAGATGAAACTGAGATTAAGCTATTAATATGCCTATCTTATTCAGCCCCCTGCAAATATACAATATGCTGCTTTGGTTATTGGTGGTTCATTCATTATGGAAGGTAGAAACATTGCACCTTCAGTTCCATGCTGCTTGATTGAATAAATATTGCTTTACCTTTGGCTCTTGTTGCGTGTTTTCTTCTCACAAGTAACTGTTGTTGTTCTCTAGGTGCTTCTCTTGTTGTGGCCATACATGCTGTTAGGAAGGGTGCAGCTGCAGAGGGAATGACCGTGAGAGACTACGTCTGGCGTGGGCATGATCCCACAGCTGTTGCAGTCATGACTGAGGTAATAGTTTGTCCACCTGTGCTTACTTTAAGTTAACTAGTGGTGATGTTTCCAGGATTGGCTTGACTTAACCCCCCCTCCCCCAATATATATATATATATATATATAATAAATAGCTAAAAGGCAGGTAATTTTTTTTCACATTGGCAGTTCTTAAAGTGATGTTAGGGAAGATGCATTTGTGGTGAAGAACTATATTAATCATTTGTTTCATATGTTATGCATATAAGGGGCTGGATCGAGTTTATTAAAACTTTTCGGTGCTCAATCATTGCAGTGGAAAGGATCATAAAGAGGGAAAGAGAGAGAGAGAGTAATGGTCATCATTTATTATTCAAATATGTACATTGTACTGCTTGCTGTAATTGTTATTTTTGTAATTTTCCATGATAGTCATTTCTTCTCAAGCTGGCAGTTATATTTTCTCTAACTGTATAAATCACAGTGCTGCTATTCTTCTTGCGTCCGTTAAAATGATCTCAAATATGCAGGATGGTGCTGCAGTCACTGGTCTTCTAATTGCCGCTGCATCATTGGTTGCTGTGAATACAACGGGAAATGCAATTTATGATCCCATTGGTTCAATTATAGTGGGCAATCTTCTTGGAATGGTACATGTTCTACCTATACTTTCTTTCTTCAATTTTTCCTAATGTAATATGAATGTTCACTAATAGCCATTAAATAAATCGATTCAAGTGTTTGAATTTGTGTTCATTAACATAGAGTTCAACAGTGATTAACAGATTGTGGCAATTTGTCCCCCATTTGTCTTCCAGGCTGGAACTCTAATCATGAAACTAGTGCTCTCATGCTTTAGTATCTATATTTAGGTGACATCGGCAACTATATATTGAAATAAATCAATGCACTTTGAATTTGTGAAAAGAAGTGTGGTGAGATTAATTCAAGTTGAAGATGGGAAAACATGACCGGAAGGCCAAACAGGAGGCAAATTAACATTGAGGATGTGATCTTTATTTAAGAACTGAGGATATGGCTTTGTATAAATCCAGTTTGTGTTTAAAAATAAAAATAAAAAAAAAAATTTAAAGCCAACTGGGGAGAATAATTCGGCAATCTGCATAGCCGACCTCATTTAACCAAAATTAAGGCTTTTTGAGTTGAGTTTTAGTCTGAGATACTTTCTTCCATATTTTTTATTAATAAAGAACATTGGCATTGATATGATTTTTGGTTTTCTTTGAAATTATTGGAGAATGCAGATGAGTGAAATTGTTCGCCATGGACATTGAACAACTGAAATTCATCAAATTAATGTTATTGCTTGGGACACCTTTTTTCTATTTGGGATTAGTGATTATCCAACCAACTGTTTGATCCATCTTTAAAGTAGCAAGGGTGATGAATAAAAATGTGGCTTTATTCATGTCTATTATCATTATTTATCAAAAAATATACATATTATCAGTGGTGACTGAATATTGATTTTTCATGTACGAGAGAGAAATAGTGCATTAATATTTCTCTCTCTCTCTCTCTCTCTCTCTCTCTTAAGTGCATGCATTTGCTTGTGTGTATTTTTTTTTATACCTTTTCCTTCTAAGCGGGCAAGAGATGGAATCACTAATGTGGTATTTGTCCTTGAGTAAACAAACTTTGAGGCTTGTCTTATTGCTGAAAATTTTTAATGCAGGTGGCCATATTTCTAATTCAAAGGAATCGTCATGCTTTGATTGGTAGAGCAATTGATGATCATGACATGAAAAGGGTTCTTTATTTTCTAAAAAATGACCCGGTACAATCTATGGTGGTTCTTCTTCAATAAATTAGTGATAACCTAGTCTGACGTATGAAGTTTCTGTTACAGGTTGTAGATGCTGTATATGATTGCAAAAGTGAGGTTATTGGGCCAGGATTTTTTAGATTTAAGGCAGAAATAGGTGTGCTTTTTTGCTCATATCTTATTCTTTCTTCATTTTCATGGAATTATGGTTTCAAATGCATGTTGGTATATGGAGTTTTCATGAAATGTATGGAATTACCAGTTGATTTCAATTTTGGCATTTTAAAATGTGCAAGGTCAACCAGCATTATCAATACTAGCATTTTGACAATAGATTTCATATATTTATTTTTTTCTGTTCTAGATGATATGATTTCCATAAAATTTTAAATACATTCTACGATGCTAAGGTATACCCCATCTCCCTTTTCAAGAAAGCCCCATTAATTTTTCCAAGATTCTTGAAGATTTATGTGTCAACCTTTTAAATGTAACTTGATGTATCTTTAATGTTAGTGTGCATTGATCATTTTCTGTTCTTTTTTTTTCTTTTTTGTTTTTTTTTTTTTTTTTTGAAGAAATGAATTAAAATAGATTTGTTGATGCTTTGTGTGGCAGATTTCAATGGCGTTGTACTGGTGCAGAATTATCTGAACAGGACTGGACGTTTAGAGTGGGCCAGACAGGTTATTATATTAAAATATTTTTTATTTTGTTCTTACTTATATAGTTTGTCAAATTACAATATGCTAGGAACTACTTCACTATAACATGCAATGCAGTGACTGGCTGTTTTAGATCTTGCTGTTACATGTTTGCATGTAGGGCTTGTGAGCACTTGGATTTGCACAATCGTCAGTGCATGTTTCCTTACATTGAAATGACACCGGCTTAACATTTTCACTAAAACCATAGTGCTAACTTTGTTGTGGACCTGTGTTTTTATTTATTTATTTTTTTTTTTTTGGGGGGGGGGGGGGATTTGATAAATGAAAAACAAAGTTCAAATAATTAGAAAATTAATTTAATGTGCAATGCTTTTTATTTGTTTCTATTTTCTGTGCCAACCTAATAAGAACATCTATTTTCTAAATGTCATCTGTTCTTGTGTGTTTTGGCCTAGTTTTTTCTTTTCTTCTTCTTCTTTCTTTTTTTTTTTTTTAATTTTTATTTGAAGGGTAACTATTTCTTTTGGGGGTCCCCAGTGATCCAGGCATATTTATGAAATAATGACCTAGAGTTTATGCGGCAGATCAGGTGGCTGAAGTTGAATCTCAGCATCTGAATGCAAGTTCATTTGATGGTGGACCTCCACATGCATCTAAAGGTTAAGATGCGACTTTAGGACCCTGAAGTTGTATTTCGACTTTAGGACCCTGAATTTGTATTTCAACTTTAGGTCCCCCTTATCTGTGTCATGTGTGTATGTCAAATATTATCATGTGCAAGCATTTGTCTGTAGATGACCAAACAAGATGCTCTGCACAATGTGCCCAGGCCAGAGGAAACATATTTGTCAATCTATGTAGATGCTCATGAAGAGCTAGATTTAGCTTAACATAGTTATTCTCTCCCCTTTATATACTCTGTTTCATGTTGGATGCATGAATTCTGTGCCTCTGAATTCAATTACTAGAAACAGGAATAGTTGAGTAGCAAATATACATGAGGCTCCTTACAAGGTGCTTCTCTCTCTCTCTGCCACTAGTGACTTGTCTAGTGATTGGCAAATTTGCATGTTTATCTTTAGCATGCATATTCTTTTTACAAGGCACCGTTTGAATAACTAGGGATTTCAAATCAATGGATTTGATATTAAATAATATTAAAATATAAGATAGAGAATTAATTTATATAATAGTACGTGGAAGATTTCTAAAGTGGTAGGACTACTATTTTCTAAAATTATAAAGCGTCTATTTTGAAGGATTTCGAATAATTACATTTTTATAGTAATTTCAAATTTATCGTGTTAAACTATTCGAGTCCATTGCGAAATCGCTGTTTAAACTAACAAGTTATATTTTGAGCAATTCTCTTTTAAGTAATTAGTATCAAATTCATTGATTTCAAATCGACAAATACAAATACAAAATCTAAAGGAATTGATGATTATCTATCAAAACATACAGTTTCGAGAAGCAGCCAAGGAGAAGGACGATAAGGCATTGCTCAAGGTTATGTCAAGCTATGGTATGTTTTATCACAAGTGTATTGCTTGTTGATTGTATGGTATATTTTTTTTCCCTCATAAATGAACTGACTTTGTTCTCTTCTCAGGTGAAGAAGTGGTTACAGCACTTGGAAGTGAAGTTGATAGGCTAGAACAGGAAATCCAGCAAATTGTCCCCGGCATTCGCCATGTTGATATTGAGGCCCATAATCCAATTGGTCCATCGCCTTGATCCGCGATCAAGTAACAGCAATTTCACATTTTTGTTTTCTTTTTTTGAGCTGATCATTGAAATTCAAAGAGAGTCAGATGAGCTATATAATAATTCCATGAATACCTGCGGAGATATGCCAAATCAATAAAAGTAGGCCCAAGAGTTGTACCGAAGGTTGAGAGGCCAGATCACGATGATGCATTTATAAATGTTAATTTTCAATCATTTCCCCCATTTATAAATGTTAATTTTCAATGCTTCATATACAAATTCACTGCCTACTGCTGAAGTTGTTCTTCTTTTTATTGTTCTCTTCTTTTTTTTTCCCACCTCCTCCCATTGTTCACTTAGAATTCAGTTTCATGGTTGTAAGCCTGATCTGAAGAAATTAGAAACCAACTGGATATGGGCAACAAATATTGAAAAATTTGTAGACATTCTAACTTAATGATATAATTTAAACATGGTTCGAAGTTAAGGGGTGTTCGGTTGAAAAAAAACATTAGCCAAAAAGTATAATAAAAGTACATAATTTTGATATAAGAGTGATATGTGACGAAATTTGATTAGAAAAAAGTACAAAAAAAAAGTAAAAATTGATAAATTTTGATCACCTAAACCCCTCTTAAATCATGACCAAACCAAGACCAAACAATAGGATGGATGAAAACAAACATGACGAGAAATTATTTTACATATTCATTTATAAGAAAATAGTTTCCTACTGGAAATATATATATTTTTTAAAGTTTTAAAATTTAAGTAAGAAAAACGTAATAATAGTGTAATAAAAAGGTTTTTTATCGAGTTCTTACATTTGATTTGAAAAACACCGGCTAAAAAGTCATCACTACTAGTGAATTCTTGCAATAATGTTGGCAGGGTAAAAAATTATATTTTATTGTGCCTTTCGATTAAAAAGGTAGAACTGCAGGAGTAAATTAGCATGAATCTAGGAGCCATTACATAGGTCAAATACCCAGATTTGAAGTTTCACAAACCAAAGGACGATAAAAGATGAAGCCGTATATAAACAAGTTAACACAAGACATTAAATAACTTGTACGGTCGCCAAAACTCATGAAGGAAATAAAGTTCTCCGATGAAGAATTCAGAACACAAGTAAAATAAAGTTGCAAACACCATTGTCAAAACTTAGTGATTAGAAAATCAAATGCTCTCCCAACCGTGAGAATTCAAAAGAAAACTGATTAATATTCTTCCAATTTCCACTAATAAACAAAACGAACCTCTTAAACTTCAAAAATAAAAAAAAAAATAAACAACACAAATCTCTAGTTCATCCTCCTGATGAGCTCATTGATGTAATTTTCACGGTTTCCAGCATCTCCTCCTTCAACATAATGGTTCCTCTTCTTCTTCAGACCACCCAACGGTGCCTTCAGTTTGAATGGCCAGAGGAAGTTATTGGCCTCCTTGAAATGAGGCCCCACAGTCATGATCTCATGGACAAGATCTTCAATGCAGATAATCCCATATTTTCCCAAACCCTGCCATAACAATGGCAAGTAAAATAAGATACAAGGGGCAAAGCAACTAGAACAAACCACTAAAATAATATAAAGTTACAAACATGCAAACCTGCTCAATGATTGAATTGTCCGTCAAAGCAATCCTCTGTTTATTTAGCTTGCCAAAACCCCTCTTGTAGACCAATTCCCTCACACTCTTCAAATTAGGGTACCTGAAAACAAATATATCATGATATAAAATTTAGAATCTCAAAGCATTAAAGTAGAATTGACTTCGGTGCATACCCATAAGTCACATAGGGCTCCACTCTATGCAGCATGTTCATTGTAGCTTTGTTCACTTTAAGGAAGACACCATTGAAAATCTGTGGTGCAGGAATCTATGCATCAAGGAACTTAGAGATCCAATACCTCAATAAGGGCTGATGCAAAAGGCAAAATTAAGAAGAAAAATAAGGATCAGGAGTTACCTGTCTCAGACGCAGGAGCTGCAAAATCTTCCTCGTCTTTGGGTGCATCGCGTTGATACTGAAAATTCCAAATGCCAATACTGATCAAATGTATGAACTATTTCTTGATAACATTTGAAAATAATTTTGAATAACAAGGTTCTAAAATTTGTTGATGCAATTGAAAAAATAAATTCCAACAACACATGCATACCCTCGGATACGAATGATGAACAAAAGCTTAGCTTCAGGGTCCACATAAAATCCCCCTTTCATTCTTGCCTCACGTTTCAACTGAATGAGCTCCTTTTGCTGCGTGAAAGCAAAATTCCATTTTAACAATTAGAAAACATTGTCATGACAATAACAAATAAATAATAGCAGATTTTTATCAAAAGAGACCACAAAGGCAGTTACCTGCTCATCATACTCCTTGGCATATTGCTTAGCTCTGTTATAAATCAGCTTACGGTTCTCAGCATTCTTCTTTTTCAGAGCTACAAGCTCTTCCTTCTTCTTCAAAGCCCATTCCTCATTCCTCTTCTGTTTCTTCAGCACTGACTCTGGAACCACAGGTCCCTTGGCTTGCGCTTCAGTCATCTCCCTACTATATACAATCAAATAACCACATTTACATATAATGGAGAATCTCCACCACGGCAAGGATCAACAAATTGGACCCAAAATAAACCCATGGATGATCCCTCTTAATCAGGGGCAGTAGGAAGGGTCCAGAGTGGGCAATTGTTTTGGGGGAAAAAAAACATTTATTTTACCCTAAATTTTATAGTTCTTAATTTTCATAGGCCTCATGTTTTATTTCAGGCAAGATTTTCTGAAAATATCTCCATTAAAAAAAAAAATAGATCAGATTTGTTTTTACTCAAACTGGTAAGGAATGCCTAATAGACCTAAGTTATGAAAATCATAAAAAATTTATGCACCTCTAACTTAATAATATTTAATTATCTTTCATGTGCGGTTGTACAAATAGACATAGAGAGAGCATACATTTAAGGTTTGCACCAATGGTTGCAATTAAAACATATCAGTTAAGCTCATTTACAATTTGAATTATTGAATTAATCTTGACATAATTTTGATTAGTTTTTATTTTTTATATACTAGGGATATCCCCACTTTGGTGAGGGCTAGAGCTCCTTACTCAACCAATACCCAGCTGACTACAGGGATTCAACCGAGTGACCTCTATTTCGATTGTTAAAGTAAGTGTTAGAACAGTAGAGGACCTCCTGTGTGGGCATAATTTGAATAGTTTTCCATTAAACTCTTTCAGTGTTTCAATCTATATCCATGGACACTTGCTAAAACATTTCATTGCATCCTCTCAACCAAAATCCTAGCTCGAGCACTTAATAAATATGATTATTAAGGAACTTTGCACTAATATCAATTCAAATTTTCAGCAAAGAGGCATTTAAACACAGTAGAGAAACATGTTGGAAATCGGACCTTAAATTTCCTTGCTGGTTTTGTTTTTAGGTAACAGATAACCTAGCAATGTTTATATTGTAGCATTTTACAGGTAGTGAGAAAAAATTATGAACATCAGAAGTATTAAGTTCCTTTCGTCCATTTTCTCAGCAACCAAACATATAGAAAATCGAACCGTCATTCGGCGGCACTCTACATTCAAAAGAAACTGGCTCTATATCCATCGAAGCCTAAGGTAAAACAAACATTGCTTCAATATAAGATTTTATATGATCAAAGAGACACAGAACAGAAACCCAATATTCATACGATCGAACAAGAGCATTCTCCTATCGATTGAAATGAAATTGAAATTGAAATGGAAATCCGAATCCACTCACTCTGATAGTCGACGAATAACGCACTTTGCGGCCGCAGCTGGAAAGCTCTCTCTGTATCTCTGCAGTCGGCTCTCAGGCGAGAGAGTGAAATTTAGGGTTTTGTAGGGTTTGTTTGTTTGTTTGTTTGTTTTAGGGCCGGAGTCATCCGACGGCTTGGAGTTTCGTGATAGGTGAATCGTGACCGTTGAAAAAAGTAATAGGGCTTTTGATATCGGTCCAGCATGGCTGGGTTAGTTCAGGCTCAGGCCCGACCCATAAAGTACTCGGATCGACAAGCAGGACAATCAAGGCGGTGCAGCCTATAAAAAGGTTTAAACAGTTTCATGGGCCCTTTTTCTTGTAAAATAGCGTTTTTTGGTTTTTATTTTTTTCGTGTACTTTTTTCAATTTTTTTTGGGGTATATTTTAGGCATGTTATCCAAAAATTTTTAAAAAATACATAAAAAATGTTTAAAAATAGTCTAGTTATTTCGAACTATTTTTAAATGCTGTTTGGAGCACCAATAAATAGTTTTTTCAAATTGTTCTTTGTTGGTGGAGCACCAATAAACTCTAATTTTCTCCAACTTCATCTATAGAAAAAAAAATTGTAAATTTCTCCAACTTATCTAACTTTTATAAGCTTTCTCATATGACACGTAATAGTATCAGGATAAAAATTGCAAAAAAATTACAAGTTACTTTTTGAGTTTCCAAAAAAAATAAAAATAACTTACTTTTTTATTTTTTTCAAAATATGTGGATAATATGTTTAGTAAATTAAAAAAATAAATTTTGAATAAAAAAATCATATAAGATGTGCGCGCACAAAAAAGTTAAAACTAAAAAAAAAAATATTAACTTTTAATTTTTTTTCCTACTCTGCTGACTATCAACAACTTTTAATTTTTTTTTTTTTTTTAAATACCAAACACATGATCCTTTTACTTACCCTTGTACCATCATATATCTTATTTAGAAGCTCAATTTATTAGAAAGATGAGTAACTTCTATTAATATTGGATTTATTTTTCTGTTAGACACTTCTAATAATTGTTTTTTTCAAATTTTAACTTTCTCATATTGCTGTATCTTTGCTATTAGGACATTTATAGTAGACACCTTAAATGTTTACTCTTTTCCATTTTAGCTCAGAGAAGTGACTAGTGCGAATGGCATCAATCATCAAGTAGTTAGTATTTTTATTGATTTTAAGTATAATTTTAATAATTGGGATGGTAGAAATTGACTTTGAATTATCAACCCTAAAAAAGAAGTTAAAAATAAGTTATTATCACTCGCGTTATTTTTTTTTCACTTTTTATTGGCTTATTAATTAAAAATTAGAGCTCAAGTAAACTTTGCTGAATTACAAGAGTGAGGGTGTATATATAAATGAATCTAATAGTGTTGAACAGCATGGTATTTAAATTAGACTCACTAAATGTATCGAAATTAGTCTAATTTGTTTACCTTTTAAGTTGAATTTGATCAAATTTTCAATCGAATTAAGTTTGAGTAATTTGATATTTTAAGCAATATTTATTGAATATTAATTTATTTAGTTGGATTATAATTGAATTTAATGATATAATAAGTTAAAAATTCTGATTTTTCAAATCAAAGTAACTCAAACTTATAACCAAATCAAAATTCCAGCCAGTCAACCAACAAAAATCAATGTCTATCCGCTATGCAATACGAGATACCGGCGCGCACACAATGTGTGTGTGAATTTTTTTTAATCTTAATAATTAATGAAAATATATTAGTTTTTCTTATTATGAATATTTACTCAATCTTTCTATCAATTTTTAATTAACCTATTAAAACAATGTGTGTATATTTTTATTTTATTTTATTTACTTGATTTTACACTTGTGCATGCATAATACACGTGAATTTTTATTAATTTTTTATTTTAAAATTATGTGTGTATCATTAATCAATTTATTATCGTATTTAAAAAAAATAAAAAAATACCGACACACATGTTATGCATGTGAATTTTTATCAAATTTTTATTTAAAAACTATATGTGTACATTAATTAATTTGTTATTTCATTTTAAAAAATTTCTCAAATAATAAATAATGAGCAATAATTAATTAAATGCATTTAAGTGGATTGTAAGTAATTAAGGGGCATTTAGATAAAATAAAAGAACATCATAAAAAGTAGTTGGTAGTTAAAGAGCATTTTAGGAAAATAAAAAAATTAATAAAATGTTAAAATTACTTAAATACCTTCTAAAAGTTAAAAAATTACTTATACACTACTTTCAAATTGTGAGTGGTTAATGGTGGTTAAAGGTTATTAATAGAAAAAATATATATATAACTTCACAAAAAAAATTCACTAAATCTTAGTGTTTGTCCTATAATAATATAGATAACAATATAGATGTATTCCAAAAGTCTTATACTCATCAACAATATAAAGGAGAACAAGTTCTTATGCTATTCTTACTTTTTATGATTAGTCAAATAAAATTAAATCTTTTAATATGTATATGTATAATTTCTTTTTATTTTTTAATCTAAGTAAAAAAATTTGAAATAAATTTAGTGTAATTTTTTATTTTATTTTATTTTACTTTAATACAATTTTGTCTTAATTATTTTTATTTTTCATTTATAAATTTTATGCTGTTATAATAGGAGATCATTAGGAGTATATGGTGAAAACATTCATTTTAATATAAATTCATTGTTTTTTTATTAATACCCTTCTTTTTTTTTTGTTTGCTAAGTAATACCCTTCTATTTTTTACTCATGCCTTAATTTTTTTTTTCTCATTTGTATCCTCAACTACTAAGGGCGCGTTTGATTTGTTAAAAAACATTGAAAAATTCTAAAAATTTTTAAAAATTTTTGAAAGTTATTCACTTTTTATCTCAATGTACGAATTACAAACTCACAAATTATCTCAATTTATCTCACTTCTTATCATTCCAAACACACATTAACTAATTTAGACTATTTCAAATATTAATTCTTTTCCCTTCATACCCTCAACTACTAGCCAATTTAGACCATTTCAAATATTTTAAAATCCAAACACATCGCTATGAGTTTACTTTTCTACTTGGAAAATAAGTTGGAAGTAAGTGAAGTCGTTATTGCAACTCCTCCTTTTCCATTGTTTGCCTTCGAACAAGAAGGAAGGAGACTAATATCATAATCAATGTCATCAAGCTGTCATCCCTTAAATTCTCTAATAAGACATTTTTCTTGTGTCAATTACTTGTATTGCATTAATAAGTGTAAATTATTGTGACATCAATCATGTTGTCTATCACTTTCTTTGAAGGAATCTAACAGATATACTACTTTATGCTTAGTTACCAAAAAACAAAAAAAAAAAACATATAATTTTTTAGAAATCTTTAACAATTTTTAATAATTAAGACTTTTGGTATGTTTTTGGTAAAAGTTCAAAAATTTTAAAATCTTAAATAACTTTTTTGTTATTTGCTAAAAAATTAGAGTAATTTTCAACAAATTCTAGGAATTTTTAGTAATTTTTTTGTTATTTAATAAAAAATTATAGAAATTCTTAGTAACTTTTTGTAGTGTTGCCAAAAAAAAAAAAAAAAAGATTTGTCAAAAATTCTTAGTTTTTGACAACCAAGCGAGCCTAAGGACTATCAAGAGAAATTTTTTTTTTTTTTGTCCCTTCAGTTGTTTTAGGATGAGTATTTTAATGAATAATACAATTTCCAAATAATATTACAAGTGAAAAACGTAATTTCAAAAAAAAAAAATATTACATTTGTTGAAAATGGTGTTTTAAATGGAATTTTTTTTATATATATTCAAGTCAAAAAAATACTATTTAAAATATTTTCAGAAAGTGATATTTTAAATAGCGTTTTCTTAAAAAAAAAAAAAACTTATATGTTTGTAAGTTGATTTTTTAAATTTAGTTCATTCTAAATTTTGCTGTGTGCATTTTTGTAAAATTTTATTGTGCTCAACGAAAATTTTTTAATCTATTTTTTTATATTAATAGTAAGAATATAAAAGTAATTTCATAACATTGAATTGGTCAAAATTTACTTTTTTTTAATGAAAAAATGTATCTGAAGGAATTTGAGTGAATGTAGTAATTATACAGATTTTAATTAATTTAAATGAATATTTAAAAGATTTGTAAAATTTAAGTATATAAATTTAAAATGACATTGGAGGTAAGTAAAATAAATATTTAAAAAAGTTATTGAGAAAAAAAGATGAGAATGAATCCGTGACTTTTTTTATCTCTCCACCAAAATTGAGCAAAGAGTTGACAAAGGCTGTGGACTCGTCCCATCACTTATGTTGAAAAGTTAAGGTTGCGTTTGGCGTAATAGAAAATAGTAAAAAATTTTAAAAATAATTTATTTTTTATTTCACTATACAAATTATAAACTCACAAATTATTTTAAATTATCTCACTTTATTTTATTTTTTAACATCCAAACGCTCCTAATAAAGTGTTTGGAGGCACAATTTTTAGTAATTTTTAGCTTTTTTACAAAAAATTACTAGTTATAATTTTTAGTGTGTTTGGTGAAACAAATAGTAATTTTTAGTAATTTTTAACAATTTTTTATAACTTTTGATATTTGATAAAATTTTTGATAATTTCTAATAATTTTTTGTAACTTTTAATAATTTTTAGTAACTATTGATAATTTTTAACAACTTTTAGTTACTTATAAGTTAATAAATTAGTGTAGCGGAGTAGAAAGTGATAAAATTAATAATTTATCAAACGTTTAAAAATTAAAAATTAATAATTTTTTTACTAAAACTTTCGTTGTCAAACGCCCCTAAGTCACCGATGCAAAACCTGCAGTCTTTGTGGAAATTTTGTTGATTAGTTGATTCATAAATGTGCACGCACAATATTCTACATCCAAAAAAAGGACATGATTAGTTGAGGGGTATATTTAGTAATTTCAATTGTCAATATTTTATAGTCGTGAGTTAGACGATTCCATAATGTCAAGTTTGTTGCGAAACAATAATTAGAATTCAGACTTGACTTTAACCCGTTAACGGGCTGTTTGGCGTGCCAAACAGCACTAAAATTTTATCTTTCTTCAATTGCTTTTTTAATTTTTTCTGATTTTTTCACATTAAAAATTTATAATTTTTTTTAAATTTTTTTAATTTTTGAAAAGTACACCAAACACCCAATAATAAAAATTTTGATAACTTCTATTTTTTTTTTTTGGTGATTTTTGACACACCAAATGACTCCAAAAGTAATATCAATTTGTTATGATTAATTTGAGGGTTTCATACTTACCCATTATGATTTTAGATTAGATTTTTTTATTCTTTTTCCTTCGTGGACGTGGACATGTGATTATGGGTGCATTAGGTGCACTAATTTTTGTCAATTTTTGATAAAAAGTTAACACGTATCACTTTTTATTCATTTGGCAATAATTTATTAAAATTGAAAAAACTTGAAAAAAATTCACTTTATGTGTGGTAACTTTTTTTTTATGTATTTATCAATTTTTGGTGGCAAAAGTTGAAATCTAAAAAAAAAAAATTATAAATTTTGATGTTTACGAGACGGACCATTTCTATGTTTTTAGACTTTATTTAAAAACAAATATACTACTAATTCAAAGAGAAAATTTTTAATAAAGGGAAAAAATCCTACCATCAATCTAACATAACTCTTTTTAAAAAATATAGATATTACCCCATTTGAACCCTATAAAATAATGCAAATCTTTATAAAATTTAAAATATTTACTCATTATACGAATTATGAAATTCTAATTTTTATAAATTTATATTAATTTATACAGCTCTAAACACACTATAGAAACGGCATGTAGATGCGTTTGAAGACAGTTTAAATTTTTTACATTGGTGCGTTTAGAATGACAAAAAATGAGATAAATGGTTCGTTTGGTGAAATGAAAAACATTGAAAAATTCTGAAAATCTCTAAAAGTTATTCACTTTTTATCTGACTGTACGAATTATGAACTCACAAATTATCTCATTTTATCTTATTTTCTGCCACTCTAAATTCCCTCAAAATGAGATAAGTTGTGCATTCGTAATTCATGCAGTGAAATAAAAAGTAAATAATTTTTAGAATTTTTTGTTTATTATTTGATTTGTTGTTTTATTTTCTGTTTTCTTGTTTTGTTTTCTATTTTCTGTTTAAACTCATTTTTTATTTTGTATTTTTAAAAACAAGGAAAACAATTCAAAATTTATTTGATTACTTATGTTTTTAAAATTTGTTTTAAAAAATAGAAAATGAGTTTACCCATGAAATGAAAAATGATAAAAAGTCATTTTAAGAGTTTTTAATCAAAAAAAAAGGAAAAGCAAAATATTTTCTATTTTTTCATTTTAAAATTTTTAACACATGTAACAAAAATAGAAAATAAAAAATAAAAAAGTAAACCAAATGTTACTTTTTTATTTTTTACCATTTCTCATAATTTTTTTTTCCACTCCAAAGGAAGCGTTGTGCAAAATCACGGGCAGTGACATACATTCACATGCATATTAATGAAGGAAACAGGTTTATGTATTTCTTTTGTTGTGAAGTTGTGGTTTGTTGGCATGGACCAACCTAGAGGAAAGTCGCTTATGGCGTGAACTACCTTTTTACTATCGTGATAATTTATTGGCGCACTACGCAACTTTCCACGATAAGGACACAACAAATGCCATAGTGCTAAATGCCATAGTGGAATGAATTGATTTCATTGTGGAGTCGAGCTGTGTGGTCAAGTTTGTGGTATCATGGTTTGTTTGGTAGGAAAAATAAAGAAGTGGAAAAATAAAGAAGTGGAAGAAAAGAAGATTGTCATGTTTGGAGCACTAAAATTTATTAATTTTAACTAAATTTTTGTATTTTTTTTAATTAAATTTCTTTATATATCACATTTGTGTCACATCTTTTTATTTTTATTATATTTTTTGGCTAACTTTTTCTTAAAGATGTCAACGGGGCAGATTTGTCTTTTCCTATCCCCATTTATCAATACCTTTACCCGTTCCTATTCCCGTTCTCGTCCCCATCCCCGTTTTAGGGAAAAAAAATTTTCTCATACCCGTCTCTACAAGGTAATGAATTCCCCGTCCCTATTTATCCGTTAAGTGTATTAACTATTACAAATTATATATTATATGTATAAAATAAATATTTAAAATTATTATAAATATTATATATATTAAATAAAAGCATATATTACATATATATATTAAATAAAAATTAAAAATACCTATATAAATATTTGACTTTGATTGGTGCACTTAACCAAAGAGGAAGATATGGCTTTATTTATAACCTCAAAAGGCCTCCATTTCTTTGTGAGAAACCGATGTGAGACTTTTAAATGAGCCACCACGCCAATAAAATTAATAAATAAATATTTAAACGGGTACAAAAGGGGATGGGAACGGGTATGGTGGGGACTATCGTACTCGTTCCCATCCCTGTCCCCATACCCATTCGGGTAATATTTCAAATCTTTATACCCGTCTCCATCCCTACTGTTAATATTCCCATACTCTCCTCGAACGGGGTGGATGAAGCGGGTACCCATCGAATACGGATATATTTAACATTCTTACTTTTTGTTAACCAAACATACCCTAAGAAATAATAAAATTTTCTTCTATGTTAACATGGAATTTTTTTCCATCTTTACATTGTTTGGCCAAAACAAAAAAATAAATAAATAAATAAATAAGAACGAAAAATATGTATACATACTATTATAATTTCAGCATAATATGTAATTCAAACGGATTGAACATCACATCTTAACTGCTAATATCTCTCCATTGTAAATCTCATGAGTTTTGTTTTTTTATCCGTGATAATATAATACATGTTAAATCTCCTAATATATGTGTAAATTTATATATTATAATTTTAACCTCTGCTTAAAAAATTATTTTAAAATAAAATGAACTCCACGGCTTGAATTAAAAAGAGAGACTTTCTCTCTTTCTTTATTCTCCTTCCATCATTTTTCCTTCTAATTAAATCCAACGAAGTAATCACTCACAACCCCCCTCCAAACAAAAAAAACTTTTTTTTTCGTTTCCATTTCTCCTCAAACTAAACACATTGTTAAGATTGAAAAACGAATCAAATTATTCTAAAATAACGTGGGTTTGATTTAGTTTTAGGCTTGCTCGAACTCAAATAGAAGTTTATTAAATATAAACTTAATCAAAGTTTGATTCAATAAATTAATATGAATTAATATAATAGGCCATAATTTATAAATTCAAAAATAAAGTCACATGTTGTGTTTATTTTTTAGAAAAGTATTTTTTTAATCAATACTACTTAACACAAAGCTAAATACATTTATAGCATTGAAGTCTACTTAAAAATAATATATATATATATATATATATATATAGCGATCCAAACACTACATAGGGTTTGTTTGGAGTAAGAAAAAATGAGATAAATTGAGATAAATTGTGGTTTGGAGAGAGTTCGTAATGCGTGCAGTGAGAGAAAAAAGTTGATGTGATATAAAGTTAACAGAGATTTATAGAGATTTTCAGAAATTTTCAACAAACTTTTGCACGCCAAACGCAGCCATAATGAGGAAAAGTTCTAAGGAGTAATCCAATTTATGGGTTGGGACACAATCATTCAAGACGATTGCCAAATAATTTGTCTCGTATGTACATATATATATATATATATATAGGCTCGTTTGGCATCAAGAAAAAACTTTAAAAATCTCTATAAATCTCCAACGACTCTTCTATCTCTAATTTTTCCGCTATTACTAATTTCAAAAAATTTTAATATTTCGCTAAAAAAATAAAAAATCTGGAAGTAGGTTAATCAAATGTGAAAATTTTTTATACAATCATTTTCTTCGTGTCGAGAGCTTTTAAATGAATATTATTGTCGCTATCTTTTATAAATTTTTTTGAATCCGTGAAACGGATTTGAAAAATCGTTTCCACGTTTTGCGACTTTTTAGAAAAAAAATGACACTAAAATTAAGCCCAAATCATATTTTATCTCAATTTATCTTATTTTTTCTTACTCCAAACGGAGCCATAGATATATATATATATTGTTTCAACATTTTGTAAAGGAGTGTTTGGTTTGTCAAATTTTATTAAAAGTTATAAAAAATTATCAATTTTTTTAATTAAATTTTATTATATGTCATTTTTATACTATTTATTTATTTATTTATTTATCATTCAAACACCTTTCAGTTGTCAAAAAGAAAAAGAGTCACAAATTATGACTTGGTATAAACTTTTACTTGGACAAGTAAACTTGATACCGCAAAGGTCGTGCAATTTGTTTGCTTATTTTCAATATTTCCGGCCACCGCCTCAGGACGTAGGGTTGGAAATATTAAAATATTTACTAAAAATTAAAAAAAAAATCTTAAAATCGTTAAAAATTTCTAAAAATTATTTATATTTTATTTTATTATACAAATTATAAATTCATAATTTATCCCACTTTACCTCACTACTTATCACCCCCAAACACTTCCGGAATCAGCGTGCACAAACGATTGTCAAATTGACACAATGGTCGGATCAAAATAAAATTCACATATTCTGTGAATGGTTGATGTCATACGAATGCATTCACAAACAATTATTGATTTGTCGCGTGGACTGAAGAAATCAACACCTTCGATTTCATCGGCGATCTGAGTCACGTAATCTTTTAGCTTGGACAAAGCTTGATCTTTGTCGAGCTCCGTTTTCCGGAAATTTTGCAGTGTCGCCCACATTTAGGCGTTTGATCAAAAACGGAGAAACTGAGACATTCCGGCAACGAAAGGCCGAACAGAGACGACAAAACTCTGGACTCCGCGCGGTGGGGGATGAATTCAGTCGGGTTTTAGGCTTCCTGAGAACGTTTTTAGCTGAAGGTGGATTTAGAGTGAGAATTTGGTTAGTGGAACTGAAAAATAAATATAAAATTTTAAATGTATGATTTTATTTTTGTGGATTAAAAAGATTAAATGTATTTATTAATAAAATTAATTTTTAATTTCTTAAATTTTATATTTTTTTATTTTCTATCACAAATTAAACATGGGGATTGATCATGAATTTTTATATTTTTCTTTTTTCTTTAAAAAATCATCAATCAAAACATAATATAAACAAACTTCGCGATCTCTTTATGTATTTCCATCTCTCAAGAAAATATAATTGTATTTAGTGTTTTTAGTTAGCATTTAGTTTACTTTTCTATTTTTTTTATTTTTATTTTATGTATTAAAAATCTCAGAATAAGCAAACAGAAAATATTTTATTTTTCTTATTTTAAGATTTTCTTTATTTTGAGTTAAAAACTCTCAAAACGTTTTTTTGTCATTTTTCATTTTATGTGTAAACTAATTTACTATTTTTTAAAACAAAATTTGAAAACACAAGTAAGCAAATAAGTTTTGAACTGTTTTCCTTATTTTCAAAAGTACAAAATGAAAAATGAACTCAAAATAGAAAATAGAAAACAAAAATAAAAAATAAAAAAAATCAACTAAATGATACCTTAGTTAAATGAAAACGCTCTGCAATTGATATTATTCATTTCACATATGACCTATAGATATTGTTTCAAATTTAGTGTTTTTATTATTTATGTTGGATAATAGTTGTTACTTCATTAAATATCATATTTTATATATTTATTTTCTTATGTTTATGAAAACGTACTCTTGTACTTTAGTTATTTTATAGCGTATATGTTTAATTTAGAGCACTGAGCTTTGTAGAGTCTTGTTATTTAACTTGATATTGGTTTTTATCCTTTTTTTTATTTATTTTTAGGCTCAATTTATTTTAATACAAGATATTTTTTAGAAAATATTTTTATTCATGTTCGAGAAACCCTTTTTTTCAAAATCAATTATAAATATATTTTATAAAAAATATTTTACATTGAAACAAATAAAACGTTAATTAATTCCGTAAACTTACGTTTTTAAATATTAGATTAATCTTGTCCTTGACAATTCGTTAAATAAAAATAATATGTAAAGTGTATTTAAATATTTGAACTAATTGAGAGGTGTTTGGAGTGATAAAAAATGAAATAAAGGGAGATAATTTTAGATAATTTTAAGTTCATAATTCGTATAATAAGATAAAAAATAAATAAATTTTAGATATTTTCAGAAATTTTTAAAATTTTTGAGCGATGCCAAACAAATCCTATGTTAGTAGTGGGGGTGAACAATTGCGAATTAGACTTGCCTAATCTGCACTAGACAGGAGCACATATTATGGCTATGTAGACTCAATTTGTGTTGAAAATTTACCTAAATAAGCACATTTAATTTAAGTTCATTTTTTATTTTTAACTTTTTACTTTTCATTCCAAAAGTTTTATAATATAAATAAAGTTTAATTCTAGTATACTGTTAGTATAATTTTTTTTGATATAAAAATGGTAGACTATAACATGACACATATTTATTTTGTAAATTAAGATTGTATAAAAATACTAATAATGAACACGTGTCGTCTATTAAAATTCATTTGTATTAAAAAAAATAAAAAATTACACATACAATTTATTAAAATCAAACTATATAAATAATATTTAAATAAATATTTACAGCCTTAAGCCTTACTTTTGGACCTCAAACAACATTTTCATCCTTGGCTCACACTTTTCAAATTTTTTTTTTCATAGACCTATTCAAAATATGCTAAAGACAAACTCAAACAATAAGGCAAAGCCCGCAAGCACCTACACAGTACAAGATCAAAACGTGTTTCTTCATTTGTATTTTTAAAATTTATTTTAAAAATAAAAAATTAATTTACAAATAAAATTCAAAATGATCAAAAATCGTTTTAACCCTTTTTGATAAAAAAACCAAAGAGAATTTCAAGACATGGAAAAGCAAAAAATATTAAACCAAATATTTTTTCAGTATTCATAAAACTCAAGTACTAGGACGAAAAATAAAAAATAAAAATAGAAGATAAAAAATATACGTACAAACCAAATGCCCACCTAAAAGGTTGAACAGTTGAGAGCTTTTTTGTCATATAAATATTAAGGCTTTGTTTGATATTCTAACTTTCTCTAATAAATTTATAATTTTTTAACTTTCTTCAATTCTTTTTTTTTTCAATTTTCTTCACAAAAAAAAAAATATATCCAACTTTATAAAAAAAATTTCAATTCTCTTTAACTTTTTCTTTAGCATTTATAAAATTTTATAAAAAAATAACACGTAACATTATTATGGAAAAAGTTGTAAATTTCCCACCATTGGCTTCTATAAGGCCACAATCACCTATTGTTGATCTATATCATCCATTAGAGAGTATTGATGACTACATTATAGTTATGCATGATGTGAGTATTACACAGTCATCACCGTTGTAGCCTATGTCATCAATTCCCACCACCAGCATATCACCATCACCACAGGAGGACATTGCAGCACCTCTTCCTCTCAGACAAAACACTTGAATAGAGGGTTAGGGCTCGTTTCGACCCGAGTATACAGCCTTCACTTCATTTAAAGTTGCCTTATGACCCACCGTCTCACTCGCAGCTTACAGTACTACAGACTCAACCACAAGTGCAGAAAGAACAAAGGAACCCCTTGTATTAGGAGGAAGCCTACTTGTAGGATAGAGTAGGCATATTCTACCTCAAGTTTTGGATATTTATCGTTCTAATATTATAATGTAATATTCTATAAAGTACAAGTAATTTAATTGTAATGGAAATATCTTAATGTTATGTTTTTAAAGTTAGTTTACATTCTTCATAACTTTATTTGTTTATAAAAAATCTTATTTTGTTATTGTGTATATATATATATATATATATGATGTTTATCTTAGTGTTATATTTTAAAAGTTGGTTTATATATTTTGTTATTGTATATGAAAAATATTATTTCATGTTTGTGATATTATTTAAAAGTTGTTATTGTTTTAGTTTGTCTATGAGTTTTAGTTTGTATATGTGATTATTCAGTGAAATGTTGGTATTGAGTAACTTATATAGGTTAATGGGGTATAGAGAAGAAATAAGCAGAACAGGTGTGCTGAAAAAAAAACACTATATCAAATAACATTTCCAGTACAAAGGCATAAAGGGTTTTTTGAAATAGTATTTTCCGACAAAAGTCAATTTCATGGAAAATGCTTTATTAAGCCCCCGTTTGGAGTAAGAAAAAATAAGATAAATTGAGATAAAATGTGGTTTGGAGTTAATTTTTGCACCATTTTTTTTGAAAAGTTGCAAACTATGGGAACAGTTTTCTAAATATATTCCCACGGATTTAAAAAAATTCACAAAAAATAACAACAATGGTACTTATTTGAAAACTCTCGACACGAAAAATACGATTGCATAAAAAAATTTACACATTCGCTTAACCTATTTCTAGATTTTTTAATTTTTTAGCGAAATCTTGGAATTTTTTGAAATTAGTGATGGCGAGAAAACTAGATGTAAAGGGGTTGTTAGAGATTTATGGAGATTTTTAGAGATTTATCTTGATACCAAATGGGGCCTAAATAGCATTTTTAGTGGGATGAAAACATCAAATCAAATAATTTTTCAGAGACGAGAAAAAAATACAGTTTCAAATAATGTTTTAGTGTATTAAAAAATGTAATTTTAAAAAACGCTTTCATTAACAATAATTTAACAATTATTTTTAATAGGATGACAGATGCCTTATATTTTTATTAAATAACGTTAAAACTAAAAATCGGTGTTGGCCTCTCCCTTCACGAGAAATTGAGGGCTTAGCAAGCAATCGTGGTACTTTTTAAATGGGAGTCACGTTCCCAAGTCCCAACCACTTCCAGGCTGGCGGGGAACTTCGCAGAAATTTCCCGTCAATTGTATAATCTGTATTTATTTGTCGGAGAGCGTGGACTGTAGCTCAGTGGTTAAGAGTCTCTCTTGCCCGTTCATGACTCGAGTTCGAGTCTTCCACCTCCCCTGATAAAAAAAAAAAAAAAACTTCACCTTAAAAAAAAAAAAAAAAATGTATTTATTTGCCGGACAATTGTCACTCTCTCACTCTCACTACCTCTCCATTCTGGAGTCAGTCACGGAGTCATTGATGGGAGAATCGGAGAAAGAAGCCAAGGGTTTAGCTTTCATCCACACATCTCTAAAACCCACCATTCATCATCCAACGGTTAGAAAAGAGTCAGTCACGGAGTCATTGATGGGAGAATCGGAGAAAGAAGCCAAGGGTTTAGCTTTCATCCACACATCTCTAAAACCCACCATTCATCATCCAACGGTTAGAAAAAAAAAATCATCTCAGATTCAAATTGCATATCGACGAGGCACTCATTTTCTGCTTCCACTCTGTTTTTCTCATAAATATTAAAAAAAAGAAAATGAAACAAAATTACCGATTTTAGCGGCGTCCCGCTAGGTATACAATGACTTGTAATCTCTGTCACCATTTGTTCGCAGTTGAACCGATTTCTGTTTGGTTACATGGCTTTGAATTTCTCTTTAGGGGACCATTGATTATTATTATTATTATTAATTTTTTATTTTTATTTTTGAATTTTTTTGGTTCTTATTTTTGTTAAGCTGCGGCGCCATCTCTCTCGCGACAGTGAGTTGCATCGGTAAAGATGACAAGTGATAATCCGTTCGGGAAAACGCCGTCTGCGGTGGTTCGGCCCGACGAAGACCATGACCGTGACATGGAGGCCGGTAGCGTCTCCGCTTGGGCACCGCATGAGGAGGAGTTTGTCGATCCTTTCGATATTGGCAACACCAAGAATTGCCCCGTCGAGACGCTTAAGAGATGGAGGGTGAGTTTTCCTTACAATGCCGCTTCCAAATGTGGATCATATTTTTGTTATGTACTGCTGGTGGATCCATGCAATGTCGTTCAGCAATTTGCTTCCGTTTTTCGATGAATTATGGTCTTAGGTTTAATTACTTGTGTCTTTTGTGAATTTAATCAGAAAGGAAAATTTTGAACGGGATGAATTTTTAATATTTCTTTTTTGAATTTTGGGGGCCGGTAAATTATTTCTAATCATTAATGGAATCAAAGCAGAATTTTGGGAGTTTTGGGAGCCATAGCATCCATAAAATATCACATTATTGGATTTGTATCAAGCATTTTGTACCCAGTTTATATTTAGCGTTGCTTGGCGAACCCTAGCTGGTAATTTGTTGTGAATGAACTGAGAAATGCCTCTATGACTTTTACAAAAAAGAATCAAATAGAAAAACGGAAAGTTAAAACGGAAGGTTAAAACATCAATTTAAGAGTTTTGGGATGGCATTTGATATTATTGGTTGGCATTGGTTTGCAATGGAAACCATGACAATTGTGTGGTTCTATATTTTATAACTTAACAAGTGAAATTATTCTCAACTTGTTTAGCTGGTGACTTAGAACTAAAACATATCATTTGATGCAGAACAATAATTTAAACTCGGGGAGAGGAACAATTTTTTTTTTTTTTTTTTCAAGTGAGAAAATATTTGGAAATTTATGGACAAATGTATTGTTGCATATATTAGCAGTTGTGTTCATCATCATCATCATCTTCTTCTTCAAGAAGAAAGGCAATGATTTTTTTTAAGTGAGAAAAAAAAATTGGAAATTGATGGGCAAGTGTATGGTTGCATATATTAGTCGCCGTTTCAAAAAGAAAGGAAGGAATTGTTTTTTGAAACGAAGGAATTGCTAACAGAACATCTAAGAGCTATTGGTTAATTTTGAAAAAGCTTAATTCCAACACTGGTAGTTGACTGCATAAACCTTTAAAATGATTGAATGGTGTCAGCTGTCCCTACTGGGACCTCTTTTTATTATGTTTGAATGATTCCAAATTAAATTGTCCTACCTAATGGATGATTCACACAACACAGAACATATATGTTGACTATTATACAAAATTATAAAATAGATAGTTATCTAAAAATCATAACGATTGGATTAAAAGAAGATTTCACAATTGGAGAGGAGTTGAAATCTGGTGGCTATAAGGGGGGGGTCTCCTTTGCTAAAAGTTCCATTATTCCACCCGAACGTATATAGACTTTTACATTAGATGGTTAAGCCAATCTCAATTGCAATTTGCTACCTTAAAGTGGTATATTTGTAGCAATTTTGGTTTGTCAAATTAATCGGCCTTCCCTCTGTGAGATGATCGACATTATTTTCCCTCTTTACATGGATTCAAATATTCTTCTTGTGTTATTTTTAGTTTTTACAGTCATCTACTTGAGTCCTTAGATACGAGGATAAATTGAAATTGCTATGTTTTCAAATTTTCTTATATACCTGGCTGATGACGTGCTTACAAACATGGTATTTCCAATATGAGCACCCAAATCATTTTGAAACATTCTTGAAAAATAGGAACGTACCAACAACATATCTTGTGACAATTTAACAAATTAGGCATGTAATTTATCCTAGGCATTTTAGACAGTTGTCCTATACTTATTGTACCTATGCTAGGCTTGTCTCGTGTCACACCTTTAACTCAATTGTCTGGGATAGACGGCATGAGAATATGGAAACTAATTAAATTAAATGAAATCATATTCCAATGTCAAGTCATAAAATAATAATAATTATCAGAGCAACTAAACACGTCCCTCATTCTCATATTAAATAAATAAAAATAACATAAACCACAAAAAATCCAACGTTACACCCCGGTGACACTATCCAAGCCCAAGGCTTATACAGCTAAATAAACATCATCAATAAACAAACTCATAATAGAAAATAAGTTTGGGACCCACACCTCGGGTTGCACAAATAAAGATATAGTAATCCAATTATAAATAAAATAACATAATAGGTCGAATGGTCGATCCATCAGTCTCAACTTAGCTCCGGGTGACTACTCTCTAGCCTCTCTGGATCACCTGAAATATGAATGGGATAAGCAAACTTGCCCAGTAGGTAGGACTGTGCAAGTGTGCATGAGTGAATAGTAATTAAGCATAAGCATAACTCACAACAATATCAACCAAAACATGATATGATAATGCAAATGTGATGTAATGCAATGGCCAATGCAATTCTTTAATCTCCATTTACCCCCAACCTTATCCTGGGACGGGTGACGCTTAGCACTGTACACAGGGTCACTAACCGCACCATTTATACTCACGGCAAACGTATATCTCCATATATATATATTTACAAAGTGGGGAATTGTGTTACACTCCTAATGGTGTCAGACTCAGGGGAACCATTTTACATCCCCTGGCTCTTCTACTAGGGAACCGTATTATACCTCTAGTTAGGCATCTGTTTAGTTTAAACAGGGTTCGGCTGCAATCCGGAGAAAATCTTATAATCATATCTTATAATTAACATCACAACTCCAAATGACTAAGTTCTAGTCATATATATAAATTGAGAATTATCTGGTATTTTAAAGTCTCATTTTATCATTTTTCTCAAATCATGAATCTCATCCATATATATAACCCATGCCTCGGCACGTCATAATATAAATATGGTACTCTCGGCCAATCAACAATCACAACATAAAAACAGATGATGCCCTCCAGCCCTATGCACATGATATACTCAATTATGCTATTTAAATATCATCTCAATATAAAAGTACATTCTCAATAGGCTTAAGGATGATTTGGGGTTCATTTTATTATTAGAAATCCATAATATTTAAGTTTGGGCACAAAACATGCATTTTAAAATTAATTTTGACATTTTTCTAAAAATTTGCCATACTAATGTCTAGACACCCCAAGCTGCGATCCGGACACCTTGGTCCGGACACCATAGTCAGCCGATTTGGATACCAGAGTCCAGTACCCAGTTCCTAGGTTCGTTTTCGACGAAATCTAACTCCAAATCATTCCCCAAATCAGCCATTCATTCAAAACTCAATCCCAACAATAACTCATGTATAAACGTTTAAACCCTTAAATCATATGTTCCTTTAACAAGTAATCAAAGAATAACTCAAATATATGCAAGATCTTCACATTTATATGCATATATAGACCCACATACATATATATATATATATTTGCACAAATCTCAGGATATTCAACCAAATCAAGCCTATATATAAATCAAAATAATTCTAACAATGTTTAGAGCATGAATATAAGTTTTACCTATCTTGAATCTGAAGAGAAAAGAAGAAAAACGGAGAAAACTGGTTGAGCTCCCAACCTTCAAAAGCTGATTTCTCCCACCTTGGGCCAAATCGCCGAAAATGGTCGCTACCACGACAATCATGGTGTCGAATACTATCTCGATTCGTCGGCCTTCCATCACACTTTCTCTCTCTACCCTCTCTCTCCTCTTTTTCTTTTCTCCCTTCTCTCTACCCTCTTTCTCCTCTTTCTCTTTTCTCACTTCTCTCTCTCTTCTTCCGTCCTCTGGGGGTTGAGCAAACCAAAAGAAAAGAAAAAGAAAAAAGAAAAGGAAAGGAAGGAAAGGAAAGAAAGGGAGTTGGGCTTTCGCCCAGTTATCTAACCAATCACCAATTCGGGCAGCACCCGGTTCAGGAAGATAAAATAAATCAACTAAATCTCATAATAATTATTTTATTGGCTCAAAATTGCATATAAATAGCAAAAAATAAATACTGGGTATTACATTTTTCCCCTTTATAAAAATTTCGTCCTTGAAATTTACATAACATAGTTTAATCAGAAAATAGAGATGGGTACTTCAACTGCATCACTGATTCACGTTCCCAAGTAGATTCCTCAACTCCATGGTATTGCCTTAACACGCAAACCAAAGGAATGGTCTTACCACGCAAAACCTGTTCACGCCTGTCCTCTATCCGAATTGGCAGATTCTCGAAAGTCACATCCTCTTGAATATCCAATTTTTCCCAATTAATCACGTGAGAAGGATCCGGTGTATACTTCTGAAGTATTGATATGTGGAACACATTATGAATTCGAGCTAACTGTGAAGGAAGCGCCAATCTATATGCCACCTCACCAATTCTACCAATAATCTCAAAATGTCCAATATACCCTGGTGAAAGCTTTCTATGTTTCCCGAATCGAACTATGCCCTGCCTCGGTGAAACTCTCAAAATTACCAAATCACCGACCTCAAACTCCAACGGTTGTCACCACTTATCAGCATAACTATTCTGTTTAATCTGAGTCATCAAAATCTTTGTCGTATTACTTGAATTTTATTTGATGCCTGTCTCACCAAATCAGGATTGACCGTCACTGGTTCTCTAGCTTCAGCCCAATGCAACGGAGATCTGCAAGGTCGTCTATACAAAACCTTATATGGAGCCATACCAGTACTCGCTTGATAACTATTATTATACACAAATTCAATCAATGGCAAATGGCTCTCTCAATTCTCTCCTAGAGTCAATACATAAGATCTGAGCATATTCCCCAAAATCTGAATAGTTGGCTCTGATTGCCCGTCTGTCTGCAGATGAAATGCGGTACTAAAACAAAATTGAGTCCCCACTGCCTTCTGCAAACTTTGCCAAAGCTGTGCTGTGAACATTAGGTCTCGGTTTGCCGCAGTCGACCAAGTTGTATCATGCAACCGAATAATTTCATGAATGTAGAGCTCACATTGCTCCTTCATAGAATCCTTATTTCAAACAGGTAGAAAATAAGCTGATTTAGTCAACCATTCCACAATCACCTAAATGGCATTATGCCTCTTACGAGTCCTTGGCAAACCCATCACAAAATTCATAGTTCCGTGTTCCTACTTCTACTATGCCACTGGCAATGGCTGTAACAAACTAGCCGGTCTTTGGTGTTTGGCCTTCACCTATTGACAGGTTAGGCAACGAGACACAAATTTTGTCACATCACGCTTAATATTACTCCACCAGTACTGACGTCCTAAATCTTTGTACATTTTAGTTCCTCTAGGATTTACTGCAAACCTCGAGTGATGAAACTCTTGGAGTATCTCTTCCCAAATTCGATCCACATCAGGCACAAAAATCTTATCTCTAAACTTCAAATATCCTTCTGTGGATAAACTCCAACCTTTAGCTTCTTGTATCAAAGATAAATAATATCTCATGTTCTGACAATATTGATCATTTTGTTGAGTCTTGGTAACCCGTGTCAATAACATAGGTACCACTTGCAAACAATTTAAACTGGAGTATGTCATGCCATCTCTATCGTCATCATCCCACCAAAATTCAAAATCACCTATATCTTCTTGAAGACGCCATTGAGAACGAACCATCATGACTGTCAAATTCTGCGACTTCCTACTCAGAGCATCAACCACTACATTGGCCTTCCCCGGATGATACTAAAGATCAAAATCACAATCTTTCAAGTATTTCATCCACCTTCTCTTTCTCATATTCAAATCATACTAAGTAAACAAACACTTTAAACTCTTGTGGTCTGAATAAATATTAAATCTTTCACTATACAAATAATGTCGCCAAGCCTTTAGAGCAGAAATCACCACAGCTAACTCCAAATCATGCGTAGGGTAATTTTTCTCATGCAGCTTCAATTGCCTCGACCCATATGCCACTATTTGATTATTCTGCATCAAAACACATCTTAAACCTTCATGTGAAGAATCACTATACACACCGAATATCCCATTTTGCATTCAGGTATAATAAATACTGGAGCCTCAGTTAATCTCCACTTCAATTCATTAAAAGCATTCTCACAAGTATCATCCCATTCAAATCTAACTCTTTTCTAAATCAACTGAGTTAATGGACCCACTAATTGAGAGAAATCTTGAATGAAATGGTGATAATAACTAGCTAAACCCAGGAAACTATTAACTTCAAAAATAGACCTCAGTTGTGCCCAATCGAACACAGCTAAAACCTTAGAAGGATCCTTGAACAGAAACTACATGACCCAAAAACTTCACATTGGATAACCAAAACTCACATTTACTAGCCTTAGCATACAACTTATGGTATCGAATTGTCTGCAAAACTGTCCTCAAATGTTGCTCATGCTCATACTCATCAGGAAAATAAATCAAAATATCATTAATGAACACCAACACAAACCAATCCAGGTAAGGTTGGAAAATCCTATTCATCCATAAACACTGCCGAATCATTCATTAACCCGAATGACATAACCACAAACTCAAAATGATCATACTGAGTACGAAACATCGTCTTAGGAATATTTTCCTCTCAAATCCTTAATTGATGATAACCTGATCGAAGATCCATCTTAGAAAAACACGGCATTGGAATCAAACCTTGGTAGTTACAAGGAATTGGAGGTAGCATTTTACTGATGTTAAGTCATGGACTGGTTTCTTCACCCCCCCGCAACTGGTCAAACATACCATCTATCCTTGGTAATGAATACTTTTTTTAATAGTCACCGAAGTCAACAACCGGTAATCAACACAAAGTCTTAAGGTCTTATCCTCATTTTTCACAAAAACTGCTGATGCTCCCCATGATGACATACTAGGTCAAATAAAATCTCGATCATACAAATTATTTAATTGAATCTTCAATTCTTTTAATTCTGTCGATGCCATACGATATGGTGCCACAAAATAGGAGAAATCCCTAGCACAATATCTAAACAAAAATCAATTTCTCTCTGAGGAGGTAACTCCCACAATTTCTCAGGAAATACATCTTCATACTCACAAACAACTCTAGGGAGAATTCAATCTCAAACTAGCCAACAAACTAGAAAACTTCCCAATGCACCTAATGTCAAGTAGTGGAGAAGGCAAAACTACTTTTACGTCACCCTGAATTCCAACTACGGTGTCGTTAGGTAAAGTAGCCGTCACCAACTTATGGTAGCAATCTATCATCACCTGATAAGACAACCAATCCATTCCTAAAATCACATCAAACTCTTTCATCTTCAAAACTCTCAAGTCAATCCATAACTGAATGTTGCCCAACTGTAAAACACAATTCCTATAGATCCAATTCATTGAAGAACTGCTACTCATTGGAGAATCTACAAACATATGCTCTTCCAGCCTCTCAGGTGTCAAATCCAAAGTCTTTACACAAGCATGTGAAACAAATGAATGTGATGCGCCGTATCAAACAAAATATGCATCCAAGTGCTAAAAAAAATGTGCTGCATATCACAGAAGCGTCTGGAGTCTTCTCCTGTTGTGCAAGTGTGTAGGCATGCCGCTAAATCCTCTCACTCCCTGAGCTACCATCACCTCTACTTTTCCTCGCTGGCCACCACCACCATGCGGCTGCCATAATTGTTAAATTTGTTGCATGGGCTATTACTGCATATGTGGTGCAAGCCACACTAGGTAATGTTGGGTCTGATAAGAACCAATTTGTTGAGCACTTGGCTTAATGCACCCCTATGACATCTCCTCAAATGGACAATTAGTCGCCAAGTGTCCAAGTTGATTGCATCTAAAACACAGTCTTTGTCCAAACTGGTCCTGAAATTCTCCCCTATGTGGAGACTGAAATTACTGTTGTCGCTGACCACCCGACGAACCTGAACTAGAACTACTCTTCTTCTGATAAGGAAATTGCCGATGTTGCTAGTATCTCCTCCTCGAACTAGTGGCATTTTCTTTACTTTTCCTTTGCTTAGAACTAGAACCATACTCCTGTATTATATTTTGTCCCTGAATCTGTCCTTGGTCTCCACGAGCCCTAGACCTGTAGTCAATAGCGTCTCTCTCTACCACAAGAGCTGTTGCCACCACACCGAAGTAAGTCTGATGCCTCAAACTTGAAGATAAACCATATATTTTCTGCTATGAATTGATCGGAGAGGATTAGCATGAATTTGGTATGATTTGGATAGACTTACAGCAGATTTATATAGATAAGATAGCTGCAATTTTTTGTTGTGATCTGCTGGGATCTAATCCCATGATTTTAGGAGGTAGTTTCCTTAATCTTAGGATAAGAGATAGGAACTAATTTGGTAGAGTTAATTAGCCCACTGTGTATATATTCAGCTGTAACCTTGATTGTAATTTATTGGAGAAATACTTACATGGTATCAGAGCCTCAAAACCTCAATCCTCTCTTCTTCAACTAAGGTTTGTCCTCCTTAGTCACGTTAGTGTTTGGGCTAAGGTCTGTCCTCCTTAGCCACTTCAATTTCTTTGCTAAGATTTGTCCTCCTTAGCCTCTGTTCCAGTCACAAGTTATTCTAATGAGTTCAGAAAGAGTATTTGAAACTCTTTCCTCTAATCATCCCCAAGTCCCGATGGTTTCTCAAGCTCTTGGAGAAGCCACAGCCCTATAGATCACCAACCATAAGTTGAATGGAAAGAATTTCATTCAATGGCCTAGGTCAGTCTTTTTAGTCATTCGCGACAGAGGAAAAATGAGCTATCTCAATGGAGATATTAAACAGCCCAAACCTGAGGATCTAGCTTATGAAAATTGGGAGATTAATAACTCGATTGTCATGGCCTGGTTAATCAATTCCATGGAGCCTCAAGTTAGTAGAACTTACCTCTTTCTTCGCACAGCACAAGCAATCTGGGATGCTGTGAATACCAATTACTCGGATCTCAAAAATGCCTCTCAAGTTTTTGAAATAAAAAATCGATTGAAGGAGATAAGGCAAGGAAGTCTGGAGGTGACTGCATACTACAATGAGCTGCAGATTCTTTGGCAGGAACTTGATTTACATTATGAAGCTGACTGGGGAGATTTAGAAGATAATGTGAAATTCAAAAGACATCTAGAGAAGGAGAGGTTATATGAATTTTTGGCTGGTTTAAACAGAGAGTTAGATGAGGTTAGAGGAAGGATTCTTGGCCACAAGCCTTTGCCTTCACTTGATGAGGCATTTGCTGAAGTTAGAAGAGAGGCTAGTAGAAGAAGAGTCATGCTTGGAATTGGAGGGAATAAGGAAGCACCTACAGTCAGTGAAAGGCCCATCGATACTACTACCCTGGTAGTTAAGAGTGATCGTGACCAAAGAAGCTATCAAAAGGGAGAAAGAGGAGGAAGACCCTAGTGTCATCACTGCACCAAACCAGGACATACCAAAGATGTCTGCTGGGATCTCCATGGGAAACCTGCTAACTGGAAACCTCGGGGACAAAATAAAGGAAAGAGATTTCAAGTTCAAGCAGAAGAAAAAACTGTTGAGCATCAAAAGGACCCAGAACATAATGGAATCTTCCTCAATAAAGCCCAACTAGAACAGTTGCAGAAGCTGCTAAGCCAAACTGCAACCAGCAACTCAAAGATCTCTGCACTGGCTTCAAGTACTGCACTGCATACCAAGAGTACAGACTCTTGGATGCTGGATTCCGGTGCCTCTGATCACATGACAGGTAACATTTCCTTATTCTACGCATATAGTCCATGCTCGGGAAAATCTAGAGTTAAAGTAGCTGATGGCTCTTACTCTAGTGTGGCTGGAAAAGGATCTGTTCATCTTTCAAATAATATCTCCCTTCACTCTGTCCTATATGTTCCTAACCTAGCCTTCAATCTGATTTCAATCAGAAAACTTACTTTTGAACTCAAATGTTGTGCTAAGTTCAGTCCTACTGGCTGTGAATTTTAGGGACTGGATTCAAGGATGATGATTGGCAATGTTAGAGTGAGAGATGTGCACTATTATCTCGAGACTGACAAGGAACCAGCAAAAATTGGTGCACTAGCAGAGAGTGTATCTTCTTCTAGTTTTAATCATGATGAAATAATGTTAAGGCACTATAGGCTAGGCCACCCAAATTTCTCCTATTTGAAAAGACTGTTTCCAGATTTATTCATCAATAAAAATCCTAGTTCCTTTAATTGTGAATTTTGCTTGCTTGCTAAACATTGTCGTGCATCCTTTCCCATCAAACCATACCAAAAATCTCAGCATTTTTCTTTAATACACAGTGATATATGGGGGCCTTCTCGGGTAAAAAACATTTCTGGTACTCGATGGTTTATAACTTTTATTGATGACCATACAAGGGTTTGTTGGGTGTATCTACTTAAGGAAAAATTTGAAACTGCCAAAGCCTTCCAATCTTTTCATTTCATGATTTTAACTCAATTCCACATTCCCATTCAAACTCTAAGAACTGACAATGAGAAAGAATATTTCAATTCCATTCTCAATGAATACCTCACTAATAATGGAATAATCCACCAAAGCTCTTGCTCAGATACACCTTAGCAAAATGGGGTAGCTGAGAGAAAAAACCGACACCTAGTTGAGGTTGCTAGAGCCCTAATATTTACCATGGATGTACCAAAGTATCTATGGGGTGAAGCCATCCTAACAGCTTCCTATTTGATCAACAGATTGCCTTCCAAACCCCTAAATTTCTCTGTCCCTTTGACCAGCCTCCTTCATCTATACCCAACGTTTAGAACTATGACCTCTCTACCTCCAAAAATCTTTGGGTGTACTGTGTTTGTCCACAACCATTCACCAAATCAGTCCAAACTTGATCCAAAAGCTATTAAGTGTATCTTTATTGGTTATTCCCCAACTCATCGTGGTTACAAATGTTATTCTACTCACCTCCGTCGAGTGTTTGTGTCTATGGATGTCTCCTTCATTGAATCTCAATCTTTTTTTCCCAATACTTCTCTTCAGGGGGAGAGATTGAGTGAAGAAAAGTCTTGGGATATACCTCAGTCCATAGAACATCAGCTAGGGGATACAAATCAGTCCGCAAACTATTACACCTTACCTGTAGTGCCCACAGAACATCAGTCCTCTTTACTCCCTTTAGAACCTAACACTATCTCATCTGAGGAACCTAGAGGAGATGCTTCTCTGTTAGGGGGAAAAGATACCACCACTGACTCTCAAACTAGGGGTCAATTGCTGGTTTATACACGAAGAAATCAGAGACAGCAACAAGGCCAATCTGACTTGAATTCCAGTCCTCAGGACAGTGCAGAACTTATTGATCAAAATCTTATTGATCAGAACTTGCAGATTGCTGCAGATCCAGATCAGCATCTGATTGATCAGAACCTACAGGCTACTGCAAATCCAGATCAGGACCTGAATTGGCTTTACCAGATCCTGCACTCAGTATCCAATATCCAAATTTGTGTCCTATGCAAGGCTGTCCCCTAAGTTTCATGCCTTTACTACTGCCCTCTCAAAAACTTAAATTCCCAGAAATATAGAAGAAGTACTGGCTGATCCAAACTGGAAAGCAGCTGTGCAGGAAGAGATGGATGCACTTAGAAGGAACAAGACTTGGGAAATGGTGAAGTTACCTGCTGGGAAGAGGACAGTTGGTTGTAAATGGGTATTTACTATAAAATACAATGCTGATGGAAGCATTAACAGGTACAAAAGCAGATTGGTTGCTAAAGGATTTACTCAAACATATGGGATAGATTATCAAGAGACTTTTGCACCGGTGGCTAAACTAAATACCATAAGAGTCTTGCTATCTTTGGAAGCCAATCTTGGGTGGCCTTTACAGCAACTAGATGTGAAGAATGCCTTCCTAAATGGAGATCTACATGAAGAGGTTTATACGGAGGCACCTCCTGGATTTGAAGAAGGGAATGACATGGTCTGCAAATTGAAGATATCCCTCTATGGACTGAAGCAGTCACCGAGGCAATGGTTTGACAAGTTTACTCAAGCTGTTAAAAGAAAGAAGTTTAGTCAAGCCCAAATCGATCACACTTTGTTCTACAAACACTCTCAGGAGATGATGTCGAGGAATTGAAGTCCTTAAAGAAGTATTTGGCTGGGCAATTTGATTTAAAGGACTTGGGCACCTTAAGATATTTCTTTGGCATGGAGGTGGCTCGCAGCAGCACAGGAATTACAATAAATTAGAGGAAGTATGTGCTAGATCTATTTCAAGAAATGGGAATGCTAGGCTGCAGGCCAGCCGAGACCCCTATGGATCCTAATAATAAGTTGGGACTGGAAGGAGGTGAAGAAGTCAACACAGAAGGGTATCAAAAATTGGTAGTGAAGCTGATCTATTTATCTCACACTCGACCTGATATTGCCTTCGCTGTAAGTGTGGTGAGTCAGTTCATGCACTCACCAAAGAAATAGCATCTCGAAGCTGTGGTCAGAATCTTAAGGTGCCAAAAAATACACCCGGAAAGGGGCTATTTTTCAAAAGGGGAGACCACAGAATGGTGGAAATCTACACTGATGCAGATTGGGCAGGTTCTTCAGTGGATAGAAGATCTACTTCAGGTTATTGTGCCTATTTATGGTGTAATCTAGTAACTTGGAAGAGTAAAAAGTGGCCTGTTGTTGCAAGGAGCAGTGCCGAAGCTGAGTTCCGAGCATTAGCCCATGGAATTTGTAAAGGAATTTGATTTAAGCGACTGCTAAAGGAACTGAGGATACCTAATTACAGTCCTATGAAGATATACTGTGACAACCAAGCAGCAGTAAGTATAGCACAAAATCCAGTTCATCATGATCGTACTAAACATGTTGAGGTTGGTCGACACTTCATCAAGGAGAAGATAGATGATGGAAGTGTGAGTTTGAATTACATTCCAACTAAAGAACAAACAGCCGATGTATTAACCAAGAGTTTACACAAACCAGGTTTTGAGAATTTGGTAGGCAAGCGGGGAATGATCAACATATACTCCCAGCTTGAGGGGGAGTGAAGATAAAACATATATTTTCTGGTATGAATTGATCGGAGAGGATTAGCATGAATTTGGTATGATTTGGATAGACTTAACAACAAATTTATATAGATAAGATAGCTGCAGTTTTTGTTGTGATCTGCTGGGATCTAATCCCATGATTTTAGGAGGTAGTTTCCTTAATCTTAGGATAAGAGATAGGAACTGATTTGGTAGAGTTAATCAGCCCATTATGTATATATTCAGTTGTAACCTTGATTGTAATTTATTGGAGAAATACTTACAAAACCAATGATCTATCTCCTAATATAGGGACTCAATCCCCATTTAAATTTCCTTGCCCTAACTACCTCATCTGGCACAATCTATGGAGCGAATCTAGCCAATTTCGCAAACTTCTTCTGATAATCTTGCACTAATAAATTCCTTTGCCCTAATGTAAAAAATTTCTGAACTTTCATCTTCCTTATCACCGTAGGAAAAAACTTTTTAAGAAATGCCTCCTTAAATGCCTCTCAAGTCAAAGTGTGAATATTAATAGTGTCCCTGTAGGACCTCTACCAATGAATAGCACCTCCTTAGAACTAACGTGCTACTACCCTCATCCTAACCTCATCACCTTCCACACCCAAAGTTTCCATCATCTCAAAGATTTCTTTCAACCATCTTTCTGCCTCAATTAGATCTCCTTTCTCATTGAACTTAGGAGAGTTATGCTTTTTAAACTGACTAATAATTCTTATAATTGGTGTCTTTCGATGTAGGTGTTGCCGTCATTGCTAGGGCTAGAGCTGCTGCCGATCAACCTAATCCCTGCATCTGGGCCCACTGGGCCGCCATAAACTGCATCATCTGCTCATAGATCGGCTGTGGAAAGCCACGATAAGCCGACGGTATCTCATGAAAATCCTCTTGCCCAACACTTGGAGCATTAGGATTTTGACCACTAGCTAGACCCTTTTGATTCTACCTCTTCGACGTCCAGCCATTCTACGAAATATAACCATCATCAATTCCAAAACCATCAACATACTACGATAAATCATTAATTCTTAACAGAAACGAATAGGCCTTACTATCTAAGACCCAAAAAGTAATGCAACCTAGAGCTCTGATACCATTCTGTCACGCCCCTAACTTAATTGTTCAGGGTGGACAACATGGGAATATGGGAACTAATTAAATTAAATAAAATCTTGTCCTAAGGTCAAGTCATAAAATAATAATAATTATCAGAGCAACTAAACATGTCCCTCATTCCTATATTAAATAAATAAAAATAACGTCAACCACAAAGAATCTAATGTCACACCCCGGTGACACTATCCAAGGCTTATATAGCCAAATAAATATCATTAATAAACAAGCTCATAATAGAAAATAAGTTTGGGACCTACACCCTGGGTCACGCAAATAAATATACAATAATCCAGTTATAAATAAAATAACATAATAGATCAATCTATCAGTCTTAACTCAGCTCCGAGTGGCTATTCCTTGGCCTCACCGGATCACCTGAAATATGGATGGGATGAGCAAACTTGCCCAGTAGGTCGAACTGTGCAAGTGTGCACGAGTGAACAGTAATCAAGCATGTAGCATAACTCACAATAATATCAACCAAAACAAGATATGGTAATGCATATGTGATGCAATGCAATGGCTAATGCAATTTTCTAATTTCTATCTACCTTCAACCTTATCTTAAGATAGGTGACACTTAGCACAAAACGTGGGGTCACCAACCGTACCGTTTACGCTCATGACAAACGTATATCTCCATATATATATTTACCAAGCGGAAAATCGTGTTACACCCCCCATTGGTGTAAGACTTAGGAGAACTATGTTACACCCCTTGGCCTTTCTGTTAGGGAACTGTATTACACTCCTAGTCAAGCATCTGTTTAACTCAAGCAGGATTCAGCTGCAATTTGGAGAAAATTTCATAATTATATCTCATAATTAACGTTCCAACTCCAAATGACTAAGCTCTAGTCATATATATTGACTGAGGATCTTTCGGTATTTTCAAAATCTCATTTTATCATTTTTCTCAAATCATGGATCCCATCCATATATATAAGCCGTGCCTCGGCATGTCACAATATAAATATGGCACTCTCGGCCAATCAACAATCATGATATAAAACCAGATGATGCCCCCCAGCCCTATGCACATGATATGCTCAATCATGCTATTTAAATATTATCTTAATATAAAAGTACATTCTCAATAGGCTCTTGAGAATGATTTGGGGTTCATTTTATCATTAGAAATCCATAATATTTAAGTTTGGGCACAGAACATGCATTTTAAAATCAATTTTGACATTTTTCTAAAAATCTGCCATATTGGTGTCCGGACACCCCAAGCTGTGGTCCGGACACCCTTCTAGCCGGTTTAGACACTCTGATCCAGACACCAGAATCTAGTGCCTAGTTCTTGGGTTCATTTCCAACGAAACCTAACTCCAAATCATCCCTCAAATCACTCATTTAAGCCTCAGTCCCAACAACAGCTCATGTATAAACGTTTAAACACTTAAATTACATGTTCTTTCAACACTTAATCAAAGAATAACTCAAATGCATGTAAGATCTTCACATTTATATGCATATATACACCCACATACATATATACATATATATATGCACAAATCTCAGGATATTCAACCAAATCAAGCATATATATGCATCAAAATCATCCTAACAACGTCTAGAGCACGAATATAAGTCTCACCTACCTCGAATCCGAAGAGAAAAGAAGAAAAATGGAGAAAATTGGTTGAGCTCCCAACCTTCAAAAGCCGATTTCTTTCACCTTGGGCCAAATCGCCGAAAATGGTTGCTATCATGATGATCACGACATCGAATACTACTTCGATCTGTCGGCTTTCCGCTCCGGATCACACTTTCTCTCTCTACCTCTCTCTCTTTTCTCTCTTCCCTCTCTCTTCCTCCATTCTCTTGGAGTCGGGCAAACCAAAAGAAAAGAAAAAGAAAAAGCAAGGGAAGGGAAGGGAAGGGAAGGAAACGAAAGGGAGCTGGGCCTTTAGCCCGTTTTCCAATCAATTACCAATTTGGGCCACACCTGGCCGAAGAAAATAAAATAAATTAACTAAATCTCATAACAATTATTTTATTGGCCCAAAATTGCACATAAATAGCAAAAAATAAATACCGGGTATTACATCTTGTATTTGTCACAGCTAACTTAAACGGGCCATTAGCTTGTGCCATCTCTGAAGGGGCTGGGATATTTTGCAAAGTATCTTAGCCTGCCATAGTCCAGGACTGAAGGATGTATAAAAGTTAACCTTTTTTCTTTTTTGCTTTTGTTTTTTGTTTTTGTTTTTTTTTTTTTGGGGGGGGGTGGTGGGCTGGTTGATGGTTGATTTTAGATTTTGGATTGAACATTTGTGAGCTGGTTTTGGATGGATTAATGGGAAAACCTCTTCCATGGCATTCTCTGATTGTAACATAATTAGCAGATTAAGAGGAAATTTTTGTGAGTTGGTAATAACTGCTCTGTTTTGTGGTAAAGAATAACTGAGAAACTTTAAACAGAAATGATGGCTGGGAATAGGATTTTTTATTTTATTTTATTTTATTTTCCGTACTTCCTGAAAACGATAATGTAGGTCAAGCCCCATTTTTTAAGTACTTGCTTAAGAGCTCACTTACTTAAATCCTATTTCATATGGAAGGAGTAAAAATTCATCTTTTGCGTGGTTTGGAAAGTAATAAAACTAGGTTCTTCAGCCAGGCGGTCAAGTCTCTCTCCATTGGTGGTGCGGATGTACTGGGTCATGTATGAACACAGTTCTACTGTATGTGAGGCCTTGACCTATTTTATGCATGGATAGAGTAAGAAGTGAGAGATTTGAAAATTTTATACTCCACTGGCTATTTAATATCACTGGGAACATTTTAAGGAAACAAATGCATTTTTTCGTTCATACATTTTTCTTAAATTAAGTGAGAAGACTCGATATTTTTCAACAACAAAGCGTGATGATTAAAAAAATTAGCATTGATGACGAGTTTTGAGTTTATGTATTGCAGAAAAGTGGAAGACAAAAAGAGAATGTATTCCGGCTATAAACATGGTTGTTTGTGAGTTAAACAACATATATTTGAAATAATCTGAAAAGAAAACTGATGCGGATTCTTTTGTGTCTTCAATCCCCACATAAACTTCATTGTCACATTCCATTTACTTGTTTTATCTGATTTTTCTGATATCAATTGAAACATTTTGCTTGGTTTCTTGGATATATCTTTCTATACTGTTTTGCAGACAAATGGCTTACTGTCAGTCATGGATATCATTTAGTTGTCTTCTACATATATATATACATATCTGTGCTCTGAGATATCATGAATTTCTTTTGATTTCATTCATTGAGGAGGTTTTGTATACTATAACTTTTTCTCTGTTGGCTTGATGTTATTAAATATGCTGTGCTTGGGTGATGATTGTTTGTTAGCATTTGAACTTAAAGATATTTCTATCCTTCACAGCAAGCAGCACTTGTGCTTAATGCTTCTCGTCGTTTCCGGTACACTTTAGACTTGAGAAAGGAAGAAGAGAGAGATCAAAGGAGGCGAATGATCAGAGCACATGCACAAGTCATAAGGGTAATGTTATATATGCTGAAGGTCATTTTTCCCTTTGTTTTAGAATTTTTTTTTATCACTTTCTAATTGTTAATTACTTGGTATTTTAGGCAGCACTGCTTTTCAAATTGGCTGGGCAACGAGCAATTGGTATTTACTCTCTGGAAATTGCTTTTGAAAATATTTTTCGTGTTTGGAAAATGTCTCTGGAATAGATACAAGGAAATGATTTTTTCACATGTCATATGAACTGCAATTGAGGCTTCTGATATATGCAATTCAACATAAATTCTATTCATTGAAAACTCAGGAATTTAGCATAATATCTTTATAACCATAAGGAATCTAAATGTTGGCTCTGTAATGGGAGTACAGACAGCGTACAAAATTTTGAGAAAATTTTGCAGAAAAGAACTACATGCAACTGATGCTCCTTCAAAAATAACTCACTCTTTTGTTTTTGCCACCATTAACTCTGTCATTTTCCTGCTTGTGTCAATTTTAAAAGCAATTAACAATGATTATAGTGAAATTTATATGTTCTTTGGTCTGCCATCATGTTTATGTATGGAAGGAAGGTAAGTGTTGACAATGAACTGTGAAGCTAACCTCTTGTGTTGATCAGAAAAGTTTTGAACAATGACCAAGATGAGCTTCATATGGTTTTTGTATGCCTTGGAATTTGGATCTTTATTCAGTAGGCATAATTTCTTGCGTCTTCCTGTGGGCAGAATAATACAGTGGTTGTTAATAAATCAGATGCATTTTCATATGCAATGGTTTGATCTTCAATGATAAATTCACTCAAAAAAATTTTCTGGCAAGCAATTTCACGTGTCAGTTGATTCTGATGGCATCTTTAGCAGTAGCCTAATAGTTGGTGGATCAGAATTAGACATCAGAAAGACAAAGCGTAAGGGTTTATTTGTGAATCTTTTGGGCATTCAGAATTATAATGCCAATTCAAGGGCTACTGCAGTGGAGAATGACAAATTCCCAAAAGGAAAAGGAGGATAAACTTTATGCAATTCAGCAATGGCTCATCGGAAATTTATTTTTCATGCATTAGTGTTTCTAGGTGGATTAATCACATTCACATTTCATAATGAATTAAGTTTATATATTTTTCCTCTTGATCAAAATTCTTTCACAAGATGCATCCTAGTAAGTACTCTGGAATGTCCTCATCAAGCTTATGCCAGTTGATCTTGTATGGTTATTTGCTGCACGGATTGGTAGTTCCATGTTAAGTGATATGTGTTGCTCATTCTCATATTGATTTATCGTTTGGTTCATTGATTTAGTGCTAGGCACGACAGCATCACCTCCAACTCCATATGGTGATTTTGGAATTGGACTAGAACAACTTGTCTCGATGACCAGGGATCATAATAATTCATTGCTGCAAGAATACGGAGGGGCAAGTTAATTTTTATTTCCATTTCCCTTATTATATGTTAATTAGTCATATATAAGAGTGAGTGTGTGTGTGTGTGTGTATTGTTTTCACTGTAAAAATCATTATATGCATCAGGTGAAAGGTTTAGCAGATTTGTTAAAAACAAATCTGGAGAGAGGAATTATCAGTGATGATGGTGAATTAGCAAAGCGAAGAAATGCTTTTGGATCAAATACGTATCCTGCGAAGAAGGGCCGGACTTTTTTGGTAAAATATTTATATTTAAAAGAAGTATTTTCATTGTAATTGTTACCTTCTCTTGGGAGATAGTTTACTTTGTTGCCATTTAATTCTGTGCTCTTTTATTCAGAGGTTCCTTTGGGAAGCTTGGCAAGATTTAACCCTAATAATCTTGATGGTAGCTGCGATAGCATCACTGGCACTTGGAATAAAGACAGAGGTGGGCTCCATTTTGTTATAATTTTTTGGTAATGTTCAATAATATTCTAAACAGACCCAATTGTATTTGATTTTTCTGTGCCATCTGCAATATCTTTGAAATGTCCTCTAAAGCATTTTCAAAGTTCACGTGATTTGATCTGTGATATATATATATATATATATCTTTAAACTGCAAAAGGAGAATCTATTCTTACATCTGCTAAATTTCTCCATTAATATGGTACATGCCTACATGGATAGCTCAAAATGAGGGATTTGAATCTATACAGGTTGCTTTCTCAAGCCCTTGAACTTTCTGAGTTACCATGAAGCTTTTACAAGTGCTTTTCTTTATTTTAATTCACATCCCCTGCTGCATTTTGTCATAAACCACAATGTTGCTAGAAGACAGTGAATCCATAAGTTGTCTATATGCATTATTTATTTTTTTTTTTTTTGAAAAACTCATAATTGAAACATGGTTTCCCGAATGTATTTTGGTAAACTAAATGTATTCTAATTTTTGACACTTTGAATCTAGATGCTAGAGTCTATGGTGCTGTCCCTCAAGATAATTCTGAAGGGTATTTCCAATCCTAGTGCATGGCACTATGCGCTGCTATGTGGTGGCGTTTCTAATATCAAAGAATCATGTATCTCAGCAAGACCTGGTGGGCTGTGCCTCTGGTTATTGTTACAAGCCACATTAAACTTGTGTGGGATTTTCAATTCATTGACAGTGGAATTCAGATTGAAATTGAAACTTTATGTTTATAGGAGGCTAGTTTGGCTAGAATAGTGTTAGAAGAGGACTTGAAGTTTCTTACATGCCAGGACTGGAGCTGCCTGGTTCTTTTTGTGTCACTCATTTTCCATCGGGCATATTTAGTTTTGGGTTATATTTCTAGATTGCTACTATTTGATATTTGAGTGTGAATCTTGACGCAATAGTAAGGTAGCTCCTTTGCGACCTGGAGTTTGTGAGTTCAACATTTGAGTCAATGGGATAAGACTTTGTACATTGCCCCTTCCCAAATCCCATAACACATATAGGCAGCGGCCTTGTGCATTAGGCCACAATTTTTTTATTTGATATTATTTAGCTGAAATATTGAGTATTTATGATGAAATTAATGTACTGAGATCCCTTGCCAATGCATAATGAAGTTTTGTTTAAGATTTCTCTTTTAGCTTTTGGTACATTTAGAGCCTAAACAGTCACACTTTTGGTTGCCTCCCCCATTTTATCTTTCTTTGCTGCTTTCTAGTTCTCGCTTGTTTAGTTTCTCTCTAATGTGAGATTGTGCTTTTCCTATTCTAATTGTCATAGGGCCTCGAAGAAGGTTGGTATGATGGTGGAAGTATAGCCTTTGCTGTTCTTCTTGTGATATTTGTTACAGGTACAGTCTATTCTTCATCGTTGCTCTTTCCATTTTCAATTCCATGAGAACTGAGGATGCATCTGGGTCGAGATTAGTTCCATAATTGGACTCTATATGTGGGATTTTGTGTAGTTATGCTAATGCAATTTCTCACTTCTATTTTATTTTTATTTTTGTTGGTTGGATCTTGGCTTCAGGACTTGGAAATAGGTTATTGCTTCTATGCTGAGGAAATTTTGAGTTTTGCAAGACTGTTGGTTTTATCAAATTATATGTGATGATGTTTAGATAGAACCTTTGATATCCCTAGAGGCTGGGACAATTTTGAGCTGTCAGTTAATTATTTTTATTCTTTTAGTTTTTACATTATATAGTTATGGTCTAGGGCGAGGAGGTAGTTTCAAGATATTAATTGCACAAGGGGAACACTCTAAATTACTTTTGTTTTCAGTACTAGGATAGTGTTTATGATACATCTGGATACTTTAACTTCTCTTATCGTGATACCTAAATATTTCCCTGCTCACCTCAGTGCTTTTATGTGAGGGATGCGTATTGTTTGACTATGCGTTATGTTTTGATGTATGTAGTGAGATTTGCATTGTATTTTTCTGTACTAATGGCATCTCTTTTTTTTATTATTTTAATTGTGATAGCAACAAGTGACTATCGACAGTCCCTCCAGTTTCAAAATTTAAATGAAGAAAAACGAAATATACGTTTAGAGGTGTGTGCAGTTACAGCATGGAGCATTTACATTACTGCTTATCCCCTGATATTGTGATGCTAAATTGTTATTTTTACAAATATTTATGCAGGTTGTCAGAGGTGGTAGGAGAGAAAAGATCTCAATATATGACATTGTTGTTGGTGATGTTGTGCCTCTTACGATAGGTGATCAGGTTAGTATAATCTAATAAAAAAGGAACAAGGTATTGTTTCCTTTCCATCTAAATGGTCTGTTTCCTAAGAGATTAAAATGAAACACAATAAAACACACCAAAATACGACATAGTCTGCCTAAAAAATAAGTTGTTTAAATAATTTACAAAACACACCAAAATATGACATAGTCCGCCAAAAAAATAAGTTGTTTAAATAATTTTCTTTTAGATTTTTTTTTACATCTAGATAGATTTCAATTTATGCTTCTAAACATTTACCTATTTCCATGTTTTTTTCCTCTGTTTTATAAACATTTATGTGCTAATCAAAACTTTGATCCTTGCTAATAAGTAGGTTATATTCACAGACATAAAAATTTCATTTTATACAATCGCTATTGCAGCGGAAGTTATTACTGCTTTTTTTTTTTTAAAAGATAAATAAATTTATTAAAAGGAAAAGATAATTACATCCTCTAGTAAAGGCCAACTACAATCAAAACCAAATAAGCCAGATGCAGGCTATGTACCAAACCAAATAAGCCAGATGCAGGCTATGTACCAGTCTTGCCAAGAGAATCTATGAAGTGCAATAAAGAAATTAAATCTACCTTGCTACCATCTTTAACCCATGTATACAAGCAGGTAATAAACAAACTTTGAATACGCACTACATTACTTTCCTTAGTTTCGAAAGATTCTTCTATTGCTCTCTTTCCAAACTGTCTAAACTAGACAGAGTGGAATCAAATTCCATACTTCCTTCTTGTACCTCGTTAGAGATTGACCCCACCAAGATAGGAGAAAGCTTTTGAGATCTTTAGGAGAACAGCAGTGAACACCAAAGCATTGACAATTTAAAACTCCGTGGCTATTCTATGGTGAATCGGTGTTTCCTATGTCTATGTAGAGAAGAAACTATTGATACTGCTTTTGAATCAGAAAAAGAAAAATTGTTTTTTTCCTTCTGCATTCGCAGGTACCTGCTGACGGAATCTTAATTTCCGGTCATTCTCTTGCCATTGATGAATCTAGCATGACTGGGGAAAGCAAGATTGTAAGCTGGTTAAATTTTATTCTTGGATTATGTTCCATATTATTTATCTTATTTTTCTCAGAATCCGTGTCATTTTGTAGGTTCACAAGGATCAAAAGGAACCATTTTTGATGTCTGGTTGCAAGGTTGCGGATGGTGCTGGAACTATCCTGGTAAAGTACTCATTCGACTTTACCTGATGCTTGCATTATTTGATGTTATTGTTGTAGGATCATATATGTTCCCACTGTTAGTTTGATTGTCACATTAGCGGTGAAGATGATGACAGAGAAAACAGTTATTAACAAGTGTATCTAGATTATCTGACCTTATTATCACTAATTTTCCTCCAAATATTTGAAACCAAGCTGCATTCCAATTGCAATGCATATAGTGGGAAATAATCAACCTTGTTTTGATAGTTGCCTTCCATTTTTTGATTCTTTCCTGCCCATTTTTTAGTAGGAATTGAGAACTCTTGTCCAATGATATTATTGATTCAATCTTATAAATTTCCAGTTGGTCATTGTATAATCCTTGAATGGAAGTCCCATAATCCCATTCATACTTACACAGAAGTCAATGATTGGTCCGCATAAATATTTTGATGTCTTTCTTTCTCTTTCTCTAACACATACTAGAAGTGGTGCACACATGACCAGCATGATAATTACTCTTCTTACATTATGGGTAGTTGAGGCTAACATTATAAAAATAAAAATAAATAAATAAATAAATAAAACATAGTTGGTTATAAAATAAGAAAAATTAATTTGCTATAAAATAAGAAAAATTACTAGTTAGGAGGTAGTATTTGAAAATTTACTCACACATCCTTTAGAAACATAGGTAGTTGAAAAGGTTATTATTGGAAAAAGAAAATAAAAAGTTTCACAAACTAAATAGCTTTACCATAGCGTCTAGTGCTCCTTTATTATAATTAGAAGCGGTCCACACTCGATGCGTGTGATAGTTAACCCATTTACATTATGCAGTTGAGGGTATAAAAGTTTAGAAAAAAAAAATAGTAGTTATAAACATGAAAGTAAAATTTCTTATTAGGAACGTAGTTTTTAGAGATTTTCTTACATATGTTTTCAAGTCATAGGTAGCTAAAAGGGTATTGATGAAAAATTTAAAAAGTTTCACCAAATTGAATGACTTACCAAATTAAGGTTTCAGCCGCTACTCCCATTGTTACCTTACTATAACAGTATATATATTTATATATACACATGTATTGCAAGAGAACTTGTTTATAATCTGCCTGCCTTTTTACATATTGAGATAAGTTCCTATGTATTCTGTGATGAAATATGGTCATTTTTGGTCCTGCCTTCAATGCAACTATTGTAAACTCTTTTGCTGTCTTAAGGTAACTGGTGTTGGAATCAACACAGAGTGGGGATTGTTGATGGCAAGCATCTCAGAGGATACTGGTGAAGAAACCCCCTTGCAGGTTGTATTCCATCCATCAACTAATGCTTCCTTTCATGATCACTATCATAAATTTTTGGAATATACCATAGTTCTGTCTTTGGATGACATTTAATAGGTACGGTTGAATGGGGCGGCAACTTTTATTGGCATAGTTGGGCTTGCAGTGGCTCTTTTTGTGCTCGCTATCCTTCTGGTTAGGTAAATTTAATTTAAGTTCTAAGTCATGTCATTTTGTGCATTTTAACGCCATCTAATATATTACAACCTGATTAAAATTTCCTAGATATTTTACTGGGCACTCGAAAAATGCTAAGGGACAAGTTATGTTTGTCCGTGGGACAACCAGTATCGGGGATGCAGTTAACGAAACGATAAAAATCGTTACCATTGCAGTAAGTTCTGTTTTCAGTAAATTAAAAAGCTTGTTCTACTTGCTTCATTTGCATTTTATTCACTAATCCCTTAACTGTATAGGTCACCATTGTGGTTGTTGCTGTCCCTGAAGGGCTTCCTTTGGCTGTTACCTTGACGTAAGTGCGGGCTGGTTCTTTTGTTGTGGCATGATTTTCTGTCTCTTTTTTCTATTTTTATTTTTCTATATGGCAATTGGATACTCCGATCTTATTCAGTAATTGAACTCTGTGACAGCTTGGCATACTCAATGAGAAAAATGATGGCAGACAAGGCCTTGGCAAGTATCTTGATCATTTCTTCCATTGTGTAGCATCTATATGAAATTTGTAGCTTTGAAAAAATTATGGTAATTGTCTATGAAGTTTGCCTAATGGTTCCGGCTATGCAGGTGCGTAGGCTTTCAGCTTGTGAAACAATGGGTTCTGCAACAACCATTTGCAGTGATAAAACTGGAACACTGACCTTGAATCAGGTGGGTTCTGCCATGGTTTTGGTAATATTGTTTGTGCTACCATATGTATTGAAATTCTTGTTGTTCTATTTCAGATTCTATTTCTGGGTTCCCCACACTCTTCCTTCCAAAGCCATGATGCATCATCATATTTTGAGTTGTGTTTGTAACAGACGACCACAGCTTTGATGTATCAAATTTCAAATATTGTATGACAGATGACTGTAGCTGAGGCTTATGTTGGACGAAAAAAGATTGATCCACCTGAAGACAGCTCTCAGATTGAGACGGAGGTTTCCTCTTTGCTGCATGAGGCAATTGCACAGAATACTGCAGGCAGCATTTTTCCCACTAAGGTACTCTCTTTTAGGGGCAGCATCAATATGCCTTGCGTTTTTTTTTTTGGTGGGGGGTGTTGTTTGATTCTTTGATTCCCAATTTCTTGAAATACACCCTTGTTTTCCTTGTTTCTTAAATGCTCAGCCAGTACACAACTCAACTAAACCAATCCCTTTTCCAACTACTTGGTCAACTACGTGGATAATGACTTTCCAGTCTGCACATCTAGGGCCATAATCTCAGTTAAAACAAATGCTCAGTCTGTAATTGGTGTTGTGGGACTTGCAGTGGTCCTTTATTCAACTTGATTGATTTTTATCTGGTATAGTATGAGAGAAGCATGTGATATCATTTTCTGAGGTGGCATAAAAATGATTTGATGCTGATCATGCCTTGACATTTAATACAATCTTATCCACATACCATATATTCCCCTTATATTTGAACTACTTCCGTGGGGAGATTTTAAGTTCCATTCATGAGCATTTTGTTAGGATTCTTGCCTTTAATCATTTGAATTCCATGTAACTATCAATCAAGTGTAAAATCCACCATTGGTTGTTTATGAAATGGTAGGATGGTAAAGGTATAGAGGTTTCCGGATCTCCCACTGAAAAGGCTATTCTTCATTGGGGTGTTAAGGTATCCTTCTCTTTTAACAGAATTTCAATTTTTACCCTTGATTCAGTTTTTCACCTGAGGTTGATTGCAAATATTTTTAGGGTGGGGATATTTGCACTCCTCTATTAGCTTCCCCCACTTCACAATAGCTTTAATGAAAAAGAGTAATGAGGAGTGGGGGAAGCTAATCAAGGAGTGCATTTATCATTTCTCATATTTTTATTTTTATTTATTTATTTATTTATTTTTTTTTGGTAGTTGGGTATGAACTTTGATGTTGTTAGGTCAGAATCTGCAATTCTTCATGTTTCTCCTTTCAATTCAGAGAAAAAACGAGGAGGTGTTGCATTAAGAAAGGTAATTGATTTGCAGCATTTGCTATTGTCCCTTTTTTTTTTTTAATTTTGATTTTTGCACACCGTTGGATGGATATTGTCTATGTCATATTTTTTCATGATTACCAATTAAGCGAATTATATGGCTGGTGAAAAAGCCTTTAACCTTCTGATTTCTAGTCAATAGATAATCAGATTGTTTAAGACAAATGAACACCACTGAGGTTACTTGATATTGCCTCAATGTACAAAGTTCATTTGACAAGTTGTTCCTGATTTTGCCTTGTTCACTTCTTCCCACTCAATTGAGTGGCTGTTTCTTGGATAGTATGTTGAGTATAAGAGTTACTGCATGTATTTTAATTCAGTTTAGGGTACTAATTGGTTTGATTTGGCTTTACCTGTGTTTTAGCCAACATTAAATCAGACCTGGTACCTAATACCAGGTCTGAGTCCTTTATTTGGATCAAACATGGAAAATGTAGGTATGTCGGTCTGCTGTCCCAGCTGATTGACATGTCATCACAAGCATCACACATTACACGACACCTGGTTATGGCTGTTAATCTTTCAAGACGATCTTGAGCAAGCTTTAATCAAGCCGAGGAGCTCAAAAATTATATAAATATATATATTAATTTGTTTGAGTTTGAGCCAAGCTCAAAAAATTAGCAAACTTCAAATTGTGTTGAAGCTTGCTTGGTTTTGTTATGAACAAATCCCAAACAAATTTTCAGTGAGCCAAACTCTGGCAGTTTAGAAATTTTCAGTGAGCCAAACTCTGGTAGTTTAGTTTGTTTTATGGCCCACACTTGGTCCAATGCGATCTAGCCATGCGTATGCCTTTAGCTGCAGTATACAATACTCAACCTAAGGTCAATGTGTATTCACACCATCCCTTGGCTCAGCCAAGTGGTCCCCACTCAATCTCTTGGGCACAGCTGTGTGGTCCTCAGCCAGAGCACACCCTCCATCATGATTGTAACTCTTGTCTGAGAAAACCACCTTACGACAAGAACAGCCCACCATGTGAACTCCCAAATACCATTGGCTAATCTAATGGGATAATCTTTTTATTTCTACTTTAATGACAGGCTGACTCTCAAGCTCTCATACATTGGAAGGGAGCAGCTGAAATTATTCTAGCCTCATGTACGGGATATATTGACCGTAATGGTTTCCAGCAATCCATTAATGAGTATAAGGTCAATCATAAGCTCTCGTTCTTCAGCTGAAGAAGAAATTTTTTTCATGAATTTTGTTTATAGATCTAAAATTAAAATTTTTAAATCGGGGTAATGATATTTAAACCCTTTCTGCAGGACTTTTTTAAGGAAGCTATTGATGATATGGCTGAAAAAAGTTTGCGCTGTGTAGCAATAGCATTCAGATCATATGAAATGGACAAAATTCCTATTGATGAAGAGCAACTATCTCAGTGGATTCTACCTGAAGATGACCTTGTTTTGCTGGCCATTGTTGGCATAAAGGCAAGCATCTTAAAAGCAATAAGTGTTCATCTTTTACTCTAGCTTCTCCCTTTTTATGAGTGACCATAAATTTTACAGTTGCTAAGTGCATGTAGTTTTGAAACTAATTAAAAAAGACGCTGATGGAGAATCTAACTAAGGAAGATTTCAGTGGAAGGTGAACCATAATTAGGTCATCAGTCAATGCTCAAGGCCAGGCAGTCAAACTACTCATTCTTAACGAAGGCAAAAATGCAAAAAATTGGAATTACTTTTTCATCTTGTGCCGATGAATAATGTTTTTTGGCCTTTCTTTTTACTGTCATGGAATGGTTTATAGTTTCCCTCAAGGGGAATGCATTAATTATGAAGTCTCAATACTATTTTTCTCCATTGTTGAATAAGTTTCTTGAAATGTTGTTAACTAAGTTCTAATTTCAGCTAATATGCATCTTTGTCTAGGATCCTTGTCGTCCAGGTGTCAAAGATGCGGTGAAACTATGCACAGATGCTGGTGTTAAGGTAATAGTTTTTTTGTTGGTGGCTATATGCATGTGCCATGTTGATTCAAACCAATGAATTATTCACCACCTTACAACAAACTAGAAGAGTTTTAAAAAGAGACGAATTAGTTTTGAAATGTGGACTAAAAGAATTTCCTTTTGTAGTTTAGTTTGGCAAAGAGGAAATTTGGAACCTTTTGGAGCAATATTTAGGCTGTGTTTATCGTCTGTTTGTGTGCTAATGAACCATTTGGAGGCGCACTGCAAGTTGGCTTCCTGCCTCAGCAGTTAGAGATTTTGTTGTTGTATTAGAATCAACATGCTTTGGTCTTTGTTATGTTAAAAGCTATTTATTGGAGATTAGTTCAATGCAGTTTCTTTTCCAGTCATCTTAAGTAAAGCGGTCTGTCTCTTCCATCCTCATTTGGATCATAAAATGTACCCGGATGGTGAGGATAAAAATTTATTTTATTGGAGTAAGTGCAATGCATTTTCTCTGCCTGAGTTTTAAGTAAAGAATTAGTGGGGCTAAAAGTAACAGTTTGTTGTTTTGATCCTCATCTTGATCAATAAACTTTACACGGAAAACATTTGTGTTGGAGTATGTTCAGTGGCTTTAGTCCACTTTCTTCGTTTATTGGTGAGGAACTGGTGGAGTTAAAGGTGATCAATTTGTTTCTAAATATTCTTAGGATTTTTGTCCAGTGAAGGTCTCATATCTCAAGTTTGTCATTCTTCTCCTTTTGGTCTTGTGGCTCGACATTTACCATTAATCAGAGGACAGAATACTATACATGGGTTATGAAAATGGAACAAATACATGGGTGTTATTGGTTGTATTACATGGAACAATGGCAAATGGATTGTCAATCAAATATAATCCTGATTATATTAAGAAAGGAGGATGTTGGGTCTGTAACTAGTCTACTCTTCCCAACATGCCGAATTATTATTATTCTTGTTATTTTTGTTGATACTAGAGGTATCTACACCTTCAGTGGAACTAATCTTTTAGAGCTCCTAACCCACCCACCAGAATTAGGATCCAGGTCTGAGGGGGGTTGAACTGGTGACCTCCATTTCAATTGATTGAGATCTTGCCACTAAACTGCCCCTATTTGGGACACTCTAGGTATTGGCCTTTCATTCTGATGCCTCGGTCATGGTAATCAATTGAGTGGTAATTTTTCTTACATGCATACAAATGAAAACTACAAAGTGAACTGCTCTTTATCTCCCTCTACGTCTTCTCTTTCATCTGTATCTCATAAGACAAAGCAATACATTATTTTGTGTATCTTGTGCTTGGAAAAAAAAATCTTAAGGAGAATTCCAGGCTACATTGCTATAATTGTGGCTCATATCATGGGTTGTAGGCCCTTATTGCTTTCCATTTAGAATTTAATCTACTTCGAGTTTTTAATTCCTTGAACCCGTGAAAGTTCTAGCTTATGGCAGAACGTTGATTGTCACAACAAAAAGTGCTTGCTATATGGTAGGGAATAAAGAATCATGGTTCTGTAGTAGAAGCATAATTTTAAGGTTGTTCTCTTTGTAACCAAGGAATGTAGCATGCCTAACTCTTATGAAAGCTTATATGTGCGGCCTCCGTATCTATTTATGACATATTTGCTTTGTTGAGTAGACATCGCTCACTGTTACTTTTTGAATATAACTTTTAAATAGTTCATGATGCTGATTTTCTCAGTATTATGTGCTTTTTCTGAATGAGAAAATGATGATGGGAACCAAACATCTGACAACTAATAGGTACGCATGGTCACTGGAGATAATCTTCAAACAGCAAAAGCAATTGCGTTGGAGTGTGGAATACTTGCTTCTGACAAAGATGTCAATGAGCCTGATATTATTGAAGGAAAGAGATTCCGTCAGCTTTCTGAGAAAGAAAGGGAGCGAGTTGTAAAGAAAATATCGGTAATTTGTATCCTCTGAACTTTCTATGATCATTGGTGAGTTACTCGATGTTGGGCCCATGTACAATTAATTTGTTATGCATCTTGGTGTATAGGTAATGGGAAGGTCTTCTCCAAGCGACAAGCTTTTACTTGTGCAAGCATTACGTAAAGTAGGGGAAGTCGTTGCTGTAACTGGCGATGGAACTAATGATGCTCCTGCATTACATGAGGTTTAAATCTGTGTGTGTGTGTGTGTGTGTGTGTGTGTGTGTGTGTGTGTACGTGCGCGCGCACGCGCGTGTATTTGTTTTTATATTTATATAGATATAAGATACATGATGTATCTGGTAAGTTTCTCCAAGTTTGATAGATGTGCTTCATAACCTGTTTAACAATCAAGGAAATGTATGTTGCACTGTGTCTAAATGGAAAGGGACGGGTACTCAGTTTCGTTTGGTATGAGGGACAGGGACCCCTAGGTTGATGAACCCCTCTGCCTGTTATGCTGCTTCAATTTGATTTATGTTATGCTATTTTAGTTGTGTGGCATATAGCTTTACATTCAACATTTCCATTGCAAACATCGTAATATTTATTTTTGGTAGTAACATTTTCTCATAGTAGCTGATCAAAATTTACCTCCTTGTGTTTTAGGCAGACATAGGTCTGTCCATGGGCATCCAAGGAACTGAAGTTGCGAAAGAAAGCTCAGATATCATCATCCTGGATGATAATTTTGCCTCAGTTGTAAAGGTTAGTGTCAATAATGCTTGCTTGTGCTAGTACTAAGGAAATTGAGAAAGATTTTTGTTCTTTAAATCTTGTGATGCCACAATTATAATCTATACTAATGAAAACAATAAGGCCCTTGCTGGATTATTGGCCTGATATGGTGCATATCTGTGATAGCAGTGGTTCTTGTAATCTAATATGTGAAGACAATGACATATTGACATGTAAATCCATTTAATTGACATATTGACATGTAAATCCATTTAATTTCTATTTTCATATACTATTACCTTGCCATGATGGGCTAGAAAGTAGAAATATAGAACACAAATAACACCTGTTGTCAAATCAATTATTCCTAAACTTGGGGCTGACATTCAATTGTAGCTGAAGAATATTGATGAGGGAGCTTGCTCTGTGATTTGTTTCATTTATTTATTAATTTTCTTGACACTAAATAGTTAACAGTCTGGGAATATTTACATTTTCATGAGCGGGCTACATCACTCTGGCTCAGGAGATACTGTCCTAAATAGCAAATCGGTAATTTCATTTTTTGTCATTTTGTTATGGCTTAGGGAGGGGTGAGGTAGAGGGCAATTGACACAAAAATTTATCCAAAGATGAGAATGATAATATGATACCAATTTGAAGTGGAACCATGAAAAGCAAAGCCAAGAAAGGGGAGAAGAAATCAAGCAAGAAGAAAAGAAACAAGAGAGTAGGAGAAAAAACAAAGGCAAACAGCTATTCATATCAATATTCTTCAATAATTCAAGTCTACCTAACCTTGCAATCATCGGCATTTATATAGGCTAATCACACCATAACATTCCTCAAGTTAACTCAAAATCAAATCTCTAAGGAAATCGAACCCAAGATAAATATCTCTCAATCAATCCCTATAAAATCTCTAACATAAGGAAAAAAATAAAATATCCAATCCTGATGTTATGGAATAAAATAAAACCTAAATCTATTGACATGGAATAAAATAAAATCTAATAATATAAAATAAAACAAAGTCTTTATTATCTTGTTTTAATTTTGGCATCATAATTAAATCTAGTGACATTCGATATGTTTTCTTTACCTTCTCTCCTTTAGGTTTTATTCAGTTGGATATCCTCTGAAACTGCTTTATCTGGTGCCATCATGATTCAATTTGTTTCCTTGTAGGTTGTCCGCTGGGGCCGTTCCGTATATGCAAATATTCAAAAATTTATCCAATTCCAGCTTACTGTTAATGTTGCAGCTCTTATAATTAATGTTGTGGCAGCAATTACCGCTGGTGACGTTCCTTTAAATGCAGTGCAGGTTAAAGCTTTCTTTCTAATTTCATGAATTGTAACCTTCTGGTTGTTACCTTAGTTAGTATGCTTCAGGTGTACCGTGTAGAAGCTGGCATGGCATTTTTCTTGGCATATCCCATGCCAAAATTGGCTTAAATTCCTTAAACATTTGCCCAGGCCTGCAAATTTTGAAGATTTCTGTATCTGTGATAAAAAGTACCCCTGGGGGGCCAGCATGGGGCAGGGATCAGGAAGGGTGATAAATCAAATTTTACTTTTACATAAAAGAATAATGTGAATTATATGTTGCCTGGAAGAAAAATTTACCTTGTGATCACTATGTTGTTTTTATATAAAAATGTGAAATAAATAGATGTCTTGATTAGAAATTCAGTATTTGGTGCGTTAATCTTCCAGTTCTTGTTTGTAAAATATATGTTGTTGGAACAGGAAAAAGGAAGGGGGAGGAGGAGTTGGGGTGATAGATCACTTTTTACATAAAGAATAACATGAATTCTATGTGTCTGGAAGAAGAATTTGTCATTAGATCAAGACTATTTGCGTTCAATAAAAAAAGTGAAATAATTGTATGAATATGACGTTTTCTTGGAAGTTCAATATTTTGTGGATTAATCTTCTAGTTCTTGTTTGTAAACTGTATCTTGTTGGTGCAGCTTCTGTGGGTTAATCTTATCATGGATACTCTTGGAGCATTGGCACTGGCAACTGAACCACCAACTGATCATCTCATGCATAGGTCTCCAGTTGGCCGAAGGTTAGGATTTGTGGGATAAAGTTTACATGCAATGTTATACCTACAGATATTGAAGCTGGATCTGTTTATAACTTTTTGTGTAGAATATGTGGATAACGACATTCAGCATCCTTGTTTCAAGATGTTGGATGAAGTGAATGGGGCTATAAACAAGATGGTCAATATGAGTTGATCTTCAAGCCTTCTGTGTTTATTAGTTCAATGTGCTATGCACGTGATTAGCTTTTCACAATTTTGAAGGAACGTGGGAGGAGGGCTACTATTAATGATTGCACCATTGGTTTTGAAATTACTTGATTTTTTTCAAACTTAGGTTCTCAATGGATGCTACTGATGTTCAATTTTTGATAATCTGGGCACTAAAAGGCTACCTGGTATTACATAGCATAGGTAACTTGTGTCGTACATATTCCTTCTTCCTTCTCAATGGTTTCTTTTATCAATTTCCTTAAAATTAGTAAGAAATAAAATTCTGGTTTCTAATGCCAAAGTTACTGATATTCCATTTCAATGATTAGACACTCCTCAAGTATTCATGTTTAATGATAAAGAATTTGAGCCTGTGAATGCAAAGTCAAGTGCTTTGACTAGACTTTGATAATACCTTAAAATTTGGAGATTGTGGCTGATATTGGATGACTCTAGACAATTCCAAACCCAAATAGGACTCAATTGACAACTAATCAAAATTTTACCTAAAATGGAAAAATCCAACTAAGCACATAAATAAAAAATAGAAGAAAAGGTAAGATTGCCAAAACAAGCAAAAAGAAATTTTGAATTTCCTAGCAAAAGTTATTAAGCATCCAAAACTTTCCAAAAAGAGCAAAATCAAGGATTTGACAGCCCAAACAATGAAATTTGCCTGAAATCTGGCCTAGGTCGTGGAAAATTGTGAGCTTTAATTAGAAGACCATCTTTCCACTTCCCTGTTGACAATGTTAAGTTAAAAATGAAAACTCTTTCCCTTTCTTGCATCCAATTTTCTAATACCTCAATCCGCTCATTACGTCACAGGTCCACCCATCCGATGAGATGACAAGACTATGCCTGAACTATGTGGTGGATTTAATTTGGCCAAAGAGTAATATTTCAGTTGAAATGGGTCTAAGGCAAACTCCCATTTTCCAGGGCTTGGTTCTTGTCGGTGACTTAAGAGTAATGACAAGTAATTTATAAATTGAGATTCTAATCTTTCAGATTGATCTTCCCCTGTGTAAAATGAAGTTTGGGACAAAGCTTGCTTTACTCTCTGTATGATTACTTGTTTGTCTGTTCATTTGATTGATGAAAGAAAACACAAGTGTCTTATAATATTGAATGGTTTTGCTCAGTTGAAACTTTTGGCTAATTTGATTTTATGTAGAGCATAATTGCTTTTCTTTTTCTTAATATTCAGGGAACCTCTCATAACAAATATCATGTGGAGGAACTTAATTGTCCAGGTTGTAGTAATTTTAACTGGCCTATTTATTTAATTCCCCCTCCCCCCCCTTTTTGGGAGACCCCTTTTGTAGTCTTTGAGAAAGCTGGGAATATAGCACAAACTTTGCTCCTACTGATTGTTTTGGACCGATGCAGGCTTTGTATCAAGTTACTGTACTCCTTTTTTTGAATTTTGCTGGAAGGAGCATTCTAAGCTTAAATCAAGAAAGCACGAAACAAGCTAATAAATTGAAGAATACCTTAATATTCAATGCATTTGTCCTCTGTCAAGTAAGTCCATCTGTCATTTCTAGGGAAACAAATTTATTGGAGTTCTTTACCATCTGTAGTGCAGTTGCCAGGTTGTTGTGTCTGATATGAATAAATTGATACCCTGAACAGGCTGAATTTTTTGCAGTGCAGTACTTATATTTTGAGAATCTTAAGCTGAAAATTTCACTAAGTACATAGTTGAATTACAGATATTCAACGAGTTCAATTCCCGAAAGCCAGATCAATTCAATGTCTTTAGTGGAATCACAAGAAACCGCCTTTTTATGGTGATCGTCGGGATAACATTTGTACTTCAGGTGAGAAGCCATTATATTTTCATACAGTGTTATTACCTTTTGGTTGATATTAACAACACTACTGTTCTTTCTTGTATAATAGATACTTATCATTCAGTTTCTTGGACACTTCACCTCAACGGTTAGACTCAGTTGGAAGCTCTGGATTGTTTCCCTTGCTATTGGAGTTTTCAGGTTGGTTCATTAACCAATAATTATTTGGTTGAAATTATTAATTTTTTTTAAATAAAAATTTATTAAAGAAACCTCCCAAAGCTAAACGGTTATGCTATTGGCAAAATTCAAAAAAGAATTCAAATCTGGCTTTATACCCTCTACCAACCAACTATGGGGGTGTTTGGTTCGCCAAAACCAATCAAAACTCACCAATTTATACCAATTTTTTTGTACTTTTTTCCAATCAAATTTCGCTACATATCACTTTTATATCAAATATTTGTATTTTTACTGTACTTTTTGGCCAACATTGGCCAACCAAACACTCTTTATGTAAAATACACTAAAGTAAGTTTACAAACTATACTATTATAATAAGGAAACATTAGCGGTAGTTGTTACACCCCTAAAATTAATAATTTCAACTATTTGGTGAAGCTTTATTTTCTTTCCTTAATATTCCTTAACCATCAATAATCACCCTCAACTTGAAAACGGGATATGAGTAATTTTTAAATTTTTTTAAAGTTATTTAAGTAATTTTACCATTTTATTTATTTATTTATTTTTTATTTTCCTGATTGCCCTTTAAATACCCACTATTTTTAATTTTTTTTGTACGATTAAAATGATCTTTAATTACTTACTATTTACTTAAATATACATTTAACTAATAATTACTCATTATTTTATTATTTGAGACAATTTTTTTTTAACTAAAACAAAAAATTAATTAAAGAGACACACACAGTGTGTGTCCCGCTTCTAGTTTATATAAAGATAACTCTACCCCATGGAATGTTCTACAATTTCTCTGCTTCCGAACTAACCAAAATAAACAATAAGAAGCCAAACCACATGCCCAGATTTCTTTTTTTTTTTTTTTGGCAGACCTGGCTTGTAACCCACCAAGTACTAAGCAAATTCTTTATCTCCTTTGGAAACACCCGCTATACACTAAATAATAGCAAGTCCCACAAATTCTTCGTCCACAAACAATGAATGAAAATATGCTCAGGGGACTCCCATAGTTCTTTACACGAGCAACACCTACATACTAAATGCCCTTTTTGCCAAAAGATTATATCAACGGTTAGGATTCTTCTCCAAACCACACACCAGACAAATAAGGCTACTTTGGGTGTCACCCCTCCCCTCCATGCCGCTGAAATTCCTCCTCCCTTTTTTATATAACGGACATGGTAGATATTGGTTGAAATTATTTTTGTTTCACCAAAATAGATGAAAGATTGATTAAAAAAAGGGGCTTAACGCAGCAGCCCTCTGTCCGGTGCATGTGATTTCCGACTCATGTAACTTAGTTATAAAATTTGTTGGCAGATGGATCTAATCATGAAGTTTTCGACATTACTAAGAATATTTTTTAAGTGAGACAGTCCAGTTCTGTAAAAAAGCTTGATGATGCTTTGAAGTAATTTACTCCAGAACTTGATACCGTGTCTAGTTCAGGTGTCTTTCAAGGGAAAATGACTTTCCAAACTACTATTTTAGCTTTCTCACCCCTTTTTTCTTACAGCTGGCCCCTCGCAGTGATTGGTAAATTGATTCCTGTTCCGAAGACTCCTCTAGGGAAGATCTTCATTAAGCCGTATCAGCGGTGCGTTCGGCGACGTCGCAACGCATGACTTCAATCACTCCGTGGTTTCTTGCAGTGACAAACGAGAGTCATTCCTTCAGATTTTGTTGTTACTTCAGACAGCACGCCAAGCCTCTGCACTGACTCTCAACGGCCGGGTTTCTAAATTGATTTGCAAAATGTGCTTATTCAGTAGGGCGCTTGTACATCTCAATGCAATTCTGGTTCCTTCGTGTATGCATTCAAACGCTAGCTTTCGGTGGGACCCACGGATGTTTTGTCCAATCCGTTCATTTCATTCTGTAAACAAATGAGTCCCGTGTGTTTTATGTTTTGAAAATTCCAAAACAAGCAAAATAGAAAAGACATTTGGTTTGGCATTTTATTTTTTCCATGTTTTGAGATTTGCCTTATTTTCGGTTGAAAACAGTCGAAGTGAAATTTTGCTATTTTGCATTTCATTTGTAAATCTTTTTTTTTTTTTTTTTGAACAGATTTTGAAAATACAAGTGATCAAATATGTTTTGACTTTTTTTTTTTCTTTTTGTCTTCTCAAAATTGCAAAATAGAAAAATGAACTCAAAACAGGTATACCAAATAGCCCTTACGTTTCTGATTTTCTTAATTTGTGAGCTTCAAATAAAATTATATCCCGAAAATTAGAAGGGAGAGGTATGTGGGGGGGGGGGGGGGGGGGAGTAGCCCCAGTACTGCTACCGCAGCAATTGTGACAAACGGCACCATTTTTTGGCTACGATAGCATTTAAACTAAATGAAGGGGGGCAGCAGCTGGCGTTCAAAGCAAAAAAAAAAAAAAAAAAGAAAAGAAAAATCTGGGACGGTAGAGCGCGAAAAAAAAAAACGAAGATTGTGAGTGTGTCCGGTGATTAAAAAATTATTTTTTTTATAAAAAGTTACTAATTTAATAAAAAGTTAATTTTTTATTTATTTGATAAAATATGAAAAATAAAAATATATTTAGTTTAATATTTTTTATTTTTTGTATTTTGAGATTTTCTCTATTTTGCGTTAAAAAAGTTTAAAATAACTTTTTGTTATTTTTTATTTTATGTGTAAATTTATTTTTTATTTTTTAAAATAAATTTTGAAAACACAAGTTATCAAATATGTTTTTAGCTGTTTTTCTTATTTAAAAAAAAACACAAAATGAGAAATAAACTCAAAAATTAAAAATTTAAACATTGAAGGATAAAAATATTAAATTAACAAAAAATAAAAAAAACTAACTAGTAAAAAGTTGTGTTCAAAATTTTAAACATTGAAGGATAAAAATGTTAAATTAACAAAAAATAAAAAAACTAACTAGTAAAAAGTTATGTTCAAAATTTTAAACATTGAAGAGTAAAAATGTTAAATTAATAAAAAATAAAAATGTTAAATTAATAATAAAAAAATTAACTTCTAAAAGGTTAAGTGTAATTTTGTATACCTGTTTTGAGTTTATTTGTCATTTTGTGCTTTTTAAAATAAGAAAAAAAAACTAACTAGTAAAAAGTTATGTTCAAAATTTTAAACATTGAAGGATAAAAATGTTAAATTAACAAAAAATAAAAAAACTAACTAGTAAAAAGTTATGTTCAAAATTTTAAACATTGAAGAGTAAAAATGTTAAATTAATAAAAAATAAAAATGTTAAATTAATAATAATAAAAAATTAACTTCTAAAAGGTTAAGTGTAATTTTATATACCTGTTTTGAGTTCATTTGTTATTTTGTGTTTTTTAAAATAAGAAAAACAGTTCAAAATGCATTTAGTTATTTGCGTTTTTAAAATTTATTTTTGAAAACAGAAAATAAATTTATACATAAAATAAAAAATGACAAAAAGTTATTTTGAGTGTTTTTAACACAAAATAAAGAAAAACCTCAAAATACGGAAAATAAAAAATGTTAAAATAAATTAACTAAAAATGTATTTTTGTTAACATTTTGTTAACTTTTTAAAAAACTAAAAAGTTAAATTCAAAAATTTAAACATTTAAGGGTAAAAATATTAAATTAACAAAAAATAAAAAAACTAACTACTAAAAAGTTAAGTACGATTTGCTATACTTGTTTTGAGTCTATTTTTCATTTTGTATTTTTTTAAAATAAGGAAAATAGTTCAAACGCATTTGGTTACTTGTATTTTTAAAATTTATTTTAGAAAATCAAAAATAAATTTATACATAAAATGAAAAATGACAAAAAGTCATTTTGAACTTTTTAAGGTAAAATAAAAAAATCAAAATACGAAAATAAAAAATACTAAATTAAATGTATTTTCTCTTTTTCATATTTTATCAAATAAAGAAAAAATTAACTTTTTACTAAATTAGTGATTTTTTATAAAAAAAATTAAATTTTTAATCACCAAACACACTCTTCGTTTCTTTTTTTTTTTACTCTACCGTCCCAAATTTTTCTTTCTTTTTTTTTTTTAACTCTTCGTTTCTTTTTTTCTTTTTTCCCTCTCTGCCGTCCCAGATTTTTCTTTTTTTTTCTTTTTTTTTTCCGCTTTGAACGCCAACTGCTGCCCCCCTTCATTCAGTTTAAACGCTGTCGTTTTTCCAAAAAAGGGTACCGTTTGTAGCAACTGCTGCCCCCCCCGCTTCCGAGGTATGTTGCCTTGTATGTTGCATGTTGCATGTTGCATATGATTTCACAAAAGGGGGTAATGCTACAAATAGTTGGACTGTTTGCATTCAGTCGTTGGTATGTGTAGAGCCCACAGTGAGACTTGCAAAATGATTTGTTAAGATTAGACTATCGCATCACTCACGATTGTTCTTTAGCATTTCTCTTTCACATAGTGAAACATTGCTATTATTGTACCTACTTACATTTGAGATAATATTTAGTTCTTGTTACATAGTATGAGTTTGATGGTATTGTATACTTTACCTTAATTTTCAACCCAAATTTATACGAGGTATTTTAGCTATTTTGCATTTGTAACATATAACCAATTTTAACTTTTTTATAAGGAGGGAAGAAGAAAACTATATATGTAGCCTGTAATTCTATATTTGTTAGTAAATACTAATTGTATAAACGTAATATTTTTTCAATTGAATTGCGTAAATCTTGTTCAACTAGTTATTGAGTGAACAAGAAAAATTTTACATTCTTGTTTTGTAATTTTTTTTTCTTACTAGTTTATCCTTAATAGGTGTTTGGAATGAGAATTAGGTGATGAAAAAGAAAAAGAATGAAATATGAAAATAATATATATATGTATACATATATATAAATTTCAAATATATCCTTATTTATGACTTTAAGAAAATAAAAAATATTCATTCATGTATTACTTTTTAATTTTTCAAAATTTTGTATTTTTCCGAGCATTTTTCATCGCAATCTAAACAAAAGAATTTGAATCCATGTTACTTGCTTTTTCTTTAACCAATCATTAGTAATTAATCCAAACGCAACCAAAGAGTTGTTTAGAGAAGTTCTCATATCTAGATAGTTACATCAATCGAGAAGCATTTGCTCGCTTTTGAAAGGATTTCTGAATTTGGAAGAGAATACATCACGAAATCCATAACCACAACTCCTTTCTTCTTTCTCTATCTTGACTAAAAAGAAACACTACGAGGAAGTCACCATGGGCTTTTTCATACAAAAACGATGAAAAATATGGAAACAACTCCGAACTTTTTCTGTGCACGCAATCTAAAATTTCCAGAATATAAGAGTCTACAACAAATTGAGAACACGTTCAACAACATATATTGGACTGTTTAGACTTGGAAGAGTTGGCTTTTCACTTGAAGAGCCTACGGAAAAATAATTTAAAGACAAACAAAAGTATGAATGCTGTAGCCAACCGCTTACTCTTCTTGCAAAGAAAGACGCTTGATTGAGCTAAAATTGGAGTCACGAGCATTAAGAAAATCCCTTCAATTTGCTCTCTTCTTCTGGTTCCTTCACATGAAGGGTTAGCAGAAACAAGAATAGGCTATGTGATTCTTCTTGGAGACGTAATGGGATACGAAATCTGCTGAAGAAGCAGAAACATGAACATTTCCGGGAACAAGGATCTGGGTCTTGCCAGAAGCAATTCTCTTGCCAGCTACATTGGCGTAGAACAGGCCTGAGATGGCCGGTACAAAAACATCGCTCCGCGAACAAATGTAGAAGTCAATAACCTTCTCAAATTCAGATGCTTCAGAGGCGAGGTATTTTTCCTTTTTGTCCGCTGGCATTATGCCTTCCTGCAACCGTTTACAAAGGAAAACAAGTATTCAGAGTGTAATTGACTCTATGGTGTCTGCCAAAGCTAAGATTTACCAGAAATATCAAAAGTCTCTAAGCAGTTCTGCGGAGGGCATGATTTTTTCACCCATAAAAAGGAGCAATCTATTATATGAGGTTCCCGTAGGAATAAGGAGGGTAAGATGTACCCTTTCTTGCAGGAGGCTGTTTCCATGATTTCTACTGATATGTCAACAACAAAGTGATTATTTCAGTTTATGATTGGTTTGGGAACAAAAAGATCAATTTTTTCTTTTTCTTTATTTATTTATTTTTTAGATTTTTTTGTCTTATACAACTTTTTTCAACCAAATTTTGATTTTCTTTTTTCTATTTGGTAGCTCTTTGGCATGTTATTCACATTCATAAAAAAAAAAAAATGCAAAAAAAAAAAAAAGAAAAGAAAAAATTACGTACAAGTGAAAAAAAGATACTTTTTTTTGAAAAAAAAAATCAGCTTTTTTATACACACGTGAATTTTTCTATTTGGAAACTTTCTATTTAGAAAGATTTTTTTTGTAATTTTTTTATGGATGCAAATAACATGCCTAAAAACTACCAAACAAAAATAAAAATAAAAAATAATAATAATAAAATTTTGGTTAAAAAATACATATAAGACGGAAAAAAACTAAAAAGGAAAAAAAAAATAGTTGTACCTCAATGCAGTGTAAAACACAATACAGCTCTTACACTCTATTGAAGAGCAACGTGTCAAAGTGATTTCTATTTTGCTAAGAGCCAAGCAATTGCTTTTACCTTCACCTTTTTTAAGGTTGAAGTTTAAAACCCCCCCCCCCCCCTTTTTTTTTTCCCTTAATAAGTTATTCAGCACTCCAATAACTTATTTAGAAAGAAACCTTCAGAAGAATGAACATACTAAACACATGATTGGCATGTTAAGGATGAAAATAAAGGAAGAAATCCATTACCTTAGTGTAAGTTTTAGGGAAAAAATCTTTCAGAGCATCAAGGCTGCTGTCCCACCTTGACTGGGTCAAATATACAGTGGTGTCCTTGTCAAAGCCAATCTTCCTTAAAAATAAAGCAACCTCCTCTGGACTGTAACAGCTTTTTGTTCCAGCAGCTGCACTTTCTCGACAACCCTTCTTCTCCAACATCTCAACCCTCAAGTCCACTGCTATGAACTGACCATCTGACTTCCGACTCAAAGTTCTTAGCCGCCCAATAATTGAGTCAACCACTTCAAGAACCTCTGGTTGTAGCTCTAGTGTTCCAAACATTGCCAAGCAAGCAACAGAATCGATGTTGCTCTTCTGCTCATTCTTTTTCATATTCACTGAAGGAAAGTATGTTGCCAGCCTTATGTTGCCCTTTGTTCTAAAAATTGGTTCAATATGTTCAGCAATGTGGTCTTCGGTAACTCGATTAGGAACCCTCACGACTGCCAAGTTACGGGCTGATATTTCAGTAGGCTGATCTTTAGCAACTCTGACCACCCCATCCAGGCTACTTACAAACTTCTCAACATCATAAATATCTCCAAAGCTCCTGAATATTTCAGCAAGTCAGAACAGTTTTTCATAACTTAGCTATATCTAGCAAGTACATATTCATGATCTTAGAAATTAGGCCACAGAACTGGAAACAATTTGAAGTTATATCACATAAGTGCAAATACATATAAAGGTGCTACGTGCAGGTTTTCTGGAGAAGGATTCTGGATATTGTTGACTTTCATTGTGAAGATATCCCAGTTGTGAGTCTTAAACGAAAGAATTTTTTTCTTTTTTTTTAAAGGCAATGCCAAGCATTTGACACATTAAGTTGACAATTGATCTATCCAGTGATTGATTGGATCAGATCAACCAGAATCCCACAAACCTTTGTCATGAGCACACTCAGCTAATATCTCAATTGGATATCCAATTATAAAATACTGACACTCAACACCAATTTATACAGGTTCCAACAACAGATCAGGTAATTTGATGAAATAATTTTACAGAAAAAAAGAACCGTCCCCCCAAGGTAAGTCCTGTACTTGCCAATCAATGGAAAATGCAGCAATGTAAAGATCCATTTCGTAGCAACAAAATCATTTTCCTGCAACCCTCAAAGAAGTGTTTGCCTGTGGTAATAAATATTCAAATTCCCAACTCCTTCAATGTGCTATGCATTTGAGGACTCCGATAAAACTATTTTTGATTGAACTATTTGAGGAGCAATAAATTCAAAAGTTCCTGTGCAGCATGAAAGGAGGACGTGTGTCATGACAACTTATTACTAGTATGTGACCTTAAATTATTGTCCTCCCATGAATTAGTTCATAAGAAAAAAAAAATGAGAAACCAAGAGAAAATTATAATCCCGTAGAGATATGGAACTGTGAGATCAGACAAGACAAAAAATGGACAGGGAACTGAGCCACCAATATCAAGAAACAAACGACGCCGCACTTTTGTGTTGTAAATCATGCTCACCGCTATTATTATTGTTCTGTGCAACTAATTTGACTACATTCTTTTTTCAAAATCATCTTGCAGGGGCAAGAAGTCTTCCCAAAGAGGGATGGAGAAAGAAAGGGAGGGAGGGAAAAAAACCACCAAAAAAGAAAAGGCATGATGTTAAAACAGGAAGCATAAAACTGAAGGCAATTTCCTTGCTGTTACCCTTAGAAATCACTATTAGAAAAACTTAAGTTGAACTTTAATGCAGGATTCAATATAGTTTTAGGCTTATGGTTCCAGTTTCAATTACATGGACAAAATGTTTCGTGTTATGAGGACTAACCTCTTATCACCTGGTTTGCTTCCCCTTATGTCTGGCAGCACAAGAGTTGCTCCAAGATATTTTGCCACTACGACTGCATCAGCTATCTGAAGACAAGCACCAAAATGGATCTTTAGGATATTTTAAAAAACACCATTCCCCCATTGAGCAAGCAGAAATCAAAATGTGAAACCAGTGAATTAGCCAGGAGAATATACTAACCATTGAACCAAAACTCACTGTTGAGATGCATTCATTAGCGAATTTATAAAAGTCATGGCGTTCTTGAAATAGAAATTGGCAGAATACACAAGGAGAAATGCGATTTCGAGAGATATTTGATAAAACGAATGTCAAAGGAATCTAGAAGTTTATGCAAACACTAGGACAGAAAAAGGCTCTGTAAAAAGGTGATATTGACTGGAAATTAAGGTTAAAACTGTAAAATTGCAAATATGCTCTGAAATATTTTTTAGGAAAAACTATCGAGTATGAGCAACCAAATTAAATTCGAAGGAATTTGAATCGAAATAAATCATCAGCTTTGCTAATTTAGCTAAATTTGCCTTGATCTTAAAGCTTTCAGATTGAACTAGGCATTTTCTTGGTGTGGAAAAGAGTTCCTATTTTCTGTCTCAAGGTAAGTAAAGCTTCTTAGGTTTTCTAAAGAGCACCAGATGAAGTGACAGCCAATCGGCACATATCTAATTAGGATACCTGTGAGACATGATATTCAGGGCCGTTGGTCAATGAAAATGTGACAAAACCATCCGATAGTTGCGCCTCTTCTGTTAGCCATACAAACAAATTAAGAAGCATGAAATACAATGATTAACCAATTTATACTAAAATGAAAAACTATACGAAATCTCTGAATCTCTAGGACGAAGCCAACTTACCTGAAACTGGTTTTGTCCAACAAGGTTTCAGATCTAGGCCATCCTCCTTCCAAGGCCCATCTCCCCCTCTAGCAGTGGTGCCCTTTGTACTCTTGATACTATCATAATTCCCACTTGGTTCCCCCGAATGCTTCACCTTTAAGAGGAGAAGAACCCAAAGAAAGGAGGGGGGGGGGGAGGAAAAAAAGAAGAAGAGCAATCAAGTAGATTAATAGCAGATAGTCATGAAATTATTATTTCCAATACAAATACATAAAGACTTGTATGAGTAATAGTACCCATAAATAGTAACATACATTTACTAGTGATACATAAACAAGTACACAAAACGAATTCATGCAATTATAGACACAGACACAACAATAACCATCAAACAGAATCGATCTGTATCCTTCACACATAGCGGCAGTGATTAGTCGTAGCGGGGAATGAATGAACCCCCAATGCTTTTTCACCAAACGGAGACTTGACAGATGTGGTGGTAGAGAAAACGCAATTGAAGTAGGGTTGAATACTTGAATAACAAAATATAAGAACAACGAATCCAAAATGAGGAGTAAAGGCAACAGCAGAGTGAAATCAGGTGAGTTGGGGGACTTACTTGAATTGAATCAAAATGGTCTCTCTTAATCATGTTCCCAAGCATTACAAACATTGTCACTGTCAAGAAACCAGCCAACACCTGCCTTGGATCCACCGCCATTTTCCTCAGATCAACCCACGCCAACCGCTCTCTCACTCGATTCAAAAATACTCAAATCGGACTCCAATACTGCTCTCTCTCTCTCTCTCTCTATATATATATATATATGAAAACTAAAGCAAGAAAGAAGATAGACGCCAAATCACATCCACGAGAAAGAAGACAGAAGAGGAGCAATTTTTGGGGAAAATAACTGATAAGGGGAGCCTGATTTGTCTGTAAAACGAATATTGTTTTAAAGTACATTTCGTCTTTGTTAGGAATTATGTTTATATATTATTAGATAGATTAAACAAGACGTTAATGGTGGTTGAAATGAGAAATGAAACAGAGCCAGAGCGAATATATAATTCATACATATACATACAAATAATAAGAGTAGAGAGAGAGAGAGAGAGAGAGAGAGAGAGAGAGAAGGGGGGGTAGCTGCTGCTCACTGTTTCTGTGCCCACCGACACTCGCTCCCCCGAGAAAACGACTCAGCGCCTACTTTTATGTCACTGATTTTTCCCAAATTTTATTTTTCAGAAAAAAAAAAAAAAGGGAAAACGACCCAGTGCCGCTCTCGTGACTGAGATATTATTAATCACTCGATGCTTTCGCCTAATGCTTGTCAAGAAGGAGATAAAATTTGTTAGCAGCTGTCATTAAGTACACACACACTAAGGCTTTGTTTGGATTAAAAAAAACCTCTCAACTTTTTTTATTTTATTTCTACCAAAATTTGATTTTATTTTTAGAAATTGAATCTGTTAAGCGTGTTAATTGTATTTATAAAAAAATTAAAAAATTCACATTCAATTTGGTAAACATTAGAAAAAAATTAAAAAATTAATTTTTTCGTTACTTTTATAGCCAAATAAATAATTTTTATTCAAATAGACGATTTTTTTTTTTAAGAATACGATTAACATGTCTAAAAATAACAACTTTTCAAAATAAAATAAAATTTTAATAAAAAATCTTATAAAACAAAAACCTACCAAAAAAACTGAAAGGTTTTTTTAATCCAGACTAACCCTAATTCATGTCTCAGATGAATACAAAATTCTAAATGATATATTCAATCTATTTTCTTAATTTTTTCACTCTAATTCTATGATTTAGAATTAAATTACACATATTTTTTTCTCAACATTAAGGTAATTATAATTATCAAAAATAATTAAGTAATTATACTTACCGCTATAATATTTTAAAGTTAAATTTATTTTTATTATTTTAAAATATTATTAACATTGATCATTTTTTGATAAAATAAATTGTTAAAACTTAATAAAAAAAATCAAAGTAACCAAAATTTTATATATGCTCTTTCCATTTTACCGCCTCTTCACACTTGTTCATTAGTTTTCTTTGCAAAAGATCTTAAAAAGTTTTTGTTTTTGCTTACTTTTTTGTCTGCTTTTGGAGATTTTTGTAAAAAAATTAACAAATATTTAAAAAAAAGACATAAAATAGGAAAAATATTTAAAATTTTAGTTATTTTACAATTTTTTTGGTTAAATTTTAATGGTTAATTTTATTGATATGAATTAATATTAACAATGTTTCAAAACAAGAGAAACAAAATAATTTTTAAATGTTGTGAAGGATAAGTGTCATTATCCAAATATTAAAAGGATGTAAATGTAATTTATAATTTTTTTAAATATTTAATCTAGCCTACGTATCATTCAAAGATTGGGGCCACACTTCTTACCTGAGTATTTTATGAATTTTGATTCTTGTGCCACGTAATAATTTTAGGAACGCGACGAGTTATTTATTTCTCTTACACGAAACAAAAGTACATATTGATTTATGAGCTCAATTGAAAAAAAAATAATGGCTTCGTTTGGTTTTATTAAAAATTTTTAAAAATATTTAAAAATTATTTATTTTTTATCTAATTATACAAATTACGAACTCACAACTTATATCACTTTTTATCACTCTAAACATTAATTTGTTTATTTATTAAAATTTTTTTCTTTAAATATTTTTTACATCAACAACAAATTAGTGATGTCATTACGTGGGTTCACTTAAGTTAAAAAAAAAAAATGGATCCAGCAAAAAAAAGGGGTCGAATTTAAATGTAACGTGGATCCAATTTGTTGCAGTTTATTAGTGCTAAGTCCACGGTTAACATTTACATGCATGTGCCTTTCACGTGCTGATCAATGAGAATAAATTAGGAACAGAAGAACGTTACTTCTCGTACTAGGTCATAATAGTGACATTTTCCCCAATCATTTGTTTGTTCGTCAGAAATGGTGGCTTTTGGTAATCATCTTTATTAAATTATTATTTTCTAAATTGGAAACGATCGTGTTAAAAGCATTCTAATAATTTTCTCCTAATTTTACATGGCGAAACACCTTTAAAAAGCATCATTAGAAAGGGATGCGTGTTAATATTGAGAATTAACTCAACTGATAAAATTTTAACTTTATTTTTTAGTGATCATTAGTTTCAGTTTTCTCGAATTACTGAAAGATTTATCTAATTGTTAATTTTCGAACCCTACAGATTAGTCGAGATATGTGTAAATTAACTAGCGTACACCTTTGCTTACATAAAAAAAAAAAAAAAGAAAAGAAAAGAGGCGTGGACAGAATGAGTTTTTAGATGAATTTTTTTTTTCTGTTATGTTGTTAGAATACAAAAAAATTGAAAAAAAAATATTTTTAGGAAAATTAATTAAAGATGTACCGTTAATGAAAACGAATAAAATGTAATTTTAACACGATGTTTAATCTTTCTATGATTATCTGAAAATGCATTGTGAAATTGTATTTTTTTACCTCTTTCAAAATATATTTTGAAAATGTATTTTTTTACCTAGAATAATTAACCAAAAAATCGGGGATATTAAAAAAATAGAAAAATTTAGAAAACACATTTTCATAATGTGTTTTTAAGCTAAATGAAAATATATTTTGAAAATGTTTTTTTTTTTATTAACAGCAAAATTTTAAGTTATTTTTTCTGATCATTATTTTTTAATTTTTTTATTCTTAAAAAAAAAATTCGCCTTCAGATGCCCAACTCGTGTAAGACAAACATGAATTACGTCAAACCACTCAATAATCAGGCCGGAATAATGGATGTGTTTAGAATTGTATAAAAATGTATAAAATAAAATAAAATTATAAAAATAAATATCTCATAATTCGTGCAGTGAATGAAAATTATAAATTTTATTATCTCGTAATTCATATTTATAGAGATTTATCGAATTTTATTTTATTTTGTAGAATTTCAAACGGAGTTAATATGAGACGAAACACACGTGCCAAACCCCACCCTTTCTCGCTCATGTGCTCACTGAACTAGTCACGTGGGGGGCCGGAGACAGTCTTTCAATAACACAAATTTTACTAAAAAAAAAAAGAGTTAAATTCATGAAACTGCTGTAGCTTTTAATCATTGCAAAGCAACGTGTCAAGGAATTCTCTAGCATGGCAAATGCTAGATAGTTGCCGTTGGAAGCATAGGCGGAACTAATTTTTTTTTTTTTAACTGTAAGCGAAAATCACATATTATTTAAAAAATAAAATTATTTTTATAATAAAATTAATAATATAATAAAATTTCTGATAATAATTTTTTAAAAAAATAAAATTATTATATTTTATAATTTTGACTTATATGTGTGTCACACTAAAGAAATAACAATTACCAATGGACAATAAAAAAATAAATTAATAAAATTATATGAAAACGAATTAATGAAATTATATTAGGCAAATTAGATAAAAGAAACATTTTTTTTCAATGAAATTGAGTGTCCCCACACCATAAAACATAATAATATATATTTGGAGGCATAATTTTTAACAATTTTTTGTTATTTTTAGTCGAAAATTGTTAGTTGTAATTTTTTGTGTGTTTGGTGAAATAAGTTGTAATTTTTAGTAATTTTTTGTAATTTTTGAGTGTTTGATAAATTTTTTGACAAATTTTAGTAATCTTTATCAACTTTTAAGTGTTTGGTAAAATTTTTAACAATTTTTTTGTGTTTGGTAAAATTTTTAATAATTTTTGAGTGAAATAAATTACTGTAATAGAATAGAAAAGTAAAAAAATTAAAATTTTACTAAATACTTATATTTTAACTTTCAATAGACTTTTATAATTTTTGTGCTGCCAAACGAGAGTATAGTTCTGCGCGCCCATCGTTGATGTAGTTGCCCGTTAAATGAAGCAATAATTTGTTCTCAATTTGTACTCGAGCCCTCGGAAGAGTTGGTTTGATATCACGTTGCTATGAAATTAAGTTAATATATATTATATAATAAAATATTATGAATTTTGCTTAAAAATTAATGAAATTAATTATTTAATGAAGTATTTTAATTTTTCCATTAATATTGTTTAATTACTAATAATCATCCAAAACTTAGAAGAGGTGTATAAATAATTTCTAACATTTTATAAACTATTGACGTATTTTTATTTTTGTATTTCATTAGTTATATATATATATATCCCTTAACCTTCCAGTACTTTTCTTCATCTCCTTAAAGATTAAATATATTATTTATTATTTGAAATAAGTATTTTCACTTTTTTAATCTTTAATTATATTTTTTACAATTTAGAGAAAATATAAAAAATTTAAAATTAAAAAAATTAATCAATATTTATCTCCCTCACACATATGCATTCACTTAAAAGGAACATAATTTTTTTTCCGAGCTTGATTTGAGTTTGATTTGATAAGATTAAATATGTTAAGATGTCACTTAGTTTGTTTTTTTATTTTTGTTTTTATTTTTATTTTCTTTTCTGAGCTCATTTTCTGTTTTACACATAAAAAAACAGTTTAAAAAACATTTGGTTGCTTGTATTTTTAAATTTTGTTTTAAAAAATAGAAAATAAATTTACATATAAAATAAAAAATGACAAAAATTCATTTTGAGGGTTTCAATCCAAAATAAGAAAAATTTAAAAATAAAGAAAATAGAATATTTTCTATTTCTTTATTATAAAATAGAAAATACAAAATACAAAAACAAACCAAATACCACTTAAACTACTCAAATTGAATTTATTAAATTTCGAGTTTAAAACTTAGCAAGCCAATTTCAAACATGATTTCAAACAATAAGGTGGCATTTGGTTTACTATTTTCTTTTTTTGTTTTATGTGTTAAAAATTTTAAAACGAAGAGACAAAAAATACTTTATTCTCCTTGTTTTGAGTTTTACTTGTTTTTTATTAAAAACTCTCAAAATGACTTTTTATCATTTTTTATTTCATGTGTAAACTCATTTTCAGTTTTTGAAAACAAATTTTAAAAATACAAGTAACCAAATGAATTTTGAGCTATTTTCCTTATTTTCAAAAGTACAAAATGAAAAATGAGCTCAAAACAGAAAACAGAAAATAAAAAATAAAAAAAAACCAAATGACTCCTAAAAGTTCAAGAATGAGAATATTTATACTTCTCTATTAACTTTTATCATTCCGCAATAAAATTATTGTGGAGTGAAAAAATTGATTAAGGAGAGTACGTTTATAACTTTCTAATTTTAAAGTCATCCTTAAATAATCTATTACTCAACTAAGCCTGCTTACAATTCTAACCATATTAATAACAATGGAGATGGACCCCTACTTGTCTAATTCCATCTCAGCTGTTAAATGTTAGCACTGGTAAGAAAATGGTGTTTATATTTGTTTATATAATTATTTTTCAATTTAGTTTAAATAAAAAAAATATTGTAGTTGTGGTCTAACCTTTAAGGACGAATGGGAACTTAGCAGCTAGAAGAGGCTGACCTTCAACTTTCAAACTAACATTATTTTTCTTCGGACTGTTTGGAGTAAGAAAAAATTGAGATAAATTAAGATAAATTATAATTTGGGGAAAGTTTGTAATATATACAGTGAGAAAAAAATATTGATGTGATATAAAATTAATAGAGATTTATAAAAATTTTAAAAAATTTTCAATAAATTATTACAAATCAAACGGATCCTTCATTAATGTGATTTGTTTATTTATTATTAATATTATTGGTTTTTTCTAAGGAGCAAATTAAAGTTTGTGGTCTACGCTTGATTCCAATGATGTCACACAGTTGAGCTGTCACACGTATGGTGGAAGTGGGTAGAAAATATAATTGTTTCCAAGCAAGAGTACAATGGGACAGCGCAAATTGGCACATGGCGTACATGTGAGTGCCTGCGCGATACCCCTAACAAGGCAGCACCCAAATTTGTCACAACATCTTTCTTTTTTTGGGTCGAAGAGAAGTCCGTAGGCGTTATTCATGCGTAAACACTGGGTAAAATTTGTCCTATGACTCTAGTCGGTAAAAAATCACGGAGAGATAAACCAGTTTAGGTAAACCTTAGTTGACCGACTCAGCCGAGAAGGCTGTTAGATGACCCTCCACAATTAGAAGAATGACTGCTCTCAAGAGAAGTCAAACCCGAAACTTATTGGTCACAGGCCTTTCAACCCGTCATCCGAACTAACTCGACTACCCCTTTCGGGGCCACAACATTTTTCTTTGCTAAGGGGAATTTGGTTGATAAAAAAATATAATAAAAATATAAAAATTTAATATAAAAATGACATATAATGAAATTTAATTGATAAAAAATATAAAAATTAATTAATTTTAATCAACCAAACAACTTTAAATATTGTCACTTTTTCTTTAACTGATTATGGTCACATTATTTGCTATTATCATTTCGTTGACTCTATCATCACTTGTCTCGTTTAGTATATGTTTGAAAGAGAAAATAAATAATTAAATATAAATTTTTATTTAATTGAATTAAAAAATTATAAAAAATTAAATTAAAAAGATCGCAGTAACTAATCATAACTAATATATAACAACAAGATTCAAAAGTAGGAACACACAAGACATGCATTTACTTCACATTTTTTTCATCCTTCAATTATATATATATATATATATATATATATATTTGGTTTTATTCATTTTTTCAAACTCTCACTCCCCCCTCTCGCACTATGAATTTATTAAACTATTTAGATGCTATTTGTTATATTTATTTTAAATCTATTTTTTATTTTGTAATTTAAAAATAAAAAAAAAATGGTTCAAAATGTATTTGATCAGATGTATTTTCAAAATCTGTTTTAAAAAATAAAAAAATTTGCTTACATATGAAATGCAAAATAACAAAAAGTGATTTTAAACATTTTCAACTAAAAATAAAGAAACTCTTAAAATACAAAAAATAAAAATTATTAAACCAAATGGGATTTTATATAACTATCATCATTTTCTTTAGAAAAAATCAACAATTTCTGTAATAACAGTTATTTAACCTTAAAATTTTCATACTTCTCTCTCAAAATTTTTCTCGTTTCTTTTTTTATAAATGTATCAATACGTGTTTGTGTGATTTTCTCGTTACTAATATATGAATCCTAGTTAAATAAATATTTTTTATTTAATTAATTAAAGAAAAACAAGTATATTATATAAGTAAATTTAATTTTCCCACATTTCTTTTCCGTTTCACAAATACACGTTGCAAGCACACTCTTGAAACATAGGGTCCGTTTGGTTTGTCATTTTTTACTGAAAATTTTCAAAAATTTCTATAAATCTCTGTTAACTTTATATCACATCAATTTTTTTCTCTCACTGCACGTATTACGAAATCTCTCCAAACCACAATTTATCTCAATTTATCTCATTTTTTCTTACTCCAAACAAATAATCTTCCCCACGCAATTAATTGTGGCACAAATTTCCGTGCATCGAATGCACGATCATTTACTTCGATGAAAGGGTGCCAATCGCATGGATTGCATGTTATACCAGAACCGGGAAATATGCGAACAAAAAGAAAAGGTGATATTTTTGCTCGCGGAAGGACACCGAAACTAAAGTAAATAAGGTGGAAGGGGAGGGATAACAATGTAGATTAATATATATATATATTTGGAGAGATGTAAAAAGGAATAGAGAATTAGGTAAAGAATATAGTTAAAAATATTACTATATTTTTAAAATATATTTATTTATGATACATATTTATAAAAATATTAACAAATAATAACAGAAAAATATAGAGATTATACTTTATTTTATTTATTTATTTATTACACTTATTTCCTTTTAAATTGGGAGTGAATGAAAGTTGGTTAATAAAAGTGAATAAAAAAGAAGGGAAGTAGTGGAGGTGACTTATTTAACGCTATTTACCTCTTTTCCAAAACAATGTAAATCTTCTCTCTTCTTTTTATATATTTCATTTCACTCCCATTCATCCCGTCCCAAACAAGGACTATGGTTAGACTGATTCCATTTTAGATTTTAGGCAAATTGATTAATTTTGGTTTGTATTTCTATTTTTTATTTTTTTATTTTGCGTGTTTTATATTTTAAAAATTTTAAAATATGAAAAATAAAAAATATATTTGGTTTGAATTTTATGTTTTCCGTGTTTTATAATTCTTTTTATTTTGGATCAAAAATCTTAAAGTGACTCTTAGTCATTTTATATTTCTTATGTAAATCATTATTTGTTTACAAAATAAAATTTGAAAACGTAAGTAACCAAATACATTTTTAATTATTTTTTATTTAAAAAAACATAAAATGAAAAATATGTTCAAAACAAGTATACTAATAAAATCACACCTTAACTTCGACAAAAATCAAGTCACTTCCAAGTCAACGGAATTACTCGACCCATGAAATATAACTCTCCAGGTATATTGGGCCAAGGGGCTGTGCTGTTCAGATCCATTGTCAGATCCATGGGCCTTGATCTGGTGACCATGCCCAAGTCGCCCGGAAAGACCGGCCCAGCAACGAAGATTTAAATGGACTTACTCGTGCGGCACATATGCTCTCTCCCTCTCTTACTCGATCAACTCAGTGTTGCTTCGTCAGAAGGCTAAAACAGGGTCGCCCGACGTCCTCGCAAACTTTGGCGATGGATTCGTTGCAATGAGTGGCTTCTGATCCCAATGTGAACTATTCTACGATATTGAGATTGTCGTTCGTCAATCTCTCTCAGAGTTTCATTCCTAGACCCACAGTTTTCTTTCATAATCGTTTGAATTACAATTTGTTCTTGAATTCACGGATCTAGATCAAGATATAGGAGGTATAAACCAATTTTAGTGTCTGATTTGATTATGATTACTTCTGTTTGATAACTTCAACTGCGAGATCTAGTTTTAGAGAGAGAGAGAGGCAGGAAATGGAGAAGTCTTGCGCATTGCTTGTCCACTTTGACAAAGGAACACCTGCACTTGCCAATGATATCAAAGAAGCTCTGGAAGGGAACGACGTTGACGCTAAGATCGAGGCGTTGAAGAAAGCAATTGTGCTTTTACTGAATGGCGAAACCATTCCCCAACTGTTCATCACCGTTGTCCGGTACGTGTTGCCCTCGGAAGACCACACAATTCAGTTGCTGTTGATTCTCTGTTTCGGGATCATTGAAAAAACCGATTCGCGAGGGCAAGTTTTACAGGAAATGATTTTGATTTGTCAGAACTTATTGAACAACCTTAATCACCCAAACGAGTATACAAGGGGGGTCACACTCCGGTTTCTTTGTCGGTTGAAAGAAACTGAGATTATTGAGCCGTTGATCCCATCGGTCCTGTTGAATTTAGACCATCGACATCCGTTTGGTAGGAGGAACGCTATTCTTGCTGTGATGTCGATATATAAGCTCCCCCAAGGGGAACAGTTGCTGGATAATGCCCCTGATTTGATTGAGAAGTTGCTTTTGACAGAACAAGATCAATCAGCCAAACGGAATGCGTTCCTTATGCTATTCACTTCTGCCTAAGATAGGGCAGTTAATTACCTTGTCACCAATATTGATAGAATCCATGACTGGAGTGAACACCTTCAGATGATGGTGTTGGAGTTGATCCATACGGTTTGTAAAGCAAACAAGGGGGAGAAAGGGAAGTTCATAAAGATCATCATATCACTGCTCAATGCCCCATCAGCAGCAGTAATTTACGAATGTACTGGGACTTTTGTTTCTCTCTCCTCGGCTCCAACGGCAATCAAAGCCGCTGCTAATACGTAACGCCAGCTTCTGGTCTCCCAAAGTGACAACAATGTTAAGCTTATTGTGCTTGACAGGCTCAATGAGCTTGAATCCATGCATAGAGACGTTATGGTTGATATAATAATGGATGTTCTTAGGGCACTTTCAAGTCCAAACCTTGATATTCGTAGGAAAACCATTGACATTGCTCTGGAGTTGATAACACCTCGGAACATTGAAGAAGTTGTTCATATGCTAAAGAAAGAAGTTGTGAAGACTCAGAGTGCAGAGCTTGAGAAAAATGGTGAGTACAGACAAATGCTTGTTCAAGCTATTCATTCTTGTGCAATCAAATTTCCAGAGATGGCAAGCACAGTTGTGCATCTCCTGATGGATTTCTTGGGAGACAGCAATATTGCTTCAGCTATTGATGTTGTTATCTTCGTGTGGGAGATAATTGAAACAAATCCAAAATTGAGGGTGTCTATAATAACAATACTTTTGGACACTTTCCACAAAACCAGGGCTGCTCATATGTGTTCCAATTCTCTTTGGATCATTGGTGAGTACTGTCTTTCGCTTTCTTAAGTTGAGAGTGGAATTGCAACTACTAACCAGTGCCTTGGGGAGCTCCCCTTCTATACTCTCATTGAGGAAGGGGAGGGTCAAAATACTTCAAAGGCTTCTCAGCAGATGATCTCCACCAGGGGTGGCTCAAGCATAAAGTAATCAAAGCCACTGCTTTAGGTCCCCAAATTTTGAGGACCCCCAATTTTTTAAAATCTTTTATACTATAGTTAAATTTCAACATATTTTGAATATATTTTTAACATACGTTTTGTATAATAAAAGTCTAATCTGAATTAAAAAAAAAAAAGTTTACAAGATAAAAATGTAAAAAGTTTCAAACTAAATGAAAAAAAAAATGATGACAAGAAGTCCCAATATATATTAGAAGAAAATTACAAGCAAAAAAAAAAAAAAAAAGAAATGCTTCAATCTAAATAAAAAAAGGGCTCGTAAGAAAAGGGAAAAAAAAAAAGCCCCTACATAAATGAAAAGAATAATATATTCAAAGAATGAATATCAAAAGTCTTATAAGGAAGGAAGATCAAAAGTTTTATAAAACTATCTCTAACGTGTAGAAATCCAACCCTAATACACTTTCTCTCCCTCTCTACCTCTCAGCCTCTCTCTCTCAATCTCTCTCAAAGTTTAAACTTTGAAGCTAAAAAATACATTGGTAAAGTTTTTAATTGCAACATCAATCAAAGGGATTTTTAAGGTAATGTTTTAAAAAAATTTATAGATTAATTTTTGTTTTATTTATTTTTTTAACATAGAGTAGTATTTTGATTTTTTTTTCTTTTTTTAACATACAAATTTCAGATGACTTTTCATCAATCAATGAAAACTCGTTATCAATAGCAAATCATTAGTTTTGTCAAAGCTTAGATTTGCTCGAGGAAGGTATAGCCCTTCTTTTTTTTTCTTTTTTTCTTTTTTTTTTTCCTTTAAGACTTGTTTGTTTAGTTTTGTTTCTATAACTCTATTTAAGAGATATTTGACGATTAATTTTGGTGTGACTTTCTTTGATAGAAATCTAATTTGGGGAATATTGTGAAGAAAATATTTTTTTATTTCTTTATTTTTATTTCAATGTATTATTCGATAGATAACTAATTTAATTATTTTTTTATTCATATCGTAGATCTTGTACTAGATAAACTTGAATATAAAGATTTAATTAATAATTTTGAATCTCAAAAAGTAAGAAAAATAAATTTTAAATAATATCTTTACCATAACTAAAAATGTGGAAAATCATAATTTTTTTTTTGTAAATGTAAAAGCCGGTTGTCGCTATAGGCCTCAAAACACTTTGAACCGACCCTGATCTCCACCACCACAGTATCTTCTGGAAGGCCTGCAATCCTTGCAGATGGGACCTATGCCACCCAGAGTGCTGCCTTGGAAACTGTGATGTCACCTCCAACACTTGTTCAAGGATCGTTGACATCTGTTGGAAACCTAAGATCTCTGATCCTTGCAGGTGATTTTTTCCTTTGTGCAGTTGTGGCATGCACACTGACAAAACTTGTTTTGAGATTGGAAGAGGTTCAGCTGTCCAAGTTGAAGTGAATAAAGCAACTACCCAAGCATTGTTGATTATGGTCTCTATGCTACAATTGGGACAATCTTCACTTCTTGCACACCCAATTGACAATGATTCTTATGATAGGATTGTCCTATGCATCCGGTTGCTTTGCAATACAGGCGATGACATAAGGAAGATATGGTTGCAATCTTGCCGAGAGACTTTTGTAAAGATGCTTGCAGATAAGCAGTTCCATGAAACAGAGGAAATTAAAGCAAAAGGCCCAGATATCCCATGCCCAGCCTGATGATCTTGTGAACTTCCACCACTTGAAGAGCAGAAGGTAGTAAAAAATTGCCTTTGCTTTATTTTTGTGATATTTACAACCTGACCTCATAAACATCCAATGGAATTTCTTTGTTTTTTTTTTTCCCGGATAATTACTGTAGACAACTTCTCATATTAAGCTGAGTTAATATAAGTTTGTTAATTTTAAGCCATTAAAAGACAAACGTTTGATCCTGATTTACTTTGCCATGCTTTGTTTGTTTCTGTACTATCAATGTTATCCATAGTTGATGTATCAACAAATGCATCTCTAATTTATCTTCTTCTAATTTTTTTTTTCACATTATGATTTTTTCTTTTTCGTATTTATGTTTATTTCATTCCTTTGTCCTGTCTCCTGATTCTACAAGTTTAGGCTATATCAATGGACCCTGTTCTAGGTATCCAGCTTCAGACATTGAATGAAAATAGTTTTCTGATTTGTTTGTAAGCTGTACAGCAATAAATTTGATAGCATCCTCTCCTGCACCCATCTCACCCCCATACAAACACATGCATAGCTTCTTCTTTTTTTTTTTTTTTTTTTTTTGTAATTTATTAAGTAAATTCCTTGTGCACTTGGTTGCACTTTTTTATTTCTCTAGTAAATTGGTTATTTGTAAATTGTGGTTTGTTGGCAAATTTTGGCTGTATGATTGACTATGAAAAATGCAGCGTGTTTCTTTTCCCAGGATGGATGCTTTATGAGCTGAAGTTAGAGATAATCATCATTTATAATGTTACATCTACGATAATGTGTTTGTTTTCACTCCCTGTCCACCAATGTCACTCCGTTGTTTTTAAATCTCATGAACAGTTTGAATGTATGATTGATTAGCTTATTTCATGATGTTGCATATAATAAGGAGCTAGAGTCCTGAAAATTCGACCTATAGACTTTTGTGAACCTTTTGTTATGTATTTGTCAATTGTGGGTTTTGCTTGCCCTCCTCCAATTAATGGTTGTATATCATCTATCTCACTGCCAATTTTTTCCTTTGTGAAATTCACATATTTGTCAGGGTATGAGCCAACTTGAGTTGGAAGATGAGGTGCAGGATGATGTAAAACGTGCTACTGGAGAGTTCATGAAGGACAGGGATGATGCAAACAAACTTGACCACATTCTTCAGCTAACAGGATTCAGTGACCCTGTTTATGCTGAGGCATATGTGACAGTTCATAATTATGACATTGTCCTTGATGTTACTGTTATCAACTGTACCAAGGAGACTCTCCAAAATTTGTGCTTGGAGTCAGCAACCATGGGTGACCTCAAACTTGTGGAGCATCCACAAACTAGTACCAGAATCAAGCAAGCAGACAAAGGCCAATATCAAGGTTTCTTCGGCTGAAACATGATTGATATCTGGGAATATTGTTTGTGAGACTTCACATGTTCTTGAGCGAGATGTTGTTGTCCTCAATGACATTCACATTGATATAATGGATTACATTTCTCCATCAACTTGTGCTGATGTGGCATTTAGAACTATGTGGGCTGAATTTGAGTGGGAAAACAAGGTATATCTGCCTTTTTCTTTTGGATGCTTGTTGACATTGTACTTGGAGAAGTATGTTTGGCTGGATGATGACGATGACAATGACTGTGTGCATTCTATGATATTTAGGACTATTTTATTTATTTTATATGTTACTTTGTTGGATGCTTGTTGGCATAGTGCTCACGTCTGTGTTTAATAGCTAACTGGACTTAGGAGGGAGCTTCTTTAATCTAGTCCTTATGGTATAGTAAACTAACAAACATGCTTGCAAGAAATGCAGCTTTGTGTATTCTGCTTTCTTATCTATTTAGTTGTAAGTTATATATATATATATATATATGTATATATAAAGAACTTGGATATTGAAGACGCCTAAAACTAGATGTTTGTAATATTTTAATCAAGTACTTTTCCCGTGTCATTCATTTCTGTTTGGATGTTTTCTTGTTTAATTGGTTATAAGTTTTTAAGTTTATCAACTTATTAGTCAGTGATGGGATGGAAGACTGGTAGTATTCTGTTCCCATGTTTTTAGTTACTGCCCCTCTGTTTAATTAGATGCATATAAAAAAATTTGAGCTCGATCTTAGTTGCAGCACTTTTTCTGCTTCTCACTTCCCCTTTGTATTGTGGATCTTTTTTTCTTAGTCTATATTTTCCTTAAGTAACCTAAGCTCTAATCTTGCTGGTGTTTGGATGATGCATTGTGGATTTGGTATCGAATCAATACGCTTTTTCGATCTTTTCAGGTTGCTGTGCACACTGTAATTCAAGGTGAGAAGGAATTTCTGAACCATATCATCGAGTCAACAAATATGAAGTGCCTAACTCCACTGTAAGTTCTTCGATCTCCCTCTTAACGTAGTGTCAACTAGTAAGGGCAATAAATTTTTGGTTCTCTTATCATTTTAGTCGCTCCATGTGCTTGATGCACTTTGGCACCATCGTTGCCATTGTTACTATTCGTGTTCTTGTACCTGCTCTTGTCACTGTTTGAATGTATAATGCTTCATCGGGAGCCATTGCTTGGTTCTTGAGTCTATTCAATTTCTATTGGCTACATCTCATCAAGCTTGCTGGTTACTAAACTAGGTCAGCCATGGAAGGTGACTGTGGATTCCTCGCTGCTAACCTGTATGCAAAAAAAAGTATATTTGGAGAGGATGCTTTGGTAAACTTAAGTATTAAGAAACAAGCAGATGGAAAACTGAGTGGTTACATCAGAATAAGGAGTAAGACTCAAGGCATTACTCTTAGCCTTGGGGACAAGATGACTCTTAAACAAAGGGGGGCACTTGAATTCTCCAAATACCTACATTTTGATAGGTTTTTTTTTTTTTTTCCTCCTGCCTTCCTTCTTCTTTGGCGTCATTTACATCATGTTGGTTCAGTTAAAAGGGGTCCAATTGACACATTTTTAATCTTTTCTTTGTGTTCACATTTTCCCTCCGGGACAAGTAGGAAAAATATGTTCAAATTTGAGGATTTGGGGGAGATGACATAGTATGTTAGCTTGATGACTTGTGATTAGGAGCCGTTAAATAATTCAACGGTCCAAATGTATTCAAGAGTTTTTGGATTAAAAAAGTGTGAATACATCTAAAAATTCAATTTTAATATCACTGAGTTGACATAAGTTCCTATGTCGCCCTCTTTTTTTTTTTTTTCTAAATTTGATTTATTCTTGAAAACAGACCACATTCTTTATTCTACAAATAGCAGATTTTGTTGTTCTTCATATCTTGAATTTTTTTATTTTTTATTTTTTTTGGAATTTTTGGCAGGCCCACCCATGGGTTTGCAAAGTCGAATATCAAGTCCAGGTGCAAATGTGCAGTGACAAAGCTTTCGCTGTAGCTTATATCTGAATATTTTGAATTAAGCTCCATTTGCAGCTCTAAATTTTATCAAAAATTACTAAAAATTTTTAAAAATTATTAATTTTTTTATCTCATTACACAAATTATAAGATTATAATTTTTATCAATTTTTATTAACTTTTTACTATTTGAATTGCATCCCAAGTCCTTCTCAAGAGGAGGTGAATGAAGAAAATAAAAAAATTGAAAGAATGTGCAAAGATTCTGTTTAAGAAGAAAGATGGAATGAAAGGGAATAAAAATCATCAATTTACCTTCATTTGCTTACATAGAATAAGTTTTTTTTTTTTTTTTTTTCGTTCCTAATTTGGGTGTAACAGTTAATGATTGAATTTTTTAATTATGCTTTATTTGTCTTGTCTTTAATATATTTCATTATTATTACCAGTGCCGGCCTTGAGAATTGGTTTGCCCAAGCTCGGTTTTAAAAATTTTGCCCTTCCATACTAGTATACAAGTCAAGACAGAAAATAGAACTAAGCTTGTAGTATACTTTTTTTAGCATTCATTACATAAAAAACTAACCGAATTATGGTACTTTATAATTAGCACGATCCAATTCAAAGAAACACACTTCTCCTTGCATTATTTGAAGTAAATTCTTCAATCAACTCATCATACTTTAAACTATCTAAGAACTCATTTTTAATTGAGATCATAGCCAATCCACATAATCTCTTTTGTGACATGGTAGTCCGAAGGTAAGTTTTGATCAACTTCAACTTAAAAAAACTCCTCTCCATTGAAGCAATCGTAACGGGTATAATCAACAAAATTCGATATGTCACCCATACCATTTGAAATCCCTCATCTTTCCAATAAGGCTTGATAAAATCAAGGATGTCAATCGATTTTATCACTTCTCTTGGCAATATTGTTTTCAAATGTCTAAGTTTTTAAAATAACGCATCCCCATAAATATCACCATGTTTGTTGTGTTCCAAGAAACATTGAAGTTTAGTGCAACGTTCCTTCAATTGCTCTTCACAAATACTTATGAAATTTGCATTAAACAAAAATCCAAAGGTTGCTTCATATTGTTTAAATTGCACAAATCACTCCCTCAATGACATAAGAGATTGATCTATAATTTGAAGGAAATAGGTTGTTCTAGATTTTTCCTTCGGAGATAAACTTTCAATAGCCTTTTCTTCCACATCCTCATCAAATTGCTTCTTCCTATGAACAACTCTTTTTTCTTCAAATACCAGATCAATACCAACTTCAAATGCAAGTTCTTTCACTTCTTTCATCAAGTCTTCAAAACCCTCCGCTCTAAGCTTTTCAAAGAACAAAATCAACTTCTTTATTCTTGTACTTGCATCTTCAATATCCATCTCTTCTCTTTGAAGAATTTTACTAACTTGATTAATTTTATCTAAGATGGTGTAACAAATGCATAAGCTAATCAAGAATTCAAAATTCTCTAAAGCATTGCAGCACAATCCTTTAGCTTCTGACATCACAACATCATCATGTTTAGAAAGATTTGCAATTTGAACGAATGCATCTCTTAACTCCGGTGCTTGCCTTCTTGTAGCTCTAATACTCTCAACATGATTTTCCCAACGAGTTACCAACAATGGCTTTGGTGTCAAACCCTTCACATACGTCTTGAGAACATCCCACCAATGCGGTGAACCTGAAAACAAAGTATAAACTTTTTGCACATATACAAAAAAATCTCTTGCCTTCATACTAAATTTTGCCATGTCACATAGTGCAAGGTTTAAGCTATGACATCCACATGGAGTATAAAATGCTTTAGGATTTACATCAAGTAATCTTTTTTGCACACCTTGATGTTTACCTTTCATGTTTGAGCTATTGTCATAACCTTGTCCTCTTATGTCATCAATGCCAAGTTTAAGATCAATCAAAGCATCTTCAAAGGACTTGAAAAGCCCAAGGCCCAATGTGTCATCAACATTTATGAACCCAAGAAAGAACTCCTCCACCTTGACTTTACTTTCATCCTCAACATCCACAACATCCACACATCTTATGACAATTGACATTTATTCTTCATGACTTTGATCCGGAGTACAATCAAGGATAATCGAAAAATACTTTGCTTTTACGATCTTCTTCAAGATTTTTTCTTTAATCGCATTCCCTAACAAGATTATCAATTCGTTTTGAGTTTTGTGGTTAAGATAATGATTTTGAAGTTCTTTATCAACCACACGCTGAAGGTGCTCTTGCATAACAAGATCAAATTCGGTAACAAATTCAATAAGTTTACAAAAAAGTCCATTTTTCTTCTCATAAATCTTCTCATTTGTTCCCCGAAATGGTAAATTATTTCACGCATGTGTCTTCACAACCCTAATTATCCGAACAAATATCATCTTCCAATGAACTCTCTCTTTCTTAATTAGATCTTCCATTCTTTTGTCAATTGTTTGTCTTTGTTCAAGTCCCTTTTGCAAGTCCACCCATCTCACAACATTAGCAATGTGTTCTATATTCTTTGCATACTCTCTAAGCTTTTTTGGAACGTTATGCCAATCATTAGTTCCTCCCTCAACCATACCACTTGTCATTGGCTTAGACTTAAATAATTTACAACAAAAACAAAAGACCTTATCCAACTCATTTGAATAGACAAGCCGCTTCTTTTTTTGCTTCTCACCATTGGGAAGGTGACAAGATTGGAAGTAAAGTGTCTCCCACGATTATCTTTCTTGGGAAATGCATCATTTTCTTTTAAGATCTTAATTGGACCTCGTCGAACCAACAAAATCCTCTTTACATCATTAATACTTCCCCACAATCCCGGATCATAATTCACATCTACATCTTTCTCAAGGTCAAGCATACCTTGATCCCCAAGATTATCAGTCACATGAATGGTATCTTCATTATACTCCTCTCTATAGTCTTCATTTGCTACACCTTCATCATGCCTCTCCTAGATTCTTCATTCGTTATTTTCTCCCTAAATTCTTCATTCGCTATATCAACATTTTTACTCATAGATTCCTCATTTAACTTGACTCGAAAAACTCTCTTTTTGTCTTCTTGCAATAAATAACTTAAAAATCGAACCCGCTAGTGATTTTTTCATTTCATCTTTTCATTGCTTGATTTTTCTATTTTGAGATCCGGAATTTTGATGTTTCTTCATTGTAGTACCTATAAGTTACAAACTATAATACAAATTATAATTCATTCTTAATTATTTAATATTTAAAGTAAATAACCAACATTCGATAATCAATACAAAATGAACAATTAGCGAGAGATAAAAGATACAGCTACCGGAAAGGTAGAGACTATATCAAGGCTTGTAATCCATGAATAAACAATTAGGGCTTAGAATCTGTGAGAATAAACAAATTAAACAATTAGGGAGTTGAACCAGTTAATTAATAAACACTTAATCAACTAATAAAAAATTAGGGCTTGGAACTTTTTAATTAAGCAAAGAAACAGTTAATTAATTAAGCACTAATCCCGTAACCATTAGATGGATAAAAAAATAGCTGATTAATGATTAATTAAGCACTAATCCCGTAACCATTAGATGGATAAAAAAATAGCTGATTAATGATTAATTAAGCACTACCGTAACAATTAGTTAAATCATTAGGGGTAGGAACTTTTTTTTTTTTTTTTAATCGGAAGTTGGAAGTTGGAATCTGTGTGGCTGTGTGTAAGTGTAATTTACACACATACATATAACATATATTAAAAATTCGTGATATGTTGATAGAGATCCCAATCAATCACTCACAATCACACACAGAGATAAATAGAAGGCGAGATATACAAAAAATGAGAAAACCCACAAATGAAAACTTCAAACAAAACTTTCAATAAAAACAAACGTTGGTAATAAACTCAACCCCTCGATAGATCGACTCCTCGACTTTATACTTTTGTTGACGTTTGCTCGACTCCTTGATTCACCGACTCCTCGATTCATCGACTCCTTTAGTGAAAGCCCTTCGACTCCTCGAAGGCTCAACACCAAATTCTTGGTAGCTTTGCTGAATCCACAGCATTCACAAAACTCAAACCTGAACTCCTTCAGATTGAACATGAACCATGTTGGTTAAGTGATGGAGAGAGTAATTGAACTTTCAAGCTCTCAATCTCATGTGTATTCTCTCTCTGTCTGTGTGTGTATGAACCTTGAAGACGTCAAGAGATATATATAGACAAATAGAGGCGGCTAGGGCTCGAACCAGTCGAAATAGGCTGGGAAAACATACCTTGCGGGAAGGGCGCACCCACGGTCTTCCCACGGCCATCCCGCGACTCAGAGTGGCGATCATGCATAGCCAAAATTCTGAATTCAGTTCTCGAAATTTTCCAGCGAGTACCAGCGGCCTTCCTGTGGTCTTCCTGCATTATTCAATTCCGAACCTATTCAAGACTTCCAACCGTTATGGAAACTTGATTTTTTGAGGCCTTTTAGAATTTTAACTAACTTAAGACTCTATTGTCTTAACATACACTAAGTCTAAAGCACAAACAATTCTATTTGATCATGGATTTGCCAATTTACAAGTTTTAGCCTTAACATATATCGTATATGATATATATGACGCACTTTGCAATACAGAAAGAGAAAGAGAGAGTTACCTGGTCTTGGTGGTTGGCAATTGGCAAAAGGAAGGGCGGTGGCCGATGGGTACTATGGGTTTGGGGAGGGAAGGGCGGTGAGTATTCCGTGGGTGGGTTTGGTGGTGTTCGGTAGCAGAGGGAAGGGAGTTCTACGGTGGTGGCCAGTGGCAGTCGATGCTGGCGGTTTGGGAAGGAAAGACGGAGCCGGAACCGGAACTGGAACCAAAACTGGAACTGGAAGGGAGTCGAGGAGAGAGATGAGTAGGGATGGGCTTGGTGTTCTACAACTACAATTTCTACTGGTTCTGGGTTGTGTGTAGGGAAAAGGGAGGACGGCCGGAGGGTAAAAAAGTCGGTCTTATTGTCGTTTGCTCTTGGGCTGGGTAGTTGTCCAGTTGGGCCTAAATTTTTTTTTTTCTTCTCAGTCCAAAATTTTTTTTTTGGGTTGCCCTTGACCTAGGGTGTTGCCTAAGCTCAGGGACTTGCTGGGCTAACGCTTGGGCCGACCCTGATTATTACAAAAACTCACTATAGATAAATCTATTCTAAAAAAATTATAATCATATTTTTTTACCCTTCGTTCTATTCCTTCAAATAAATAAGTCATCCCTTACCTCTGTATCCCATTCTCAACTTTCCCCATCATCCTTTCCCTTTTCCACCCTCTCAAGCGGACACTCTAAATTATGTTTGCCTGATGTATGAAAAGGAATTTATTTTTTTTTATTTTATGTGACTTTTTTATTGAAATATTATTTTAATTTTTGACAGTTTTAAGTACATTATTCTTATTAGTAAAAAAAATCTACAAAAAAATGCAAATTTTAAGCATGTTACTTTCTATTTTGAAAGCTTTTTTTATTTTTTAATAAGAATAACATATTTAAAAGTCAAAAAAATAAAAATTTTCAACGAAATTGAATTCAATGCTACAAACAGGTATTAACCATGAATTTAACATTCAATTCAACTCAAAATTGTTAAATTAAAATTTAATAGACTAATTATATTTATATTTTTTAAATTAAAAATATATAAATAATTATATAGAGTTGAACTTTAATGAGGGACTGTATGGCTTAAAAAATGTTGAATTTTTATTAAAAGTTAAAAAAATAATCTATACTTTTTTATTTTTGTAATAAAATTTCATTACATAACAAATTTACATTATTTTTTTATATTTTTTAATATTTTTTTTCCTCATCCAAACAGCGATCAAAGAATCCACTCGCCGACCCCGAATACAATAATGCCAGAGTCCCCTTTTATTAACTAAAGTGGTATTTTGATTTGATGCCGCGGGACAGAAAGCACCTGCCGATGAACGAATTAGATCATCTCACTTGGCTCCCCACTGCAAAAAGTTACATTGATTACGTACACGGCTATTCGCTCGTCAATCATCGCGGATGCTCTTCCTCTCTTTCTCTCTCTAACTGCTTTTTTAAGTGAGTGAGTGTGAGAGAAATGAAGCAGCAGCAGACGCAACCAGCTTGACACATCTGGGTATTATTCTCTGCTTTCCCTTGTTATCTCCTCTTGTTCTGCCTTTACTGTGGCTTCCCATTCTTTATTTCTTTAAATTCTCTTGTTTTTTTCCCACCTATGATTTACCCGTCAATTACGTCTGTTTTGATCATCAGAACACCTGGTTGATGTTATCATGCAACCTGCAAAAATCGTATAGGAAAATTCTCTCAGAATCACTCGATTCTAGAGTTTGTGGGTTTACTTTCCCAGAAAAGAATAGTGCTTTGCTTGTGTTTGTTCATGGCTAAGTAGTGCTTTTTGGAGGTATTTAATCATGGGCTTTTAGGGTTTTGGTCGGTGGCTATTGTATCAATGGGGGGTTTTGTGAATTGAGGTTCAACTACTCACTGAAATTTGCCTTCAACAGTAAAAAATCACTAATTTTCGCCTGGCTGCTGCCTGAGATTGTTGTGTTCATTGGTATGGAAAGAGGAGGGGAAGAGAACAGGGGGGAGTTTGTGGCTGTTGTAAAGACTCCAGATAAGAGTAAGAGGGATGAGTGGAGTGAAGCAGGGGTCATGAGTTTATTGGATGTGTATGAAGCAAAATGGTTGCTCCGAAATCGGGCCAAGTTGAAGGGGAGTGATTGGGAAGAAATTGCCCAGCAAGTTTCTGCCCGCAATTGTGGGACAAAGCCGGTGAAAACCCCTAACCAATGTAAGAACAAAATTGAGGCAATGAAGAAAAGGTATCGCATAGAATCAGCTGCAAATAACCATTCTGGTACTGGGCAGCCGTGGCAATTCTATGCTAGAATGGATAGATTGGTAAAAGGGGCACGTAGTTTGCAACCTAAGGCTGGAGATATGAATGCAGATGGGGTGGCAGAGACAGAGAATTTGCAAGCTATGCCAGATGTAGCAGTTGATTTGGAAAATGAAGCCAAAAGGGTAGATGATAATGGCCCTACCCATGTTCAGATTGTTGAGAAAACTCATAATTACAAGATGGTAGACTTGCATGGACAAGATCATGTCCTGGATAGAAATCAAGATGATGGGTCTAATACCGCTCCAAATAATAGTGAATTTAATACCCCCAGAAACAAGGCAGCCAAAGTGGGTGACAGGTTGATGATGATGAATTCTTTTAAGCGAAGGAAGAAATTGGGCAATGACGTGGCAGAGAGCATAAGGTTGTTAGCTCAATCAATGTTGAAGATAGAACAATCACGGATGGAAATGTACAGGGACTTGGAACGCCTGAGGGCAGAGGCAGATGTCAAGCGGGCAGAAATGGACCTTAAGAGGACTGAAATAATTGCAAAAAACCAGTTGCAGATTGCCAAGCTCTTTTTTAAGAGGACATGCACCCATAACAGCAAAAGTGGGAGCTCATCCTTGGTTGCTGAACACATTGTTGCAACAAATGCAGAGGAGAGAAATGGTTAGTGTTGTTGCATCAGTTTTTGAATAGACATCATATTCTTTTTGCTTTACATACATATTTGTTTATCATCTTCTTTAACTAGTTTGCAAAACATGAATATGTATCAAGTTAAAAGTTTTTTTTTGTGAATAGCTGGTAACACTTCTTTATTTCTGGTTCTGACTCTAATTTTAAAACTTTTGTGGGTAGTTATTCCTCCAATACATGACACCTCACTCGCCGTACTTGTTACTCATGCCTAACCTCGAGTCTTGCCGTAGCCTTCAACCAAATCACCCTCTCCATGGTCAAGAAATCTCTATCTATTTGTCTCCATCAAGTTTAGTGTCTCATATAGTCTCCTTGAGAGCACTTTATCTTAGGCCTAAAATCAGGGTTAAGGACTCCAAGAGTGGTCCACTGGTCCTTGTCCTATGGGTGTAGGGCTCCATCCGCCATTCTTCTCCACTTGGGAGTGTTTACTTGTGGTTTGTGGGTTATTACTGAAGTCTAGTGGGTTTACCTAGCGGACAGAGGGGTAGTAATTGTGGGTTTCAACTATATATATATATATATATATAAATTCTTCTCATTTGGGATCATTAGAGGCTTGTGGATTATTAGCTGGAACTAGGGGTTCTGCGGGGCAACTCATACCCTCTTGAGAGAGACTTGAGACCAGTTAGTTTGAGAGAGAGACCTTCGCTACATGACAATCCCTCCCAAGATCTCTATAACACCTGAATATGCCAATGGTGGTTCCCCCCTACGTGGTCAGATGTGGTTGTGCAAATCATGGAAAGCCAATCACCTGATCCTTTGCGCATGGCTAAGCTGGTATGTGTACCCTAGATTCCTTATAAATATGGGGATTTCCTCCCTCACATCTCTGTTCATCTCCTTCCATAGTTGTAATTTTGCTTCTTCTCTCTCTCTCTCTCTCCAAACCATGCTAATTCTCACCCCACCAATTTCTTTGGTGATCTCCTACCATAGACAATGCTTAGCATTGTTCTCAAAAAGCTAGAAGTACCAAAACAATGACCATCCACGACTTCTTGCAGATTCCTTTTTACGCTAAAAGTTGGATGTCCCATTCTTTGTGCCAAAAGTTGTCTTACATTGGTCTGTGAGAGATTACTTCGCAGTAGAAGAGATGGACTTCCCTTACCTTAACACTTGAATTTCAAGATTGAGACCCCTTCTTTTATATGTTGTTGAGTTTCTTGTGGTATCGAAGCAAATTTTTAACTGAGCCTCACCACAATTCAGCTGGTGCCAATGTCCACGTGGGCTAGCGTGAGGGGCCTGTCAAAAGTTGTCCTACATCAGTTCACGAGAAAGGTTATTTCTCCTATATAAGAGATAGATTTCCTCACTTTAACACCTTGATTTTAAGGTTAAGTCCCCTCTTATATATTGTTGGGCTTATTGACACTTTGCATGATTTTGGATGATGTTATCAAATCTCAACCATCAGGCCCATGACGTTGTTGTCTGGAAAGCTTGATGTCATATTTCTTCAATCGGTTTACTTTATTGCTGCAAAACAATGACTTGACTTTTTGTGTCTTGTATTTGATCATGTACCATAGTTATTAGAAACTTATTTTCCAAATGAGGATCATGATAATCTATTATGATATATTTATGTTGTAGTGAGAGGCAGAATAATATTGATGAATGTGCGGAGTCATTAACGCTTTTAATCTGCTCTTATGCATATATTTTATAGGTAACATGGTGGATACATTTACTGTATCTCCCAGCATTTCAATAGTTCAATTCTTTAGCTGATATTGTTCTGTTAACTCTTGCACCATGGGTTCGGTTTTGGCTAGGGAGATGAAACCATGGTACAGTGGTCTGCACTGAATGATTTGATTGTACTCGTACCGGACCTTGAGCCAGTTAATCCACCAACTGGCTGCATGGTTCAGTAGCATCCACAATATCTGGGCTAGGTCAGCAAAAAACATTTGAATGCTTTCTTGGGGTGCTATGCTGAGAAGGTTTTTCTAGATACAAGAGGGAGGCCATGCCCTACTTTTTGTTGCTGTTAAGGCAGTTTTGGTAGAATTGAAGTGGATAGAAAAAATTTAAACCCTACCAAATAATGCTAAAAAGTTCAGATTGGAGATTTCTTGATGAACAATATGGTTCTTTATGTTCTTCCAAAAAGCCTAGGCACCACCATGTTCTTATTTCACCCTTAGGCTGCACATGGATCTTGAAAATGTCAGCCGAAGTCCAACCTGGAGCCCCTGGATAGCTGATCTGCTGGCCATTGGAATGTATGTTCTTCCATTAGACAGGAGAAATGTCCTGGGATTTTAAGAAAAGTATATCTGCACTTTTTTTCCAGGGACAACATAATTTCAAGAAGCTTTCATTTACAAGGTCCACTGAAAATTCAGCTTATATAGAGTCAACTATAAAAAATTTCTGTAAGGGTCCATGAAATCTGCCAAACTAAACTGATATTCCTACCCATTTATTTATTATATTTGGTACATTTTGGGGGGTCTGAAGCCCCAAAATTTAAGATCGAATTACACACGAGGATCATGACCCTCAAACACCCATTCTCAAGATAAGTGAAGCGGAATGGCAACCCTCAGAATATGGAATCCTGAATCTGTGAAGAGATTCTCATCCTAGTTGATGAGCACTTGCATTTGTGTCCTGCCATTTATGCTGAAGCTTATGGGAAAATCCTTAAGCTTTCATAGTTTCCTTGCACAAAGGAAAATAGGAAAGATTAATCTGCAAGTATTTTTTTCATATGCTCATGTCCATTTCTTTTTCCTCACCTTTTAATTCTTTAGTTGGTAATTTGGGCATTGTTTCTGCACATAGTTACTGGATGGCATATGTGTTGAATCTGGTTAGATCATTGACACTTGATGTGTTGTGTTTCAGGATGATCAGATAAAACCAGTGCTCCAGTTGGATATTGAAGAACATCTCTGATGTTTGTTGTTTCTACCATAAACTCCTACTGGTATGATTCTTATATATGTATAATCAAATTAATCTGTATGAAAGTGTCAATGGTAATGGGTTGTCAGTCTCGAGATATTGGGCAGCATCAGGGAGAAATAGTTATATAAGGAAAATAATTAACAGAAACAATAGATCATTGTATAATAGTGACTACTTGTAATTGCAATAATACAACTCTCCTTGAGCAAATCATCATTAGCTTATCTGGAAATTCATTTTTTGTGAATACTGAAGCAAGATTCCTCTTGTTTTATCTTGTATTTTACCCAGTTGTTGATGCTCAGGTGAAGTCCCAACAAAATAACATTCTGAAAATTAGAATTGGACCTAAGATTTAATCATTTGGGCTAGGCTTCTATAGGTGAGTTCTTCTGGTTCCCTTGTACGTTCAGTTTTGGGGACAGCCAAACATTAGGTTGAAAATGGAAGTCAGTCTCCTAGCTTGGACTAGGAAGTGCACTTGCCCAAAGTAGGTACGTATCCTTATAAACTCTTTACAAATTGATTCGGTTTGTGGAGTGTAGATTAGTAATACAACCAATATGGATCTAAGAGCTGTCATGTGGTATGGGGATTTAAAAGTTTGACAGGGTATCAGAACATATATTTAGTGGTTACACATATTTGGTCTTTTCTGGTGTTTGGGACGTGAGGGGCGGGTTGAGTGTGTAAAATACTAACCTAAGTAGCAACTGCCACACTCTCTAATTTTGATGAGATGGTGATTAACAATTTAACATAATTAAAATTAAAGGTGCAATTTGAATTGTTAGTTGCAAAGTTGTTTGTGTAACCCCCGCCTCCCCCGGGGGGGTTAGGAAAATCAAGGATATTGGACACAAAAAGGAATAGGCTTCTGGATTTATTCCATTTGAAGCTAATTTTATTCTGGGCCTAGGGCTAGAGAAAGCTCACGATAGCATGATTATATGTCAAAGTAACAGCCAGCATATAATAGTCCGAACTCTTGTGTGTTTGCATGGCTAGGGTCTTCCACTTGAAGTCTTCCCTGTATACTTACTACCTCAGTTGAGCTACCTCAGTTGAGCATGGCCTCAGTATGAACCTTGATGAAATGGAAGTAGCTATCAAAGATTGTTACACGGTTCTATCTGTAGTTTTACCAAAACTGACCACGCTAGGTTAGTAGTATCAGAGATGCTTAATCATGTAATGCAGTTGGGTGTGAGGAATCCTGGATGTGCCATTTTATCTTTGTTTGGATTCTTGGGCTTGTGATTTCCATAGCAGAAGATGTTTACTGGGGAGCAAAGACCCTTGGAAGAGCTCAAGAGGATCATCCAAGTCAGAAGGATGAAGGGGTTTCTCCTAGTGTTGATTTTAGCACTGTTAGGCATTCTCTCTCTCTCTCTCTCTCTTTTAATGTTAGTTCTATTCTATTAAATTCTATATGTAACAATAGATGATAATGATGATGAAGACGATCAAATTGGGGGGCGTGACTCAGATCGCTTTCATGTTCCTAACAAACGGTCTATTCTGCCTCTTGAACGTCTTCCCTTTACTTTTGTAGTGTTTACTGTTTTCTACTTACTTATGAGTGCAAGCAGGGTCAAGGTGAGGATTTAAAACCAGAAATCAGATCCCAGTATCATTTACTGCAAAATGAACAGTGTTAAAATTCGCAGAATGTTTTTATAAACCTCCCCCCCCCCCCCAAAGGTAACATTTTATTAGCCTTTTTTTGTTTAAATTTTTATTTATTTATTTTTTTTGATAACCAAAAAATAAAGATAAATTTTGACAAATATGTTTTTATTGCTTATTTTTAAAAATCCATAAATATAAATTAAAAAAAAAACAATAAATATAAACTAACGTAGGAAAGGAAAGGAAAATAGAGAGTGGGCATATTATATCCAAAACAAACCCGGCTCCCAGGGGACCCAACCCAAACTCCCAGCCTACTAAAATATTAATTTGTAATAAATTGTCTTTTTTCATATTATATTTTTTACAATTATGTTATAATTTAATCAACTAATATGAATATGAAGTACAAAAATATATATTCCATACTAAAATAAATATTGATAATTTTATTTAGACAAAATAACACTCGTACTAAAAAACAAAAAAATACAACTATCCTACTCCTATAGTTTCGGTAAACCTCTTAAAATATTTTTAGTTAAAATTTTATGCTACATTCTTTATTTACAGGAATTTATGTACAAGCGTTTTATTCACATATACATTACTTGAATACACTTCGTTAATGACATTTTTTTTTTCAGTTAAAAGGACAAAAAAGTGATATCGGGCCATAATTCAATGCCACTGATCCCGTGATTAACCCTATCCAAAACCCACACGAACATCTCATCAAACTTCAACAAATCCAGGCATTGATTGATCAGCCAAAATGAGAGGGACAAATGACATACCCACTCAACCTTTTTTTTGTTTTTTTTTTTTTTTTTTGGGGGGGGGGGGGGGACATACTCCTCAAGTTAACAGTTTACCTACCAGGTTATTTCACTTAAAAAATCTATAATTCAAACAGAAGATGAAGGCCAAAATTTATCCTTTGTGTCAAAAATACCCAACAGCATAATCAGTAACTAATATCCCCTGCCTGTGATCTTCTTCAATTGTTTCACCTTTTTAAAATCAGGGGCAAGATAATTCTTTTCCACCTCCCAAGCAAGCTGAGACATACCATTGAAAGATGATTTTACACCCTTCTCATCAGCCACTTCTCTAGGGAAAGGAATTCGGACCTCAAATATGTCATTTTGGGTGGAGGTGAGACGCATATCAAAGCCTAACCGATCAACCCAAACCATTTTTGCTTCTGATACCTACAAAAACAAACAAACAAACAAACATCATCAATAAGACCTCCAAGAGAAACATAGTCCTAATCTTAAGGACAACACCCTTCATCAAGTTAGAAGTTTGTCTCTGACCAGATATGTTGAGAAAAAGATGGAAGTAAACAAATACTTAAAAAAAAGAACGCAAATCGAGTTCAAACCAGGAAATCCAAGTCAATATAGACATTGCAAAAGCGATGAACATCTTCCATGTTGTGTGTGTTAATCTCATCCACAATTCTTTCTGCAAAGTCCCGAAGTGGATCAGGGTTTGCCCTTTTATAATCCGCGGAGGTGACCCATACACCATCCTGAAATTGTTCACTACCTCTGGTTTAGAAGCTAAATATTATGTTTGAAGTAGCTATCTCAGTTAAGGCACAACAACAAAAGTCCTGGTCAACCCAACACAAAAGTTGAAACAAAACAACAGCATGTAACAACAGAGAGTAACCTAACACACCTCTGCAAAATCTTCAATTTGAAGTACCCGTTCAACATCAACCATATACATAAGGTCTTCATTCGCTTCCTCTCCAAACCTCTTTTTCCATATGGAATGAAGCTTCTGCCAAAAGAAGAAGCTTGAACGGCCAAATGAGAAGTTAAACAGAGTCATCATTTTTTATGAATGCAATAAACAGATAATAGCATGCGAGTTCAATAATAGTTTATTCAACTTGATAGATTCAAACAGGGATCAAGAATAAATATAAATATATTAAAGAGCAACAAATCCATTCATGCAGAACATTTTTTGGACCATATTAGTAGGCAATATTATGATGATTGAGAGTATTATGCCACCCACTGTCCTAAACCGTTAAACTCGACTTGAATTAGGACAGCAATGCTGCAGAAAGAAGAACATCTAACCACATTAGAAGCATCAATGCCATGTATGGCGCAAGATATTTCTCCATCCAATCCCTCAAAATGAACCCAATAGCAAGAGTGTGGTAATTTTGAGGAATGGATGACTAAAATACTAGATACAATATCATTGGTTCAAATCCTTATTATCTTATTTGGAACCAGCTTCAATGCTTGGTCCTGTGATATGGAATCCTGATTATGTCACTATATATGACAATAGCATGTGCCCGGTCTGCTAGATACCTTGTAAACAAATCCTAAATGCTGAAAATTTTACTGCTCCATAAATATGAGAGGGCACTGCACCTAAATTATTTCACAAGGGTCCTCATGCAATAACAATAAGCATACATTTTTTTTTCCAGCCTTCAGAATGTCAACTTACAATGCTGGGTTCTTTTTGGTCACTAAAAACTTCATTACTGTTCTTACCAACACTATTCTACTACACTAATTTGCTCAAAGATGAATAATTACCTTCAGAAGCATTCTGTCATCCGGTTTGTTAAGGCAACCTTGAACGGTGCACTGAGGAGTCCGCAGACCACTCTGTTCCAACTGTTTGAGAACAGATCAGAATCACAATATATCAACTTTCCGAATTTCACAAACCACATAATAAACACATTAACACACGCATACATGACAAACCCAACTTCGCCGCCAAAAACTTATCTGAATCTTTCCAAATTTCACAAACAACTAATAAACGCAAACCTTTTTACCTTTGCAAAGATACACACACACTCACACACCCACACACACATAAGCCCTCGACTACACCATGAGTGCGCCCAAAAAAAAAAGAAAGAAAGAACCAAATAATCCTGAAAACTAAACCAAGCTGAGCACTTTGGTTCGGATTGTTTCGATTTTATACTATTTTTGGTTTGGTTATGAGTTAAAAAGTTAGCAAATTGATATTTTCAGTTCGATTCTTGGGTTAGTAGGTAATTAATCCGAAGCAAAAATAAACCACTCAAAACTAATCCGAACCAATCTGAAAATATATAATATTTATAAACTATTATAAAACTAAATAATATTATAATATATAAATATTATATAATCCTAAAGTTTGGATCAAATTGGCTTAAACCAAAAATAGATCCGATTCAATCCAAAATGGCCTAACCAATAGAACCAATTTAATATTTTCGGTTTGGTTTCCTTCGATTCTAATTTAAAATTAACCCGATTTAGTCCAAATAACCGAAAAAAATTGGTTCGGCGTTAGGTTAAATATGAACCCAATTCGAACGGACCCATACACACCTCGTCAAATATATATATATATGTATCTGGAAAAAAAAAATTGAAATTTTGTATTAAATTGAAATTAATAGTGACGGGAAGCACCTGGACATGGAGGGTAGACCTCGTATCCACAGAGAATGGCCTGCTGGAGGCATTCAAGCACAAAACAGGAGTGCCTTGGGGATCAACAGCGAAACGAACACCAATACCAAGAGGCCAACCATCTTGGGTCAGAGCGGAAAGAGTGCCCGCAGAGGATAACTCCATGATTGTTCTTGAAACCTCAGCTGGGAATGGTTTGTGATGGTTTGTCGATTCCAAACGAGTGGGCTCTGAAACCACCGAAACTGAGCATTTCAGGGGCCGGAACAAGGATTTCCGATGGGGGTAAGATTGAGTCCTGTAAGTTGTGTTGGAGAGAGGAAGTGATGGTTTGGAGAAGCGGGCAGTGGGGAGAATTGAAGGGGGAAGGTGGGTTGTGAGCGATTGAGCTTGTGGAAACATTGGGTTTTCAAAGATTTCTTGTGTCGCCGACAATTACCCAGACAAAGACAGCCAGAGGTAGGTGTACAGAGAGGAGTGTGGTGTTTGGCTCGGGTGGTTGAACTTCCTTGCCACTCACTCACGGCCCGGTTCAAACCTAGGCTCCCCCTCTCCCCGCTTAATTATAAAAAAAAAAAAAAGGTGGGTGTACAGAAAGAGAGAGAGAGAGAGAGAGAGAGAGAGAGGGGAAAGGATGGTTTGATTCTGCAAAAGACGTTGAAGTGATGATAAATAATTATTGAAAAATTTACAAGTTAAATTTTTTTTTTTAATTTTTTAGAGTTCTTTAAAAAATTTGGAGACTTGTACTTTTAAATTTTTTTAACTAGGATATTTTTTGTCTTTTAATTTTTTAATTAAAAATTTTATTTTTTTAATTTAAAAGGTTTTTAAGCATATTATTTATTTTTAGAAAAAATTAAAAATTAAACTATTTAGATATAAAAAACTTTAAAATAAAAAAGAAAATTAAATTTTTGGGTAAAAGTATCACCCAAAAAAAAAAAAAAAAAAAACTACATAAAAAAAAACTTTACAAAAACTTGACTTCAAATTTTAGTTAAAAAATCAAAAAACAACACAAAAACAAAGAGTTACCCGTGACCAGAAACAAAGCCATGAAATTTCCTAAACAACAAATTTTGGAAAGCAATCGGCTCTACATTTTATCAACAATAAATTTATAAATTAAGAAAAAAAAAAAACTTAAAATAAAAGAAATGTTATTTACTCATTAGTAATTCTGTACACTCACGTCTGTACATGAAGTTCACCAAAATCACAAGGGAAATAAAAGAATATATCAAAATCATAATAATATTTTTACAATTAAAGTTTATTATTATAAATATTTTATTTAAAGAAATAAATTTTATGTCTTTGACAATATAAATAAATATTGATATCACAATTATTGATCTCTGTGATAATGGACCAATTTAGCCAAAATTGAAGTTAAAAAAAAAAAAAAAAAAAGTATCAGCTTCCACCCATCCTGAGGAAAACCCTGTAAGAGTTAGTTAAATTACCACTCAGAGACCATTTACAGAAATTCTTACAGTAAGTTGCATCAAGATCACACAAAACTTTTGACATGGATAGGCTTTCTTGTTCACTAACTCCAAACCAACTAGAAACTAAGAGGGAAACAAAATCTGTTTCATTCACTCGGTTTCACCAGAAGGTGCATAATCTTTCACCATTAAGATCTCACCACATAACTTTTGAGGTAGTTTTTCCAATTCTTCTCCTTCTTGCCAGGCTTGCCCTACCAAAACTCCTGGTCCCAGATGGCGAACATATATGACAACTTGATCGTTGAATGGCCACGGATGTCTAGCTGTGCAAATGTAAAGAATTACTATAACTTACGCACAATGGTCCAAATATAAAGATCTCACTTCAATACAATTAACTCTTCCACACCCAAAAAAAAAAAAATCAGTGCTTTCACAGGCCAAAAACATTAGTAACTGCCACCACAGCCATGATTAGAATGGCAAAAGAAAACACTTATGACCAATCCCAACTCCACTCTACCCCTACTAGGATGGGTTCTTGGAAGGTTCAATCCGAGTGGGTGAGTCCTAGGGGTGAGAAGGAACCCAGGAGGGGTCAGGATCAGAACCAGGGTAGGAACAGAGCAAAACTTGCCCCATCCAGGAATAATTATGCTTAATATCTCAAACTCTCAAGTTTCAATTTTATCGAAGGGCAACCAAATGTACAAGACACCTTTGTTGCGGGGACGGGGAGTTAGATGTACACAATTTCAACCCTAATTGCAAAGAAGTTGTTTTCGGGGTTTAAACCCGTGACACCCAGGTCATAATGGAACAACTTTATCGTTGTTCCAAGGAAACTCTTTTTCAAGTCTCAGTTCTATTGATATCCTATAAATATCGTTATTATGGAAACAATGAAGAACCAGGGTTTTGACAGATACATGCACTCGCCATCTTGCTAACCTGGTTTTGGGAAACCTGGAGGACACTCAGGGATGTCGAACAATCCATCTCCAAATTCATATGCTAAATCACAAGGCTGCTCCGTTGCCATCACTTCGTTAAGCTGTCTCTCCGCAAAATACAGTGGCCAGATGGAATTCACAAATTTAGAAATAACCGATCCACCTGACATGTTCCAAGTGTTTGTTACAAAGTGCAGAAACAACCCATAAAATACGTCATAACCAAATAGTGGAAAATCTGGAAAAGGAAAATCTTCTACCATATAGGAAATCCGGAGGAGTAAAAACCTTAAAACAAACAATGAATATATGTGCCTGATGGCATCATTGTTGGTTAAAATATGAATGATCTGTTCAGCTATTAAATCATCACAAATGGTGAACATTAGAAGAGAACAAAAGCCGAAGATAGTATTCCATTTCGTATAGAAGTAATAAAAATTCTATTGAAAGACATAGAAGACCTATTAGCTGCCTTATGCATATGTGATCCACATGACAGACCAAGCCTAATCTCAAGTGCTAAGAAAGCAGAAGTACTAGCAGTATTGAACTATATATTTTGGTTTTTATCCTCAAAAATGTCTCAAACTCTAGTAACTAACTATCATGCTTGGTGCATGGATAAGTAGGGAAGTAAACATAAGATGCCCCTAAATGATATGACATTTAGATCTACTGCTAGTTCACTCAAGTTGGACGATGAAAATAATGGGAAAATGGATATATATATTTTACTAACCCGAAGGTGCAGCTCAAGTGGTTGGTGACATGAGATTAAGTGCCAAGGAACTAGCGACAATCTTAGTAGTTCTCAAGATCAGCACAACACCACCCAAAAAAAAAAAAAAAACTCAATTAAAATGGTTTAGCCATGTACAAAGAAAGTAAGATTTTGTTAAAGGTGGTAGCAAAATAAGAGGAAACACAGAGCTAGGTCAAAAAGGCTGAGACCAAAAATTTTACATTGGAACCTAGGTGTGCTTGCTATGTGCACAGCAGCACAGCCACAGTAGAATGAGAAGCTTCCTGGAACAGTGGCCTATAACAGAGTCAGACCGAACAAGTTCTCCTAGTCTAAAAGCAGAACAGGAACCTTGGCCTGATCTGTACCCCACTCTCTCCCCAAAAGGAGGAAAAAAAAAAATGAAACTGCATCCAGCAACAAAATATGCAAAATTTTTAAATCTCAAATTCTTTTTTGCAGTAAAATCAAGGGAATGGAACAGAGATTGAAGCCTGATGGTTTGTGTATCAAAAGATATCAGGTATAAAGAGAGGCTTACCAAGAAGCAAATGAGAAGAAGCCAAATTCTCAAACACAAGTTTGAGATAAAACAAAAATTATGGAAATTGAAGCACTTGATGACATGACACCCCCCCCCCGGGGGGGGGGGGGGATGGCTTTAATTGTAGAAGCCTTTTTTTGATCTTTGAAATTACCTTTGTGCCTACAACAATCTCCATTTAAATTTTTCAATCCGAATGTGATATGCATTTGGGTATGGACCATACATGAGGCCAATGTAGGTACCAAGGGTGACACAATCACAAAATACGGTGACTACTACTATAGTCTCCTAGATAAAAATATAAAATAAATAAATATTAGTACCAAGTACATCTAAAATAAGAATATTAGTACAATGAAATAATTACATTCAATATCAAGTATTCAATATTTAATTGCCGATGTTGTCCAAATGCTTAACTTCACTTTTAGTATCAAACTTCATCTTGATGTACTATGAATTATTTCAATTATTAAAATAGTTAATCGCTTGAAAGAACATTTCTTTCTCAAGGTAGCTCAAAATATCACAATAGAGCTTAAACTGCAATTGATAGTAGGAATACAACCCAGTGTCGGAGTTACAGCTAGGCTCAAACTAATTTACAAATGCAGTAACAAAAATTTGCACCATCCTCTGTAACAACTTTTATTCTCTTCTATATTTTCTAAGTACCCCCCATGACCATGAATGTTCTTAATTTCAGAAGCTGATTAGAAATGAGCATTTCATGCAAAAGGGAGGCTGCAGAGAAAAATATAAATTTGAATAGAAAGAAAAAACTAACCAATTAATCGTCCATATACCATTCCATTCTTGCAACGAAATAGAGCCTGACACATGCCAAAAAATAATAAGAAAAAGGATGGCCCCAGATTTATTGTTCAATAAGGTTGAAAGAAAAGAAAAAATAGAATTGAAATGAAATGAAATGAACAAAAAGATAGAATCTATTGCTCAATAAAGTTGTGTTTTTAATCTCAAAGAGAGAGAGAGAGAGAGAGAGAGTTAGTTCTACCTTCTTGAAGAAATTTATCCATCCAATAGGCATCGGCCCTGGTTTACATAGTTCAAATGTCATAAAATTTCCAGAACAATCAAAGAAAGGTATCAAAGAAAGGACTACAAATACTTCTATCCCTATTCTAGAAAATACTTCTACCCCAACTCTCTAAGTCTTTAAATCAGTACAAGTAATTCAGAACTAATAGTATATGCTCATCAGATACAAGTTGCATACAAGATGAAGAAAATGATCAGTTACATGAAGCGTGCATATCAAGCATGATTTGAGATAAGAATGAGTAAATTCTATGTTAATGCAATAAATTTTATAGGCCAACTGGTCCCTTTATTTTACTCTTCTTCCATAACCTTGATGAATACAAATTTCGAACACCTTCTCCAGCATGGAAACTACAAGGAGACATTTGGCCAGCGCCATAAAATTTAAAACAGAATCAGCTATATGTCAAGTCATTCATAAATGCCCAAATATATCAACACCAGATTGTATGATGGCCAGGTCATAATTGTCAAAAACAACCTTTCGATAGTGAATCCCACTTCTGGCCGTTTCTTCTAGGGTCACTTTCGTGAAGCTTGTTGCAAATTCAAAACAAATAAGTTTTAACACTTATCAATGAAATGGGGATATTGACCTTAGGTCTTACAACACTCATGTCACCTTGATATTGGAAGCTCTCACCAATAATACCAATAACTTGAACCACACTCTTAAGGCTCATTAAACATTCCATGTCGTTTACTTTATTTTTTTCCTGCTATATTTTAAAATTGTTTTATTTTGATAGAAAATTTTCCAATCTGAAGCCCCTTCCAAATTTCAACAACTATTTCTCTTCCTTGATCCGAAACATAGGTTTCTTTCTTGTTAATGATAAACAGTTTGTGCAGTTTTACAGGTTCTTACTAAGTTTAATACAGAAATCATTTAAAATCATTATCATAGTGAATGATGGGTGAGCTCATGCGGAAATAAGTATTGCCAGAGAAAAAAATTAAAAATCCAGTGAAAGTATTTATTTATTTTTTTTCTGCCCAAGATTTATCCCTTCTATAAAGTAGTCCAAATCCCAATCTAGCATGGACACACATGTTTCCAATCAAACTTAGCTTAGGTAGTGAATTAGTAAAAAGTGCAGAGTTTCAATGAATCACCTCCACTAGTTCGGCAGTTCCAAAATTCCAGCGAAGGTACAACATCTCCATTAGAGAGCAAGCTAGATGCACTTTGCTTCAATAACTTAGGATCCTCATATCGTGTACCAGCAATCTGCCAAGCCCTCGATATAAGCCTGCATCAATGACAGAAGATAAGTTCATAATTAAATAAATAAATAGTTACAAGTGCTAAAACCACTCTTCGGTATCAAACTTCTAGAATAAACAAAACACACAACTTTTTCTCCTCATTTTTCCTTTTATTATTTATTTTTTTTCTGTTGGTTGGGGGGCTTGTTTCTAGAACAACAGGTAGGTTCATTGGAGTATAAATCGCAAATTTGGGACAGAATTGAACAACTACGTCAGAAAATAGGAAATTGACACAGCTAGTATACATAAACTAGAAAATGCTAAAGTGAGACAGAACCTGGGTTTTAGCAACCGCAGCAACCTATGACGCCTTTCCTCTGGAATATCTTCGATTTTTTTCCTGAAGAGAAAAACAAAATTCAAAGGAGGAAACCAAATACCGATTCAGTTAAGATTAAAAAAAAAAATTAAATTGCCTTAATATGTAGGAGCAATTCGAGCAATCATAAAGAATCATACATTCTAAACAACGAAGTAAGCACTGAAATAAAATTAAATCGACGTGATAAAATAATAATAATAATACTAATAAGATAGAGAGAGAAGAACCAAAGGTAAGCAGCGGGACTGAAAGAAGCTGGGTCCAAAGGAACGAGCTCTTTGGGAGGATCAAGAAATGTGACTACGTCTTGCTCATCCAAATACAATCTCTTCCCACCGGGCAACACTTCGTAGGGTTTATCGTCCCACGCCGATGGCGAAGACAGCGAAGCCGTCGCAGTCTTCCTCTTCGGAGTCTTCCGTACGTCAGTTGCTCCAGAAATTGAGGGCAAGAACTGCCGCCCGTACAAACCCAGACCTGCAATCAATATATATATATATATAAATAGATACACACACACACATATATACATAAATGAGCAAAAGAGATGAATTAAGAAATTTGATTCGGGTCGAAGGAGAGGTGTGGTTCATCTTACCATTGAAGTTTCTGAACCCTAGTTGCGACCGTTGAATCGGGGAGCTAATCTGGCGGGAAAATTGAGAAGGGAACGTTAATGGGCAGTTGGAGGTCGTGGTTGCCATCAACTTTTTTTTTTTTTTTTTTTTCCCCCTCAAAATATGGTGGGACTGAAGAGATTGAAATTTTGGGACAGCTCGAAGCCTACCCTCATCCTAAAAACCTCCTCTTCTCTTCTTCTTGCTCCGTTGTTAAAACATGGTTTATGCATTATTATTAAATGTAAATTTAATCACGCAAAATTATTTATTATTTTAAATATAAGATCAAAAGTAAAAATGAGTTTTAATTTTTAAGTTAGACAAATAGTTTGGGAAGCCACCTTTTTTTTTTGGTAGTTTTTCTATTTTTTATTTATTTTTATCTGTAAATTTTGTTAAAAAAATCAAAAACTCTCAAAATAAAAAAAATAATGTTTTTAATAAAAATAGAAAAAAAGGAAAAAAAAAAACCACCTCGAATAAGAAGTTTGGCCTTCCAAACTAATTATGACAATTTTTGTTTTTATTACGAAAGAACATATTTTCTTTTGTTTTAAATCTCTTTAAATTAAAAATTTTAGGGCTCATGAGACTTCCTCGATGTTTTTATAATTATATCAAATATATATATATATATATATATATATTTGTATATATATTTTTATGTATTAAGGATTCATTTAGAGTAACAAAATTTTACAAAATTTTGTAAAGTGTACGAATTTCAAAAATGTAATATGTACAAATTTATGTTAATTTTTACCGTTCTAAACATCCCATACTTCTATAATTTTATTGAATGAATAAAAATAGGTTCGAGGCTTTTAAGAATTTAATGGTTAAACAACAAACCCAGACCCATCTCAACCTGTTAAAACCCGTTTAAATAAATTCTAAATCCGCCGTATTAGCTGCTCTTGCACGCTGTTTAAGGTCTGGTTTGCCAACCATTAGCTAGCTCTTTTGACGTTTTAGCTTCTTTTCTTTTTTTTTTTTTAGTTTTAAATGATTTTTTAATTAAAATTTTATAAGTTTAGAGCCTAAAAAACTAACCAAAAAAAAATACCAAAAGTTATATTGGGTGAGTTTGGTTTGCAAACAAACTCCAAAAATTTCCATAAATCTCTATTAACTTTATATCACATCAACTTTTTTCTTTCACTGCACGTATTACGAACTCTCAATTTATCTCATTTTATCTTACTCCAAACTCACCCATTTTACAACTTTTGGTGCGTTTGGTAAAATCATAATTTTTCTTACTTTTTTTATTTACTACAGTAAAAAATTTACCAAACACCTAAAAATTGTAAAAAAATGTTAAAAAATACACTTTATTTCATCAAATATACAAAAAATGTAACTAAAAAAATACATAAAAAACTATAAAAAAATTTTACTTTTTTTCTTATTTTTGAACCTCCAAACGGTCTCTTAATAAAATTTAGGCATTTTATTTACATTCATCAAAAAATTATAATAAAAAAAATCTTCTAAATGGAAAATTTCACGCGCAAGTGAGAAAGTTGACTTTTTTTTTTTTTAACTACACAAACACCACTGCAAACTTTGACATAGACGATCGACTAAGGGAAAAAAAAAAAGAGACCGTCGACCGCTGGTGGCAAGACATCCGAGAAAAATTAAAAGAAGTTATTTATTTGTTTGCTCCTTTAATCTACAAACGGGTAGGTGAATGTGAAAAAGCTTTGCTTCCCACACCTAGAAGAAACTCGAGAAGAAATCCAGAGCCAACATCGCATTCGTGACTGTATTAATGAAGTCCTCTGTGGCAGTTGTGTCTGGTTTGTAGTTGGTTATGCCATCAGAAGTCTTTTACACAATTTGATTTCAGAATGATGTAACGACAGATTTTAATATATATATATATATATATATATATATATATATATATATATATATATATGTATGCATATATGTACTATGTATGTAATAGTAAAGTGTTAAGACTCTTTTTTGGTACGTAAAATAGTTCAACTTTCAATATTTATTTTGCATATTTACCTTGACCATGGATTCTTCTTCATTTGAGAAAACAGTTTCGCTGATTAAAAATCAGAGATGCTCAGTTATCAACTTGAGCAGATCAATTAGATCTAATTGATCTGAATTGAATTTTGTAGCAAAAAGAAGTAATGAGTTTAAGATCATAACACTGTACCAATCAGGTGGTATGACATGTACCAATTTGTTTGTAGTAATGTCCAAACCAAAGACTAAGAAGAAATTCATAGTTTCATGAACATGTTCCCAAGAAATAAAAAAAAAACCCGCCGCCGCCGCCGCGGCCAAAGTCTCACGGATAGATAGATTTGAACATGAGACTCATTGTGTCTATATTTTTTCGGTCATGTGTAGCCATTTTATCAGCAAGCATTAACCATCAGAAAAGGAAGACAATGTCGAGCTTGAGAAGCATTCAAAAGTAGAAAGGGAGGAAAGAAGCCCACATGACTTGCGTGGGAGGTGGGAGTTCTCTCTGGCCCACCATCTGGCAACCCATAATTAGGACACCTGTGGGTGTCCATAAAAACTTTTAAAGTAAGTCCCTCACCCCTCCCTTCCTGCCTGCCGACACTATCTTTTCGTTTCCCACAGCAAAAATAAAATAAAAATAAGCTAGAGGCCGTTTGAATGTTAAAAAAAAAAAAAAGTAAAAAACTCAACTTTTGATAATTTTTATGTTTTTTTAATTACATTTTGTTGTGTTTAATAAAACAAAGTATAATTTTTAAATTTTTTTTGCAATTCTTAGATGTTTGGTAAACTTTTTACTGTAACAAAACAAAAAAATAATAACTTTTTGTGTGTTTAGTAAATTTTTTACAGTAACAGAACAAAAAAGTGATAATTTTTTTATGTTTGGTAAAACATTTGGTTTTATTTTTTATTATAACAAAGTAAAAAAGTGAAAAAAATTGTGACTCTACTAAACGCACCAAAAATGTAATTTTTAACATTTTTTTACAACTTTCACCTATTTGATAAACTTTTTACTGTAGCAAAATAAAAAAGTGATAACTTTTTGTGTGTTTGGTAAGTTTTTTATTGTAACAGAACAAAAAAATGATAATTTTTATGTGTTTGGTAAAACTTTTGGTTTTATTTTTTTACTGTTACAAAGTAAAAAAGTGAGAAAAAATTGTAATTTTTGGTACTTTTTTTGCTAGTTTTTAAGCTTCCAAACGGACGCTTTTAATTCCCTGGTACAATTAAAGATAGAACCATCGATCAAATATATTTAATTCAGGCAAATTTACAGATAGTTACATGTAATGTAATTTTTGGGACAAACATAGATGCTGAGCTTGATGAATGATGGTTTTCTTTAAATACAAGACAACCATATCAAAGATTCCAAATCACACACCTCGAGCTACAATACAAGTAAAAAGAGACCCTCTGATCTTACGCAAGTACAAGTAACAGGAGCATCATCAACGATTCAAAACCCAAAGAACTAAACAAGCGGAGAGAGCAAGAAGATTTATGATGATGGAAGTAGAATGTCAAACGAAGATTGGTCTATGTCATAATTAACAACCCCCCCCCCCCCAAAAAAAAAAAAAAAAAAACGTTCATAGCAAGATCAAAGGTAGAACAATTGACAAAGGAATATGGGAGAAAAAAATCCTATATTGGAAATTTTGGGTGAGAAGAGGACTTCTTATTTGGAATGGCAGGTGAGTTAGCTTTCACCCAAGTACCGAAGACAAAGGATTGGTAGAACATCCTAAATGAATATTCCAGCAGTATGAATTTTGCAGCTGCAAACCGAGTTTCATCGTTTTTATATTCTTTTCTTCAATTTTCCATTTATTTTTTTATCTACTTTTTTTTTTCTTTCCTTCTTTTACCATAGAAGTCACCTCAGCTTACTTGTTCACCAATAAGGTCAAGACCCACAAGGAGGAATGACACACCTTGGAATAGTAAGAAGTAGAAGTGTACTCCTTGAGCTGACAAAAGGCTTCTGAGTGCAGCAGTTAGTAGCAAGAAAGCCAAGGCAAGCTCTTTCTTGTATATCTTGTTCATTTTCTTCGCAGGAGGTTTGGCAATTGCTGCTTGATGTTCTTTCAGTTTGTTGAGCTCAGACAGCTCGCTATCGGAAGAAGCCCTATACAGCTGTGGGGGATTCATGGCCTTGGATTCCCTCTCTGCTGCGGCTAATAGGTCAGGCTCCGATGAACGACCTGCCTTCTTCGTTACAACCCATTCATACGAGCTTCCTAGCTGAAATAGTCCAGATACCATGGCATTGAATTTGGTCACAGACATTGTGTTCTCAAATAGAAGGTAAGGGGCAATGAACGGGATTGATCCTGGTGCAGGAAGAATGCTTAGAAAGGACATGAATACAGGAACGTAACAAATAACCCAGAGGGGTAGCTCGGCTTCAGGAACAAACATGGTTAGGGGAAGAATGATGCAAAACAAAGTGAAAGAATAGAATGGAAGGATAAGTTTCCTTAAGAGAAAGAATAGTAGTATTAAGTTTGCTTTCTTCCAAATTGATATCTGCAACAAAACAGCATCTGGGGAAATTTAGCCACCAAAGTAGAAATTACATGTAGGAACGAGCGCAAGACATAGAGACATCAAGATAAACCTTAGAAGTAATGATGGCTGGAAGGCATAACCGAAAGAGTAGCATTGGACCAGAATGCCAGCGATGCTGTTGTTTCTTGTAAGCTTCATAAGACTCAGGAACTTCACAAAGTACCTGCAAATCAGTTTCGCATACATTATACAGTATTCTCCAACTTGCCAAGATGCATCAAATTGTGCCCAATTGGGCCAATTCAACAGCATAATCTAAAATTTGGAGTTCCAATTACTGCATCCTAAATAAGTTCCCCAGTTCAATGTTGCTCCATTATAGAGTTCCTTTTCTGAAATTTTACACATTTAATCTCATATAGAATAGAAGTTGCCAATCCATGCAGTTATCTACATTATATTCAAAGGGGTAGAAATAAAATAAAAATGACAAGGACTTACCTTCACATCATTAAGGAAAATGAATTTCCAACCATTGAGATGAGCACGAACAGCTATGTCCATGTCCTCCACCGTTGTCCTCTCAAGCCACCCACCGGACTCCTCCAGAGCTTTGATTCTCCATACACCGGCAGTCCCATTGAAACCAAAGAAATTGAGGAAAACTCCATTTACCTGCTGCTCCACCTCAAAGTGAAAGCACAAATTAACATTTTGCAAGCGTGTCAACAGATTTTCATCCTTGTTCACAAAAGCCCACCTAGCCTGAACTAAACCCAATTCAGGATTGTCCTGTGACAAAAAAAAAAAAATGAACAATTGACAATCTAGAAGAGCTAGCCTCATGCCCAAAAGAGTGCTATTGGGAACTGATTAAGAAGAGGAACAAGAATTCTACTCACCTTAAAATGGGGAATCGTCTGCTTAAGGTAATCTGGATTCGGTTGGAAATCGGCATCAAAGATTGCAACGAATTCATAGGCCTTCACATAATCACAATTCATTGCAGACTTGAGGTTTCCAGCTTTGTAGCCAGCTCTAACCAATCGATGTCGATAAATAATGTTGACACCCCTCTGGCTCCACTTGGAAACCTCTCCCTTGATTAACCACTGAATGCTTTCATCATCAGAGTCATCAAGAACCTGAATCAACAACCGATCTCTTGGCCAATCAAGTTGGCAGACTGCAGAGATAGATTGCTCATATACCTGCAAAGGGCCAATGGCAGAGTCATCGTCATCATCACTATTGCAAAGAACTTAATTAAATGACAATTATCGTGGCACTGCCGACAACTTGGTATAATTCTATCACTTTCTACTGTTATGGTTAGAACTATACAAAAGGGGGTACTTACAAATTCAACAGTAAGCTTAAGCTACATATCTTATCAACTAAAAAGCAACCAAGAAAAGAATCAGCAATCAATTATTACAAAGACATGTTCAGCAACATCAAGATAAGCACCTCTTTCTCATTGCACATTGGAATCTGGACAAGAACCATCGGGTAGTTAAATCCAGAACCCTCCAAATCCTCTGACTTGAATGGATCCCCTTCAATTTGTGGCTTGATCTTTTTGTACTTGATCCAGAAGCAGCCTAGACAAAGTATCAGCCTATCAACTGATTGAATCAGGAAGAGAACAACACAGAAGCCAGAGAGAGCTTGAATTGGAGGAGCAATGTAGTCGGCGCGAAATTCCAACCAACAAAGGTACACAGAGTGAAGCCATCCTCGAATCTCCCCAGTTTGTGGGATGTGCAAATTGTGGTTCTGGAAATAATGCCAACCTTTAAAGTAAGCAACCACTTCAAAGGCCAAGAATGCCAAAGCAGTCACTAAGAATGCTAGAATAACTCCAAACAACAACCTTCCCTTGCCTGACTTCTCACTCTCCATTGCTACACCTTGCCCAAGAATCAACCTTTTCTTGATGGCACCAAGTAATGTCCAGAGGACATTGCCAAGCCAAGTGAGGCAACCAACAGCTTGGTGAGCTTTGAGAAACAAAACCCATGTAAATTGTTTAGCATTCTTTCCCCTGTCCTTCTCCACAGGCCCGAGTGGAGCTTCAGGGCCATCAATTTCTACTAGAGAGTAATTAGGGTTCTCCATGGTCACTACCACTGGAGTTCCATTCCTTGCATCCTTTGCCCACCACTTCGAAAAAACTGAGCTTGGAGCCATATTTTCTGCAAGTGAAACTCGATTCACTCACAAAAGGACAAATATATCAAGAAAAAAAAAATGAAATATACCCAATCCAAGCTCAACTAAGCAGCTCAAGATGACTACGATGACATCTTTCAGAGAAACTCAAAAACATTCAAAGAGGGCAGAACCAGCAGCTCAAAAACCTCGAGAAATAAAAATGAACCCCCCCCCCCCCCCAAAAAAAAAAACAAAAAAAGAAAATGACAAACCCAAATCAGGTTTAACCACAGAAAAACAGATCCAGTGGTTACAAATCTATAAAGCCCCCACTTCAACTATTTTGCATTCCAACACCAAATGCAGCAAAGGAAGAGTGGGGTGCGTGGGGTTTCCTTGTTCCTGCAACCAAAGCCAAAGGCTTTACAATACAAGCCAACCCAGCGTTGGAAATTAGCAGCACGGGAAAAGGGTTGGGTTGCTGAACTTGTAAAAACCCTATGCCATATGGTTAGATTGTCAAGATAAAAATCCGAACACAAGAATACAACCCACTTATTATATTTTAACCTTCTACAAGAATTACCGTCCGGAGAGGATACTGGAAACAAAAATATAATAATGATTAGCATAAAGATGGTAAAGCAAAAAGTGGTAACTACTAAACCCCACTGACAAGAAACTACCAGATTATGTGAGAAGGAAAAGAATACCTTCTGGGAAGCAAGTGAGGAGGTAGAACCAGATTGGTAAAATAAGATAAGCCCAATTAATCAGCATAATAATTATTATTAAAAAAAAAAAGGCATGCAAGTCCATAAATTGGGATAATAACTATGGCAGCTCGGATCCCAATTCCAAACTGGCTTTTGGTCTTCTCAACATATGAACTAATGCAGTTTAGATTATTGTGCTACTCAACTGGAATTTGGATCAAATGCAATATTTTAAAATGCAATATAATTAAGTTGATGATAAGTCACCTTATTTTAATAATGTCTTTTTTTTGTAAGAAAAAAAATTCCCACTGGGTAAAGTGCAGGTTACTAATTAAATAAAGAAAGGGAAGCACTCAATATATACAATGGCTCTGTGTTAATTAGAAAAAAAATAAAATAAAATAAAATCATTCAATAGAAAGCAGTAGTGGCTATGATGGCCCAAACCCACCTCTTAAAGGCAATCAGCTCTTGAAATGGGAAAATTAAGGCCCTGTTTAGAAGGTAAAAAGTTTTAAAAAATTATGAAAAATGTTAAAAAATTTTAAAAATTATTCACTTTTAATCTTATCACATGAGTTTTAAATTTATAACTTATCTCACTTTATCTTATTTTATTTTACTTTTTTTTATTCTAAACGTATTTTAAATTATTATTATTTTTTTTTTTTTATAGATGAGGGGGAGGGGAGTCTCAGATGGAATCCGGGTGATGAATGGACAATGGAGTGCTCTTTGCTACCAAGCCAAGAGCCACGCTCTACCTGAAAATTGTTGAATAAACAGGGATTGGTGGGAGTAATTAATGACAGTTCAAGGAATTTTTACGTTAGTGTACGGGCATTGGTGTCATCTGATCTAAAACTTGTCTTAACTGTGATCAATTATTCTAACTTACCTTGAGCCATGTACAAGTCTCTTTTTTACTCGTTTGACTGAAAGATTAAAATCATTTTGTAGGGCGGCAGTTGAGCCTGAACTTTCTATAAGTTACCTGGTTAAGGGTGGGGCTTTGCTAGGATGATATTTTCCATTTGACAGTGTTTTATGTGAATTTGTCGTTTTGCTTTGCAGCTTTGCTGGAAGAAATTTTTAACAAATGACCCTTTTTTTTATCTTTTTAGAATGATGGGCTTCAAAAGGACAAACTACACGTTTGGCAAACAAATTTTTTTTCGACTTTTACCTTTTCTAATAAATTGGACTAAGATATTTCACTTATTAATGTTTTAACAAACGCATACAAAGTTGATTTATTACCAAATTAACAATTTTTGGTGCAAAAGTCGGTTACTAAATGCCTAAAAATTTAAAAAATATCAACGCTCTATTAAGGTCTTCTTTAAAGTAAGAAAAAATAAAATAAATCGAGATAAAAATGTGATTTAGGATTAATTTTGACACTATTTTTTTTTTGAAAAGTCATAAATCACGAAAATAATTTTTTAAATCCATTCCCACAGATTCAATAATTTTTCACACCCCCTCCCCCAACCCAATTTTCTTATGAATGATTGTGACAGGGTTACGTTGACTCTGTTGACTGTTTGGAAACTTGGTAGCTGGCACAAGTAATATTAACTACAGCCCTTTTGGAATTGATTTTGAAGACTTTCTATATAGGGTGTGTTTAAAATTGTATAAAAATATATAAAATAAAATAAAATTGTTAAAGTAAATGTCTCGTAATTTATACAATAAGTGAAGAATTTAAATTTTGTTATCTCGTAATTCGTATTTGTAGAGATTTGTAGGATTTTATTTTATTTTATGTAGCTCCAAACGGGACCATAATCTGATTTTAAGCCCTTAGGATGATAAAAAATGAGATAATTTGTGAGTTCGTAATTCATGCAGTGAGATAAAAAATAAATAACTTTTAGATGTTTTCATAGATTTTTAGAATTTTTCAGTATTTTTCAATATACCGAACACACCCAACTACCCAACCGTGTGTTTGGAGTGATAAAAAGTGAGATAAGTTGTGAGTTTATAATTCGTGTAATGAGATAAAAAAGTGAATAATTTTAAAAATTTTCAGATATTTCATAGTAGTGTTTGGCATATCAACAAACTTCAAATTTTTTAACTTTTTTTACATAAAAAATTAATTTTTTTCAACTTTCTCCGATTTACGTGGTATCACCAAGATAAAAATTACAAAAAATTTCTGTTATTTTTTTTTTACACTCTAAATGCCATTTAGGTTTTGCTTGTATTGTTATAACGAAACGAAGCCTTAGCCATGGTCATATGCTCAGATTACTCCTTTGTCCTGGAAATGATGGGGTTAGTATTCGTAAGGCTTCTCATGATTGATTTTATTTTCTACAGACTGTGTGATAAAATAAAATTAATACTTTCATTTTGTAAAAGTGAATCGTAAAAACTTTACCCTAAATTTGGTCGTGTGGCTGCTACTAAATTGCTAGAAAACCTAGAAATTTACTTTATTCCAATATTAATTTTTATTATTAATATTAAGAATTTTCCTAAAGATAACCCATCTTGAGATAATGCTAATTAAGGTCCCATTTGGTAGCAAAAAAATGTGTAAAAAATTACCAAAAGTTACAAAGTGAGCGTTTGGTAAAATATCAATTTTTGTCATTTTTTTTATTCTGTTACAGTAATTTGTTTCACTCAAAAGTTACTAAAAGTTTCACCAAACACACAAAAGTTATTAAATATTGCTAAAAATTTTACCAAACACTCAAAAGTTGCTAAAAATTATTAAATATTACCAAAAATTTTACCAAACACCAAAAAAGTTGCTAAAAATTACAACATATTTTACCAAACACACCAAAATTACAACTAGCAACTTTTGACAAAAATTACTAAAACATACAAAAAACTGTGCTACCAAACGCCTCATAAAAAAGTCAAAAAAATAGAAAAGATTAATGCTATAAATTTTCTATTATTATTAAATTTAATTTTTAATCTGGTGTTTAAGAAATAAGATTCTTTCTAGCTAGTCGAGGTAGTTAATGCAACACCTGAAATCTCTTTCTAATCAAATTAAAATAATATGACCCAAAAAAAAGATTATAATAAAATGATTAGCTTAGTTTTTTAATTAATTAAATAATTATAAAGGGTATCTTCTATTTTTAAATTTGTGGAGACCAAAAGTATCTTTGAACTTAAAGAGCCAGCTAGATTTTCCGCATATCCTTTCCATCCATCTTATGACAGTATGATAACCCGAGCATATTCTTTGCCCATTCCTTTCAGCTTCCATGCAATTAATTAATATATATATATTTATCTCTCTCTCTATCATGTGCAAGATGCAGCTATAAGATTTCGACCCACCCTCCAGTGGGGCGGGAGTCAAGCCTGAGCACAGGCGTAGCTAATAAGGGGTAAGGGGGCACGTGAGCCTTAATTTTGTATATAAAATTACGAAAATACCCCTCAAACATTTAACTTATTAAAAATATGCCCCTTTGCCCTATTTTGTCCCACTCGCTCCAGACTTCCAGTCTTCCAAATGCTTATGCTCACTGCACGCCGCACGGACCGCACGGTTGACATTTGAACTTTGAAGCCTTCCCTTCCCGGTTCCCATTCCGCTGCTCCAGCTTGGGCGTCCATTAATAAGCCTCGTATCTTCTCTCCTCTCTCTATTACTTTGAGTCTTTGGCTATTCGCAAGAATCACGATTCACAAGTAAGCAAAAAAAATTTTTTTTTCAGTTCAGTTTTTGATAAAATGTTTGTTTAAATTGGGTGTTATAAATTTTTGTTTAAATTTGCTTTATGTTAATTTCTATTTAATGCAAATTTGATGCAACTTTTAATTTTTGTTAATTTTAGTTCCGAAATTGATTCAAATTAAAATAAAAAATAGTTCTAGCTATTCAAAAAAAAATCATAAAGAAAAAAATTTTCAAACATAGATGCCCCTATTGTGTTGGTAGTTTTGGTATAGATTTGGTCCATTTATTGTTTAATTTCAATTTATTGATTTTGTTTCCTTAACCCTAATTTTGTGTTATTTTCTAAAAATTAGGATTTAAAAAAATTAAAGATGTGCCACTATTTAAAGATGTTTCAATAATTCATATTTGCATTTTTTTTCTTTCTTTTATACTATATTAGCATTTCTACATTTTTCTTATTTTTTTTTAAATACAATGTGATTTTTCTTTTGTATAAAAATTATATTTGCTAGTTAATTCCAACTTAATTTTTAATTTTATTTCGAATAGTCTTAATTTTAAATTTTTTTTCTAGAGATATGTTGAGGTATTTTGAAAGAAAAAGTGACGAAGAAGAATCGTCTTCAATGAATTCCGATGATCCTTCAACAAAAATTTCCTTAGAAAAGCCGCCATTGAGTAGCGAGCCTTCAAAAAAAAGCCGTGTGGAATCCAAGGTTCCTGAGTTTTCATCCAATCCAGTTTCTACACAATCATTAAGTACCAAAGATTCTTCAAAAAGTAATCATGCAGAATTCAACTTTCCTGAACTTCTATCTGATCCAGGAGAACGCCCAAAAATTGTAGAATATGATCCCAATATTCGTGAAATGGTTCGTAAAAAGTACTACCTTAATGGTGTTTGCCAACCTCATAAACATAAATTTCCACAAAGAGATTTCAATGTGAAATTAAGAAGGTTCAATCCTTCATGATTTGATGAATTTAAGTGGTTGGAGTATAGCATATCCAAGGATGCTGCATTTTGTCTTTATTGTTACCTTTCTAAGAATGAGTGTGGAGATCAAGGGGGGTGGTGATGCATTTGTTAGTGAAGGTTTTAGGGATTGGAAAAAAAAAAAGATAAGTTTCGCAAACATAAGGGAGGAGTTAATAGTGCTCACAAACAAGCTTAGAGTAAATGTCAAGATTTGATGAATCAGAAACAACATATTGAAACCAGTTTTAATAAAATGACAGATAAAGCAAAGATTGATTATAGAGTTCGGCTTAATGCATCAATTAACTGCATTAGATTCCTTTTAAAACAGGGACTTCCATTTCGTGGGCATAATGAGTATGATGGTTCAAACAATCAAGGAAATTTTCTAGAGCTTCTAAAATTCCTTGCAAATCATAATGAGGAGGTGAGAAATGTTACACTTAAAAATGCTCCTGAGAATCTTAAGTTAATAGCGCCTCAAATTCAGAAGGATATTGTTAGAGCTTGTGCATGAGGATCCAACCACATTAACAATATTAGAAATCAAGAGGAAGAGTGTGGCAATAAGGACATGGTTCTTCGCCACTGCAACTAGAGCTAGCTAAAGCTGGTGAGCAAAACAATGCACATAGTATGCACACTCATTCTCTTTCAAGATAAGAATCTTCAATCCATTAAATTCACCTTGCATATTACTTGCCCCATCATAACCTTGCCCAAGCAACATAGATATGCTTACTCCATGTGTAAAAAATAACTCTTCAAGTACATTTTTAAGTGACTGAGCAGTTGTGCTAGTGACATGCTTCAAGCCCAAAAAACGTTCAACCACACAACCTCTTTTGTTTACAAATCTCAAAACAACAGCTATTTGCTCTTTTGTTGACACATCACGAGATTCATCAAGAAGAACAGAAAATAATCCATCACCAAGCTCTCTAATTATAAGTTGCTCGAATTATTGAAGGCTTGGAGAATGAAGAAATCACAAGCGGGCGAGGCTTGAATCAAGAAAGCACTTTTATTCGTCCTAGTGATACACGTTGGTGATCGCATTATGGGACTCTTATAAGCTTGATTAACATGTTTGCCTCTGTAATTGATGTGCTTGATGTGATTGTGGAGGAGGGAACAAATTCAGATCAGAAGGCTGAAGCATTGCGTTTATTGAAAGCGATGCAATCCTTTGAGTTTGTGATTACTTTGCATTTGATGAAATCAATATTGGGAATAACAAATGATTTGTCCCAAGCACTACAACGGAAAGATCAAGACATCGGGAATGCCATTATTTTAATTGACATTTCTAAGAAAAGACTTCAAGTGATGAGAGAGAATGGATGGAATTCTTTGGTGGAAGAAGTTTCTGCTTTTTGTGTGAAACATCATATTATTATTCCTAGTATGGAAGATTTATATGTAGTTTAAGGAAGATCACGTCGTAGAGCTGGAGAAGTGATAAACTCGCATCACTACTGTGTCGAGTTATTCAAAAATGTCATAGATATGCAACTGCAAGAGTTGAATAGCAGATTTAATGAGGTAAATACTAAGTTGTTGCTTTGTGTTGCATGCTTAAATCCATCCAATTCATTTGCTGCTTTTGACAAGCAAAAGATGGTTCAATTAGCTCAATTTTATCCAAAAGACGTTTCAGACATTGAGCTTTTGGCACTTCCGGATCAACTTGAAAATTTTATTATGGATGTGCGCTTGAATGTTGAGCTTTTAGATTTAAAGGGACTTGGCGATATTACTCAAAAAATGGTTGAAACTAGAAAAGACGTGGCATACCCATTGGTTTACAAGCTTTTAACTTTGAATTTGATTCTTGTAACTGCTACGATAGATAGAGCATTCTCTGGTATGAAGATAGTGAAGAATCGACTTCGCAACCGAATGAGTGATAAGTTCATGAATGATTGTTTGATTGTGTATATTGAAAAAGATATATTCAATAACTTGTCAAATAAATCTATCATGAATTATTTTCAAAATATAAAAAATCGTAGGGGTCAATTGTAAGTCAAATTCTAATTTCAATGACAACGTTTAGCTTTTGTATTTTTACTTTTGAGTTTTAATGTAAAGTATCTTCTTGTGTGATTTTATATACATTGTGCCCCTCTTGATAAAAATTCTAGATCTGTCCCTGAGCCTGAGACTTAGGTGATATACTCATGTCGCATGTTTGATTATTACCTGGAGCAACCAGAATTTTAGTGGGGGCCGTAACGGTGGGTTGCTGTGCTAGTTCTTTATTTTGGATTAAAAGCGCTCAAAATAACTTTTTGTCATTTTTCATTGTATGTGTAAGTCGATTTTCTGTTTTCTAAAACAAAATTTGAAAACACAAGTGAACAAATACGTTTTGCGCTTTTTCTTTATTTTCAAAAGTATAAAATAAAAAATTAATTCAAAACAGAAAATAAAAAATAAAAATAGAAAAATAAATCAAATGAACCCTTAATTTTGTCCATCCTCAAACAAAAAAATCTAACCTTTTTAGTAGTTAATTATAAAAAAATTAATTTTTTTTACTTCCTAAACTAAGTCTAATTATTATAATACGTGATTGAGAGCAATTTGCCGGTTGTCGACGAAACTTTATTCATTTATTCCAAAATCTGCTACAGGGTGATTAATAGTATGACAGTTTATTGTGATTAATTGTAATTATGTACGTACATTATTTTTTTATGATTAGCTGAATTAATAATTTTTTATGATTAATTGAATTAATAAAAATCAATTCTTTTAATAGATATCTATTCAATTTTTTTCTTATTTTTTGATCCAACAAAAAAAAATCCAACATTTATTTTATTTTACTATCCCAATTTTTTCAAAGTGCTTCACAAGTTCAATACTCAGACACACGATTAACAAAATTAATTAATAAAATGAATGTTATTAGAATAAAAAAAATAGTTTTTATTGAGTAAAAATTAAGATAAAAACTGCAGTGAAATGAGGCGCACGCTTTTCTCTCTCTCTCTCTCTCTCAACCTTACAGCGCGAAACAAACAAGTCACCATCTTGAATATAAATTTCGAGCAAGGTACAATTTTGTTTCCTGCCTTGGAATTCTGACACGTCCGAATCACAATTTGTCTCCGTTTCCTACCATAACTTGTAGAAGTAGTGCACCTACATTGTAAATAGGTATCTACTTGTGCGCCATGTAGATCTCTCTCTCTCTCTCTCTCTCTCTCTCTCTCTCTCTCTCTCTCTCTATATATATATATATACATGTAAATTTAAATATATAAGGGCGTTTAGAGTTTTAAAAAACTTCGAAAAAATCTCAAAAATTTTCAAAAGTTGACAAATTCTCAGACTGCAAAAAAAATTTAAAAGTCATTGAAACGGACAAAAATGGTGCGTTCTAACGAATTTTGTCAGAATTTAAAAAACGTGATCTGATATTTGTACAAAAAATTACACAAAACTCTAAATTTTTACAAAATCTTTCACTAAAATTTTGACACGTACCACTTTATATACTTTTAACAATTTTATATCAAATTAAATATAAACAGTCAACAATCATTACACAATAATTTCAAAATTCACTTTTGAAAACTTTTAAAAATTGTTGAAGCTCCAAATGCCCCCATATTATACTTACTATTTGTCTATTTGCCGATTTAGAGTGGCAAATATTGATTAAAAAAAAATAAAAGTAGATAAATTTTGAATGATAGTGTATCTATTGTGTTTCTTTTATAACACACACACTCCTCTCTATATGTGTGTAAATTTAAATATATATTATAATGAATAATTTAGTATTTTTTTTCATCTGTCGGTTTAGGGTGTGTGTGGAATGATAAAAGTAAGATAAATTGAGATAAGTTGTAAATTCATAATTCGTACAGTGAGATAAAAAATGAAGAACTTTTATAAATTTTCGAAGGTTTATAGTAAACCAAAAGGAATCCATACAAAAATTTGACTTTTAATTCACTGCTTTTTATTCAAGTGTATACTGATTTTAAATAAATTAAATCTCAGTTGAACTCAGCTCGACTCCAAGTGAGTAAAAAAAAGAATTAACCATTAACTACTTATTTTTTATTATTTAAATTAATTTGATATACTTACACTTTATAATTTGAAAAAATTTGAAAATATAGAAGTATAATTTTCTTTATTTCACGAAAAAATAAAAAAAATTAATAACTAAAAGCCTACTCTTCCAAAGAGACCCTCAACTCCATCCCAAGAGATTATTGATTAATATATCTATATATATATATATATATAAATCTTTCTTCGTTATCGGGGATAAAATTATTGTTAATATTATTCATTTTTAAATTTTACATAAACGGATGCATCCCCTCAACCAATCTCTCTCTCTCTTTTTTTTTTTCTTAACTCAATATTAATGGAATGGAAAATTCATCCATTTTTTAGAGGAAGCACAAGCCAGCCACTCTCTTAACCCTACTTGTAATATATATATATATATATATATATATGTATTGTGTGTGTATATATTGTATGCATGAATGAATTAAAAAAAAAATGAAGAAGACAATTTGAGTCGTCCCACCGACACCGAGAGATCACGCTAAGCATATGAGGGAGTGACGATTCTAGTGGGCGAGCCGTTAATGTGATAGGTATACAAAGTTTGTTCAATAATGTGCTCATTAATTGGCATTCACGTGGCCTATTGCTTGTTTGGATTGCCACCCACCCACCCGCCCTGAATCCACGTACGAGTAATGGAGTGGTCAGCAGAGGATTGCTTGTTGGTTGAATTTAGTCGGTGATAATTTGCATTTAAAGGGATCCATGGACCCTCGTGTTTTTTTTTTTTTTGGCAAGCCAGTCTTGTCAACTTCTTTACTCAAAAGGTGTTTGATTGATTAAAATTAATTAAAAATAATTATTTTTTTATATTTTTTTAATCAAATTTTGTTATATATTACATTTATATTAAATTTTTATATTCTTATTATATTTTTTATCAAATTTTTGTCAATTAAACACCCTCTTCGTATTTTAGAAAAGCAAACTCCCAATTTTATTCGTTTCGGCCTGTCGAAGCCTAGTGAGTTCTCCCAGTAAAAGTGGGACTTGGTCGGCCATTTTCTAAAGCTTAGGCCTGGCTCCAAGCCATTGTCCTCTTTGGGGATGCCGATGCCTGGGTCGGGGCGGATCTATTAGGTCAAGTTGTCGGTGGATATTGGACTGCAAGTTAGGAGAGAGATCGGTTCGTTATTAGTTAAATAAGGATTTGAGAGGTTGATATAGTTCTAATAATTTGTGATCAAGATCATTAAATTAAAATTTAATTATTCAAATGTATTTATTTTTTTAATTAAAATAGTATAACTGCATCTGAATTATTATATGTAAATCAAACGGTCCTTACATCAATATCACAGAATCGTTTTAAGTCAATAAAAATTAACTAATTGATTATTTATGAGTAAATATTGATATCACAATCAAAACTAAAATTTTCAACTATTTGATAATGGATGCTAACATTTTACCAAACTTATTTGTCCTATGTATAAATATATATATATTGAAACTGGACCTAGTATGTTTGTATTATTGGTTAACCATCAAGTGTTGACTTTTTTTCCATGTTTGTATTATTGGTTAACCATCAAGTGTTGACTTTTTTTCCATTTTAATTAAAAAAATTGAGGAAATTAATTCCGTTTCAGTATTAACATAAATAGTTAAACTGTTAGTCAATATAAAAAATCTTATCTCTTAAATAACTGATACATCATACAACTAAAGGAAATCAAAACGTTTGATTTGATTAACTAATTACCACTAAAAAATTTATGCCCTTAAGGGAAGCATACATGACTTATTAAAATCTAATTATGTATTTTAGAATTTAAGTTTATTTTTTAAATAACGCATTACGAGCCTTTGAAAATTTCAATCTTAGTATATTTTTACTGGCCACTTAAGAATATTAAAATGTAATTCTATTATTTAAATATAATTTATTTATGATAAAAATTCAAGATATATAAGAAAGATTGTGTTGTATGCATATAAATAGGAAATAATAAATATTTTATTATTTATCAGGATATAATTTCGATATTTTAACTTTATTTAGTAATTTTAAATTGTGAAATTTTATGAAATAAATAATAAAAAATAAGTAGACATAATTTACTGATTTAATATTAAAAATTTAATATAAAGCTGGAGTCAAGCTAAAACGCCCTCAGCGTCGGCCCGTTGGTCAAATAAAGCCGGTGAAACCAAAACCGACTCCACCCGTCGGGTCCGCCCGATCCACATTTATCTCTTGTTCGCTAAAACCCCCGCGCTGTCAGAAGCTAGGGTTTCTGGGCACTCCATCTCTATTGAGAAATTAGGGATCACAGTCGTCTACCATGGTAAGTTTCGCAGCTGAAGCTTTGATTACTTCTTTTTTTTTTTTCCTTCTGTGTTTGTTACATGTTTCTGATAGATATCGACCTTATAAGAACCAGAACTGATTGATTGTTGTTGTGTTTTGATTTTGACAAATGATTTGTTAAGCCTCAAGGAGATTACATAGAGCTGCACAGGAAGAGACTTGGCTATCGCCATGATCACTTCGAGCGCAAACGCAAGAAAGAGGCTCGCGAAGTTCACAAGCGATCCCAAATTGCCCAGAAGGTTCAATTTCCTAAAATCTCTTGTTTTTTATGTTCATTTTTTCTCGTTTAATTTTTTAGGACATATTATGGGTGAAAGTTCTAAATTTTTTTTGGGGGGGGGGTTTGATTTGAATTGTGCAGGCTCTGGGTATCAAGGGCAAGATGTTTGCTAAGAAACGCTATGCTGAAAAGGCCCAAATGAAGAAAACGTGAGTGTCTTTCTTATATTTACATTGTTTTCCATCGTATTTAATTTAACTAAGATGCTGGTAAGGTACCCATTATGTTGCTTGAGTAGCTGAATCCTGGATTTGAATCTTTATGCAATGCTTGATAATGGTATTTAGAATTGTCACGGATTTTGGAAGTTAGAAGCTTCCAAGTGTTTTTTTCCCTTGATAAATTTGTTGGTTCTAGACTATCTCCTGAGATCATGTTTAGAGAAGGCAATAGCTTTAAAAAAAAATCCCATTTCTCTAAGAGTGGTTTGTTCCTAAATGGGTTCATTGGGTTATAAATGAGCATGTAGCCGTTTTAGTTAAATGTAGTAAATTTTTTGACATGATTCTAAAGCTGGGGATAGTCTTCGTATCTAATCTAGTTGCTTTATTTGAACAGCAGATGACATACTATTGGTACTTAGAGGGATAGAGAGGAGGAATTGTTGGGTTACTGTTATTTAATCGCAATTGATCTAGGATTGTTTGTGAAGCAACATCCTATGTTGATTCATCAAATAGAGATGAATTAACCTAAATTTCCCCTCTTATCCCGTTCTGAAGTCAATCTTGCTGTGATTTTAGTTTTCATTGCTTTGCTTCAACATTTTTTATTGTCTGTGCACGCATATGGCCAATCATTTATTTTTCTCTTTGTTGATTGTATATTTATGTTGTTCGGGGAATTTTTAGTACTCCCTTGCCTTGAGGCCCCCTCTCTCACCTCTGTGCTGAGAATCACCGGAAAATGCCTGTAAAACAGCAAAAATGAGAAAAGATTGGCCGGGGTAGGCTCCCGGCCAAAAACACTCTGACGATCAAGTTAGTCCTTCTGTATGAATTGATAACCTCAGAGAAAGAAAATAATCAGAAGAAGACCAGAGAGAGAGAGAGCCAAAAAGCCACTCTTTTGTCTTCATTTCCGGTATTTATAGGTGGAGTGTCTGTCTTAATTTCTGCTGATTTGACCGTTGCTTTACTTTGATATGACTTAAAGTGGAAGTGGGTGGCTAACTTTAAATGCTTGATGATGTAAGCTTTGGAAGCCGCGTAGGGGTGGCTTTGTTGTACACACTCTGCAGGCCTTTCTTCCTGTACAACGTAACTAGCAATCTATTTAGTCCAAATTTAACCGAAATATACCCCCTAGTTGGGGGTGCAATTTATGGTCGGTGGACCACTCTTTTGGTCGGGCAAGATATTTTTATGCCACACATTATGCCCCCACTCTAGTCAGGATAATTTGTTACTCAAGCAGAGTAGAGTAGAACTTATAAACCTTTATCTTTTCCGCATTAATAGCAACAAAATAAACAGTATGTACCCAAAAATTGAAATTCATCAATAGTGGAAGTATGCAGCATTGCATAGATATACTTCAACAACAATGTAAACGGTTTATGCTCTTTGTGAGATAGACTCATGCTAAATTGATTTGCTTATGTAAGCAAATATGGAGGGCTTCTCATAACTTTCCATAATTTTTCTTGCCACCTCACTTGTAATAATACTTTAAAAATTAGCACGTTGATGAATCATTAATGCTTGTTTCGGCTTCAACAACAAAAGAAAATAGGCAAGTAATTTAAAGGCAAGTAACTTATGATATTGTAACGAAAGTACCTTTACTTCCTCATATATATTATGAAAAATGATGTACCTGGCCTTCTTGAGTTGAGTAGTGAATGACACAATTTTGATGCTAAAAATATTTTTTAGCAGAATTTAGAAGAGGAGGTGAGCCGAGTAAAGCAAGCTTAAGCTTGAGCACCGAACTCTAAAGAACTTGAGAATCGCACTTGAACGATACAAGATAGAGATGATTATATTTCGAATAATCCTTTGTCTGCAAGACTGTTCGACATACTGTGGATGTCAATCAAAAAACCTTAGTTTATTTGCTTTTACTAGCGTCGGTAGGCTTAATACAGATCTGAATAATTCTTCATAAACCATCTGGCGTTCGAGCTGCTAGAAGTAATCAGCTTTGAATGCGTAATCAGTCGAAGAAGAGGTAATTATCTTGAAGAAATGAGGTGCCTTCATCAAAGTGATCGACCAATTTGTCCCGATGTCAGTTTGCCACCGGCGAGAGCTACTCTTAACTATATTTATGGGTTGGGCAATCTTTGTGAGGGTAATACATGGATGTAATAGTGGACATACACAGAGCTGAGAGCCTTGCACAGCTGCATAAATTTGATCTTGTACTGAAACAATTAAAGAATTTGGTCTTGTACCGACTACTAACCGACCGATCTTCCAGAATGATTAATGGGCATTTATGTTGGTAACACAGGGAGTCGAAGTTGTTTTGGTGAAACATTAATGGATTTAACTTTTTGCTGACCAACCAACCATATTCCAATATAGTAAATGAGCAATATGTGTTCTATACACACAGAATTTGAACGATCAAACGGCAACACTCACGAATACGTGCACCACAGGATGTCTATGAACTTAGCAAATTATGCAAATTATGCTTTACTTGACACTTGTGGTTGATAAGCTTGGACTAGAACTGATCATGCGATGTCAAGAAATATCTATGCTTATAGGTATGCATAAATAATAGTAGTGCTACAAATTATGTTATCTCATGTACTCTTGACAAGCAACAGTAACTTAAGAAGTAAATTTCATCATGTAATCGACCATGAATGCGACAAATATCTTGATATGCCATTGACCGTCATCCTGAAAGTGTTCTTGGTCATGTCTTAATGGCTAAACATTAAATAGAATGAACCTTACATAAATGCTCCCCAGTTTCTATGAGATACAGGACAAGAAAATAACTTTATTTTATCAAGCTCTTAAAATTCCAAGTGGACACGCTTTAAATATACCAAGAAATAGTAAATGTGATCATTCATTCATGCTTAAAAACTTTGAAGCATATAAATAGCTTACGTGTGGGTTGCGATCAAATGATTGTAGACTCTCTAACTTCATAAGTAAAATACCTGGAGATGACAATTGTATTTGAGAATGCTTTAACGCTCCAGTTAAAAGTCATATGAAAGAACCCGAGCATCCGTAAATAAGGATGTAACTTTGAATTCACCGTTTGCTCGATCAAATAGCCAAAATCAAGGCTTTGATAACTCTGTCTGGACGTAATTAGGGCTCAATCATCAAAAAGATGAGAGAAATCAAGGAAATATGATCTGCTGGATTGCAAATACTCTCAATAGTGCTAACAGGGGTAGAAAAAGAGAGAAAACCAAACTAAATTAGGCTTTATTCCATGAAAACTTCAGATGGTCATAACTTTTTGCTCGGGTGTCCGATTTAGGTGATCTTGGTGTGTATTTCATGTATTTTTTCGAGTTCTATGTGACCAAATTGCCAACGGCTGTTTGCGATGGTTAGAATTGCAAAATAAGCTCATCTTTATCATTTTTTTGGACTTTTTCCCTTGGATATGCTAACTGTGGCTTTTGTTTGACTATAAATAAGTGTTTAAACATTGATAATCTTGCTCAGGAATACCTTTACAGAGTAATAATCTTACTCAGGAACACTTTTGTCTTGCTCTGGATACTTCTAATGACAAGTAACATTGCTCAAGGAGAGAAGCCATGCTCCTGATACTCTTTTTACAAAGTAATTAGCTTGTTCGGGGACACCAACCGTACTTGGGGATGTCCTTTAACTCGCTCATAGATATGCTTTATCCTTACTTGGGGGGACAAATCATGTTCTGCTCAGGGAGGAGAAGGGCTGACCTCAAAATTTGCTTAAATTATGCTCGGGATAGAGAGCCGAGCTCGGGATATGCTTTAGAATAATGTGCTCTGCTTATGCTCTGTTTGGGAATAACTTGGTCTGTATGGGGAGCGTGCTGTGCTCGGTAATGATATGCCCAGAAAAATCAAACTCATCTCTTGCTTGTGGATAATCTCTTGAATTGAATCACATCGTAATGCGCTTGATAATATGCTTTCTAAGATGATCTGAGCCAGAACATGCTCGGGAAGACCATGCTTTGTTTAGGAATAAGCTTTTTGCAATGAACTTAGCTAGAATAATCCCATGGATATGTTTCTACTGTCATTGACTGAGATTTCCTTATGAAGTAATCAAGCTTTTCAAAAACTATTTACATAGTAACGTCAAAATAATAGATTGCTTTAATCAAATATGAAATTGGCACAGCTTTTACATATGCAAGAGTTACTTTCCACATAGCTTAGTGAAAACATGAAAGAACAACTTTTTGCATACCTTTGTGAGGTTGGCTACCTTTAATTTTTATATGAAAGTGAGAGCTTTTGCTTTTTGTACAACGCCGAGCTTCCTTAATGAGAGCTTTTGCTTCTTGAATCAATGTCGTGCTTTCATTGAGAGCTTTCGCTTTTTGAGCCAAAGTTGTGCTTTCATTGAGAGCTTTGTGATAATCCTTTTCAAAAAACTAAGGAACCGAAACTTAGTTTAGAGAAAAACCCGGTCAGTCAATAAACCGGGGTTGTCGCAACCGGGACAAGCCAGTCGGACGAGCTTTTTGATAATAGTTTTCAATAAACCAAGGAACCGAAACTTGGTTTAAAGAGAAACCCGGTCAATCAATAAACTGAGGTTGTCGCAACCGGGACAAACCAGTTGGACGCGCTTTTTGATAATCCTTTTTGATAAACCAAGGAACCGAAACTTGGTTTAAAGAGAAACCCGGTCAGTTAATAAACCGGGGTTGTCGCAACCGGGACAAGCCAGTTGGACACGCTCTTTGATAATCCTTTTCAATAAACCAAGGCACCCCAAGGGGGTGTGGTTCCCTTTTGATAATCCTTTAATTATGTGCATGTCTCTGAAGCTAGAGTAATTTTTTTAATTATCTGCATGTCGTTGAAATGCCTCATATGTAATGCTTGTCTGCAAAAACTTTTAGCAATAACATATATCCAAATAATGCTTACATATAAAATAGATGTAAGAAACTAATACAATCCACAAGCATGCTTGGGGATACAAGAATCTTGCTCGGGGCTGAAATATCACACTGAAACCCTGCTCGGGATGATAAATTTTGAAAAATTTTAACCTTTCTAGCTCTTCTTCAACAGATACAGCGCAATAATCAAGCTTTGATAAATATTAGCATATATAATATCTTCACATGAGTTTTAGGAGATTGACAGACAGAAACCGATGAGAAATCCAAAAATTGGTGGAATCTTGTTGTACTCCTCTTTTAGGTTGAAGTCTTTTGCTTGGGGAATATATCTTGTGAAGAAATATAGGTGCACTAGTGCCTTCTGGATGACCTTTTCATGCACAGGATAGAATATTTTAAGAAATATAAAGCCATCAAATTCCTTCTTGAGATGAAGTATTCTGCTTGGCTGACAGCTCCTTTCTCGGATTGTTTTAGATTTTACAATAAGCTCAAAGCATCCAGGCGTTTGCGTTGCATGATAGTTCTTTTTAGAACATTTAAATAAACAAATATATATTATAAGAATTTCGGGAGACGAACTTAATAAATAAGCCGAGGTTGAAGATTCGAACAATCCTTTTTTGCTCTTCCAATGCCAATAACCGTAAATATGATGCTCGGGCATGCTTGATGCTCGTGTGGTATGCCGCCCAATTGGAGTGAACCAAATAATTTTGCTCAGCATAAGCAAGTAAATTGTATATTTGCTTGATAAAAATAAAAATATATATATTATAGTAAACATTCTGCCCAGCAATAAAATAAAGTAAATAAGAACAATACTCGGCATCGTACAGAGTGTTCGGCGGCATGAGAACTACTCAACCTCATATAAATTGTTCGACCAATGATTAAATGCCTTGGAAGAAGCTTGATACAGGTTCCGCTTATGCTCAGTGGACTTAATTAAATATATGCAGCGACGTTATCCAATTCTCATAATTGAATAATTAAATATATGCAATACTTGTACTGAGTACACCAATAAGCCTTGCTTGAAGATAATTCTTGCTCGGAAATAAAGTTCGTTTCGATTCAGACTTGCTAGGAAATATTGTTGCTTGGGAAAGATTTTTGGACATAAAGATTTTCTTCGAATTAACTTTCAGATTAATATTACTCGGAAATACAGTTGTCCGAAGATTAGAAAATAAACAATTTCGGGAAGCTTAGGAGCTCGGGAAATTCAGAATCAGCTCGGGAAAGAAATAACATTGCTCGATATGCGGCAGTGACGTGCTCGGTTCGTCCTTGGTCGAAGTAACATTAAAGTGCTCGGTATGTAATTAATCGGCACGGGGACTTGGAAGGAATTTTGGAGCTGTTGAGCCGTTTGATCTAGCTAACCGAGTAGATGCACAAACCCAAAAATAGTGTGTATCAAACAGTTGTAATACTGAGTAAATATTTCTGCATACCTGATAGAATAAATATTTTTGGTAAGTAGGTTGTCCCATTAGTTCGGCAATAACATGATCCTCGATCCTCGTCAAACGCTTACAGCTAATGTTTGCATTGGCAGATACAGCTCCAGCATTAATAACCAAATAGAAAAAATTGAAGAGAGAAAGTGATCGGATAGCTGGGTGGTACACTACGATGCCGTGGTTCGGGTAATTTGTAGCTCGGCCATATAGTGCCTTATTCATATGTAAGAAGCCTTTATTCATATGTACCCATTTCCTTACAAATTGCTCGGCAGTGAATATGCTTCTCTCGTTGTTTGTTCAGCTTCATTCTCAGTCTTGTAATTTTATGCAACTAATCATATAACAGTGTCATGCTTTGCCTGGTGCATATAAAGGCGAGCTGGCACAATGCCCACCAAGTCATGGTGACGTCGGGTTGCTCGGCTACGAATGTGCTTAGAATCGTATGAGTGCTGTGCCGTCCTTGCTTGAGATCGATGAATAATATACTTGGCAGGAGAGTCGGGTGGGGTCGGTAAATTGCATGGCTAATCAGATCTCACTCGTGTTACTCGGGAAAGAAATCACCTTTGGTCGGCAATAAAATTACTTACAGTGGAGAAATTGCTCGGGTAATTCAAACCAAATAAAATTATGTTCGGCAAGAAAATTTTAAAATCATACCTTGTTCGGGAACCATTCCTAAATTCTTACTTACTTAAACATATATAATATGTTCGGTAAGAGAGCTTATGTTCGGCATCACCAAGTGGTTTAGACAGAGTTGTTCGGCATCAATTTGCTGCTTGGCCATTAATTACTGCTTGGGTTGAACAATGCTCATGCGCGGATGTTGGTTGGACAGGAGATAAATCTGGTTGGCTGCAAAAATTCTGTGGGGTGACAGATTAAGTAATCCACAGCTGTACTCGTCTGCAAAAATATTCAAACATGGGCGATAATGATGGCTCTAATCATAACTTGTAGGTCGCGACCTGTCGTCAGCCAAACTATGTCCACTGTTCATGTATTGGCTAAGAATTACATCACAAACAACAAAAATATATATGTGTATATATATAACCTGAACTTAATCATTCCTTTGCTTAACCATGTGACCTAAAGTACATACTCATCTTTCCAAATGTAGGTGCATGCATTACACATTTTAAACTACGCTCGGCTATTTGGAGTCATAATCGGCATTAAAGGAAAATACTACATCCTGAGTAGGAATTGTATTACTTTAAAACCACGTAATAGAAATTTGCTCTCAAATATTTTGAAAACGTTTGGCAATTCCATAACTCAAAACATATACCAAGATTAATATAAACTATGTTCGGGAATGTGGACTCATGTACATCAATGTGGATTGAACTATACTAAATTACCAATGCTCAATATGTGTTTGATTCTAATGCCAGTTATGTGTGCTAGTGCTCGGCAATTAGAAATATCATTCCGCGTAAACCCTTCACTATTTATTTGGTCAAAGACCAATTTATATGGGACCTAGTGTCTTCATCAATATAAGATAACTATATAACAAAGCTCAAGGTTTATAAATAGTTATAGCTATCACCTGATGAAGTGCAACTCTAATAAAAGTATACTGCTTGGATAGATTACTCGGGCGGGTCCAATCTATTAAAGTTATTCAATGAGTCGGTTTGAACTGGCTAATTTTTGCATTCCGATTGCTATAGCAAGGTGGATTGCCCCCATCATGATGTGAAACTCCTTAGTGTCAACATTTTTTGTAAACTTTGATAGCTTGATACCCAGCGGCAGGACTTGCGGATGGGGAATCAACTCGAGCCCCACGGTGGGCGCCTAATGTTCGGGGAATTTTTAGTACCCCCTTGCCTTGAGGCCCCCTCTCTCACCTCTGTGCTAAGAATCACCGGAAAATGCTTGTAAAACAGCAAAAATGAGAAAAGATTGGCCGGGGTAGGCTCCCGGCCAAAAACACTCCGACGATCAAGTTAGTCCTTCTATATGAATTGATAACCTCAGAGAAAGAAAATAATCAGAAGAAGACCAGAGAGAGAGAGAGCCAAAAAGCCACTCCTTTGTCTTCATTTCCGGTATTTATAGGTGGAGTGTCTGTCTTAATTTTTGCTGATTTGACCGTTGCTTTACTTTGATATGACTTAAAGTGGAAGTGGGTGGCTAACTTTAAATGCTTGATGATGTAAGCTTTGGAAGCCGCGTAGGGGTGGCTTTGTTGTACACACTCTGCAGGCCTTTCTTCCTGTACAACGTAACTAGCAATATATTTAGTCCCAATTTAACCGGAATATATCCCCTAGTTGGGGGTGCAATTTATGGTCGGTGGACTACTCTTTTGGTCGGGCAAGATATTTTTATGCCACACATATGTAATTTATGCTTGGTTAATGCATTATGGTTTGAATAAATTATCTTTTTGTTCATTTTTGTGCCATGTCTGCAGGTTGGCTATGCATGAAGAATCATCAACCAGGCGAAAGGTGGATGATGATGTTCACGAAGGTGCTGTGCCTGCCTATCTGCTTGATCGTGAAACAACAACACGGGCAAAGGTGTGCTATTTCTAGCTAATGCTGTAGCACTTTTATGTAGTTCTCTGTGTTGCTCATTTTGATGAGTGTAAATTTATATTGACCGTGTACCATTACTTATTACAATACTGTGCTGTGTGTAGGTTCTTAGCAACACTGTAAAGCAAAAGAGAAAAGAGAAAGCTGGTAAATGGGAGGTTCCTCTTCCCAAGGTAGGATCAGCTAAAACTATGTATATAATAGCTTATCTTGCTTGTTCTTTCTCTATTTTACTGCATATCTACCTTATTTTACTTTTACCACCCCAGTGGACTTTCTTATGTCTAGGGAAGTCTACATATTACAGTGACAAAGATAGGGAGGATGATGTGAAATTGTTAATAGCCAATTATGCATTTAAAGAAAAGAAATGTTAATCTTATATAATTCCGTGTATCACAGAAATGTAAGATTCTATATATGGAACAATATAGCTGTAGCAGGTAGAGCTGTCGGTAGAAAATATTTGAAGCAAAATACCTTTCCCAAGTCAAGATTATCTGAAGTTGTTTTAGCACTGTATTCTGTCGAAGTTCATGCCAGTCAAGCTAGTCCACACCACTTTTTGAAGGATTGCATATCCTTTTACACAGTATCAGATACATCCAAGCAGGCTGAGGGCACACCAATCATACATCGAATGATGCTTCTCATCACAAGGCTAAATATACAGATGAAATAACCATGAGCTGGGTTGAAAAAGATATAAGCTTTAATAAATGGCGGCACGATATTGTACCTGATTACTTCTCAAAAAATTCACACGTTAAGTTTGAGAAGAAGTGAAGTAGATAAACATTTATAGGGTTACAGGTTCAATAAAGGACTTCAAATACTTGATATTCGATATTCCAATCACAGGCTTTTTCCAGGTCTAGACATACCAGATTAAAGATCTTTCTTCTTGGACCTGCACCATAACATTAGCTCACTTGGATTTTGAGTATTTACTATTTCCATGATGTGGGTTATTTCATATACAATTTGAGCTAATATGATAATTTGATAAGTCAATTTGATAAATTTGTGTAATGGATCTCTTTTAATTCTTCAGGTCAGGCCTGTGGCAGAAGATGAGATGTTTAGAGTGATTAGAACTGGTAAACGGAAAAGTAAGTCTCCTTCATTTTGGCTTTGCTTTTTCTGATTTGAATTTTTGTAACATGAATTGTGCTGCAAAAGGTTATTTTCTCATGTCAGCCCATGTATGCTAATTTTCACACTTGTGGTGTGGGCTAATGATTTTTGCTACCACAGATAACTGAACATTGTTTCAAACGGTTAGTTGAGTGTTTTTTTTTTAATTGTAAACCATTTTTAACTGATAAGGTTAGAACTTTTATATGTTTGGAGTGTGGAAAGTGGTCACATCGGGTACTTGTCAAATAAATAAATAAAGAAAGAACAGAAAAGAAAAGGAAAAAAAAGGAGGTGATCAGATCAGAATGGTTGGTTGGAATGGGTTCTTAAGCACTTCTGAGTTTGGGTTGCTACCCTCTGATAAGGGTTGTAAGTCCATGTGTTTGTGAATTTTATCTCCATGAAGTCAGTGAAAGTAAGCATTATATGTATGAGTATTCAATACCCTCTGATAGAACTGGATGGGCAACAAATGTATCAAAGTTCAACTAATGTTCCTGACGTCCAATATCTGGGTTATCTTTTTGCAGCCAAGCAGTGGAAGAGGATGGTCACCAAAGCTACATTTGTCGGGCCAGGTTTTACCAGAAAACCTCCCAAATATGAGCGGTTTATCCGTCCTTCAGGGTTGCGATTCACCAAAGCCCACGTAACACACCCTGAACTTAAATGCACTTTCAATCTTGAGATCATTGGAGTGAAGAAAAATCCTAATGGTACAATGTACACTTCCCTTGGTGTTATAACTAAAGGAACCATTATTGAGGTAACTTTATCCTAAGATCTTTTTGTTTGTTGGAATTCCAGTTCTGTGTGGTCACTCAGTCACCTTACTATGAATTATGGCTTTTAGTGATTCAGTTGGGACACAATTGGAATTCATTTAATTGGTAATTAATTTGTTGCTTTATTTTTAGGTGAATGTCAGTGAACTAGGTCTGGTCACACCTGCTGGAAAAGTTGTATGGGGTAAGATTGTGGCATTTTCGTTGCTCAAACAGTGATGTTATTCATTTGCGCCATTTATGTATTTTCCTTTCCTTTGATGGGTTTCATTTATTTTTATATTTTTGCAGGGAAGTATGCCCAAGTGACAAATAATCCAGAGAACGATGGCTGTATAAATGCGGTTCTCCTTGTCTAAGAAGGATACTGAAAGCAGAACAGGGGTCACCCATTGCTTTCAACTAACCCTCTCTTTCTTTTAGTTTTATGCCCGTCTCGATTTAGCTGTGTTATACCATCAAAGATGAAATTTTGTATGAGCAAAAATCTTGAGAACTGAATTTTGTTTAACCTGCAATCATGGATGGTTTCCTATCATGGAAATGGAAGGATGCGTGGTTGCTACATTTAAATTTTTAAGCGTACTTGGTTATTTATTGCTGATTTTGCTTGTATGTATTTTCTTGACCATATTCACCTTAGCAACTGATGTTTGAATCTCTCTTAACCCAGCGGGTGAGGAAAAGAAATGAACATGGAATAGTGTGAAATTGAAAATCTAAGGTGGAAATAGCGTTGGGTGATTCAATTCCATATTTGACGGTGCTTTGATGATAACCAGCACAAGGGCAGTGCTCGGCATTTATTTCATCTCTCCCTTGTTGCGTGAGAGCTTTAATCATGCAGCTACCATTCATGGATTGATTCTTGACAAGACATTGGTAGGTCTCCAAGACCACTTGGTACGTCTGGGCTGGCGTAGCGGACCCATTTCTGGTTGGATGGTGAGAAAATGATGGAAAATACAAAAGAAAATAAAAGAAATTGGGTTTGATACGAGATTATTCTTTTCTTCCAAATGAAAAATTAATCCCAAAGTGAATAATTCTTTTTTATTCTTTCTTACAATATGTTTCTATTTATAGGCTATTACAATAATTAAACTAATTAACTAATTAATTTGATACAAATTCTAACTAACTAATTTGATATCCTAACTAATTTGAGTTTATAATAGCTGGGTACTAAGTGGTTGAAGAAATTCCAGTTTTTTATCGAGGGAAATTAAAAAAAAATCAGTAGAAGTTAAAGGGTTTTTATTTTTTTGGTATTTTTTGGTTTATCAAAGATGGCCCAAAAAAAAAAAGGACAAAAAATTGATGTAAATGTGACACATGAGAAATTTAATTGGAGGTAGTTAAAAAAAATTTAATAAAAGTTAATTTTGTTTTTAATTTAGTGAACCAAACACGGCCGCATGTTGGACCCTTTTTAACTGCTTCTTTACCTCTATTTTGGTGTGGTATGTTGTCATTCTAGGTTATAGGGAATTGCTTTTAAACTTGTTCGGGAGATTTCTTATTTTAATTTTTTTATTATTAAAATTTATAAATTTCAAATTGTAACTGTCATTTATATTTAAGAATTCACCTGAATTTTTGGCTTTCCTTTTACGAAAGAGCTAGCTTTGTACTTTTTTTTTTAAAAGAAACGAAGTGGTGTGTTTGGGAAACTAAAAAAGACTAACCTTTTCTTTTTTGCTTAATTTTCAACAAAATATTTATTCTGGACTTTTTAAATTATAATTAAGTTATTGATTTTTAATACAAATTAATTAATATTATTTATGTTAATATTGATTAACTATTAGGTTATGATTGTTTCATCGAATATAATTAAATTTTAATTAATTAAATTCATTCAATATAATTAATTTTTAATTAAAGTGTGACATGAGCTACGAACAATTGATTGAGAGAATTAAAAATAAAGCAATTAGATATGCGCACAGAGATATATTTATTTCTTTGAACCCTACACAGGGTAGAGAGCCCTGCTAGGGAAGACAGACTTGGAAAAACTAGGGATTTTTTAGTTGGCAGATTATAAAACCCAACTCTATATGTTTTTATATATATATATATATATATATAAAACTAGATCTTGTATATCCGTTCAAGAAAACGGTGAAAAAAACAGGTTAAATGGGTCAAACGGGAGTATAAAAAAGTTTTGAAAAATACATATAAAATATAAAATTTAATTATTTAAAAAAATAGAAATTATTTAAATTTAAAAAAATAATAATAATAACAGGTTAACCTATTTGACCCAACCAGTTTAATACGTTTCTATAAACAAGTTAACAGGTGAGTTTCTATAAACAAGTTAACAGGTGAGTCGAAAACACTTGTAAAATTTAACGAGTCGGATCAGACCCATCCCTTAGCACACCCATACATAGCATTACCCAAAATAGTATCAAATTCAAAGCAAAGCCTGTAATTTATAAGAGAGAGCAGATCGGTGCCTAAAACAAACTGAAGCCGAAAGACCTCACTGTTTTGCTGTTACATCAGCTTCCTGAATGGAAACTTTACAAAAGGAGAGGATAATGGCACCCATGTTGATTCTAGCTTAGAACTATAAAAGCTTAAGCAGTCCATGACAAGTTGAATTCAAGAAAAAACCCAGAATTTCATTTGTCAATACGCACTGGATGTTAAACACACCATCATCCAGATATTATTTAACAGGGTTCTGCAGAAAATAAAATTGCTGGCTAAAGAGGTTTCTTCAGATCCAAACACACCATCCAGAGACTATTTAACAGGGTTCTGCAAAAGCAAAACTGCTGGCTAAAAAAGGTTCTTCACATCCTAACACACCATCCAGATATTATTTAACAGGGTTCTGCAAAAGCAAAATCCCTGGCTAAAGAGGTTTCTTCAGATCCAAACACACCATCCAGATAGAATTTAACAGAGTTCTGCAAAAGCAACTGCTGGCTAAAGAGGTTTGTCAGATCCGCCTCTTCATGTCAATTGATGAGCCAGCCGACAACAACCTGCGACGGTAAAAGAATAAATAAATAAGAGAGCAAAAAGCTAAGCAAGTCCCTGGGTGTGCAATCGCAAGTTGAAGGGAACATATAATCAAGGTCGGGCAGGAATTTGGCACGTATCGTCTTCACAATGCTGAAAGTAGTAGGTGAAACCCTACCAGAAACTTAACCATTGCCTAAAGAGTAAAGAGGAACAAGTAACATATAAACAAGTTAACAGGTGAGTTTCTATAAACAAGTTAACAGGTGAGTCGAAAACACTTGTAAAATTTAACGAGTCGGATCAGACCCATCCCTTAGCACACCCATACATAGCATTACCCAAAATAGTATCAAATTCAAAGCAAAGCCTGTAATTTATAAGAGAGAGCAGATCGGTGCCTAAAACAAACTGAAGCCGAAAGACCTCACTGTTTTGCTGTTACATCAGCTTCCTGAATGGAAACTTTACAAAAGGAGAGGATAATGGCACCCATGTTGATTCTAGCTTAGAACTATAAAAGCTTAAGCAGTCCATGACAAGTTGAATTCAAGAAAAAACCCAGAATTTCATTTGTCAATACGCACTGGATGTTAAACACACCATCATCCAGATATTATTTAACAGGGTTCTGCAGAAAATAAAATTGCTGGCTAAAGAGGTTTCTTCAGATCCAAACACACCATCCAGAGACTATTTAACAGGGTTCTGCAAAAGCAAAACTGCTGGCTAAAAAAGGTTCTTCACATCCTAACACACCATCCAGATATTATTTAACAGGGTTCTGCAAAAGCAAAATCCCTGGCTAAAGAGGTTTCTTCAGATCCAAACACACCATCCAGATAGAATTTAACAGAGTTCTGCAAAAGCAACTGCTGGCTAAAGAGGTTTGTCAGATCCGCCTCTTCATGTCAATTGATGAGCCAGCCGACAACAACCTGCGACGGTAAAAGAATAAATAAATAAGAGAGCAAAAAGCTAAGCAAGTCCCTGGGTGTGCAATCGCAAGTTGAAGGGAACATATAATCAAGGTCGGGCAGGAATTTGGCACGTATCGTCTTCACAATGCTGAAAGTAGTAGGTGAAACCCTACCAGAAACTTAACCATTGCCTAAAGAGTAAAGAGGAACAAGTAACATATTTTACAGAAGATATATAATGACAAGTAGGGATCATAAGGTAATGTCTATTTGATTCTCAAAGATAGAAAGATCATCACCTGGATGGGGGTGTGTGCTATCAGTGAGTCTACAAGACCCCCAAATGTATTAGCATTTGAATCTCCTAAAAGTACATGAATTTTTCCAGCTTGTTCAACCCGGCCACCGCTTGCATATGAGTATTTGCCTTCCAGTTTAATTATTGCATATGAACCCTGCAAAATCAGTAGCTAGCAAGAGATGGACAAAGGTCTAACGTATTTCAAAAGAAGAATGATACAAGAACGAGGCAGGTTGATTGATTTACATTAGTGTTTAGCCCCTACAACTACCTGTGTAAACTTTGACTAATAGCTGTCAGAATTTTCTATTCTTTTTTTTTATATATAATTAAAAATTCATTGGAAAAAAAAAATCAGGGGATCCCACCCAAATAAAAATGGGAAATTCAATCCAAAACTTAAAACCACCATATCCTCAGCAGAAGACAAAAAAAACCCAACACAAACACAGAAACAAAAAAAATAAATAAAATATAATAAAATAAAAAATCAACCGAACATAAGCAAAATAGCCTCTAAACTTTTCTCCTCCTCTTCACAATCCGAGTAACCACCAAACTTCAAAAGTTTGTTTTTGTCTCATTGCGAAGGACCCATTCAATTCCAAAAAACAAAATAACTATATTCCGCAATTCCTTGAACCATGAGCAATGAACAAAAGATGATCAATAGATTCCTATCCTTTTTCTTGTATTAGCAACGCTAAAGAGTAATACAGTGTAGAAGACTCTTTAACATTATAGATCAAATATACCCAGTCTTCCCTTTGAAAGCAAGAAAGCACATCCTCACTTTCTCCCACCTTCGTAGCATACAAAAGATATAAAGAAGTGCATCAAAACTAACTATGAAGATTTTTACGGAGAGTGGTGTTGGCCGTCCAAATGAAATCAGCTATCAAAGCTTCCCTATCTACAACCAAGCAAAAATATGTTGAAAAATATCTATACTCCCCATCATCTATCCCAACTTAAAATTTGATTTGATTCCCTCTCCCAAATTATACTAATAAAAATTTTGAGAAATCATTCCACTGGCTTTGTATACCATTCCATAAATTCAAACCATCATATATTCCCCCATTAGATGTCATCCATTGCCATGAAACACCAAGTTTGGATGAAACAAACTTCCTCCAGAAGTTATCACTCTCACAACTTACAAGCATATCTCCAAAGTCATTTGTCCAAAATTTGCCTCATTGAACAAGTTTAGCCTTCAAAAACCAAGTTGACCCCTTCATAGCTTTTAAAACCAAGTTTTTCAGGTACTGACTTTCCAGCACAAGTAGCTTTACTCTGTTCCTGTCTTACTTGCAACTACGAGCAGTTGTTGGCACATATGATAGGACCGTACAGAGCATCCCTCTATCCAAGAGGAAAAGATGCATTCTCCATTATATTTCTCAGATATGATTATCTTAAAAAAACCACCAAGTTCTAGATATGTTCCCTGGTTTTAGATATACTTGCCACTCAAGGTGTACCGTTTTTAACTTCTGTGAACTATAGCTTTAACTGTTGTTGGATGTATTACTTCTGTTTCTACTTACCCAGGCAATTTATAAAGCATACTAGCAAGGTAGCAATTGTAAACCTTTCCTCCTTCCAAAGACCAAGAAAACAAGATGGTCGGAGAGAAGTGGGTATCCTGTCTCTGTATGCACTTTCTAACATCTCTGCACTGCAAATTTTTAGTTTGGGCCTCCCAATACTTAATTTTATAGATTCCAATCTTTCTACGCTCCATATATATCACAAATATTATCAAAAGATAAGAATCTTGCTTTAATTGTACAGAAAATATACTTTGATTACTTCCCAAAAAAGAAAATTTACTTTTGATGCTATTGGGATAATAGTTATTTCTCTACCAAAATTAGGGCGAGCTCAATCCACTCGATGGCTAGATGGTAATTAATTTCAAAAAGTGACATATAGCATGTTTTTAGCATGTTTTTATTGTTTCACAATAATATTAAAAATGATATGGTCGCATAGCATAGCCACAGGGAGGTAAAAAAGGGCCACAAACCTCATAACTGGTGGTTACTCCATCAGAGTCCAGAGTTGGACTCACTACAGAACCAAATGCAGACAAAATGAGTCCAGCACGTGGACCATTTTGGAAAAATGAAAGAATCTTCTGAACCACATCCTGTCAAGCAAAAGAGATAAATGATGTATTTACCAAATGATATGTTAGTAAATAAATCATGTTTGGAAAAGGAAAGGAAAAAACATAAAAGTTTATTCAAGTACATAATTCAAATATAACAGAAATTCACACTTCAATGGCTAATCTCACCCACACCCAAATCATTTTACAGAATCTATGGGATTGGAACTACCAGGCAGCTGTTCCAAGGTGGCTCTGGTGGTCCTGTGAACCGTTCAACAGAACAAGACCAAATTAAGACACAGACTGAGGTTGATATTTTATCCTGCCTGTGTTCTTCAACAATACAAAACAAGATCCCCATTAGGCAGTTTAATCATGAGCTATCAGCCTATCAGTGTACTTTCAGCATTATTACTGAGAGGAGGGGTTCACTTTGCTAAGTAATATATATTTCACAGACTAATTGTTGTGCTCTTCAAATTGTGAAGAAGTGGTCAGAGAAGTTGCAAACAGAGGGATGCTTGTAAATCATATGGAGGAATGGAATGCCATCCACGCATTCAAGATGATTTGAGGCTCGGGATTAGGTCATTAGTAGTTATGAATCAAGTGGCTGCATTCTCCAAAATTTTGGCACCTAGGAAGTCACTTAAGATTCTTCATATCTTTTTGTAGAGGCCTTATTGATGGATTTGACACTTGCAAGAACTGGAGTGACATTTAAAATTTTTGGAAAAACATATGAAGCACACAAATTTCACCAAGTAACAGAATGCCAACTATAGTCCACATCTAATAAAATAATAAAATAAGAAAGAAAATAGAAGGAAAGTGAATTAAGTAAGCAAACAAAATGCCAGCAAAATAGGATGAAAATTTTGGAGAGATGTTGCATATGGTAATTAGCAGCCCATGTGGAAATTACAAGTTTGTATATATTTATTTCCAGAAAAGGTGAGAGTGGACTATATTTGTAGAGGATGTGGTTGTTTTGTACGGTTTCTTCTAGTTGATTCTTTTGTACTTTGGTGGCATCCCTTGATGCCTTTTAATAGAATTTTTATTTCTAAACAAATGGAGGGTTGTCAAGGCAGTGAATTTTTCAAGGCTAAGATGGTTTCTATCAGGTGCTAATAAGTTGCTTTTTTAGTGTGGATCATTTTGTAGCATAGACACAGATATGAGGCAGGATAGAGCCACATTACCATGAAAATCCTAAAAAAAATAACACAAACACATTAATTTATTATGAATATTTCTACTTAAAATTTCAAAACGTGAAAATATATATATATATAAACATCAAAAGCATTATGCATATAATGGATGCCACGTTTAGTTTTATAGAGTTGTCCTTTAATTGCTTCAATTAATGCAGCTTATATCTTTGACATATTCTTTTATAAATGTTTTAGAATGCATTTGAAGTTGTGAATTACATTCCTAAAAACGTTAGATACCCACATGAGTTACTTGGGACTTTTATTTGATAAATATCATTAAACCGCCTGCGCTTATAAAACGGTAGCACGCAATATTTGTGAGATCTATGAAAATTAAAAAAGCAACATTGTCCCACTCGGAGATTGTGCACCTTCTTGTTCTTACCACATAGCATGGTTCAAAGTCACGGTTGCATATGTAGTATCGGCCCAAGAATTTTTGATACAATCGTGGTGTTGCGTAGTGGTATTTGTAATACACCAATTTTCGCATTTTTTAGCTTAAAAAATTTCAAAAAAAATCATATAAATTCTAAAAATTCTAAGTAATAAAATTAATGTATTACATGACTAAATATATAGTAACTATTTTATTGAAATTTACATAAAATACTTATAACATGAGAACAAGCTAATTTTGCACAAATAACATTAACATTATTTATAAACCATATATGGTCCATATTTTCTTTAATTTAGTCACGATATATAAGAAAATAAATAAACATACATTTTATTTAAGAATATGATTCATAAAAGAATATTACAACACTATTTGCATAATATGTTCCATAAAAATATAAATAATGCTAAGTGTGTTTAATCCCAAAAGTATATCATTTAATGAACTCCTTACAATATACAGAGTTTTTTTTTCCCATGTATATCTTTCAAATCTCAGCCATTAAAAAAAAAAAAGGAAAAAAAAACAAAAAGATGTTTAGTCAACGTGTACTGTTCAAGAAAAAGATGTTTAGTCAACGTGTACTGTTCAAGAAACGAAGGTTCAATTTTGAAACTTTAGAATGTCTGAGGTAGCATTGAAGCCAGCAAGGCTTCAATGCCCCGAAGATGCTGTGACAGCGACAAGATTGCGACGGTGGTGATGGTTTGACGGCAACGAGCTTGCGACAGCATTGCGATGTGTGAACCGCAAAAACAAGGTTGCGAGCCTAGGACGGTGGTTTCTGAAGGTTGATCTTTTAACCCACACACACCAGTGATGTGATTACGAATATTAGATTCCTCTCATTCAGATCTGAAAAGATGTTGAGGTTGCGATTATGATTTGGGAGTCCAGATCTAAAGTATTGAAGGTCAGGCCTCCGTTGTCAATTATTGTTTTTTTCTTTTGTCTCGCTGAGATATCGTCCCTCGCACCGATATCCAGCCGTTGTATTTGTGTGTATTGGTGAATTGCCGATATCTCAGCAATTCTCGGCCAAGTTAAAGATGAGTTGAATACAATAGGCGATTTTCTTTGAAGCGGACTGAAATCTTGGTGCGATCTTCCTCAATACTGATTTGAGACACCGAGATATCGGCCATCTCAAAGAATACTTTGAACCACAGTACCTTAATTCACACTTTATAGGCATTGGCAAGGTTTAACGTTGGTAATTTGTGATGGCAAATGGAGTTAACAGAATTAGAAGGTGGTTTATTTTGGTGTTTTAGGACTGCACGGATGTGAACATATGACCCATCAAATTAAAAGCTATAAAGCTACAAGGATGCAACTATTTAGGCCTCAGTTCCATTAGAGTTCTTTGACTTAACTTTACAAAAGATTACATTCATATATTCTATAGATGATTTTAACTATTTAGGCCACATGTGTATATGTTTGTCTTGATGAAACGTTCATAGAAATTTTTTGAATGGATTAAAATGAGAGATTGAATTACTTGATTTGTATCTATATTCCTTTTAACTTTTAATTTTGGGAATATGCATCAATGTGTCAATTGCCTCTTAATATATTTTTTCCTAACACATTTGATTCAGTATGCCTTTTTTCAATTATGAGATATCAAGTAAAATAAGTTATAAAATTTGAATTAGATAGGTATAGATTGGGATTGAAATTCTATGGTCAAATAAGATCCTACCTCTGAAGGATTTGTAACATGATTGGAATCAATTTTGATAAAATAGGTCATAAGATCTGGATTAGGATTTTGAAAACTATGGAGCAATTAGAATTAGAAACAGGAAGTTGATGTGAATGTCTCATAATGTCATACATGCAAAGATGCCACTTTTGTCTTAAATATATTGATCCATACTTCTTATAAGTTTCTCTTACAGATGACAAATGGCAATCAACGCACTTCTTACAAAAAATTAAAAAATTCCAAATAAAAAGAAACCATCACAAGGATAAGCAAGTCTAAGTTGTTGCAATGCTTCGACAAATGCCAGTCAGGAGAGGAAAGACATGGAAAATTTGATTTGACACAACTTTATTTACGAGATTTTCATATAATTTTCAACTTGCTCTTTTTAAGTGGAAGAACTTAAGTATCTTGCTCCATGCAATATGCTAGGGAAAATAAGTGAAAGGGGGAAAGCAAAACACCCTATAATCCAACACAAATTTGTCTGAACCTTACTATACATTGTTTGAGGGCACATGGAGGATAAAGGGAACACACAGCTATTAAGCAGATACCTAAATGCATAAAACAAAATGATAAACAAAGGCACCTTTTCATAAATTTCTGAGATATAAATAGCATTCTTAGTGATCGTATCTTAAAGCAGCACGAAACCTATATTTTGTCCAAGGCAAAAGATAGTGCAACAAAAAAGGAATACATTATTAAGAAAAGGAGCAAATGTAAAAACAAAAGCAAGAATAGGGCACCTCCCCGGTATTTATCATGATATTTTGTCCAAGGCAAAAGATAGTGCAACAAAAAAGGAATACATTATTAAGAAAAGGAGCAAATGTAAAAACAAAAGCAAGAATAGGGCACCTCCCCGGTATTTATCATGATAAAATCTGCCATCAAGTCATTTTCACTGAAAGCTGCACATCATTAGAAGTAGATACAAAGTTCAATATCATGGTAAAAGAAAATTAGAATTTCACATAAAAAGGATACATATTCTTAATTGGATAAAAAGGACACATATGCTTAATTGGATATATAACCTAACATGCTGGATCAAATAATCTTTTCCCATCATACTCAACCTCCATACAGTCACAAATTCACAACATGCCCAGCACAAGACAAGAATAAGAGAGTCTATACGGATATTTAATTATCTCATTGCATGTAAGCATCTAACTACTAAGCACAAACATGTCTAGGAAGGTGATATATCCATGTCTAACACCCTTATCAATCACTCCTTGACATGTGCCAAACAATGTGATTTATTATTTTTTATTTCTAAGGACCAACAGTTGTAGGACACACATATGCATCACCTGAGCACACATGAAACATACGAAAATTTAGAAGAAAGATTTGGAATTAAATAATAATTTAAAAAAATAAACTTGAATTTATACAATTCCATGTCTTTTTTTCTGTTCTTTTTTCTTTTTTGAAATTTAGGGATTTTTTTAAAACCAAAATTTCTAATTTTTTTCATGAATAAATTTTTCCAAAATAGGTATATTAAAAGATAAATGTACTTATAATACAAAAATTCATAATATAAAAAACTATTTATTCATTAACATGCCCCTTTCTTTTCTAAAATTGACATATCGGCGAATCTATATTTGTGTCATATCCACATCCATACTCTTGCTTATTAGGAATCTAATTTATGTGGCACTATAATGGCAATGTGAAGATTAAATATTTTGCCTTTTCACAATAGGCTGCATGGATCTCCCTTTAAATGCGCATAGACAATTGAGAATCCAAAACACATAATCATTCAACCTAACACCACCATTAACTGAAAATTCAAATCCAAAGATCAATTGATTTATCAAACTTCAGCATGAATGCAAAAATAAAAAATGTGAGAAACAATCAAGACAACCTAGGTTGGAACAACCACATTCAAAAAATAGGAGAAAGAGTATATACCTTCAAAAACAGCCAATTGACCTGAGCGAGAATGTTCATCTTTCTGGTTGTCATGAGTTCTTGAACCATTTTCCGATTGATTGTTCCCTTCTGCTGGATCCATTGTTCTGTGGAGATACTCGAGTGCTCCAAGATAGAGACAGAGAGATAGACGGGGCGAGATATGGCGACTATTTCATTACACTTCCATTTTATTTTGTTCGGGTAAAAAGGGCATCTGCCCCACTGAATTTTATGTTGGCAAGTCATTTATTTCTTACCATAAAGACAAAAATATATAACATGGTAGAATTATTAGACCTATGATCTTATGAAGCACGTAAAAACTTTGAGCTTATATCCGACTTGTAGAAGGTTTCATACACAAAATTTATTGATAAATATTTTTTAAAGAGTACAAAATTTGGTAGAAAGCTTATTAAATGCCAATAAATTCACCCAAATCTAACCAATTAGCTGATATGATATGGAGCAGGTGCTGGATTATGCACATTAGTGGACCCATAAATTCTTGACATGCCTTAAAAACCAAAAGGCTACAAAAGATAAAAATTGAGCATTCCACATTAGCAAATCCATGTATCTTGGTTAATGAGGGTAAAAAAAAAAAAAAAAAACGAGGTCCAAGTTTTTTTTTTACTGCATCAGTAAATGCAAGTTGGCACAAATAGTGCTCAAAGGCCCACTATGCTTTACTATCACGGTTCTCCTATGAGAAATTGTTCGTTCCAAGTAGATTAGTTCATTGACCTATGAGTTCAAATATGATTGATTGCCAATTCTGCAATTTTAATACCAGCCTTTACAATAGTGTCATCTCCTTATACTATTATTGTGTAATGACAGGGCTAAATTCTTCAAATGACACATATGATCTGTGTATCAAAAAGGTTTGATAATTGCATTTTGCACAACAGTGTTTGTAATTAGCATATACCCCAAAATCATCAATTTCAAACTCTACCTACACGATTTATTAAATGTATTTGTAGAGTTGTCGAGATGAGACAGTTTACAATGCTTGTGGATGAATTCATCGAATCCAGCAGAAAATACAAAACTGTGACCTGTTAACCAAAAATTGCCACTGCAAAATTATTTGGTACTTCAATAAAACAAATAAGAAAAATATACATATATTATTTCCAAAAAAAATGTAATAGTAAGAGGAAAATAAATTAAAAACTTTCACGTATTTTCAAAATTTAAAAAAAATGAAGGAAAAATGAAATTACCTGTGTCAATATCTTGTATTTATTATTCAAGGGAAAAGCAACTTTTCAATCAATCATGATAACAAATGCAAAACAAGGGAATCCCAAAAATGGCAAGATAGTTACTAGGGTCTAGATCTAGTGACATCAAATTGTAATAATGGGAAACAAAAGACAGTGAAATAAAAGAGATTCACTACTTATATATATATATATATATGCACGTGTGTGTGCGCGCGCGCGCAAGCAAAAAGACTCATTACCTTTTCCATGTGTTGAAGAGTTAAAAGACAAACCTTGAATTGCAAATTAGCCACAACTGAGTCATCAATACTTCATATTTTCTATTTCACAGTTTAAATATCAGCATGAGATACTAAATCATATGATTCAAGTTAGAAGCTTCTAAAATTTACGCAAGGATGTTGAAAAGGAGTCTAGAAATTTACAATTATAGATAAAAATCAAAATAATCAAATAATAATTACAATTCGTTTGGATGGACTGAAATGAAAATAAAATATTTTAAAATCTATTACTTATTTGCAAGTTTTTCTAGAAGAAAAGATAAAGGAAATATAAAGAAATGGAAAAAGAAATAAACTGTTAAAATTTTAAAAATTTCATACTCTCAACAGTGGGCAGAAATAAAGAGACGAGAAAATGAATTAATGAGACGACATATTTGTTCATTAAATAAAAAATAAGAAAAAAATTAAAACATATCTAAAAAAAATTAACAATCCTCTAATTACTCAAAGAATGTAATAGTAAAATAATATATATATATATATATTTTTTTCCTCCAATTTCCTTTCAACTCATAATAAACAAGGAGAAGTAAAATTATCATCCTTCCTTTCGTAAACTTACAAACAAATTCCTAAACTTTCAAACAAATAAAAATAAAATATTACTATTTCTCTTCTTTTCTCATCTCTTCTAACTTTCTCTTTTCTTTTCTTTTCTCTCCTAAACTCATAAACGGTTTGATTATTTTGATTTTTATGTATAATTGTGGATTTCTAATTATTTTGAACATATTGCTGTAAATTTTAGAAGCTTCTAACTTGAATCATATGATATATGATTAAAAAAAAAATCAGTATTTGGAACAGAGAACGGACTTAAATGAAACCAAATCATGGAGAATAACAGACGAAGACAGAGAAAAGAGAAGCCAAACCACCCCGCGCCTCTCTGTCTCTCTCTCTGAAGCGCAGCCGCCGAAGACAACCGACCACTCTCTCTCCATCTCCATGCAGCTTCTCCGGCATCGTCTGTGTCCGCGAAGCAGAATACAAGTTCGGTCGTAGGGCGGGTTGAAGTTTCGTAAAATGACAAATACGTCCAAATTGGTGGGCATGGAATTAAATTTTTTTGAGGGTCCATTTGTCCATGCAATTTGATTGACTTAAACCAGTATCGAAACCCGACCCGAGTCCGAGTCCGTAGGCACACGCTCCGTTAAGATGGGTTATTCACGGTAGGACGTCCAGGTTCTGGATGTACCTTGGGTGAAATCTAGAGTACATACCTCGCGACGCGAAAGGAGTAGTTGAGTTAGTTCGGATGACGGGTTGAAGGGTCTGGGATCAGTAGATCTCGGGTTTGACTCATCTCAGGGTTAATCTTTCTTTTAATTGTGAAGGTCCATCTAACAGCCTTCTAAGCTGAGCCGATTAGCCATAGGCTAGTTTACCTCCTCGTGGTTCTTTGCCGACTAGGGTCACAGGACGAGTTTCACTCAATGCGCACTCATGAGATAACAGCTTCGGGTTTCTTCCCGACCTCCAGAAGAGTACATATCTTGCAAATGTTTGTTATGAAATAAATAAGGTAAAATATGACAATAGATGGTACATTAACTGATTAAATTATATTTTATTAAATATTAAATAAGTAAATTAGCTAATTTAAAATTTATGTAAATTCTAATTTGTAATTAGTTAGTTAAATTTTATGCAATTGTTTAATAATTAATTTATTAATTTATAAAATTTTTAACATGTAAATATTTATATAAAATTATTTAATTAAACTAAACTGTTATGTAGCTTGAAAAAAATTAATATATGAGTGAATGAATGAGAGATATATGCAGAAAAATTTTGGTTTTTCGAGATAAATACCCGCTAGAAAAGTCCTTCGGTGATGAAGTTTGAGATTTTTGGTAAAATTTTTCTAAGTTAATTTTAGATAGATTTCTTGTTTTTATACATGTTGTATACTTATTATAAGTTTGGACTTGGATTTCATTTGAAACTAAACAAAATAAAATAAAATTTTATAAATCTCTACGAACACGAATTACAAGACAACAAAATTTAAATTCTTCACTCATTACATGAATTACGAGATATTTATTTTTATAATTTTATTTTATTTTATACACTTTTATATAACTCTAAACACACTCAAAGAAAAAAATGAAAAGTCTGAGAGAAAAATGAAAAGTAAAGTGAGAATGATTTGTTTAAAGGATTTTCAAAGTTCTTTTTTAGTTTATTTTATTCTTGCAATTCGTTCTCCGTTATGTGATTAATTTATTTTATTTACATTTGTTTTTTTTTTTTTTATATATATTCATTTGCGTTGCTAAAATGTTCTTCTTTTCATATAACAAATAAGTATCAGATTTTAAATACAAAAACGGCTCTTTTCATACAACGGTAGCATTTAGAGTAGTAAAAAATAAAGAAAAAGAAAAGACAAATTAAGATAAAATATGATTTTGAGTTAATTTTAATGTTTGATGTTTTTTTTTTTTTAGATTGCGTCTTTTAGAGACAAATAGTAGTAAATTATTAGAACGGTTTCTTAAATCCGTTCTAATGAATTCAAAAAATTAACACTTAATACTTTTCACAATAGTTCTCTCTCTCTCTCTCTCTCTCTCTCTCTCTCTCTCTCTCTCTCTCTCTCTCTCTCTCTCTCCTCTCGATAGTTCAAAACTATTAGAATGGTTTTCTAAATTCATTTTAATAGATTCAAAAAGTCTATTTTCAGATATATAGCGTCAAAATCATTAAAACGATTTTTTAAATCCGTTAACCGTTTTAACAAATTTAAAAATTTTTGTATAAAATACTAACAATTGTACTCGTTTGAAACCTTCGACTTGAAAAATATGATTATTAAAAAAAATTTACGCAGTCGGTTAATCTCACTTCGGATTTTTTATTTTTTTTAGCGAAATATTTGAATATTTTTGAAATTAATAAAGATAAAAATGTGTAAATGTGTAATAGAAAATTTTAGTGATTTATAAAAATTATTAGAGATTTATTTTGTTTTATTTTATTTATTGACACTCTAAACGGTGCCAACAAATAAGTATCAGATTTCGAATGCAACGATGGTTGGAGGAATTTATTATTACTTTTATTTTTTTTTTCTCCTTTCATAATTGTTGTCGTTGGTAAGTTGAATGGAACGGGAAACTTTAACTTGTGGAGGAAGATCGTTAAGGACCTGTTGGTGTCCCGCGGGATAGGAAATGATTTAGGCTTGGTTTGGAAAAATTAACATGTGATAATTTTTTGGGAAGATAAAAATTTTAATATATTGTTATTTATACTCTTATGTACTAATAGTTTGTTAATAGCTTGGGAAAATTAGTAAGGATAATCTGATAATTTTTATATTTACCAGTCGTTTGTTACAAATTAGCACGTGTTAATCTTGGGTTCCCAAACAAACCCTTACTGCAGCCACTAAGCCTGTAATTTTTTTTTGGGCTGTGGGCCCATGCACCCCACTGATCACTATTTCCCTCTTCCGAATACGTAATTATTTATTTATTAATAAAATTTACATATAATTAAAATTATTTATTTAATAATGATTAGCTAATGCAAATTTAATTATTTATTTATCAATAAATGTTATTCATTAAATGATTTAAATTTTATTTGTAAATGGTAAGCGTTTTCTATTTTCAAATATCATTTTTGTAAATAAAAAATACTTATTACTATTTACAAAATTAAATGTAACTGGAATTATATTAATTTTTCAAAATTAATTGGATGTTATATTGTTTTTAAAAATTTTTAATTTATTTAAAAACATTAAAAGCGAGTCATGGACGGATTTTTCCCATTTCGGTCGAATCAGACCCGATCCAAAGAAAGGCTGGCCAGACAGGGCAGACCGACCTGCGGACCGGGTCATAGCTTGGTCAGGGCTCAGACCCGATTCGGCCAATGTTCGAGGCCTAGTTCCACCCAAACTGAACAGTGCTAAAGCATCAGCGTGGAGTAGAAACGCGACAGAGAGAGACAGAGAGAGAGAGAGAGAGGGTTGGAAGAGATGGCGTCGAACGCGGCGGTGCCGTTTTGGAGGGCGGCAGGGATGACGTATATAACTTACTCGAACATTTGTGCGAACCTGGTGAGGAACTGCCTCAAAGAGCCCTACAAGTCTGAAGCCATCAGCCGCGAGAAGGTCCATTTTTCGGTCTCCAAGTGGGTCGACGGCACACCCCAGAAACCCAGTAATTCTTCATCTTCTTCTCTCTGAACTCTTATGTTATCTATCATCTTCGATTGCTGCCGCAGATCTAGGGTTTGTTTCAATCATTTATTCCCTTTCTCTTATTCATTTACTTTTAAAAAATTGAATGTGCTTTTCATGCATCTTTTTCCATTAGCATCCAACTAGATAGCTAGGCAATTGGGAAAATTTTGGCTGATTTTGAGACATTTCATACATGGGATTGTGTTTTGAGGTTTGGCGAAAACAGATTGACTTTTCAATTTTGTTCCAGCTCTTAGCTGAATTTCAATTTGTGGAAAAGTTTATGTACCAGCTTAAGGTTTTTGGGAGCCTTAGAATGTTCAAATTGTTCCTGTTGGAAATGTGCCAGAATTTGCCTTATTAGGTGCAGGATTCTTTTTCTGTGAAGGGTAAGAGTGGGTCAAAAGAACTGAAAAAGACAGTAGTAGATTATTAATGGCCTTATGAAGCATTTACCCTTCTCCCTATTGTTCTTCCGATGAACCAAACAGGAGGCCAGGAAGGATGTTGATAATTAAGCATTGGTGTTTCTTGTGTAGCTTCCAAAGGCGATGCTTTTGTTAGTTCGAGTGTCATGATAAAAAGCTGGCCCCCTTTAAACCTCCTTTCCTTTTTCTTCATGTTCCTGTAGAACAGGAATAGCTGAATAGATAGTAAAAGGAATTCCATTTTGGTCAGCTCAGGAGCAGAGGGTCTTCTAGTAATCTTTTGGCCTTATGTTTGTCTTGGATGCCCATTTTCCCCCCTCTTGTGTTTTTAGAACGATGTATGAAGCCAGTGCCTTCCTTAACTTCTCGTGCTATACATTCTTTCATAATTTTGTAAAACTTTATTTCAGATTGTTTTGTGGTGTTATGATTTCCTTTGCTTTATGTTAGTGCTATGGGGTTTTTAGTTGACATGTGAAGTCAATTTTTTTATTTTGGTTCTGTTTTGGATAGTCTTAAGTAAATGATGGATAGCCTTTGTTGTTTGTATATTCATAGAGATGATGTTGAGATTTTATGATGCTTGTACTTGTAGATGTTTTGGCATCATTGTATATTTTGTTACATATTTACTGCATAATTTGACTTCAGTGAACCAGGAGAACACAATAATTGTTTGATGTCTATGTTTGTAAGGCGAGATGCTATCTTCTATACATAGTACGTTGTAATTTTCTGGATCTTCCAACTCACTAAAAAAAAAAAAAAAAAAAAAAAATGCTGGATCTTTCAAGTTGGAGCTTTTGGATTTCCTACTTGAGGAGTTATATGAAGGTACCTGTGGGATCTGCAGCTCTTCTATGGTAAAGTAGGAGAGAAAGTGTCGTGAAATGTGTGCGTGTTATATTTTGTTTATCTTTATGTGTATGTTTTGACTTTATTTACTTATTATTACTATTATTTTGGGTTTATCTTTTTTTTTTTGGGGGGGGGGGGTGGGGGGAAGGTGGTGTCACAAGGTGGTATTACTTTGAGGGGGAAGTAATGCCTTTTTTTTATTTGTTTTTTGTTTTTCTTTGAGTCTTGTTCAATGAGATCTTTGAATTCCATCACTGTATCATTAAGATGCCATAACCCCTTTGGACCTAGCAGGCTCACTGCTATCGTTAAGCTGTTTAATTTTCAGTAGCCAAATTATTGATGATCAGTCTTGTTTTAAGTTCCCCAACCTAGTAGAATGTGCATCCTTGGATGTGCAACACATATTGGTGGCTTCCATGGAGCAGGTACCTTTGGCAACATTTTGGTTTGTTTAATGCTGTTCAAGTACTTTTGTGCTTGAGGTGATTTAACACATAAAAAAACTAGGTAACAGTGACTGTTACAGAATTAACATAATCCACTGAAATACATCAAACATATTTGCATTTTTTTCCAATGACTATTCTCTCTAAAATTTGCCTATCTTAAAACACATACATTCACCGATCTTTTCCAATAAATCCTCATGGGCCTGCAGCTTGGCAACTCTTTAGAATCTGATACACACACACACACACACACACACACACACACACACTGGTGGGTCATTATTTAGACCGCTGAGCACTCAATATCTTATTATCTTGAATTTGTCCTTTTCTATCCTGTTTATAGATGAATTGCAATTACACTAAAGCAAATTTGCACCTTGAGGTTGATTGCCTTTTGATGAATACCAGTTCTTCTATTCTGATAAATTATTGTATTGGTTTATTCATCAGCCATTCGTTCAGACACTCCGGAGTCCTGAAGAATGAGGCAGGAAGTTTGTTCCAAGTCTTTCATTGGGAAAGTTCTTTTCTGCTGAAGATTCTCCTGTTTCATTGAGTGGAAATGATTTATTAGGATTTGTAATGCCCAAGTACTGGAGATAATGCTATATTCTGTTTTGCATTGAACTCAACTCCTAATAATGTGGCCCTTGTTGAATGGGATCCTGTTTTGTTTAAACCATCGTTGCCTGCACTTAGGAGGATGATTTCACCATTTGTGTTCTAATTGTCGTTCAGGAATTTCTTTCATATGGTGTGGGTATGGTTATCGAACTGCTCTAGGAAGGTGTTAATTTTGCATGGTCATTGTTATGATCTTGATAGATCCATTGTGTGGGAAAATTATCCATGGCCATGGGTCATATTTTTAAGATCCAAACACCTGCACACTTGATGTACGTTAATGTGAATGTCAAAAAAATATTGACTGTTAAAACTATGGTGGCTGCTACATTATGAGGCGGTCGTAGAATAATTTCTTTAATTTCTCGTTAAGCAGGAGAAGGGATATGGGCGATGTGGTGGTTCATGGCGCTTAAGCAACCATGAGTGAGGCAAATGAATGCTTTTTTGTAATCTTATTCCTTGGACTTGCTTGAAGAAGGTGCAGTCTCAAATGAAGAACATTGCCTTATAAGACATTTCGTTAGTAGATAGTAATGGCTAGTCAAGCAAACCAAAATTTAGTAGAAAAGAACCCTACAGACACAGATATGTGGCTGTATGCAGAGTTCTCAAAAGTTGACCGATTGTATTTAGGGGGGAAATGTTAAATGCACTTTAGGAAGGGAGTAAATCTGGGGAAGTATTTGGACTAATGAAAGAGTTGAAAGGGAAGGATTGAAACAGGAGAGGAGGAAAAGAGAGAGAAGGGAATGGATCACTTAACCAAAACCCCCCCTCCCCCCGGCCCCCCCCCCCCCCCCCCCCCCCCCAAAAAAAAAAATAAAGAAGGGAAGGGATTGGATTTGGAAAGTTTTATTCTGTTGTTTTGATTAATAAGAGATTTAAAGGGAAGGATTATAAGAGGAAAGGAGGGAAAGACAAAGGAATGTCAACATTTTAATATATATATATATATATATATATAAATAATTTTTGTTTCCCTTCTAATTTGTAGGAAGGAAGAGTATTTAAATTTCGAGCTTGTTTTTCTTTTAGTTTTTTTGATAGAAGCTTGTTTTGTTTTTGGTAATCCTTTTATTCACTCCATTTCTCCTCTTAGGCTGCATTTGGCATGAAGTTAAATGAGGATAGATGTCACTTTCTAAAATGTTACCCATTTTGATTTATAAAAATTGAATCGATTTTTTTGGATCTTAATTTTAAGAATCGAACCGTATTTATAAATATTAAACTGAATCGAATTAATTGAAAAAAAACTAAATTGAACAAATCAAACTTAATATATTTTATAAAAAATTAAATGTGTTAATAATCCTCGCCCTTTACAAGTTAAACATTAAAATTTTAATATGAAAAAATATCTTAAAAATTTGAGAAGATATTAAAAGATTAACAATTGTATCGGCATTAAAAGATTAAAAATTATATCTATAATTGTACTCCATTAATTTTTAATCCTCTTGCTAAACGCACTTTTATACAATTTTCCTCCTTGTAATTTTATTTTTCTCTTCAACTCAATAATTTATACAGTGTTAGAAATAGAGAATTCCTCTTAATTATTTGGATGCTTTGAGGGCCTAAGATAGTTTTAGCGCTCAATTATTTTTAACTTAACGCTGATCCATCATTTAATTTTGAAATTTTTAATTTCGGGCGATTTGGTAAAAAAAATTAATTTTTATTAATTTTTTTTAACTTTCTTTAACTTTTTCATCAAAAACAAAATCAATTTTTACCAAAATTTTCTAATGTCACGTGTCAACCTATATGTAAAGTTGTATTTTTATTTTATTTTTTATGAATGATTTGTGTGAAACCTATTATGACATATGTTTATTTTTACAAGGTTATGACAAATGCAAATGCTATCTAAATTATGATACATACATAGGTACAAGTGAACGCATATGTGTAACAATGAGGAATATGGTAATTAAAATTTCATTAACTTTTAATTTTTATAATAGTCAATTAAGCAGTAATACTTACTAATGTAAACACATAATGGGAATGGGAAAACTATTGATATATAATATTATTTTTTATTTTAAATTATTTTATTCAATAATTTTGATAAAAAATATGTGAGAAAAATTAAAAAAAAAAGAATGTTTGACCAAATTATTTCATCTCAATTAATAGAAAACCTCAAATTCAAGACAATTGAACTTTTACATGTTAAATTTGGTATTTTTAGATTTAACAAGTAAAAATTTATAAATTCAGAAAATGGAATAATTGATTAAAAAATTATTTTTTCCACATTTTTTTGTTAGATTAATAACGTATTAAAAAATTATAAAATGAAATAAATTAAAAAATCATGGAAAGAAAATGAGTAACTAAAGGAGAGGGAAAATAGATAAGATACATACAAAGGAAGAAAAAGAAGTCGAGCTGGCGAGCCACCACTCACCAGACTGTCGATGCTTCGTCTCGTAGTTCCGCCAACGCGCGTGCGATTTTTCTTCCGAGTTTGTTCGTGGCAGCAATCACAAGCTCTTCCCTGAATAATCTCGCAACACTGCATTCCCACCCTCAGATCCAAAACTCTTTACGCGCTCCAAATCCAATCACTTCGTTTCGATTTTGTTGCCAAATCAGAAGCCCTAAATTTCGGTCGATTTGAATTTTTTTTTGGATGTTTTGTTTTGTTGATCTGATCTGAAGCAAGAAATCAAGTAGAGTCAGTCAATGGCTTCGGCGAAGTCGTCTCGGTCAAGGGGGACGCCAACGAAGGGCAACCCCAAGGACTCCGGCACAAAGCTCGAGGAAAATATCAACGTCTTCAAGTCCGATAATTTCGACGCCGATGGCTACGTACAGTCCAAGTGCAACTCCCTTAACGAGAAGGTCTCAAATCCCTCTTTCTTTTTTTCTTGTTTGGATTTTTATCAATTCCTGGGGAAGAGGAAAAAAAAAAAAAATAAGAAAAGAAAAGAAAATTGCTTTCAATAATTGGAATCTGTTTCGGAATTCAATTTGGTATCAACCGCTAGGAACTGTTAATTGTTTTTCAAAATTTGAGATATTACACAATGATTTTGAAAATGTAAATCATTTTCTTATAATTAAAAAAAAAAGAAGCAGATAAATTGAAGGTTGGAGTAAAGGAGTGCTACAAATTTTTTATTTTTATTTTTGTGTGGGTGTATATTTTTCAAAATTCATGTGAAGATAAGCAGCTTTTGGGCATGGCTGCATGGAAAGAGTTGTTCATTGGATGCTATTTCGGGCCTTTAGATGCTAGGCTACCACCAAACATCGGATTATTGATAATTTTGCAATCCATGTAGAAATTGTAATATTTTTGGCAAACACATTTTTAGCATATATAAAAACAGCTCTGTCTTATTTCAAATCAAGAATATTTGCCTTTCATTGAATAGAAAATTATTTTAATATATTGTTTTCCAAGAGAATAATGAAGATGGTTCCATCTGATGAGTCAATACAACTGGCCATTAGAGGGTATTCTCATTTTTCCTAGCCAAAAAAAAAAAAAAAAAAAAAAATTCTACATTGGATTTGAAGGTCTTCTCCTATTAAGTTCTGTTGTTCACATATTCAAATGTTGTGTTGGCTACATTACATTAGTCAAGGCATTGAGTCTGACTCTGGTCTTCAGTAGTGGGTTTATATAGTTGCTTTCAAATTTTGATGTGATTGCTACTCTTAGTCTAAAAGTTTCACCATGAAATTGAATGATATCTTTGATGGAAGGCTGAATTCAAGGGGCACTAACTAATTTGCTAATTTAGACTTTGTATTGACTTTTGGGGAAACTCTCAAGTTACTAAGAAATGTACTTACTATATAAAGTCTTGTCTCTTCCAATTTACGGTTTTGGAAGGAATTTTCTTTTTAAATTGCTATTTTAACATTTGGCTTGTAGGAAATAAGACAGTTATGCTCATATCTTGTGGATTTGAAGAGAGCATCTGCCGAGGAGATGCGAAAAAGCGTATATGCTAATTACACAGCCTTCATACGGTGAGTCATACTTTAAGGCTGCGTTTGTTTGAGGGGATTGAATGATGGGGGATAAATAATACCATGGGATAATATATGGGATTGGATAAAAGACGGGATTAGTTTTTTATGTTGGATTGTTTTTTTGGTGTTTGGTTGATGGGATGTAAAGTGGGATAAAAGATGTGATTTGATATGTGATGTGATAGAAAATATTTTTGAACCTTTGGATCTTGGCGGAAAACAAATCCGGAGGTGGGGTATTAATAATATCACCACCCCCCGGGGGATTGCTCATCTAGCATTTTGAGGGAAAACTCATCCAATCCGTGGGGCCCACGGATTAAACAAAAAATCAAACAAACATGGGAACAGTGGTGGGTCCCACAGATAACCAAGCCAATCCCACTTCCTCATCCAGCAAACAAACGAGGCCTAAAAGTTGCCTGGGTAATGTATGTGTCAGTGGTACACCTGATGCATATGCTTTGTGCCTTTTCATTACGTCATACTGTTGGTTATGAACAGTATTGGGGCATTGTATTAACTTTCAGCCATTCATTATTCAGGAAACTCTATTTGTGGACAGCAACTTATTTATTTATTTATTTTTCTATTATGAGCTAAAGATTCTACCAAAAGCATCAAAATGGGGATGCAACCATTCTACACACAGAGACCACCAAATCTATCTGCAATTAAATGCTAAAAGCATGTCACCCAACAATTTCTATTGGGAGATTTTATAGCAGAAGGAAAAAAGAAATTTATTCAAGATAATAATATGCTACTCTTAAAGTTGGGTCTCTTCTCTCTCAAAAGTATAGAAATTGTTCTCCTTCGATGCACAGGTCTGGTCACCAAAAGCTTTCTGAATTCCTATCCTGGACAAAATCATGCCAACCACCCATTGACTTTTCTTTGATCTGGGTATGACCCAAAATCTCTCAAATAAAGCCAATGAGTGTTTCAGCAACTCCCAATAAACTTGGCCATAATATTAAATTATTTACATTCTTCAAATCCTCTTTATAAGTCGTGACATATATTTCACCACAATATCCTCCATTTGCTGATGGTTTATTTAGAATCATTCAAGCTAGTCTCCAAGGTGGTCACCCCCACACAAGAAACGCCACTTTGGAGTTTGGAAATTAGAGGGTGCCTTTAGTTGCCTGCATTGATTGTTACATGGGATAGCAGAACGTCCTACTTCACTTTTTGAGGGCTGCTTTTTGACTCTTGTTGTTGGTCCCCTTACTTGTCTAATTGACTTTGTATTTGTTGTAGGCTGACGGCACATCACTTTTGCCCAATAAGGGAGAACTAGATATGGAAATAACACCAAAAACCAGACATTCAACGATGTGTATATATGTCATTCATGTAATGATTAATTGATTATTTATACATTAAATCATGTTTATATATGCCATCCATATAATGTTTACTTACGCTATTCCTTCGATGGTAATCTAATTTGGTAGTAAATTAGATTTGAACAGGAGGTGTTTCCACTTTTTATTTGTTAAGGGATTGCCAATGTTTCCTATGCTGGAATTCCACAATAAAAATACCCCTCAATCCAACTTGAGTTAATCACCTAGGGTTTTGTGAACTTTGTTTGCATATATCTAGGGAAAAGGAAAAGATTGGGAAATATCTTCTGGGAGGGTGTGTGCTAATGTCTGTTGAGCTTTACTAGATACGTGTATGTGTATTTATATAGATGGCCCCACTAGCTATGAGCTCTACTTCCCTGTTTTGCTGTGCTTGGTTTTGTGCTTTAATTTTCTAGTTATCCACGTTTCTTTGTTTAAGAGGGGTTAGATAGACCATTTTTTTTTCCCCTTTTCTTTACATGTGCATGTAAATTAGGACAAATAGGTGTTTTTTGTTAGCAATTTCCTTGCTTCAAAATCTTTTTATGCTAAAATTTATGAGACTTCTAATAAGTTTTTACAACATTTTTTAAATGTGGCTAGCATTAATGTGGCTTGTAAATTCTTTGACCGCACTTCCTTCTAAATAGATAGGTGTAAAAGTTTATTTACTTTTTATTTATTTATTATTTTTCATATAGGCCCATTTTCTTGCACTTAAGTTCCTGCTATATCCGTGGCTATCCTTTTGAGAAAGAGGATCTCTGTAATGATATTTGTTGCTTATCTAATGCAATAAATCAATTTGTTTTTTCAACAGCACATCAAAGGAGATATCAGATTTAGAAGGGGAGCTTTCATCAATCAGGAACCTGCTATCTACTCAGGCAACTTTAATTCATGGTCTAGCTGAGGGAGTTCATATCGATTCATTATCTATCACTATTTCTGATGGTTCTACTGAAAATGGATTATCTAATTATGAAGACAAAGAACCTTCAGACCTAGAGAAACGGTTAATAGAGTTCCCTGATCTACTTGATGTTTTATTAGCTGAGAGGAGAGTGGATGAAGCTTTGGAAACCTTTGATGAAGGAGAACGTGTAGTTGCTGAAGCAAAAGAAAATAAAACGTTAGGTCCAGTTGCACTCTTGTCACTTCAGACTGCTATTACTGAACGCAGGCAAAAATTAGCTGATCAGCTTGCTGAAGCTGCTTGCCAACCTTCTACCCGTGGTAGTGAGCTTCGTGCAGCGATTTTAGCTCTTAAAAAGCTTGGGGATGGCCCTCGTGCTCATAGTTTACTGCTCAATGCACATTACCAGAGATATCAGTGTAACATGCAAAGCCTTCGTCCATCAAGCACCTCATATGGAGGAGCATATACTGCTGCACTCTCACAGCTAGTTTTCTCTGCCATTGCTCAAGCTGCCAGTGACTCCTTGACCATCTTTGGTAAGGAGCCAGCTTATACTTCTGAGCTTGTTATGTGGGCCACAAAGCTAACTGAGGCTTTTTCACTCCTTGTGAAAAGACATGCATTAGCATCATCCGCAGCTGCTGGAGGTTTAAGGGCTGCAGCAGAGTGTGTGCAAATAGCTTTAGGTCATTGTTCTTTGCTGGAAGCTCGTGGCTTGGCACTTTGTCCTGTACTTCTGAAACTCTTCAGAGGTAGTGTTGAACAAGCACTTGATGCTAATCTGAAACGTATTGAAGAGAGTACTGCTGCCCTGGCTGCAGCTGATGATTGGGAACTTGTATACCTTCCAACTGTTATACGTCAATCTGGTAGATCTTCAAATACATCTCTTGGTTCTACAACAGCACATCAGCATAAACTTTCTAGCAGTGCTCATCGGTTTAATCTGATGGTTCAGGTTAATGAGTTAGTTTATGGTTAATTTATGATTTTATTGAAGTACTTGTTATTCATCTCCTTTTCTAACACTAGCATATGCACGAATGTATCCTGGGTCAGCATATGATGTGGACCATTTTTTCTACCTAATAATTCTCTTAGTTGTATGCTTTGTTCCATTTTTTTTTTTGGGGGGGGGGTTGGTGGGGGTCGAGGTGGGAAGGTTTTGATTTTGAGCTTTGTTGCTATTGCATCATTTAGTGAAACTTGGTTTGACTAAACAAATGGTTCTCCAAGTAGCACATCCAATTCTGGATGGGGCCACTGGTTGACTTAAAATTTTGAGTCTTTTGTTACGCTTGAAAAGGTGTCAATTAGACAACAAACCATGTGTTGCATGCATCCCACATGCACTGTTGACTATTGTTCTACATGTAAACATAAATGTAGGTCTGTTTTTCTTTTAGTATAAGGACATTACAAATTAACATTTTCATATTTGTGGTAAAAACTTGCTCCCCTATTTGAATATGGAAGAAATGAGATGGGGGCTTTGAATGAGGTGGAGGAGAAGTAGAGGATGCGGGCTTTCTTTTGCCACTGACTGGCCGACTGTGTTCGTTAGTGTCACTATTAGCTGTTAGCAATTTTGTCAACCTCAGCTTTAGAGGAATCACATACCTTGTTTTTCTTTTCATTGAGTTTGCTGTTTTGTTGGTATTAAAAGGAGTCTTTAAGCATGGAATTGAAGATCGTGTTTCTTATTGCACTTATTGACCTAAATTTCTTAATAATTTTCCCTATGTTGGGTTGCTAGAGAATGATTATGTAATACTTTAGTTGGCTACTGCTAATAGCCTACTACACTTTTTTTATTGGGAACTGGTTATTTTATTCATGTGTTTTCAATACATGTGGTAGTTGATATGTTATCCTTCTATTTGAGTATCTTGGATTTGTCTATTGTTAGCTGGTGATAGGTTATGCAGATCAATGGAATCTGCTTATATGGTATCATTTGTGACTGTTGGTGATCCATGCCTCTATCTTTTATTCATTTTTCTGAGTTCTTAACTGCTTTTGTAGGATTTCTTTGAGGATGTGGGACCACTCCTAAGTATGCAACTGGGAGGTAAAACATTGGAAGGGTTGTTCCAGGTGTTTAGTTCTTATGTTAACGTGCTCATAAAAGCATTACCTGGCTCCATGGAAGAAGAAGCTAACTATGAAGGTTCTGGAAATAAAATTGTTCGAATGGCTGAGAGTGAAGCCCAGCAAATTGCATTGCTTGCAAATGCATCTTTATTAGCAGATGAACTTTTGCCCCGTGCAGCTATGAAGCTTGCACCATTGAATCAAGCCAATTACAAAGATGATTCTCATAGAAGACCCGATAAGCTAAACCGTCAGCCTGAACAAAGAGAGTGGAGGAGGCGTCTTGTGAGCTCAGTTGATAGATTAAAGGATAGTTTTTGCAGACAACATGCTTTAGATCTTATTTTCACCGAAGATGGTGACAGTCATCTTAGTGCAGACATGTACATAAACATGGATGGAAATGCAGATGAAATAGAATTGTTTCCTTCCCCAATATTCCAGGTATTTTATATTCACAGATGATTTTTCTTTTTTTTGGCTTCTATCAACATTGATTATTTTCTCGTTCCATTTGTTCATATACTAGATTTAGCTTGCTCAGGTTTCTGTCATTTCTGCACTGGATATCACATAGGATGTTTCTTTGCACTTTTTTCTTTTTGCATGCCCTTGCTTGCTTGCATGTGGTGGGAATGTGAACTTTTGTTTATATTATTTCTGTTAAATTTCTTAGATTGAACACTTTGAGAGCTTAGTATCTGCCTATGGTAGTAGTTGACTCACATTTTCTATTTTAATAGTTTGACTGCAGCATATACTGTAATTGTTGATTTACATCCCATGCTTGTTGCATTGGGAGTATTCTATCTTTATTCCTTTGATTACTTTTTTTTTTTTTTTTTGGATAAATTATGAAAATTTTATTAATGAAGAGAGAAGTCTCACGCAAATGGGCCGGAGGTGACTTCGTGAAGGAGAGATTTTCCTTGATCACTTTTGCAGTTCCTATGTTAAACAACTTGTGAACTCGCATCTCTTCCTATGCTAGAGTTGATTTGCATCAGTAAGTTGACCACATATTAAGATAGTTTCGTGTAGTTTCATGTCCAATACGTTCGCCTCTTTATGTGCAAAACAGAACACGTGAGAACGACTTTGAATAGCTTGATGCACATTGTTGGACCCAGTTCATTACACAATTAATCTGTTAGGACAATTGGTATTCTAACATATATCATACCTTTGGTCTCAAAGCTCAAGTGTCTGTGTTTGTTCTCTGTTCTTTTGTTATATTGTTGTGGACTGCATTCTGTTTGTGCTTGAGTAGCCTGTTTGCATCTTTTCTTGTGCAAGATGGGGTTGCATATGGGAGTGTTGGATGGCTTGCTATATATTGTTGGGTCATTTCTTTTAGCTTAAGAGTGCAATTAGTCATTTAACAGTGCGCTGAATCATGTGACATTATTTCTTTTGACAAAGTACCATATGAATTTCTTTTATGTAAAATTTATTTAGTTGGGGTATGCCTTCTGTCTGATTAGTATGCCTTATAGGTGTTGTTTCGGGGGTTTGAGAAGGAAGCAGTTAGCAAGACCCTTTGAGGTTGTGCTTTTGCTTGGTATGACTGACCAGAAGAGAAGTATTGGTGATCTTCAATCAGTTTTGTAATTGAAAATTTCGTACCGTGGACTTCTTAATAGTATGATTGTATATCATTGTTTTGGTGTAATTTGGCACACATGACGTAATTTGATTGTTTTAGCAAGTTTATTAAGTTGATTGTTTTTTTCCTAAGAAATATGTGATGATGAGTTTGTGATAAGAGGTATAATAAGGATTTATTAATAATAAAAGGGCATTAAGGAAATGCAAAATAGAACCCCCCTCCTACACATCCCTATTCTCAACTAAAAGGCTAAACAAGAATTGAAATCTGCCTTTATAGCTCCCAATGACCAACTATGCAATGTAGAGAAAAGCAAACGCTCCACTCTATGCAATGGCAACTCACTTCCTTGAAATCTTTTCTTTCTTGATGAGCCAAGTTACACAAAAATGTGCCGTTCTCCAAGCCTTTCTCTTTTGAACACGCAAATTGTAACCCACCAAGATTCAAGCAGCTTCTTTATATCCTTAGGAAAAAGCCACTACACTCTGAGGCTAGAAAGGCGTAAATTCCACAACTCCTTCGACCAAAAGCAATGAACAAAGATGTGATTAATGGATTCCCCTCTCTTTTTCGTAGTCAACAACAATTAACTATCACCAATCTCCTCAATCGAAGATTGTTAATGGTAAGGGTTGTCTCCCATACTGCACACCATGCAAAAAAAGTCAATCTTCAGGGTAATGCCTGGCAACCATATTTTCTTCCAAGGAAAGCCACCTCCTCATGCCTAATCAAGAACTTGTGATAGAATTCACATTAAACTCTCTGTTTAAGAGAAAAATTGAAAAAAGGAACCACTTCTCCAACACCCCCCCCCCTCAAAAGCTCTTCCAAAAATTTCAAAATTTGTTTCTTCTCCATGTTTGTAGCCAACCTTCTCTTGCTTTTAGAAAAGGCTTATGAATAATAATTGATTAAAATTCCAGTAGGACTATCTCTTATGCTCTAGTCTACATAAAATTTTTGGCTTCAAATTTTGTATGTTTATTGTGGTCACTTTGTTTTAATTCACAAGTTCTTACTTTTTATTGTTTCTATTATTATTCAGGAACTTTATGCAAAACTTAACAGAATGGCTAGCATAGCAGCAGACATGTTTGTTGGCAGGGAAAGATTCGCTACATTGCTGTTGATGAGACTTACAGAAACTGTCATCTTATGGCTTTCAGAAGACCAAAGTTTTTGGGATGATATTGAAGAAGGACCAAGGCCACTAGGCCGTCTTGGTCTTCGACAGGTTTGTAAAATTGATACTCATTTATTCACAGTTGCTCTTTTTTACATGGATTGTAGGACTTTGTTTTGTTTGTTATTTACTTATTTTTAAACCTGTTGACCTGTTGATTCTTGTGCAGTTCTATTTGGATATGAAGTTCGTCATTTGCTTTGCTTCCCAAGGGCGTTACTTATCTCGGAACTTGCACCGAGTTGTCAATGAGATCATATCTAAAGCAATGGCAGCATTTTCTGCGACAGGGATGGATCCATATAGGTATGCGACTGCTTTGTTCTCTTTTTCTTTTAGAAATTTTGGCTTCTATGGGAAGCATTACTGCGATACTGATAATGCACCACCATGTCTAATTTATCCCATAACTAAAACTGGAAATCCTGATTGTGTGAAGTTCCTCTTTCTTATTCCTCCAAATTGTATGCTGCCAAAGGCTGGTAGAGTTTAGAGGGGCACAAGCGGGTCCAAAAAGTAGCTTAGTTTGTGTAGATTGTAACTTGAGCACTTACCAGCACCCCCCCCCCCAAAAAAAAAACCCCCAAAAAAAAAAAAAAAAGAAAAAGGAAAAGAAAGGAAAAAAAAAAAAAAACTGTAACTTGCAGAATCTCCCTTAAACAAAAACCATTGTACCGATGGTAAGCATGCCATCATATAATGAAACAACCACCCAGGATTTTCTTTTCTGTTATCTTGAGTATTATCCATCAATGGTCCATTGTGTTTTAATTCTGCGAGAGACTGAAGTAAGTACAGTGAAGAATCTTGATAATGTTGTCCTGAGATGGCTGATTATTCAGTGAGTAATTCTGTTGGTCGAGAGTTTTGTATTGTCTCTACTTACGGACGAGTATTGTTTGGAAGATTTGGTTGCATGTGTATATAATGTATATATGCATCTGGTATTTACTTGTAGCCTTAAATTTAGCTTTCCTTGGCTAATATCTAATGTTACTGTGCTGGTACATTGCAGTGAACTTCCAGAAGATGACTGGTTTAATGATGTCTGCCAAGATGCAATGGAGAGATTGAGTGGAAAACCTAAAGTTGCCAATGGGGATCGGGATCTTAGCAGCCCAACTGCTTCTGTTTCGGCTCAATCAATCTCATCTGTCAAATCTCATGGGAGTTCTTAGTGCACATCTATTTCCCCTCTTGTAAATTAGACAACAATCAATATCCTTCATGGATTTCCCACCAGTCCTTGTATGCATGGTTAGCTTATTTTATTTTTCTTCCCCTTTAAATTTTCCATTATCTTTCTCCGATTGTTTCCTTTTCTTTTCAATTAAATTTGTTAATACATGACTACCGTTCTGTAGCTTGGTGTTTGTATCTAGATGAGGATAGGAATTGTTTTCATTTTCCATTTGCGGGAGCATTTGAGTTTGTGTAAATGTTGATTGCATTAACTAATCCTGAACCCAGATTTGTTATATTCTTTGATTATTCCCAATTGCAGGAGCATTAAGTCAAGTTTTGATTGCCCTATTTCTCTGCGTGAGCATTTAGTGTAGTGTTGATGGCATCAACTGATCCTTTAGAATGTTTTGTATTTAGGCATCCCAAATAAGTTTAAGAGATTCTGTCTTATTATCGCTCTCTCTCTCTCTCTCTCTCTCTCTTTCTCCCGCTCGCACTTACTCTATGTATTTGTAACTCTTGCTATTCAAATAGAATTCTAGATATGGAAAATAAAATAAGAATTCAGAAAAAAATATCATTTAATATGGTGGATGGTATTCACTGGGTACTATTATGTCTTTACCAGCTGTGCAAGTGGGGATAGTGTTAACCCTCTATAGGGTGGGGATTTCTTGGATTATTAAAAAAAGAAAAAAAAAAAAAAGATGGTGGATTATACTAGTAACTTAGTCCCAAGTATCTACAATTCACTAACTAAGAGCATGAAAGCTCCCTATAATGGGATTTTGTAACAAATCAAGGTGTACTTACATTCTATTACCTCTAACCCTGATTATTCCTACATGCCAAACTAAGCCTCAATCCATTTTGTGTGTGTGTGTGTTTGTGTTTGGGGGGTATCACTATGTTGGTTAGTTTCTTCAAATTTCTGTAGTGTCAACTGTCATGAAATGGGTTTCAAGTTCAGTTGTAGGAAACCCTCCATCTTGACAGAAATTCCCTTGTGGAAGTGAAACCATTGTTTTTAGCATGGTATCAATTGTAATTTTTGTTAGTGACAGGATGCTTTAAAATGAAGAAGCATGCATTCTATATGGAGTGAGGTCGTTTGACCAAAACATTAATATAACAGGTGCATCAGTTATCTTCAAACAATTGAAGGAAAATCTATCACATTCTTCATCTTAAAGATCCTAACGATCCTAACAATCCGATCGTATTGTGTCCCTAATTGTTGTTTTAATTGCTGCCTTACGTAAATTTCACTTAAATCAATGATTGAAATTGTGCAGTCATAGTCATAATTACGATTATGAGTTAATCATTCGCTAATGATTTTGTTCATGTGGGATTTTTAATTTCATTTGCCAAGCTTTTGGTTTTTTTTTTTTTTTTTTTAATATTTTTTTAAGCAGTGTTGTAGGAAAAGGTTGGATAGATCATGTCTCTACCATTTGTGACTTATGAGATAGCATAAGTTTTTGTTTATATTTTATTATTTTGCTGCAGTATTAAAAATAACTAATAGAGATGTTTTAGACAATCGCAGTTAAAATTATGCTACGTCAATGTTGAATGTGGGCTTTAACTGATGTGACATAATTTTAGTAGCAAGTATGCTTCGACACAATTTTAGTTGTGAATATTAGGCATGGTTTGGGAACAAATTTAGTTAGCTAAAAAAAAGCTAGTTAAATTTGTGTTTGGGAAGAAAAAAAAGTGACTTTTTTTGAGGTGGCTAAATTGTTTTTGTTAATTTGACACTTTTGCCCTTGAAAATTTAAAAGAAAGTTAAAATGTAAGAGGATAAATTTGACTAAATATTATTGAGGTACTAATGGCTACCGATGCCAAACGAAGCCTTAATTTCTGCGACGTAAGTGACATAATTTAATTACTAATTGAATCTTACAAAAAATACTTATGAATGAATGTTACTCCACGTTAAATATTTCTATTATATCATAATACTAGAACTTTTATATTTTTTCTTTTATTTTTATGTTTCCATTGAATTTAATATATATCAAAATTTAGAGGGTACGTTAGTAGTGACTCTATTAGTTAGTGACTTGTACTCATTTGCAAATTTTAAATTTATCCGTGTTATGTTTGTAATGGCATAATTCCTAAAGGTAATTGTCACTTTTTCTCTCTTTAATTTATAGAGATTTTGTTAGTGGTGGCTATATTAGTTAGTGAGAGCATGTGCAGCAGAATAGGTAAATAAGTATTTTATGTATTTTTGTTAGTAAATATGAAGAAAATCATCTGCACCAGACTCTTTAAAGCCATATCTATTTTTGCTCCTGCTACAGTAACTCTTCATTTCTGCCGAGTTACTGTTCACTAGTTAAACAATTGTTTATTATTTGTTGAGGAAGACAATGGCCTTTATATTGAAGAAGACAATGGGCTCTAATTTTGAAAAATTAATTTTTTAATAGATAATTGGTAAAATACTTAACATTGGTGTGACTTGAAAAAAAAAAACTACTAGTTAAACCTAAAATGTGTACTGTTTACTAGATAATTTGGCTATCCATTAGTACACTTGCTCTGAGCTGTATTTATTTGTGAATTGTAAACTTATTTGCCTTAAGTTTATAATGGCATAATTCCTAAAAGTTATTGTCAATTGTTCTCTCTTTAATTTATAGAGATTTAGTTTTAACGTACACAGAGAGAGAGAGAGAGAGAGAGAGAATTCTTGTAGTCGATTCCAATTACTTTGGAATTAAAATTTTTCTTGAGTTGAATTGCACACACGCAATCAAAACGAGAGAGAGAGAGAGAGAGAGAGAGAGAGAGAGAATTCTTGTAGTTGATTCCAATTACTTTGGAATTAAAATTTTTCTTGGGTTGAATTGCACACACGCAATCAAAACAAGTTCTAACATTCTCTCGTTAATCCTTTTATCAATTTACCATACAAATAAATATAAAAGCACGTAAAGCTCCACCAATGGGCCTCTCGAGTAAAGCAAATCTTTCATTCTACTTATTAGTAAGGACAATTAGAATTAGAATGCGAATACGAGGTCATACAAGGTAATTTCTAAGGCAAGTCATGCACTAGTAACTATGTCTCTCCAATATTAGTGAATTTCTACAATTTCTAAGGCGTGTTCATGAGATGGGGTTCTGGGCTCTGTGGTAGAGAACCCCTCGTCTTGAGAGAAATTTCCTTCTCCATTATGAGCAATGCTTATTGCTGGACTTTGATTGTAATATGGCTCCACATTAGACCTTACTATTTCTGTGTCGTTTGCAGTAGTTGTTTTCTTGGAAGATGACGATGAGTTCTTCCTTTCTTCGTCGAATTTCTTGGCAATTCTTGCAAGTTTCTCCCAGATTGAGTCGTTGGAGTTGAGAACTTCTCTGTTCTCAAGTAGAAAAATGGACAAGGAAATGATTAGAGCGAAGAGCGAACATGTTCCAGCGATAAGGAAAAGACCCTTAAAGCTGTCGAATGTGAGGCTGCCTGAGTTGACTCTGCTCCCGCCTTGCTCTTCGCAAGCAGCTATTTCTCTGAACCATTTTCTCTGGATTTGATTTATTTTGTTTCCTTCTGTTAATCTTAAGATTGCTCTTGAAACCTCGGGCACGAGGGGAGATCCCTTGGGAAATGCCTGTATTAATTACACGTACATAACAACAAGGATCACGCCTATTTTGAAGTAAATTGCATGTTGTAATATTTTACGCTTGGACACACACACACACATATATATATTATACGTGTGTACGCAAGAACATGCCTCATACCTCGCGGAGTGTGATTCAATATATAATTTATATGTGTTTTTACCAGCTATGTACGTGAATATAATATTTAATTACAAGAATAATGATTTTAATAGTCTAATAGTTTTAACTCAAGCATATTTCCTTGTGCAAAAATATTAATAATAAACAATGTGACAAAAGATTTTATAATTATGAAAGTTTGTTATGACATCTCAAACTTAGTGTATTTTAATTATATTTAAAAAATAATAAAATAATTAGACAAATAATATTATATGTAAAACGTATATTTAGACATGTTTGAACAATATTTGTGCTTAATTTATAATCTGATACGATAGAAAATTTATTTTAAGTGCTGGCAATATTATATATGACCGTTCAAACATTAATATTCGATAAAAAAGAAATAATGTAAGTGATTATAACGATTAATAAATTGAATATACATATAAAGAGAGAGAGAGAAAGAAAGAGAGAGAAATTATTTAATTGATATTATTTTGACTTTTAAAGTGAATATATATACATAGAGAGAGAGATAGAGAGAGAGAGGAGAGACTCACAAATCCAAAGCCTGCAGTCTTGTAGGTTGGTCCAACCATAATGTACTTGGAACAGTATTTGGCAAGGAAGATCCTTAAATAAGGGAGCTCAACAAAGATAGCAGCAACTCCTCCATTTGCAGTTCCTTTGGAAAGGGCTTCATCATACTCTTGAAAAGTGCTAAAATTCCTTAACTTGGAGGGATTGAAATCGAACTGCTTACTTTGTAAAAACCCATAAATAAAAGAATCCTTCTGGTACCCTACAGATTCCCCATTCTTTATTAGATCACTTATATCTGTCACCGTGGCTTGAAGCTTTTGTACTGTCAACATTGATGTTAAGTTAGCTGTATAACTATTTGTCAGTACCAGCGCCACAAACACCCACACAATTACCACAAATCTTGTTAAGTTGCTGATTACCCTCTCCCCTGCAGTAAATTAAGAAAGCAATTAATTTAATTAAGGAAAAGAAAAGAGCAGTTTTGGATTAACTCCTTTTAGTTAGAAGACTTCATGCTGCGTAGCCAAGTGCTATAGGTGTGAGTAAAATTTATGAGTTCCAAAGGGTTTTTAACATATTGATTTTGAGGTCTTCATATAAATTATATTTGGAATATTTTGAGTGATAGGTTTTGAGTGATTTATGGGTTTGTTAAAACCCATGGGTGTTTTATTTCAATTTTTTGAACAAGAGTATATGTTCCACTGTGCCTCTGTTTGATTTGTTATAAATTTATGAAAATCTCTAAAAACATATAAAAATTTTTAAAAATTATTTATTTTTTATTTTAATGTACGAATTACAAAGTTACAACTTATTTCACTTGATTTTACTTTATCTTACTTTTTATTATTTTAAACGCACCCTATATACATTAATAAATGTCTATTTAAAAATAAACTTTTAAGCATGGGTTCATTATTTTATCTATACTCATAACTCATATCATCTAAATATCTTACAACTCATATTTTAAAACTATCTCATAATTCATATTTCAAAAATATTTTATAAATCATACTTTAAAACTCTCAAACACACTTGCAGTCAGTGGTGGATCTAGAAAATTTGGCCAGTATAGGCGCAAATTAGATAGCTCAAGTTAGCGTAACTTATATCTCCAAGCTCTGACACGTCGTAATGGCGGATGTGAAAGTGGGTAGTGGCGGATCCAGAAAACGGATCCTTCAAGTTATTGCCAGCCTTTATCTCTAAGCCACGTTGCATGTGAATACTTCTTCTTCGCTCCTCCTCTTCACATTTTTCTCCAGTACGCACAGAGAGAAGAGTGGATTTAGGGCTTAGGATTGCAATAATACAGAGAAAAGTGGGTTTAAGACTTTTTATACGTAGGTTAGGTTGCCGGGTTGGATCAGATCATCGGGTCGGGTCTAAAATTTCAATGTAGGGCTTCGCCTACACTCGGCCCTTCGTGCGTCCGCCAGTGCTCGTAGTATCAGAGTTTATGAGAAAATTATCGCATATCTCATCATTTGTTATTGCAAAATGATTTATTCTTCCATATTTACAAGTGAAGAGATTGATACTTACTGTGAGCAAAAACGAGGGTGGCGAAGGAGAACCATAACATCATTCCAACTTGTTGCGAAGGTGGTCCTCGAAATTTCTTGTTGAGGCGATGCTCAAGAACCCAAACCACAAAGCCAGTGAAGATGAAAAATATCCCAGCTGTTAACCAGAGATCCCTTGTTAGAGGTTTCGTGAAAATCCACGCATTCTTCCTCTCATCATCCTTAACTGGAACCACCATCGACACTCCCGACTCCATGTATGGCAATGTAAAATCAACGTAATTCGATCTGTTTGCCACAATGGTTATATCGCCCACTACAATATCGTACTTCTGGATCACAGAGACACACAAATTAACTCCTGTTGAGTTTTCTTAATTTATAGATAAATGAATGTTTTAGTGATAAACAATTAACTATAATGTAAAATTTTAGGTATCGTTAGATGAAAGAAGCCCGTTTGATCTGATGATGGAGGAGTGCACTCCACGGTGGAATCAATGCACCCTCTACCAAAGCTTTTGTCATTAAAAATACCAATGTGGTATTACTATTACAATAAATTCAACGTTAAAATAATTGTTTGATAAAAAAAAAAAATATTACCTATTTCACCATTAACACTCCGTTTGGGATGATAGATTTGATAGTATTTGATTTCATTTGATGAAAATGGTCACAAATTCTTATTTTTGAAATTAAGATAAAAATTTATGAGTTTGATTTAATTTAATTTCATAATTTAAATTTTGAAATTTCTATTTATCTTTTGAAATCTAATTTAAAATAATAGAATTTAATAAGAAATCATTATTTGCTTAAGCCATCTAGGTAAATGAACAAATATATTCTCATTATTACATTTATTACATTTTCTATTTCCTATTAATATAATCAAATTTGATATTTTTAGTAAACTAAATTAATTTAATTCTTAAATTTAAAATATGTTCCAAACATTTAATTTTATTTACTAAGTCAAATCAAATGAAATCAATTCTTTATGTTAAAATCAATCAATTCCAAGGAAGGAATATTCTCAAAACAGAGTGTAAAGGATGGTTCTAGTGATAAACTACACTTTCATAGCAAATAATTTAATATTAATTTTTTTTGCAATGAATTAATTTCGTAATTAAAAATATAAAAATTTGCAACGGAAATATAATATTGCGCTTGCAATTTTAAATGTAACAATAGTAGGTGTTATTGAATAAATTTGTTTTTAAAATTGGGACTTCTTGTAGTGAAAGAAAAACACGCGAAGTTAGGGCTGGCTAAAAAATATTGGAGATTGGGATTAATTTTTAGATATATATATATATATGTCTATGTAGATTCATTTATTTTTATTTTTTAAATAAATTATATTTAAAAAATAATTTAAAAAATTATAAATAATTATTTTTTTATAAAAATATATAAGTAAGACCAAAAAAAAAAAAAAAAAAAAAAGAAGAAAAAGAGAAAAACATGTTTTTAAAACTTTGGGGTCAGTCTGTTGAATTGAATTCCAATCTCATTTCGGATGGCTAAACTTGCTCAAAAAAATTTTATCAAACTCGAGAGTTAATATGATATGATTATAATTTGTACCTTAAGAGGGATCTGCTGAATGAGTTCATCGTAACTTCCAGCACTGTGGCCATCAGAAGTTTCGAAGGCTTGAAATTCGTATGGGACGTCTAACCCTTCCATCACTTCTTTGAACACATCCACACAGAAACCAGTGGCCTTGACAGCATGTGTTTGAGGATCCTTTTCCACATCTACAAACTCAACAAATGCGGCTTTCACAGGCACTCCAACCCTCAACTTTTTCCCACTCGTTGGAATTTCCCAGCCTTTTGGCACCACATTCGACTCACCAGGCCATATGATGTTGCTTCCAAATCCTCCCTTTCCACTCTTGTTGTTTTGCATCATCAAATTCCTCGATACCCCGAATTCCCTCGTCCAGAATCCAATTTCCCTCTCCCCTTTTCCAATCACATTCACTATTCGATAAGTCGACGATTTCAACTCTCCGTCCACCAGACGGAATTCGCCGCTCAAACCTTGGAATCTAGTTTCCCGGATCGATCGAAGGAGCTCTGCTCCCACTTCCGAGGTTCCTATTCTGGCCAAATCCGTCGAGTTCTGATTATCTGCATCGCTTGGTTTCTTGAATTCTGATTTCGAAATCCCAACTCTTTCCACCGCCATCGCTAATGCCCTGACGCTATCGTAAGCCTATAGTCCAAACACATTTAGCCCAAATCTGTCCACTTCCGGATTCTCTCGACGAAATCTCTCCCTCCATCTTTTGTTAAACTCCTCGAGCTCGCTCGTTCTCGGAACGTAAGGCTTCAAACCTAGTACTCCCTGCATCGAATCAATGACCTTAGGATCTGCAGTATCGAGGAGATTCGTGAGCCCATCCGTTATGATCCACGCGTACCCTTCGCTCATCATTCCAACTTCCTTCACCTTCGGGAAGAAACGCGAAGCAAGGAGCGGCAGCATGTGTACTAAAAAAACCCTAGTCTGCATTGTCTTCAGCTTGTAGAGTTCTTCAAGGATGTGATCGTCTCCGGCTTTGGGAGATATAACACTTCGGATTCGGACTCGAGTATCGTTTCGTACCAACGCGTCGGACAAAGAAGGAACCATACCTCCGCCGTAGGCATTGTCTTCGTAGATTAACACTACTTCGCTCCAATTGAAGGCTTGGATTATGGCTGCGAGGGCTTCGACCTGGGATGATCCGTCCAGTGATGATCGGATGAAGTATGGATTCTCACGGGGTGAGAGAGAAGGACTTGTTGCTGGAGAAATGATGGGGACTTGAGCTTTGGTCCCGATGTCAATCACAAAATCTGCTTGTGTGGATCCTTGGGGACCTATTATTGCTTGTACTTGAGAGGTAGTTGACGAAAAAATAGAGTGAAAAAATAAAGGAACACTGATAAAAGACAAATTAACAGGTGGTTTGGATGGAATGAAATGGGTAGGAGAGGAGAAAATAAAAGATTTTAAAATAAATTGCTTATTCGTGAGCTTTTTTTTTCACTTTTTATTTTTAAAAAAAAGCTAAAAATTAAAAGAAATAAAAAGGAAAGTGAGTGTTAAAATTTTAAAATTTTCATCTTTTCAAAATTCAGAGGGAATAGAGAGAAGAAAAAAAAATGAATTAATGAAACTTTTAAAATGATATATTTGCCCATAAAATAAAGAATAAGAAAAAAAATAAATTACAAATATGTGTTAAGGCTCTAAATAAATTTATTACACTCCAACTTCTCAAAAGATTTTATGGTAAAATAATAAATACATATCTTTTCCTTCCAAATTTTTTTCAACTCACAAACCACTCACAAACAAAAAGAAAGGAAATTATTATTAGAGGCGTTTGGATTCCCAATTTTTTTTTCAAAAAATTTCAGAAAAGTTCAAAAGTTTTCAACATCCTCTAATCAAAATTTACCATATGTAACTTTTATATCACTTCGACACTAACTTTTTATTTTTTAAAACTTTTTTAAAACTCCAAACACCTCCTATCATTTTTTCCTAAACTTACAAACAAATATAAAGAAAATATTATTATTTTTCTTCTTTTCTTTTCTCTTCTTAACTCACAAATAAAGCTTAAGGGAAAAGACTGTGGATGATTTAATCATATCTAATGTAGAATTAAAAATGTATCAGTAAAAATAAGTGATTGAAAAAGTCTAACTTTATATAACACTCCAAAAAATATAACCAATGATATAAAAATGAATAGAAAAAGATGCTTAACTTGGGACTAAGACTTTATTAAAATTTATTTGAGTTAACTTATGTAATCAATAAATTCTACGTTTGGTATGAATATTATGAAGTCTTTGATGTAAAATCCAATGATTAATTAACTTTGGTCTGGTCTGGGCAAGGGGAAAAAAAGTCAATGAACTGTTCAATGTCATATGGATATTTCATCAAGTAATGAAAGACAACCACACAAGAAAGGAAAGCCGGCCGACCCTATCAAACATTCCTCTTACTTTTCTTTTCATTTTTTTATATATAATTATGAAATTGTTGGAAGATTATTATTTTTTTTTTCTATTACGTTACTTGGGATTGCAAGAAATGGATTCAAAAATAGTAAACTTTCTGAAAACCATAGCCCAGAAAAAAGGGGAAATCCGAAGCTACATGTTGCTTTCCTTTTGTCATGGCTAAAAAATTGAGAGAAATTGGGAATATTATTGTGCGGCTCTTGAAGAAGAATATAGGGAGTAGGCGCTACATGTATTGTATGTATATATATGATATTGCATTTTCAAAATTAATCAGAGCCGTCGGTAGAAAATTTCAGATTTTTGTTGCTCCATTTATGATGTCACCATATTAAATTATTAGTTGGTCGTTTAAATTCTTTGATAATTGGTGAGTTAAATCCTTCCTCCCCCAGCATTTCTAAATTACTTCATATTAACACACGCGCGCCCAGACTGCTAGTTGTCAATATAAATACATACATATATGTATATATATATATATAAGTAAATGAGCTTTTGATGCAAATTAATGAATGGTAAACATATATACATACCTGGAGATGCAGCCTCAACAACATCACTCTTGGAGTCTCTCGTGTGGAAAACAATCTTGGTGGTATAATTTGGATGACTGCCGTAGAAATCTTCAAGCGCCATAGACATGCTGGTCTTGACCATCTTTCCAACAATATGATCTGCGTCGAGGATTACCCCAACATTAACCTTAACCACTGTAGCATTTTCCCCTGAAAGTTGAGCAGCATAAAAGCTCGCAAACATTAAAACCAGAATGGAAAAGTACTGTCTTGAAAGGTAGCGGTAGTTCATCGTGCTGATCAGCTCTACCTCCTACCGCCGAATATCCCAAATATATTGGGTCATTGACTGACTTCAATCTGTAATAACAAGAATGCTATTTTATTACGTATGAAGATCCAGCGAGAAGAGGGAATATATGGCTTATGGGTCGTTGACTGATTCCACGTGCCGTTAAATATGTGCAACGTATATATATTGTTCTGATAGTCAATTTCAATTATTGCTGTTGACAAGGTTACGTATGGCAGTGAAAATTTTAGTAAAAAATATATAAAATTTTACTTATTGAGTGTTTGATAAAACATCAAAATTTGTCCTTTTTTTATTCTGTTATAATAAATTTTCAGCTTAAAATTAACAAAAATTACTAAAAATTGTTAAAAGTTACTTAAAATTACTAAAAATTGTCAAAAGCCACCAAAAATTTTACAAATACTTAAAAATTGTAAAAAGTTATTAAAAATTACTAAAAATTACAACTTACTCCACTAAACACACCAAAAATTACAATTAATAATTTTTGATAAAAAATACCAAAACTTACTAAAAATTATGCCTCCAAATACCCCTTTTAGACCTCTTCTTTACAATTATTTGTGGCTGTTTGATTTAGTACAGATCTATACAAATCTTATAAATCTCCATACAATTTAAGTTTTTTACTTATAGTATAAATTACAAAATTATAATTTTTATAAATTTATATAACTTTAAACACTATTAATTAATATTCTTAATATTAATCCAATAGCCTGCAAATTCGAAGCCAATGAATCATAATATACCTTTGAAATTACAAATGTCGTGCGGTATAAGACTGGTTAATTTTTTTGTCCCATCAATTTTGACAAAAATTTCTTTTGATTGATATCACACGTGTTAATTCGTTAATATATATATATATATATAGTAAAAGGTCGTGAATTTGTGTAATAGTGAACTTTAGACTTATTAAGGTTTCATATTTGCATCAGTCCGTTGATGTGTATAAGAAAAAATCATGTATCTACGCACCACGAGATTCAAATTCAAATAGTTAAGGGACGTTTAAAGTGACAAAAAATAATAAAATTTAATAAAAGTTGTGTATTCATAATTTGACAGAGAAATATAAGGTGAATCATTTTTAAAGATTTTCAGTATTTTTTAGTAATTTTTGGCCAACTATACTCTTTGGAAAATTTCTTCCATTCTTGATGATGTTTTGCATGGAAATTATCTTACTGCTGGACCTTTTCTTGGTGCAAAAGGTAAGCTAATGGCGTTACTCGTTTTCTCGCTTCAAACTGTTTGAACTGGTCTCTCTCTCCAAGATATTCACTTGTTTTGCTTCCCTTTAGAATTGATTAACATTATTGAAAGTGATTGTCTAGTAAAGAGTTAACTTGTTTCATTTAATAAAATTTTTTCTATTTAAAAAAAATAATAATAATAATAAAAAAGTAATTTTCAACTATTTTCAGTAAACCAAACACTTCTTAATTTATTAGCTAGGATTCGACAAACTAATGAGATTCATTCTAGCTACTAATGTCTTTTTAAATATATGTTCAAAATTACATGCTGTGTATAACTAAAGGCTCATTTAGTTTATTTTTTTATTTTTTGTTTTCTATTTTTTATTTTTTATTTTAAGCTTTTGAAAATGAGAAAAATAGCTCAAAACGTATTTGATAATTGTGTTTTTAAAATTTGTTTTAGAAAATAAAAAATAGATTTACACATAAAATGAAAAATATCAAAAAGTTGTTTCAAGCGTTTTTAACCAAGAATAAATAAAATTTTAAAATAATGAAAATAGAGTATTTTTTGTTTCCTTATTTTGAGATTTTCAAAACATAAAATACCAAAAAAAAAAAAAAAACTAAATTCCACCTAAATTATACCAACTAGTTTATTTTCTAGAATTTTTTATATATGAAAGAACGGTGCACATATGGTTGACGAGGACAATATTTTAAATTGCCTGCAGACCGCGAGGGCAATCTTTTAATCCCTGAACCGCGTTGTTTGAACTTTCAAAGTTTACTTGCTTGTTCTAATTCAAATCTTCAAACACTCGGTCTGCAATCGCTGTCAAAAGGGTGATAGAACTGACAAGTAGTCCAGTTTGTCATATATACAAGTGTATTGCTCACCCAAGAATTTTCTCCAAAATTTTCATCCACTGCATTAAGAGATTGTTTAGAACTTTAAAAATTTTCGATAAATTTTAACTTTTTTTTTTATTTTTTTTCAAAATTTAAAAAGAATTTTAACTTTTATTAATTTTTTTTATTTTTTTAACTTTTACTATTTTTTTTAATTTTTTCAACTTTTTAATAAACACACCAAACGTCGAATAACAAAAAAGTTGGTAAATATTTTTTTCTATTTTTGCTTAGAATGCTACCTAACAAAAAAAAAAAAAAAGGTAATAAGTAAAAAAAATGAATAATTTAGGAATTGTCTCAATATTAAATTAAGTATAATTAAAGTATATATACTTTGAAATGTGTTGCTTTAAAGGGGGTAGTGTTGTGAATTAACTTTTATAAATTGTGCACATGATTGTATAGAGCTTAATTTTGTAAATGAGTTAAAAAAGGAGGTGACAATTAAATTTATAATTCTTACATATATATATATATATTTGAGATTATATAAGTATTCACATCATCTTATTAATATTTTTATACAACTATTCACATCATCTTATTAATATTTTTAAAACAAAATTTACATATATAGCATTATAGTGCTATATGATTTTGGCTCTTTTTCATACAACTTCAAATAAGTTATCTTATTTGGAGTTAATTTTTCATTCTATATGATTTTTCTGATAAAATTTATTTTTTTGTTTGGTAATTTTTAGACATGTTATTTATGAATTATAATAAAAATTTGTAAAAAAAAAAAAAAAAAATTACAATGAAAAATTTTAAAACTTTGTTCGCATTTTTTAAACAATTTTTTAGAAAGATATTAATAAGATGTCTAAATGATTAAAAAAATTAATTAATTTTCGACTAAAAAAATTGTAGATGATGAAAGAAATTTGTTTTTTTTTTTTACTTCTGATCTTCCAAATGCATTGAACGCGTTGCCTGTCGCATATGCGAGCAACTTGCATGCATTATTGGGTCGACGTTAACGTGGATGATCAGAAGGTAAGTGTCCAGAGTCGATTTCGATCTTTATTTTCCTCATTTTTTGTGGCAAGCATTCAAAGATACACGAGAGGGCACAAAAGTCAAGCGACGTTCGGGGGAGGAAAGTAATAACTATTCACATCATCTTACTAATATTTGGGCCCCGTTTGGAGCAGGGAAAAAAAAAAAAAAAACCTCAAAATTTTTTTTTTTGATATTTTAGGTATACGGTAAAACACAAAAATTATTATTTTTGCTGAGTTTGTGTGTTAAAATATCAACGTTTGTCGATTTAACGGGGATGAGTAGGAGAAAGAGAGAGAGAAAAAAAAATCAACTTTTTAGTGTTTTAAGTATACGATAAAATACATAAATTATTTCTTTGGCTAAGTTTACAGGTTGTTAAAATATCAACATTTGCTGAGTTGATAGGGATATAATGATAATTTTATTTTAATCAAACTCAAAAGTTATCAAAATTTTTATTAAACACTTAAAATTATCCAAAGTTGATAAAAATTTTTATTTGTTTTATCAAACATATAAAACATTTTATCTACTGACATTTATCAAAATATTAGTAAAAATTACTTAAAAATTTGACATCCCAATAGGCCCTTGATCTATTTCATCACAGTACTAGGCCGAACGTTAATTAATTTGGCATAGTTTAATCACCTTCTTATTGGATTATTACTTAATTTTGCTATGGCATAGGAAAATATATATAATTCTGAAATTTAGAGAAACTAACACAATATTTTAAAATACTGTGGACAGTAATGAACCATAAATTACAAATATAGATTATATTTTTTTATTTCATGATAACAAGAAAGTTCATTTTATCTATTTAATTAATTAATTAATTAATTAATTTATTTTTTGCAACGGAATGTGGGACTTATGATTTATTTAATCTGGGCTGGGATAGTTTATTTTTTATTTATGTTTTCTGCTAAGAGGTTTCCAGATCTATGGCTCTAGATTGGTTTTGTTTAGGGTTTATCTTGTTAAAATGTTTTATTTATTTTTTATTCTTTACCGGAGTTTGTCCTAATATTCTGTATTCATTTATATATAAATTATTTTTTATTATTAAAAAAATTATTAAATACGGAACATATGGTTGCTTATGAACGAGGAGCTTTCATAATGAAAATTCAATCAAATAAAAAAATAAATAATATCTATATTATTTAAAGAACATAAATAAACAAAAAATAATAATCAAAATAGTTAATAATTAATATCACTTATATGGACGGAGGTTTCTACTTCTTGCATCTTCATCCTAAGTTAGATGGAAATGAGTTTCCCAGTGGTTCAAAATCATTCATACTCTCTCTCTCAGGAATATAGTTAAAATATATGAATGTTAATATAAAAAAATTTTTAAATGGTCTCCTCTAATTAAGCAAATTAACATTTTGAGAAGGAATACACTCTGTTGGGTAAAATTAGATTTTTGGACACGTGGTCCAATGCCGAACATTTTTACTGTGGACACGTGATCAATAACCGAACACTCTGACTAGTGACACGTGGCTCGTTCTGAACAACTATCATTTGACACGTGGCTTATAGAAGAGATGGCTTAGGACCCTTTGGCTTCTTAAGTATTGATGGACAATATGCTGACACGTGGTGATCGCCGAGGATCTCAGAAGTTAATTTGTTCGGCCCTTGGTATGGCGGCTAATAAATGTTAGGTATGGGTCCTATAGTATTAATATGAGCTTGTAATCATAAATGTGCCCTAGTTATGACTGAACTATGCATTTATCACCATGAAGGAAACTAAATTAGTTCGTCTCATTACAAATGGCTGACAGATGTGACAGGTAGACAGTTTGACGACTGAATTCCGGCTATACAGCCGTACTTAGCCACCAAATGCATTTAATGAAAGGAATGGGGTATTGAATGAGAAGTGAAATGCATTTAAAGCAAAAGAAGTACCCCGAAGCTTGAATACAACCAAATCGCAGGTATTATTTTATTCATTACTTACACTACTATAAATATAACATTCCACTTTACAATGAAGGGAAGCTGACTATTGCTAACTTATTCCACTATTCGTTTTCTCTAAAGAGTTCTCTCGTAAACTATTTGCTGACTTAAGTATCGGAGGGTTTTTCGGCCAGAGACCCTCACGCCGACCGTAACCTTTCTCTTGTACTTGTTTGGTCGGTTTGCAGTCACATACTCACTTGGCGTGGTCAGTAGTTCCGACGGTAAAATTTGCTACCGAACATTTGGTGCCCACTGTGGGGCTCAATATTTAACCATTTCTTGTTGATCCTTAGCACTTTTCTTGGTTTAGCCTTCTTGTAACCATTCCATCATGACTTCAGGAGGCAACACCACTCCCTCACATTCTCACGAGGTGGGGATGACACCACCCCAGCCAAGACCAAAGGAAGCGCGGTAATAATCCGGACTCCGAGTCTGGAACATGCGAGGAGAAAGAACACAGAGGATCCAGAGGTTGCAAAGTGATGGGAGGAGCTGTTGGCTAAGGCCAGCGAAAAGCAGGCTGAATTGGAGGAAATTCTATTGGAGCTGAGCAAGGAAAAGGGAAAGTCAGTTGCACGTGAAGAGGTCGATCCTAATGACTCCGATTCAGAACCAAACGAAAGTTACGATGCCCTCTACGAAGTCCTTACTGATCAAGATGAAGGAAATACGCAAGAGCAGGGAGAAGTACACTCTCATTCAAAATGTGAAACTATTCCTCCTAAGAAAGGTTCTTGCTTTCTGAGGGACGTTGACAAATGTGGTGTGAAATCTCTCGTCGGTACACTCTCTAAGGTACATCGTGAAAAAAGCTCGCACAGGAAAAAGCTCCTTACTCTGAAGAAGCATTCTGAATATGAAAGAGATTCATCTAGTAAGAAAGAAGCGCCTGTAAAGCACGGAAAAGCGGGCAAGGAGAAGGTTGAGGAGAGGGGGTAGATGGAAGAATGGGATACGTCAGGCCAAACCACGTGTATGATGGCAAAGAGGGCATTGGGGAGAATTACAGCTTCCCCTATTTGTTAAGGAGATTAATGACGCAGAGCCTCCGGAGAAGTTTCAAATTCGAGGCTTAGTCTTTATGATAGGAAGTCAGACCCTTTGGCCCATTACCGTCATTACATGCAAGCCATGACACTGTGGAGTGGAAACGATAATCTCATGTGCAGGGTCTTCCCCTCCAGTTTGGGGGATACCGCACTTCAATGGTTCCACAAGCTGCCCTCAGGCAGCATCCAAAGTTGGCAGCAGTTGGCAGAAGAGTTTGTCACTTGATTTTTGGTTAACACAAAACAACCAAAGACCACTGACGTCTTCTTTACCATGAAAAGGAAAGCTGGAAAGTCTCTGAGAGATTATTCTCGAAGATATTTGGAGCTCTATAATGAAGTAGAGGACTGCTCGGAGCAGCTAGCCGTCACTTTGTTCAAATTGGGGTTGTGGAAAAAAGATAGACTGTGGCTTTCTTTGACTAAGAAACTAGCATCTAATATATCTGACCTCATGTACCGGATCTAAAAGTATGCCAAAGTGGAGGACGAAACCAGACCGACCGAGCAAAAAGAAGTAAGATTTCAGAGCCAGAGGGGAAATTAAAGTAGGGGAAAAGGTGTCAAATTTCCCAACGAAGAAAAGTCTATTTTTGAGGCAGTCAATACGGTGTTTAAGGAACATATTTTCAAGATCCTCCCCCAGATTAAAAATAGCCCGTATTTCAGGTGGCCGGGAAAGCTGCTCGACTTTGCTGGCAAAGAGAATTTGAAGGACTACTGTGCTTACCATCAAGGCAAGGGGTATCGCACCAGATTCTACCGGTCATTGCGGTAGCATTTGGAGGAGCTAGTGCGGGATGGACATCTGAGAGAATTTATGGATGAAACCAGGATTGGAGGTGCAGCACCTCGAGATAGAGAACACAAAAGGCCAATGGACGAGATGGCAGAGGGAAATACTGCTGAGGAGGTTTAGCCTCCGCCAAGAATGAGGCCACGGAGGGAAGTTCAAAGACCCTCTGTGATTCATGTTATTCATATGGAGCAACGCCCCCAAAGCGTCATCAATTGTTCGTTAGCTTCACAAGCACAGGAGATCTTGGGTGCTGCTGGACAACCGATCAAACGCCTGAGAATGGAAGCCATAAAAGAGATTACTTTTCACGAGGACGAACGTCCTGGGATGTAGACACCACACAACGATACCCTTGTGATTACTTTAACGATGTTCGAATCAGATGTGATAAGGATTCTGGTTGTTGCTGGCGATTCACGAGGATGAACGTCCTGGGATGCAGGCACCACACAACAATGCCCTTATGATTACTTTAACGATGTTCGAATCAGAGGTGAGAAGGATCCTGGTTGATGTTGGCAGTTCAACTGAGGTTATGTTTTTAAGTCTGTTTAAGAAGCTCGACCTCACACAGGATGATTTGGAGCCGGCCGAATGTCCATTCATTGGGTTCAACTCTACCCCTGTATGGCCCTTGGACAGGGTTGTTATCCCTGTACGTGTGGGTCCGATGAAGCAAGAGGTTGAATTTACGGTAGTGGATTCCCCTTCTTCCTACAATACTATAGTGGGAAGATCGTGGATCCATGCCCTGAAGGCGGTCCCTTCAACTTATCACAAAATGCTAAAGTTTTCATATGGTGAGGAAGTGATTGAGGTTAGGGGGGACTAGGACGTCTCTCGTAGATGTTTCACTGTAGCCCTCAAGTCTAAAACCGTTCCCAAAGAAGTCCAATTGACAGAGTTGCCTGAGGACGCCCCAAAGATTGATGATGTTGGTGGCGATCCACAAAGAAAAGCTGTTGAGGGTCTGAAAAAGTACCAGGTTGGCCCTGCCAAAGATGATAAATTCTTCTTGGTTGGGTCAAACTTAAGTACTCACGAAAAGCTGGAGTTGACAGGAATGCTCCTGAAGAATATTGGAACATTCGCCTGGACTCCTCAAGAAATACTAGGTATTTCCCCTAAGGTTATGGCTCATAAGCTAAATGTTAACCTAGGAGCAAAACTAGTTGTACAGAAGGCAATAAGGTCGGCTTTACAGCATGCAGAAGCCGTCATTGAAGAAGTTGGTCGGCTGTTGGAGGCTGAGTCCATCAGGGAAGTTTCTTACCCTAAGTAGTTGGCCAACACTGTTGTGGTTAAAAAGAAGAACGGAAAATGGAGAGTTTGCATAGATTATACAGACTTGAATAAAGCCTACCCAAAGGATCCATTTCCCCTGCTAAAAATCAACCAACTTGTCGATTCTATGGCTGGATGTTCTAGAATGTCTTTCTTGGACACATACAGGGGTTAGCACCAGATCCCCATGTACGGCCCTGATGAGGAGAAGATCTCGTTTATTACCCCACGAGGGGTATATTGTTATAAGGTCATGCCTTTTGGACTAAAGAATGCTAGAGCCACCTATCAGCGGTTAGTCATGAAATTATTTAAAGAAGACCTCGGTAAGATGATGGAGGTATACATTGATGATATGGTGGTAAAGAGTAAGGAGTCAGACACTCATCTTCAGCACCTCCAGCATGTCTTCCCCACTTCAGACAAGTATGGTTTGAAACTCAACGCTGCCAAGTGTGCCTTTGGAGTGGGCTCTGGAAAATTTTTAGGCCACTTGGTGAGCAAGAGGGGAATTGAAGCAGATCCCAATCAGATCCAAGCCATCAAGTCCATTGCTCCTCCACGCACAAAAAAAGAGGTTCAGAAGCTTATGGGGATGGTGGCGGCGCTCAACCGGTTTATTAGCCAATCATCTGACAAGTGCCGACCATTATTTAAGCTGCTAAAAGGGGCAAATAAGATGCTATGGGATGCTGAAGCAGATAAGGCTCTGGATAGACTTAAAGAATATCCGACAACCGTTTCAATACTTTCAACTTCACAGCCGGGGGATATCTTACAATTGTACTTGGCGGTTTCAGAACATGCGATCAGTGCTGTCTTGTTGAGAGAAGAAAGGAAAAAATAGCATTCCATCTATTATGTAAGCAAGACAATGCAAAGGGCGAAGACCAGATACTTTCCCCTGGAGAAGTAAACCCCGGTGTTGGTGATGGTTTCAAGAAAATTGGCTTATTACTTTCATGCCTACACGATTCAGGTCGTGACTGACCAGCCAATTGGTAATTTATTGAAAATGGCTGATATATCAGGAAGAATGGCTAAATGGGCAGTTTCTCTGGGCGTATTTGATATAAAGTATGTTCCTAGAATAGCAATAAAGGTGCAAGTCCTGGCCGATTTTGTAGCAGAATTTACCACTCAAGCTCTAGATCTGGTACATGAAGTTTGGCAGGTGGAAGTTAGAACTGAGGCTTCCACCGACCACAGTAGTAACCCTCAACCTTGGCAATTGGAGGTTGATGGGTCTTCTTCGAAGAATGGAGCTAGCGTGGGCATTGTGTTAACGACCCCAGAGGAGGTTACTATTGAATATGCAATAAAGCTTAAGTTTGAAGCTACCAACAATGAAGCAGAGTATGAAGCTCTCTTGGCTGTGCTTAACATTGCTCGGCGCCTAATGGAAAGAGATGTAGTAATAAAGATCGACTCTCAGTTGGTTGCAAATCAGTTGAAGGGTGAATATGTGGCCAGGAATGAGAAAATGGCGGAATATTTAGGGCTGACTAGGAATAAGATTGAGGACTTCAACAAAGCGAGCGTGGAACTAGTTGGAAGAGATTACAATGCTCATGCAAATGCGCTTGCAACATTGGCCGCCTCTCTTCGAATAAGGTTAACAGACAGAGTCTTCATGGAGGTTCTTGAGAAGCCGAGTATTTCTAAGGGCAAAGACGTAGCGTTTATTGAAGTGGCTCCTTCTTGGATGGACCCTATCGTTTCCTACTTGAAGGATGGAACTCTCCCAGAGGATGAGATAGAAACGAAGAAGCTCAGAATAAAAACTACTAGATTTTGGCTTTCTCCAGATCATAAACTGTACAAGAAGTCCTTCATAGGTCCCTATCTTTTTTGTGTTCATCCTGACAAGGTACAAAATTTTTTATATGAGTTACACGAAGGGGTTTGTGGAGCACACATTGGGGGCAGGTCATTGGCATATAAAGCAATCACGCAAGGATACTGGTGGCTGAGGATGGGGAAGGATGCTCAAACTTACGTCCATAAATGCAAGAAATGCCAGAAGTTTGCTCCTATACCTCATCAACCAGCACAAGAGCTCAGTCCGTTTACCAACCCCTGGCTGTTTGCTCAATAGGGGCTTGACATAGTTGGTCCGCTGCCTACCGCTTCAGAAACAGAAAATGGTTGGTGGTCGGCACTGACTACTTCACTAAATGGGTGGAAGCAGAACCTTTGGCCAACATCGGGGACGTTAATACTATTCAATTTGTTTGGAAGAGCATCATTACAAGGTACGGCGTCCCTAGAACACTTATTTTCGACAATAGGACACAGTTTGATAGTGCCCTATTTAGGGAATATTGTTCCAGGTATGGAATCAAGAATATCTACTCAACACCTACTTACCCCCAGGGCAACGGACAAGCTGAAGCTACAAACAAAGTCATCCTCAATGGCATCAAGAAGAAGTTAGAAGCGGCAAAAGGGAAGTGGGTAGATGAACTCCCATCAGTCCTCTGGACGTACCGAACAACTCCAAGGAGGTTAATTGGGGAATCTCCTTTTTTTCTAGCCTATGGGATGGAAGCTATCATTTCATTAGAGGTTGGCTTACTGAGCATCAGAACACAAGCTTTTGATCAAGGGGAGAATGATAAAACAATGACAATCAGTTTGGACCTCATTGATGAAAAAGGAAACTCGCTGTATTGAGACTAGCCAATTATTAGCAAGAGACGAGAAAGAAATACAATAAAGGAGTCAGGCAAAAAGAATTCAAAGTTGGAGACCACGTACTGAGAAAGCTGATGGGAACCAGCAAATTGCATTGCTTGCAAATGCATCTTTATCAGTAGATGAACTTTTGCCCCATGCAGCTATGAAGCTTGTGCCAATGAATTAGGCCAATTACAAAGATGATTCTCATAGAAGACCCGATAAGCTAAACCGTCAGCCTGAACAAAGAGAATGGAAGAGGCGTCTTGTGAGCTCAGTTGATAGATTAAAGGATAGTTTTTGCAGACAACATGCTTTAGATATTATTTTCACTAAAGATGATGACAGTCATCTTAGTGCAGACATGTACATAAACATGGATGGAAATGCAGATGAAATAGAATTGTTTCCTTCCCCAATATTCCAGGTATTTTATATTCATGGATGATTTTTCTTATTTTTGGCTTCTATCAACGTTGATTATTTTCTCGTTCCATTTGTTCATATACTAGATTTAGCTTGCTCAGGTTTCTATCATTTGTGCACTGGATATCATATAGGATGTTTCTTTGCACTTTTTTCTTTTTGCATGCCCTTGCTTGCTTGCATGTGGTGGGAATGTGAACTTTTGTTTATATTATTTCTGTTAGATTTCTTAGATTGAACACTTTGAGAGCTCAGTATCTGCCTATGGTAGTAGTTGACTCACATTTTCTATTTTAATAGTTTGACTGCAGCATATACTGTAATAGCTGATTTACATCTCATGCTTGTTGCATTGGGAGTATTCTATCTTTATTCATTTGATTACTTTTTTTTTTTTGATAAATTAAGAAAATTTTATTAATGAAGAGAGAAGTCTCGCGCAAATGGGGCGGAGGTGACTTCATGAAGGAGAGATTTTCCTTGATCATTTTTGCAGTTCCTATGTTAAACAACTTGTGAACTCGCATCTCTGCCTATGGTAGAGTTGATTTGCATTAGTAATTTGACCACATATTAAGATAGTTTTGTGTAGTTTTAATGTCCAATTTGTTCGCCTCTTTATGTGCAAAACAGAACACGTGAGAATGACTTTGAATAGCTTGATGCACATAGTTGGACCCAGTTCATTACAAAATTAATCTGTTAGGACAATTGGTAATCTAACATATATCATACCTGGGGTTTCAAAGCTGAAGTCTCTGTGTTTGTTCTCTGTTCTTTTGTTATATTGTTGTGGACTGCATTCTGTTTGTGCTTGAGTAGCCTGTTCGCATATTTTCTTGTGCAAGATGGGGTTGCATATGGGAGTGTTAGATGGCTTGCTATATATTGTTGGGTCATTTCTTTTAGCTTAAGAGTACAATTAGTCATTTAACAGTGCGTTGCATCATGTGACATTATTTCTTTTGACAAAGTACCATATGAATTTCTTTTATGTAAATTTATTTAGTTGGGGTGTGCCTCCTGTCTGATTAGTATGCCTTATAGGTGTTGTTTTGGGGGTTTGAGAAGGAAGCAGTTAGAAAGACCCTTTGAGGTTGTGCTTTTGCTTGGTTTGACTGACCAGAAGAGAAGTATTGGTGATCTTCAATCAGTTTTGTAATTGAAAATTTCGTACTGTGGACTTCTTAATAGTATGATTGTGTATCATTGTTTTGGTGTAATTTAGCACACATGACGTAATTTGATTGTTTTAGCAAGTTTATTAAGTTGGTTGTTTTTTTCATAAGAATTATTTTTTTTTTGAAAAGAGGTATTTTTTCCTAAGAAATATTTTTTTTCCTAAGAAATATGCGATGATGAGTTTGTGATAAGAGATATACAATCCCTATTAAGGATTTATTAATAATAAAAGGGCATTAAGGAAATGCAAAATAGAACCCCCCTCCTACACATCCCTATTCTCAACTGAAAGGCTAAACAAGAGTTGAAATTTGCCTTTATAGCTCCCAATGACCAACTATGCAACGTAGACAAATGAAAACGCTCCACTCTATGCAATGGCAACTCACTTCCTTGAAATCTATTATTTCTTAATGAGCCAAGTTACGCAAAAATGTGCCGTTCTCCAAGCCTTTCTCTTTTGAACACGCAAATTGTAACCCACCAAGATTCAAGCACCTTCTTTATATCCTTAGGAAAAACCCACTACACTTTGGGGCTGGAAAGGCATAAATTCCACAACTCCTTCGACCAAAAGCAATGAACAAAGATGTAATTAATGGATTCCTATCTCTTTTTCATAGTCAACAACAATTAACTATCACCAATCTCCTCAATCGAAGATTGTTAATGGTAAGGGTTGTCTCCCATACTGCACACCATGCAAAAAAAGTTAATCTTCAAGGTAATGCTTGGCAACCATATTTTTTTCTGAGGAAAGCCACCTCCTCATGCCCAATCAAGAACTTGTGATAGAATACACATTAAACTCTCTGTTTAGGAGAAAAATTGAAAAAAGGAACCACTTCTCCAACACCCCCACCCCCAAAAGCTCTTCCAAAAATTTCAAATTTTGTTTCTTCTTCATGTTTGTAGCCAACCTTTTATTGCTTTTAGAAAAGGCTTATGAATAATAATTGATTAAAATTCCAGTAGGACTATCTCTTATGCTCTAGTCTACATAAAATTTTTGGCTTCAAAATTTGTATGTTTATTGTGGTCACTTTGTTTTAATTCACAAGTTCTTACTTTTTTATTGTTTCTATTATTATTTGGGAACTTTGTGCAAAACTTAACAGAATGGCTAGCATAGCAGTAGACATGTTTGTTGGCAGGGAAAGATTCGTGACATTGCTATGGATGAGACTAACAGAAACTGTCATCTTATGGCTTTAAGAAGACCAAAGTTTTTGGGATGATATTGAAGAAGGACTAAGGCCACTAGGCCATCTTGGTCTTCGACAAGTTTGTAAAATTGATACTCATTTATTCACAGGTGCTCTTTTTTACATGGATTGTAGGACTCAGTTGTTTTGTTTGTTATTTACTTATTTTTAAACCTGTTAATTCTTATGTAGTTCTATTTGGATTTGAAGTTCGTCATCTACTTTGCTTCCCGAGGGCGTTACTTATCTCGGAACTTGCACCGAGTTGTCAATGAGATCATATTTAAAGTAATGGCAGCATTTTTTGCGACAGGGATGGATCCATATAGGTATGCAACTGCTTTGTTCTCTTTTTTTTTTTTACAAATTGTGGCTTCTATGGGAAGCATTACCGCAATACTAATAATGCACCACCATGTCTAATTTATCCTATAACTAAAACTGGAAATCCTGATTGTGTGAAGTTCCTCTTTCTTATTCCTCCAAATTGTGTGATGCCAAAGGCTGGTAGAGTTTAGAGGGGCACAAGCAGGTCCAAAAAGTAGCTTAGCTTGTGTAGACTATAACTTAAGCATTTATCAGCACCCTCCCCCCTCCCAAAAAACCCAAAAAAAAAAAAAAAATGAAAAAGAAAAAGAAGAAACTGTAACTAGCAGAATCTCCCTTAAACAAAAACCATTGTACCGATGGTAAGCATGCCATCATATATGAAACAACAACGCAGTATTTTCTTTTCTGTTATCTTGAGTATTATCCATCGATGGTCCATTGTGTTTTAATTCTGCGAGAGATTGAAGTAAGTAGAATGTTGATAATGTCGTCCTGAGATGGCTTATTATTCAGAGTAATTCTGTTGGTTGAGAGTTTTGTATTGTCTCTACTTACGGACGAGTATTGTTTGGAAGATTTGGTTGTATGTGTATATAATGTATATATGCATCTGGTATTTACTTGTAGCCTTAAATTTAGCTTTCCTAGGCCAATATCTAATGTTACTGCGCTGGTACTTTGCAGTGAACTTCCAGAAGACGACTGGTTTAATGATGTCTGCCAAGATGCAATGGAGAGATTGAGTGGAAAACCTAAAGTTGCCAATGGGGATCGGGATCTTAGCAGCCCAATTGCTTTTGTTTCAGCTCAATCAATCTCATCTGTCAGATTTCATGGGAGTTCTTAGTGCACATCTATTTTCCCTCTTGTAAATTAGACAACAATCAATATCCTTAATGGATTTCCTACCAGTCCTTGTATGCATGGTTAGCTTATTTTATTTTTCTTCCCCTTTAAATTTTCCATTATCTTTCTCCGATTGTGCCCTTTTCTTTTCAATTAAATTTGTTAATACATGACTACCGTTCTGTAGCTTGGTGTTTGTATCTAGATGAGTATTATATATATTTAGTATTATATTTAGAATCTTGTAATTTATGGATTCCTTATTATGTATCATACCATAATTAGGATTACTATCCATATCATACTAGGATTAGGGTTATTATCCCGCTTATATAAGGGACCTTGTATCTTGTATTCAAAACACATCAATAAACAAGATTTTCTTTTCCCAATTCTTTTCTTTTCTTCTAACATGGTATCAGAGCCTTCGCTCTAATTCTTTTCATATTTTTTTTCCAGCCATTATTTTCTGGAAAATTTTGGTGTTTTTTGCGTGATTTACAGACGTTCTTGTCTCTTTTGCTTCTATCATCCGTCTTCTTGCGGTTATTTAGAGATCTCCATATATCATCGGGTTGCTCTTTCAGAGACGAACCTAACACCATCAACCAGAAGCCGAAACAAGCCTCCACGCGCTCTCACGCGCCGCCTGAAGATTGCCCGTGATTTTCAGAAGTTCTTGTTTCTTTCGCTTCTGTTCTCCATCGTCTTGCAGTTATTCGAGGATATATATATATCATCGGGTCCCTCTCTCAGAGACGAACCTACCACCGTCAACCGGCCCCAAAACAAAGCCTGCACGCGCCCTCACGCGCCGCCACGCGCCGCCTGAAGTCTGCGTGTGATCTCACGCGCCGCTGCCAGATCCAGACCGGTTCATCCCGAACCGGTTTCCGTTCGCCCTTTGCGCCGGTTCACTCATCTTCCGTCAGCTTTTCAGCCGGTTCAGACCGGTTCCTGACCTTTTTCGGCGTTCCGGACACACTGGTGATCTCCGTTTTGTCCCATTCTTCTCTGTTTTTCATCTACTATTTATTGTGCCCTTTTGAAAGCTACCTCTATGGACCGCTCCGACAACATTACGTCCCTTTCTGTCATTCTCGATGGGACCAATTATGTTTTGTGGGCCCAAGCCCTTTCTGGTTTTATCAAGGGCCGTCGTTTATGGCGTATTATCTCTGGTTCTCAGACAAAACCTATTCAGAAAGATAATGAGGTTCAATCAGCCTTTGATGATCGTCTTGACGATTGGGAAAGCAAGAATTACCAGATTGTTACCTGGTTTCATGCTACTACTGTTCCTTCCATTAGTCTTCAATTCGGCCGCTTCCATGATGATGCTTAGTATCCTTCTCCGGCTAAGGCTATTCGGGATTTCTTAAAGGATCGTTATCAGACCACTGGTCATGCTCATCAATATCAGCTACTTCAGAATCTTCACCGTATGCATCAAGAGCCTGGGCAGTCCATCAATGACTTCCTCTCTCACATGTCCTCTGTTTGGGATCAGCTTGCCTTATGTGAACCCACCTGGAAAGATTCTGAGGATGCTCAATTGTACACTGTCCACCGCAATCATCAACGACTGTTGCTCTTCCTTATGGCTCTTCATGACACCTTTGAGTCGGTTCGTGCCTCGTTACTTCATCGCATGCCACTACCCACTCTTGAACAGGCTATTTCAGAACTTTTGTCTGAAGAAACCCGTCTTGGCCTCAAAACCAAGGCGTTGGACTCAGTTCTTGCTACAACATCGTCCTTCGTTCCAGATGCCGCCCTTGTCATATCTCACACTCGCTCTTCTGGATCATCAGCTTCTCACTCCTGCATCTACTGTCAAAACAGGGGTCTACCACATACTCATTCATTTGAGCACTGTCCAGTTCGTGAGTGTTTGACTTGTCACAAAACAGCTCCCGGTCATTTTCAGCGTGACTGTCCCAAGGCTTCCTCCTCCAAGGCTCCTTTCAAAAGAGGATCTTTTAAGTCCTCAGCCAAATCTTCTGGCTCCCGTGCCACTGCTGCTGTTGCTTCAGACGGATCCTCATCTTCTGGTCCATCATTTTCTATGACTGATGTGGAATCCATCATTCAGCAAGTTCTTGCCAAAACTGGTACATCTCCATCTACTGCTCTTTCCGTCATGCCAGGTAATTCCTCTTGGTATTTTGATTCAGGATGTTGCAATCATATGACTTCGGATTCTACTATTTTTTCCTCCATTGCTCCATCATCTTCTATTCCCACCATTCATACTGCTGATGGTACCCATATGTCTGTTACTCATACTGGTCACATTTCTACACCATCTATTTCTCTTTCTGATGTTTATCATATTCCCAATCTTACTTTAAATCTTGTGTCTATTGGTCAATTATGTGACCTTGGTCTCATCATTACTTTTTCTGCTTCTGGTTGTTTGGTGCAGGATCCATGGATGAAACAGGTTCTTGGGATCGGCCGTAAGCATGGACGTCTGTTTGAGATTGTTTACCTCCAGCTTTCACTACCTTCTGCTGCTTCCGCTGCTGCTTCTGCTTCCCCAGCCTCTACTTTTAATCTTTGGCATTGTCGTTTGGGTCACGTGTCTTTTAGTCGTTTGAAAACCTTAATTTCTAGTGGTCAATTGGGTCATGTGGTTTCTGAGAAAACTGATTGTTTATCATGTCAAACTGCTAAACAACATGCTTTACCTTTTAATAATAGCAATTCTGTTTCTCTTGCACCTTTTGATCTTGTTCACTCGGATATTTGGGGGCCTTCACCCACTCCCACTATGGGCGGCTCTCGCTATTTTGTTATTTTTGTGGATGATTTTACCCGTTATACTTGGTTGTACCTTTTGACTAAACGTTCTGAACTTAAACAAATATACTCTGATTTCTCAGCAATGGTGAAAACCCAATTTTTTAGTACAATCAAAGTTTTTCGATCTGATAATGCTATGAAATATCTTGACTCTAAGGTTCTATCTGTTCTCCGTTCTCAGGGGACCCTATCTCATCTTTCTTGTCCTGGGACATCTCAGCAGAATGGTCGGGCTGAACGCAAACACCGTCATCTTCTTGATACAATTCGTGCCCTTCTTATTTCATCCTCTTGTCCAGAAAAATTTTGGGGGGAAGCTGCTCTTACTGCCGCCTATACCATTAATCGTGTTCCCACCTCTGTCCTTGGTAATACTACCCCTTTTGAACGCTTGTATGGATTTCCTCCTGATTATTCTCATCTTAGAGTGTTTGGTTCTGCTTGTTTTGTTCTTCTTCAACCTCATGAACGCACGTCTCTGTTGCTTCCTGGGTTATGGTATTGAACATAAAGGGTATCGTTGTTGGGATCCCATTTCTCGGCGTCTTCGTGTCTCACGACATGTTGTCTTTTGGGAACACAAGATGTTTTCCACTCTTTCTTCATTTCAACTTTCTCCCTCTTCCCACATTCCTCTTTTTACTGATGTTTCTACTGATTTGCATTCTGACATATTTGATGCAGAAAGTCCACAGATTTCTCAGCCGCCACTGCTTACGATTCATCCCGAGACACCTGGGCCTTCTGCTGGACCTATGACCACTCCTGATGAGTGTTCTCCCCCTTCTCCTATTGACAATTCTCCTCCTTCAGAACGTCCTAAACGGGTAACACAGCCTTCTGTTCGTCTTCGTGATTATATTGTTGGTTCTGCTGCCTTTTCTACTCATGAACCTTCTTCCTACCGTGAGGCTTGTACTAATCCTTTATGGCAGCACGCTATGGATGATGAGCTACAGGCTCTTGAGAAAACTCATACTTGGGATGTGGTTCCTCTTCCTCCTGGGAAAACTGCTATCAGTTGCAAATGGATTTACAAAATCAAAACTCGTTCAGATGGTTCCATTGAGCGACACAAAGCTCGTCTTGTTGCTCGAGGTTTCACTCATGAGTATGGCATTGACTATGAAGAAACTTTTGCTCTTGTTGCTAGGCTTACATCTGTTCGCAGCTTACTTGCTATTTCTGCTGCTCGTAACTGGGACATTCATCAGATGGATGTTAAGAATGCTTTTCTAAATGGTGATCTCATTGAGGAAGTCTACATGCAGCCTCCTCCTGGCTCATCTGTTCCGTCTTCTCATGTTTGCAAGCTTCGTCGAGCACTATATGGGTTGAAACAGGCTCCCCGTGCCTGGTTTGCAAAATTTAGTTCTACTATTCATGAGTTTGGATTTACCTCCAGTTCATATGACTCTGCTTTGTTTCTCCGCACCACTACAGCTGGATCTGTTCTTCTTCTTCTGTATGTGGATGATATGATTATTACTGGGGATGACAGTTTTGGCATTTCTCATCTCAAACAATTTCTCAGTCGCCAGTTTGAGATGAAGGATTTGGGGTTTCTCAATTATTTTTTGGGTTTGGAGATCTCCCGTGATTCTTCTGGTTATTTTCTCTCTCAAGCTAAGTATGCCTCTGATCTCTTGACACGGGCAGGTATTTCTGATTGTAAGACTGCTTCTACCCCGATTGATACACAGCTCCGTCTCACTCCTCTTGATGGTACACCTTTATCTGATGCGACTTTGTATCGTCAACTTGTTGGTAGCCTTGTTTATCTTACTGTCACTCGCCCTGATATTGCTTATGCTGTCCATATTGTTAGTTAGTTCATGGCTGCTCCACGGTCTCATCATTTTACTGCTTTACTCCGCATTCTTCGCTATATCAAGGGCACTATGTTTCATGGTCTTTATTACTTAGCACATTCTCCACTTGAGTTACATGCCTTTTCTGATGCTGACTGGGCTGGTGATCCGACTGATCGTCGCTCCACTACAGGGTTTTGTTTCTTTCTAGGGACCTCTCTCATAGCCTGGCGTAGTAAGAAACAAACCCTCACTGCTCGCTCTAGTACTGAAGCTGAGTACCGTGCTCTCGCTGATACTACTCAAGAGCTCATTTGGCTTAGGTGGCTCCTTACTGATATGGGTGTCCCTCATTCTACAGGCACTCTATTATATTGTGACAATCAAAGTGCTATTCAGATTGCTCACAATGATGTTTTTCATGATCGCACCAAACACATTGAAATAGATTGTCACTTTATTCGTCAACATGTCAGACAAGGCTCTGTTCGTCTTATTTCTGTATCTTCAGCGAATCAAATTGTAGATCTCTTCACAAAGGCTCATCCTCCTGGCCACTTTTCTGAATTAATCGCCAAACTCAAGTTGATTCCTGCGTTACCACCTTGAGTTTGAGGGGGGGTGTTAAGTTTGGTATTATATATATTTAGTATTATATTTAGAATCTTGTAATTTATGGATTCCTTATTATGTATCATACCATAATTAGGATTACTATCCATATCATACTAGGATTAGGGTTATTATCCCGCTTATATAAGGGACCTTGTATCTTGTATTCAAAACACATCAATAAACAAGATTTCTTTTCCCAATTCTTTTCTTTTCTTCTAACAGTTTGTATCTAGATGAGGATAGGAATTATTTTCATTTTCTATTTGCAGGAGCATTTAAGTTTGTGTAAATGTTGATTGCATCAACTAATCCTGAACCCAGATTTGTTATATTCTTTGATTATTCCCAATTGCAGGAGCACTAAGTCAAGTTTTGATTGCCCTATTTCTCTGCGTGAGCATTTAGTGTAGTGTTGATGGCATCAACTGATCATTTAGAATGTTTTGTATTTAGGCATCCCAAATAAGTTGAGAGATTATGTCTTATTATCGTTCTCTCTCTCTCTCTCTCTCTCTCTCTCTCTCTCACTCACTCACTCATTATGTATTTGTAACTCTTGCTATTCAAATAGAATTCTAGATATGGAAAATAAAATAGGAATTCAGAAAAAAAAATATCATTTAATATGGTGGATGGTATTCACTGGGTGCTATCATGTCTTTACCAGCTATGCAAGTAGGGGTAGTGCTGATCTCTTTAGGCCTGAAATGTCAACCCTCCACAGGGTGGGGATTTCTTGGATTGTTAAAAAAGAAAAAAAAATATGGTGGATTATACTGGTAACTTAGTCCCATACATCTACAATTCACTAACTAAAAGCATGAAAGCTCCCTATAATGGGATTTTGCAACAAATCAAGGTGTACCTACATTCTATTACCTCTAACCCTAATTAGTCCTACTTGCCAAACAAAGCCTCAATCTATTTTTTGTGTGTGTGTTGGGGGGGTGTATCACTATGTTGGTTAGTTTCTTCAAATTTCTATAGTGTCAACTGTCATGAAATGGGTTTCAAGTTCAGTTGTAGGAAACCCTCCATCTTGACATAAATTCTCTTGTGGAAGTGAAACCACTGTTTTTGGCATGGTATCAATTGTAATTTTTGTTAGTGATCGGATGCTTTAAAAGGAAGAAGCATGCATTCTATATGGAGTGAGGTCGTTTGACTAAGACATTAATATAACAGGTGCATCAGTTATTTTCAAACAATTGAAGGAAAATCTGTCAGATTCTTCGTCCCAAAGATCCTAACAATTTGATCGTATCGTGCCCCTAATTGTTGTTTTAATTGTTATCGTGCGTAAATTTCACCTATATCAATGATTGAAATTGTGCAGTCATAATTACGATTATGAGTTAATCATTCGCTAATAATTTTGTTCATGTGAGATATTTAATTCCATTTGCCAAGCTTTTGGTTTTTTTTTTTAATATTTTTTAAGCAGTGTTGTAGGAAAAGGTTGGATAGATCATGTCTCTACCATTTGTGACTTATGGGATAGCATAAGTTTTTGTCTATATTTTATTATTTTGCTGCACTATTAAAAATAACTAACAGAGATGTTTTAGACAATCGCAGTTGAAATTATGCTACGTTAATGTTGAATGTGGACTTTAATTGATGTGGCATGATTTTAGTAGCAAGTATGCTTCAATTGATGTGACACAATTTCAGCTGCAAATATTAGTTCCTACGACGGTAAGTGACATAATTTAATTACTAATTGAATCTTGTAAAAAATACTTATGAATGTTACTCCACTTTAAATATTTCCATTATATCATAATACTAAAACTTTTATATTTTTTCATTTATTTTTATGTTTCTATTGAATTTAATATATATCAAAGTTTAGAGGGGTACGTTTCTGGTGGCTATATTAGTTAGTGAGCTGTATTCATTTGTAAATTGTAAATTTATTTGTGTTACGTTTGTAATGGCATAATTCCTAAAGGTAATTGTCACTTTTTCTCTTTTTAATTTTTAGAGATTTAGTTAGTGGTGGCTATATTAGTTAGTAGACTATATTTTTCTGTGAATTGTAAACTTATCTGTCTTACGTTTGTAATGGCATAATTCCTAAAGGTTATTGTCACTTTCTGTCTCTTTAATTGATAGAGATTTCGTTCTAATGTATATACACATAGAGAGAGATATATATATATATGAAGGATATAAATAAAGAGAATTCTTATAATTGATTCCAATTAATTTGGAATCAAAATTTTTCTTGAGTTGAATTGCACACACACAATCAAAGCAAGTTCTAAAATTCTCTCATTAATCCTTTATCGATCTGCCATACAAATAAATATAAGAGCATGTAAAGCTCCAAAAATCGGACTCTCGAACAAAGCAAGTCCTTCATTCTACTCGTTAGTGAGGAGAATTAGAATTAGAATACGAATACGAATACGAGATCATACATTGGTAATTTCTAAGGCAAGCCGCCATGCATTAGTAAGTAGGTCCCTCCAATATTAGTGAATTTCTACAATTTCTAAGGCGTGTTCATGAGATGGGGTTCCGGGCTCTGTGGTAGAGAACCCCTCGTCTTGAGAGAAATTTCCTTCTCCATTATGAGCAATGCTTATTGCTGGACTTTGATTGTAATATGGCTCCACATTAGACCTTACTATTTCTGTGTCGTTTGCAGTAGCTGTTTCCTTGGAAGATGATGATGAGTTCTTCTTTTCCTTGTCGAATTTCTTGGCAATTGTTGCAAGTTTTGCCCAGATTGAGTCGTTGGATTTGAGAACTTCTCTGTTCTCAAGTAGAAAAATGGACAAGGAAATGATTAGAGCGGAAAGTGAACATCTTCCAGCGATGAGGAAAAGACCCTTAAAGCTGTCGAATGTGAGGCTGCCTGAGGTGACTCTGCTCCCGCCTTGCTCTTCACAAGCAGCTATTTCTCTGAACCATTTTCTCTGAATTTGATTTATTTTGTCTCCCTCTGTTAATCTTAAGATTGCTCTTGAAACCTCGAGCATGAGAGGAGATCCCTTGAGAAATGCCTGCATTAATTACACGTATATAACATCAAGAATTAAGCATATTTAGAAGTAAATTGCAGGTTGTTATATTTTACGCTTGGACGTATGTATGTATATATTATACGTGTGTACACAAGAACATACCTCGTGGAGTGTGATTCAAGATATAATTTATATGTATTTTTACTAGTTATGTATGTGAATATAATATTTAATTACAAGAATAATGATTTTAACATTCAAATAGTTTAATACAAACATATTTCCTTGTAAAAAAATTAATAATAAACAATGTGATGAAAGATTGTATAATTATAAAAGTTTATTACGACAACTCAAACTTAGTGTATTTAATTATATTTAAAAAATAATAAAATAATTAAACAAATTATGTTATATGTAGAACGTGTATTTAGACATGTTTGAACAATATTTATATTTAATTTATAACCTGATACGATAAAAAGTTTATTTTAAGTGTCGGTAATATTTTATATGATTGTTCATACATTAGCATTTGATAAAAAAAAAACAATATAAGTGATTATAATGACAAATAAATTGAATATATATATATATAAAGAGAGAGAGAATGAAAGAGAGAAATTATTTAATTGATATTATATTGACTTTTAAATTGAATATATATATAGATAGAGAGAGAGGAAAGACTCACAAATCCAAAGCCTGCAGTCTTGTAGGTTGGACCAACGATAATGTACTTGGAACAGTAGTTGGCAAGGAAGATCCTTAGATAAGGGAGCTCATCAATGATAGCAGCAACTCCTCCATTTGGAGTTCCTTTGGAAAGGGCTTCATCATACTCTTGAAAAGTGCTAAAATTCCTCAACTTGGAGGGATTGAAATCGAACTGCTTACTCTGTAAAAACCCGTAAATAAAAGAATCCTTCTGGTACCCTATATATTCCCCATTCTTTATTAGATCACTTATATCTGTCACCGTAGGTTGAAGCTTTTGTACTGTCAGCATTGATGTTAAGTTAGCTGTATAACTATTTGTCAGTACCAACACCACAAACACCCACACAATTACCACAAATCTTGTTAAGTTGCTGATTACCTTCTCTCCTGCAGTAAATTAAGAAAGTAATTTAATTGAGGAAAAAAAATACAAGGACAAAAATTAATCTGCCATGTATTTCTCTATCAATGAATATATTTTTTTGATTATAAATGATATTAGATTAAAGCTTATATTCTAATTAAATAGAGAGTAAATAGTTTAATAGGTAATTACTTAATACTCAATTATATTAGGGGATAATATTAAAAGAATATATACAAGAAGTCAGTTCGAGATTATTCTTTCATCAACTCTTCGGGAGGATGAATGTTTGAAATTTTACATTTATAAATATTTATAAATATTAGAGATATATGTACATATGATGATGTGCTCTCTCTCTCTCAAATTATTATTAATATTATAATTTTCTCCTAATTTAATTGTTCGTTATCAGAATTCTTTTCGGCTATTTTATTTTATTATTTTCTTTCATGCAGATCAATTCCGAAAGATCGGGCAAATATGGGAAAGGTGCCAAACAAGGTAAAAATTTCACCGCACGTGAAAGAAAAGTTTTGAGTTAATTCCTTTTAGTTAGAAGACTTCATGATGAGTAGCCAAATGCCATATGGTATCAGAGTTTGTGGGAAAATTATTCCTTATATATCTGGTTGTTCGTCACTATAAGATTATCATTCTTCCATATTTACAAGTGAAGGGATTGATACTTACTGTGAGCATAAACGAGGGTGGAGAAGGAGAACCATAACATCATTCCAACTTGTTGGGAAGGCGGCCCTCGAAATTCCTTGTTGAGACGATGCTCAATAACCCAAATCACAAAGCCAGTGAAAATGAAAAATATCTCAGTTGTTAACCAGAGATCCGTCGTTAGTGGTTTCGTGAAAACCCATGCATTCTTCCTCTCATCATCCTTAATTGGAACCACCATCGACACTCCTGACTCCGTGTACGGCAATGTAAAATCAACGTAATTCGATCTGTTTGCCACAATGGTTATATCACCCACCACAATATCGTACTTCTGGATCACAGGCAAACAAGTTAACTTTTGTTAAGTTTTTTTAACTTACAAATAATTGAATGTTTTAGTGATAAAACAATTAATGATAATGTAAAATTAAGAGTGGGGTGCAGTGCACTTCCCCACCGTTAGATGACAGAACCCCGTACGTTTGATCTGATGATGGAGGAGGGCACTCCACCCAAAACTTTTTCATTAAAAATATTGACGTGGTATTACTATTACAATAAATTCAACATTAAAATAGTTATTTGATAAAAAAAAAATTATGTAGGGACTGAAGTGTGAAATATGAAATGTCCTAATTTTCGTTAACTCATCTAATAAATTTAATTTAATTTGATTAAAATAATAAATAATAGTCTTGATTTAATCGTCCAAGACTCTTGATATTCACACATCAATCCTTACAGTAGAAAATTCGCCCTCTTTTAACATGTTGTGACAAATAATTTAATATTAATTTTTTGGTGATGAATTAGTTTGGTAATTAAAAATATAAGAATTTGCAACGGAAATATAATACCGCTTGCACTTACAACTTTAATTGTAACATTAATTTGTTCTTTCACCAAAATTGATAACATTAATTTTTTTACGGTGAAAGAAAAAAAAGGTGAAGTTAGGGCCGGCTAAAAAAATTTCGTGATTGGGTTTAATTTTTGGATATGTATGTCCATTTTTTTTGGTAATTGGATATGTATGTCCATGTAAACTCATTTATATATTTTTTAGTTTTTTTTAGTTATATTTTTAGATAAAGATAATTTAAAATTTATAAAAGTAAGTAATTTAGTACTAAAATAAATATTTTTTGGAAATTTAAATTTTTTATTTTAATAATTTAATACTAAAATAAATATGATTTCTAAGCTTTCAGTCAATCTGTTGAATTCCAAGCTCATTTCGGACGACTAAATTTACTTAAAAAACATTTCTCAAGCACGAGAATTATAATTATATAATGGGGTATTTGGAATTATTAAAATTTGTTAAAATTTGTAAAACTTACACTTTCGTAACTTGTACGGCAAATAAAAAAATTAGAATTAAAAAAAAATCATAGAAATTAAAAAAAAAAAAATGCTCCAAATGGAGCGAACATGATTGTTATAATTCATACCTCACTAGGGATCTGCTTAATGAGTTCATCGTAACTTCCAGCACTCTGGCCATTAGGAGTTTCAAAGGCTTGAAATTCGTATCGGACGTTTAACCCTTCCATCACTTCTTTGAACACATCCACACAGAAACCAATGGGCTTGACAGCATGTGTTTGAGGATCCTTTTCCACATCTACAAACTCAGCAAATCCACCTTTCACGGGAACTCCAACCCTCAACTTTTTCCCACTCGTTGGAATTTCCCAGCCTTTTGGCACCACATTCGACTCACCAGGCCATATGATGTTGCTTCCAAATCCTCCCTTTCCAGTACTCTTGTTGTTTTGCATCGTCAAATTCCTCGATACCCCGAATTCCCCCGTCCAGAACCCAATTTCCCTCTCCCCTTTTCCAATCACATTCACTATTCGATAAGTCGACGATTTCAACTCTCCGTCCACCAGACGGAATTCGCCGCTCAAACCTTGGAATCTAGCTTCCCGGATCGATCGAAGGAGCTCTTCTCCCACTTCGAAGGTTCCAATTCTGGCCAAATCCGTCGAGTTCTGATTATCTCCATCGCTTGGTTTCTTGAATTCTGATTTCGAAATCCCAACTCTCTCCACCGCCATCGCTAATGCCCTGACGCTATCGTAAGCCCATAGTCCAAACACATTTAGCTCAAATCTGTCCACTTCCGGATTCTCTCGACGAAATCTCTTCCTCCATCTTACGTTAAACTCCTCGAGCTCGCTCGTTCTCGGAACGTAAGGCTTCAAACCTAGTACACCCCGCATCGAATCAACGACCTTAGGATCTACAATATCGAGGAGATTCGTGAGCCCATCCGTTATGATCCACGCGTACCCTTCGCTCATCATTCCAACTTGCTTCACCTTCAGGAAGAAACGCGAAGCAAGGGGCGGCAACACGTGTACTAAAAAAACTCTAGTCGGCATTGTCTTCAGCTTGTAGAGTTCTTCACGGATACGATCGTCTCCGGCTTTGAGAGATATAACACTTCGAGTTCGGACTTGAGCATTGATTCGTACCAACGCGTCGGTCAAATAAGGAACTATGCCTCTCCCGTAGGGATTGTCTTCGTAGATTAACGCTACTTCTCTCCAATTGAAGGCTTGGATTATGGCTGCGAGGGCTTCGATCTGAGATGATCCGTCCAGTGATGATCGGATGAAGTATGGATTCTCACGGGGTGAGAGAGAAGGACTTGTTGCTGGAGAAATGATGGGGACTTGGGCTTTGGTCCCGATGTCAATCACAAAATCTGCCTGTGTGGATGTTTGGGGTCCTATTATTGCTTGTACTTAGGACATTTTTTAACAAGTCTGTAGCTGCATAATAGAATTAAAAGAACAAAAGATAACTTAACAAGTCCGTTTGTACGAAGAGAAATAGAAGGAAAAGCAGAGAAAAAAAAATTTAAAACTTAATTTTTGTTTGTGAGCTTTTTTAGAAATGAAATAAAAAAAATAAGAAAAAAATTAAGTGGTTAATTTTTAAAATTTTTATTCTCGAGAAAAAATGGAGAGAAAAGAAAAATTATTTAATAAAAATTTTAAAATAACACGTTTATTCGTAAAATAAAGAATAATAAAAAATCACAAATATGTTCTAGTGCAAATTAAACCCTTTTAACTCACTTTGGTGGGTTTTTACAATTCTTCTCAAATTTCATCTCTTTCCGGTCGTCTTTCCGGTCGTTTCATAGTTCAGGTAAGTTCTTTTTTTTTTTTTAAATAATGTTTTGCATTGTTTTTTCTTTTTTTTTTTTTTGGGTCCAATCACGTTTAAAATCTCGGTTTGATTTCTTTATATGTGTAATATATATACATATGTACGTTACGTTTGAAGTGCTATTTCATCACTTTTCCAGTTGTAATATATATATATATATATATTATATAATATTATGATATTTTGAATTATGAATTTTTATTTCATATTTTTAGTATTATAAATTTATGATGTGTAATTTTAATTATTATTTTAGGATTGTACTTTTTTATTTGTTTCTCTTTCCATGACTAACTTATTTTGTGTTAACGTTTTTTACATTTTTTATTTTTTATTTATATTTGGGTATAGAAGTAGTTGGTGTTTATATAGGCTCAACATGAATAATGGTAGAAAATAGAAATTAATAGAAAAATTCAATTAATTTCTTAATTTATTATTATTATTATTATTTAGTTAGGTGACATTATATTTACATTTATTTTTAATCATTTCAATATGGATATTTAGTCCTATTTAACGTGTTAATAGTTTATTTGTTAATAATAAATGGAGGTTTATTTATTGATAACATAAGGATATAGTAGTAAAATAACAATAAATATTTTTTTTTTTTTTTACATTTCTTCTCAACTCATAAACAAAAACAAAGAAAGTAATTATCTTTTCTTTTCTTTCCTAATTAATTAATATTTTCTTTTCTTTTCTTTTCTTCTCTCTCCTTAACTCACAAACAGACCCTAAGAGAGAAGAAGGCGGTCTAAAATGGTTCTATTGTGCTTAACGTTGTCTAGAAATGCAATAGCAAGAATGAGTAACTAAAACTGTGAAAAAAAACTTAATTTTATATAATATCACCGAAAATATAACTAACCAGGGTGAACCCATCAAAGGTCCAATGAGGTTGATTTGAAAAATAACACTAAAATTTTATTAATTTTGTTCATTTTACTTATAAATTATAATTTTTTTATTATATATTAAAGTTTTATCCAACTGAATTTTTACTTTTATCTCTATTTACCTTAAAAAATATAATTTTGTTTCATTAATTACATATTCTTGACCTGCTCTTGCAACCATTGACACAAAAATGAACAGAGGAAGATAATTAATTAGTTGACTCAATTAATTTAGAACAAGTTTTATTAAATTGAGTTGAGATGACTTGAATTGAACTTATGCTAATTAATAATAAACTCTATGGCTGGTATGAATATTTTATATATGAAGTTTTTGACGGAAAATCTAATGATTAATTAAATCTGGTCTGGTTTACGAAGGAAAAAAACGAAAAAAAAAGTCAATGGACTATTCAATATCATATCGATATTTCATCCGGTAATGAAAGATAAACCATGCAAGAAAGAGATAGCCAACTCCGTCAAACATTCCTCTTACTTTTCTTTTCATTCTTTTTATATAATTATGCAATTGATGGAAGATTTTTTTCTTATTATTTTTTAACTTTTGTTTTATTAAGTTTACTTGGGATAGTAGGATTCATGGATCTAAAATCGTTAGGTGATATTTGATTTACTTTTCTGTTTTCTATTTTTATTTTATGTGTTAAAAAATTCAAAACGAGAAAATAGAAAATGCTCTATTTTTCTTGTTTTGATATTTTCCTCATTTTTGTTAAAAATTCTTAAAATAATTTTTTGCCATTTTTCATTTCATGTGTAAAGTTATTTTCTATTTTCGAAAATAAATTTTGAAAACACAAATAACCAAATGCATTTTAACCTGTTTCCTTTATTTTTAAAAGTATAAAATTAAAATTGAATTCAAAAAAGAAAATAGAAAACAAAAATAGAAAATAAAAAATAAAAAAATAAACCAAATGTGTCCTTAATTTTCTAAAACTAGAGACCAGGAAAAAAAAAAAAAAAAAAAAAAGCTACATGTTGCTCTCCTTTTATGGCAGAAAAATACCCCCCTTTTTTGGCCATGGCTGAAAATTTGAGAGAAATTGGGAATATTGATGTGTGGCTGTAGTTGAACAAGAATATAGCTCATTAACTTTAATTATCTTTTTCTGTATTTGCTGCATGTATTGTATGTATATAATATTGCATTTTCAAAATTCTGAGGTAGAGAAATTTCAGATTTGCGTTGCTCCATTTGTGATGTGATCGTATTAATTGCTCCTTTTAATCCTATAATTGGTGAATTAAATCCCACCGCACTAGCATTCCGTAAATCTGATAGTTTCTATGTTGAAGAGCTGTTTTAGCACTTTATTAGCAATTGCTCATGCTTAAAGGGACGGGATTATAATTTGACGTGTAAATAATTTAAATTTAAATAAATAAAATAAATTTATATAAAAAATTATAAAAATAACGTATAAAAATAAAAATCATTAATTAAAAGAGATTAAGGTGTAAAATTTTATTATATTTGTTACAAATAATATCACATTTTTAAAATATTAATTTAAAATCTTTTATATAAAAAGTATTAAAAAAAATATGAGAAGAGTAAGAGAAAAAGAAAAATAATCCTGACTACTTAACAAATTTAACAGTTGAAAAAAATATCTCAAATTTAAAATTTTAAACTTCCTTATTATTAAATGATACATAGTGTAAAAGTGTATATATTTAAAATTTAAGTTTTAAGCACATTAAGATTAAAATTTTAATTTAAATGTTTATTTTTTAATAAAATTTTTAAAAATTTAAAATTTAAATATATTTTTAAATAAAAAATTTAATTAACTTTATTTAATAATAATAGATAACATAAGTAAAATATAATTTGTATAATTTTACAAAATATAATATATATATTTATTTGAATTTTAAATTTTAAATTCAAATGATTTATTTTATTATATATAGTTCTATAATAAGTGATGATGTGGTGAAACTTGATAATGATAGGGACAAATGTATATAAGTAAATGAGTTTTTGATGCAAATTAATGAGTGGTACACGAATACATACCTGCAGATGCAGCCTCAACAACATCACTCTTGGAATCTCTCGTGTGGAAAACAATCTTGGTGGTATAATTGGGAAGATTGCCGTAGAAATCTTCAAGCGCCATGGACATGCAAGTCTTGGTCATCTTTCCAACAATATGATCTGCGTCGAGAATTACCCCGACATTAACATTAACCGCCGTAGCATTTTCCGCCGACAGCGGAACAGCATAAAAGCTGGCAAACATTAGCACAAGAATGGAAAAGTACTGTCTTGAAAGGTTGTGGTTGTAGTTCTTCGTGCTGATCAGCCAGCTAGCTCTACCAAGTACCGCCGAAATATCCCAATTCAATTGGGTCATTGATTGGACGTCAATCTGTAACAACAAGATTGCTATTTTATTTTGTATGAAGATCTAGAGAAGCAAGAGAATAAATGGCTTATTAATATTAAAATCTCTCTCTCTCTCTCTCTCTCTCTCTCTCTCTCCCCCTCCCCTACCGAAAATATATATTCACAATCTTATTCTTCACCGACTCCATCCTTGTTAAATATATATGTATATATATATATATATATATATGTGCATGTCTTGTTCTGATAATCAGTTATTGATGTTAATTTTGTGGACCTAGTCAAGGAGACGTGTTAATTTTTGTGAGGTGTTTGGATGTAAAAATAAATAAATAAATAATAAAAAAAATTAATGCATGTAAAAGTGACACGTATTTAAATGTGATTAGGGAAAAGTGAAAAAAATTTATAACCTTTTATATTTTTTATAATTTTTGATAAATTTTAATGAGTAAAACCATTCCATAATAATACTTCCCCTAGTTTGTTAATATTGTCAATATTAATTCAATAGTCTGCAAATTCCAGGCCAATGAATAACAAGTCACCTTTGGGATCTCAAAGAATTTCATTTGGTTGATGTCACTTATTGATTCGTCTATATATATATATATAAAATAAAAGGTTGTAAATTCGTGTAAGGGCGAGCGTCAAACTTACACTCTTATTAAGTTTTGATAATTTGTATCAGTCTGCTAATATGCATAACACAAAATCATGTATTTGCATAGAACAGGATTCAAATTCATATGGGATTCGTCAACTAAGAGAGATTCATTCTATCTACTAATTATTTTTTTTAATATATGTTCAAAAGTACACGTTCTGAATAACTAAATAAACCCAACTAATTTATTACTACATATATCAAGTATTATTTGTAGTATTTTTTATATATGAAGGAAGGTGTATATATGGTTGAGGAGGACAATATTATAAATTGTCTGCAGAAAGCAGCGACAATCTTTACAAATCTTTGCTAGCTTGGTCCCTGAACCGCGTCGTTTGAACTTTCAAAGGTGCCTTGTTTTGTTCTAATTCAAATCTTCAAACTCTCGATCTGAAGTCACTGTCCTAGGCGGAGCCAAGCTTGGCCTTGGGGGACGTGTCAATCATTTTTGTATTTTATAACTATTGACCACTCTAATAAAAATTTCTTGCTCCACCACTGTTCACTGTCAAGAGAGATGATAGAACTGATTATCTGATGAGTGATGATCATCAACGCCCTCCATTGTTTTATAAGCCGAGCATAATCAAGTTACAACTCTGTGAGCGCAGATATTTTGCCTATTTCAGGAATTTTCTCCAATTTTCATGTACCATGTTAAGGGATTGTTTGGAGTTTTCAAAATTTTCAATAAATTCTAATTTTTTTTTTTACTTTTTTTTTTCAAAATTTGCAAAAAATAAAAATAAAAAAATGTCCATCTTTTATTAACTTTCTCTCATTTTCTTTTAACTTTTACTAATTTTTTCAATTTTCTTTAACTTTTTGAGAAACACACCAAACACCCAATAATAAAAAAGTAGGCATTTTTTTTTTGTGCTTCAAATGCTACCTTAAAAAAAAGTAATAAATAAAAAAATGAATAATTTAGGTGTTGTCTCAATATTAAACTAAATATAATTAAAGTATATTTTGAAATGTGTTAGTTTAAAGGAGTAGTGTTGCGAATTAACTTTTATAAATATTTATGCATGTAATTGTATAGAGCTTTAATTTCTAAATGAGTACTTAATAAAGGAGGTGACAATTAGGATTGAGTGTGGCTTGTAACTTAATGGTTGAGAGCTTTTCATGCTCGCTCATGACTTGAGTTCGAGTTTTCCCCTCTCCCTTATAAGAAAAAAAAAACCTTTATCTTTTATTTTTTTTTTTAAAAAGACAATTAGAATTATAATTTTTATATATACATTTAAGATCATAACTATTTTTGATTTGGCACTCACATGTATCATTCAATTTATTTGTATATTAGAATCAACCTATATAAACTCATGACTATTCGCATCATCTTATTAATATTTTTAAAACAAATTTACATGGCATTGTAATGCTATATCTTATTGGCTCTTTTTGATACAACTTCAAATAAATTATCTTATTTTGAGTTAATTTTTCATTTTATATGATTTCTCTCCCAAAATTTATTTTTTTATTTAGTATTTTATAGGCATGTTATTTACGAAAAATAAACATTTAAAAAAAATTGCAACGAAAAATTTGAAAATATTATTCACATTGTTTGAACATTTTTTTAGAAAAATATTAATAAGATGCCTAAATGATTAAAAAATAATAATTAGTTTTCGACTAAAAAACTATAGACGATGAAAGATACCTTTTTTTTTTTTAATTTCCTTGTCTCCTAAACGTAGCGAATGTGTTGTCCGTCGTATATGTGAGTAACTTGCATTATTGGGACACGTACGAGCCCCTAGCCCTAATGTGATTGGTCAGATTTCTACTCGCGTGACTTTCATCTTTGAATGCTTGCCACAAAATGAGGAAAATAAAGATCGAGACCGATTCTGCAGACTTAATTTGGACCCATTTGGAGAAGAAAAATAATACTACTAATAATAATAATAGTAATAATGAATATCGGTTTTATTTTTTTTTAGTGTTTTAGGTGTATGATAAAATAAAAAAAAAAATTCCTTGTACGCTAACAAAATATTTTACTGAGTTGATAGTAGTATAATGGTCATTTTATTAGAATTTTTATTAAACATTTAAAAGTTATCAAAAATTATCAAAAATTTATATTTATTTTATCAAATACATAAAAAAATTTATTTATAACCCCTTATTAAAAAATTATTAAAAATTTAACATCCAAACGAGGCATTGATCTATTTCATCAAAGTACCATGTAACGCGAAAGTTACTTTGGCATAGTTTATTGGATTATTACCTAGTAAAAGAATTTAAATTTTGAAATACTGTGGACAATTATGAAGCATAAATTACAAATGTATATTGTATTTTTTATGTCATGATAACAAGAAAGTTTATTTTATTTATTTATTATTATTATTATTATGTATTATTATTTTATTTATTTATTTATTTATTATTATTTTTTGCAATCGATTGTGGCACTTTGATTTATTTAATTTGGACTGGAGGAGTTTACTTTTCATTTATATTTTCTGCTAATTAGAGGCTTCCAGAGCTACTATGGCTCTAGATTGGTTTTGTTGAGGGTTTGTCTTGTTCAAATGTTTTCCGGAGCATGTCCTATTTTGTATTCATTTATATATATATATATAAATTATTTTTTATTGTTCAAAAAAATAATTAGATACGGAACAAAGGGCTGCTTATAAACGAGGATCTTTCGTGATGAAAATTCAATCCAATAGAAATAATTAATATTTATATTATATAAATAACATAAATAAATAAAAAATAATAATCAGAATAATTAATATCATTGATATGGATGGAGGTTTCTACGTTTTGAATCTTCAACCTGAGTTAAATGGAATTGAGTTTTCTAGTAGTTCTGAATCTCTCTCTTTGTCTCTCTCTCTCTCTCTGTCTCTCTCTCTCTCTCATAATTAATATCATTGATATGGATGGAGGTTTCCGCGTTTTGAATCATCATCCTGAGTTGAATGGAAATGACTTTTCTTGTAGTTCAGAATTCTCTCTCTCTCTCTCTCTCTCTCTCTCTCTCTCTCATAATTAATGTCATTGATATCGATGGAGGTTTCTGCGTTTTGAATCTTCATCCTGAGTTAAATGGAAATGAGTTTTCTGGTAGTTCAGAATCTTCTCTCTCTCTTATGAATATGGTTAAAATATATAATGTTAATATAAAACAATTTTAAAGGATGTTTACAATTGTGTCTATGTTTTGTTAGCAGGCAAGGTATTCTTTTTTCCCCCAAAAAAGGAGATCAACATCACTTGAGATATTAATTTTGTAATATCAAGGTTGTAAACCATCTAATTATAATTGAACAGTTAACAATAAAAATAAATTTAAAAATTTTAAGTGAAAATATTTGTAAGTAATAATCTTGAAAAATAATTTAACTGATAAAAATTTGAGTTTACTTTTCAGTAATTACTAGTTCGAGTTCGAATATCCTGAATTATCCTTAACATTCCCTTTGGAAACATTCATTTGTTAGAATTGATTTGATTTTAAAATAAAAAATTGATTTGATTTGCTAAATAAAATTTTTCGTTTGAAACACATTTTAAATTTAAGAATTGAAATAATTTAATTTCAGAGAAATACAAAATTTGATCATTTTAATAGTAGATATGATATATGAGGATAAATTTGTCCCTTAGATAAATAAAGAAAATATTGAATTCATATCAAATTCTATTATTTTGAATTGAATTTCAAATAATATGAAAATTCCAAAACTTAAATTATAAATTGGTATCAAATCTAATTTATAAAATTTTATTTTAATTTTAAATATAAGAACTAACGAAAATTCTTATTAAATAAAATCAAATCCCATCAAATATCTTGTTTCAAAAAGAGTGTTGAATGTTATTTTAGGGCTCCGTTTGGTTTGCAAACAAACAACACAAAACTCTATAAATCTATGTTATATCACATCAACTTTTTTTCTTTATTGCACGTATTACGAACTCTCAATTTATTTCAATTTATTTCACTTTTTATCACTCCAAACACACTCTAGGTTAGATTTAAATCTAAGACAACTTTTGGGTACAAAATGTTTACCACAAATAGCCAATACAGACGATGCCATGGGCATTAATTTCGCAGTTTTCCTTCCAATTAAGCAAACATTTTGCAAAGGAATACACTTCTGTGGAAACTGAAGGGGTAGAGAAGCTACAAATCAATTTGTCGCAAATAGAAGTTTCAAATTTCCAATTTTCAGGGGGTCACAATTAGAAGTTTCAAATTTTCAATTTCCAGGGAAGTCATTTGTCGCAATTAGAAGTTTCAAATTTCCAATTTTCAGGGAGGTCGCAATTAGAAGTTTCAAATTTCCAATTTCCAGCGAGACTTCTTCGTAGCTTCTCTACCTCCCTTTCAAAAATTCTATTTCGAATTTCCAATTTCCAGCGAGACTTCTTCGTAGCTTCTCTACCTGCCTTTCAAAATTCTATTTCAAATTTCCAATTTCCAGCGAGACTTCTTCGTAGCTTCACCACCTCCCTTTCAAAATTCTATCTACACCTTGTAAATTTTTTATATTTATGAACAGATTTTAAAAATGCGAGACTTCTTCGTAGCTTCTCTACCTCCCTTTCAAAATTCTATCTATACCTTACAATTTTTGATATTTATGAACAGATTTAAAAAATGCAAGTAAATAAATGCGTTTTAAACTATTTTATTTATTTTCACAAACAAGAAAAGAAAAATGAGTTCAAAATAAGTATACCAAATGACATCTGAGTCGCCGAGTGTAGATTTGAACCCATTGCTATATAATTCCATAACTTTCTGTCATATATGTTTAGTTTCCGGTGTGCATACTTGTGTTATCAACTAAATAAGATTAATTTGATAAATAAAAAGGTAAATTGCACCTACTTCTTCTTAATTTTGCATAATCATATTTAGCACCCACAATATTTAAAAGGTATACTCACTTCCTTTATTTTGAAATGTTGTTAACATTGATTTATTTTCGATAAAATCAACTATTAAAACCTAATAGAGAAAATATTCAAATAACTAAAATTTTAAGTATTTTTTTCTATATTATCCCTTCATCTCACACATTTTTGTCAGTTTTTTTTTTTTTTTTATAAAAATTGCTAAAAATAAGTAAAAGCAAAAGTTTTTAAGAATTTTGTAAAGAAAACTAATGAGATGAGAGAAAAGGAGAAGTAATATAAGAAAAATATTTAAAATTTTGGTTAGTTTAACATTTTATGTTAATTTTTAATGATTGATTTTATCAAAAGTGGTCAATATGAACAATATTTCGAAATAAGAAAGATAAATGTAACTTTTAAATATTATGAGTGTTAAACATAATCACCCAAATATTAAGACGAAATAAGTGTAATTTACGCTAAATAAAATGTGCTCGAATGGTTAATCAGCCATTAGATCGACACTTGAGAGCAACGGTGAAATCGCTGGTAAATTCAATTGTTTTTGACAAAATGAAAGGTTACAATAATCACTGTAGAACCAAATTATAGATTCTCACGGAATTCGTTATAGATTATTAGGTCAAATAATTAGCAAGCAGTCATGCATGGCCATGCGACGGGGCCCTTGATGGTTGAACAAGTGGATGACTTCACTGTACATTGGGATTTTGGAATTCAGCTAACTAGGAATCCAGTTGGAAGTGTTAATTAATTAATTTATTTTCCCCCCCGCTGGTCAGGGAAGACTTGAAAATGGATAATTAGAGAAGCTACCAGGAAATATCCCTGGAAGAGGAATTGAAAACGGAAAGGGGGGCTTCAACTTGATGATGGTCATGAAAGCAACAAGCGCATCACTTCACTATTAATAATTAATTAATTTTTTAGGATAAACAGCATTGCAAATTCTACTAATTAATTAATAAAATAACTAGCGGAAATTAGTGTAATTAAGAAATATATATCATATGATAATAAAACAAAATTTATTTCAGTTTTAGGTGAATTAAGGAGAGTCAACTAGTAAGCGGGGGCCAAATAATTTGAATTTATTTTGCAGGAAGAAATATTATATTACTTAGCTAAATTCAACTTGACCTACAGATTCATTGACTACTGTTTAAATTTAATCTCTGCAATAAATTAATTAATGTCCAACTTGTGTGCAATATTCTAATTAGTTCATGACAATTTCAACTAATTAATGTGACTTGCTTGATTCTCATTATCTATTCCTCTCCTTTGGCTTAGTTTACACCTTCTTTTTTCTTTTCTTTTCTTTTTTTTTTTTCTGCACATCATAAAGTAATTCTAGCTATAGAATTATTGGCTATCTAAATGCGTTAATTGGTTGATGCCACCGAGATGACAAATTAATGTAAGTAACTTTTACATTATTCTATGTTAAATTTGGAGTAATCACTTAAACAAATTAATATGATTACAAAAATTGAAAACAATTCAGTCGGCTCTACCTAGAAATTAACACGAAGTTTCTTTCACCTAACTTCGGGAATCCCCCTTTCTTTTATTCGGGTATGCTAAAGTGGTAGACTTATAATAAAATTACATACTAATAGATTGATTGATGGATTTGTTTACTTTGCATTGATTGATACACAAGTATTTATTGTCTTTTTGGAAGAATGTTACATTTAGGCTGCGTTTAACGCACTAAAAAATGAGATAAAATATGATTTAAAAAAATTTTTTATGTTTGGTGCATATTGTTCAAACCGTGTTTTTTTTTATATGAATAGTAAAATGATGTTCTGACGGATCGGATTTTCATTTGGACGGATTTAAAATTTTAGACAGTCATAACTTCTTTACACTACAATCCGTCAAAACGGATTGTAAAAACCGTTTGGACGAAAGTTGCCCACACGATTCTGTCGGAATAATTTCTACAATCCGTTAGAACGGTTTTAAAAATGCCACAAAAAAAAGTCAAATTAGGTGTCATTTGGTAGTTTAGGAGTCTATAGTAAGAATAGTAAAAAAATTTTTGTTATTTGATTAACAGAATTCTAGTTATTAACTTTTTTCTTAAAAGATATTGAACGTTTTTAAAATTTTAAGAAGGCGAGAATGTGTAAAATTTTATAAAAATTTTCAAAAATTTTAGATATTTTCATCAATTTTTTATGCACCAAACACAGCCTCAGTTGTTAGCACGGATGAATGAGTTTTAGAGTGCCAAGACCAAGGAGAGAAGACTTATGCGGTAGCTTTGTCTTTTGGCTACTCTATCAATTAGTAAAATATTAGGATCACCGGAAAAGTAATTAATTTGGACAAAAAGAGGATCATCAGCTTAAATAATAATTTATATATTCAAGAATGCTGCTGTTTTCTCATGGGAAAATATTTAGAACAATTACTATCATTAATTTAGTAATAAAATTATTAGTAACGGTAAATTATTATTCATCACTATAATTATCATTAATTTAGTGAATAATTACACAAAATATTTTGTGTTTAGATAATCATGTGGCGTTGACGTTATCTCACACAACGATAAAATTTTATATTTTTCAATCATTACAACCTCCTTTTTTGTTTATATAAAGTTATTTTGTTTTTAAAAAAAAAAATGACTTTTAAGTCAATAGCTAATGCCAAAGTTTTATCTTATTGCTATAAACAGTGGCAAAGATAGAAAACAAAGTTGGTAGGGGCAAGGCAGAACCTAAAATTTTTGGGAATATTTAATAAGATTTATTTAAAAAATTGATAAACTTATATAAAAATGTTAAAATTGAATAAATAATAAAAAAAATCTTTCTAGAAAATGATAAGACCTATCCCAAAAAAAAAATGAAATTGAATAAATAATAAATGATAAAAAAAACGATAAGACCTATCCCAAAAAAAAAAAAAGAATGAAGTTGGATAAATAATAAATGATAAAAAAACTGACGATAGAGAAAATTTAGAATTTTTAAAAAATTTAATGATAAATTTCAAAAATCCTCAAAGAAAGGGGAGAGGGATTGGTTATAGGCGAGGGTAAAAAAAAAAGGATTTAACCTCGAGAGATTCACTCCCTAGGTCAAACCCCTAGAGAGTGAATCTCTTTTGGTTTGTGCCACACATACCGGCCCCTCAACATGTATAGCGGTCAATCGCGAACTCGCGTAGCGGCGGGGAGTCGGACCCACACCCAAGAACTGGATACGGTTCGTCCAGCCAAGGAGGCCCGTCCTACCAACCTTTACTACGCTTTGCGCCCGGGAGGCTGGCCCCAAGTTTTTGCTAGAGAGGAGACTTGAACTTGAGACCTTGGGGTGGTAAGCCCCTAAGTCCCAGTCCAAGACCATCCCATCTAACCCCTTGGGGTTATTATAGGCGAGGGTAAGTAAAGATAAACTAAGATAATGAGAAACGAGGATAAATATGTATAATTAATTTTTTTTTTTTAAATGAGCAAGGATAATTACTCCTGTTCTATTATAACTATCTCTGTCCGTGACTGCGAGCACCGTAGGCAAGGGGGAAATCTTGTTGCATTTAGCCAATCATCCTCTTCAGCACAACGTGTGGAAGCAAAGAGTGTGAGAATGACATTTATTTTGTTGCTTTGAGCCGATGGGTTGTCCAGTAGTTAGGGTTTTTTTTATACCATGCGACGTTTTGTGTTCATATTTAGAATCCAAGCACTTCCTTTTACGGACTTAAAATATTTATATTTTTGTTATGTTTTGAAAAATTGGAGAGGAAGCAAAGCCACACGCAGAAAATTCACACACAACATAGTCGCATGCATCTTCTCGTTAATAATAATAATAATAGTTGCAGTAATAGGGGTTCCAAGGAACTGCAGTAAAAAAATTCACTGCAGAGGCTGCCGTGGAAAATCAAAGGTTGAGATTTAATTATTTTTAATCGGATGGTTCTAATTTAATTTAATTAAAATTATTTTCAAAATAAAAATAAAAGTTAAAAAAATCTAATTGGAAGACAATTAATGCAGAATGTAAAAAGTCACACGTTATTAAAGTGAGAATAAATCTCAGCCCTTCATTTCTTTACTGCAGCCCCTGCAGTAGATTTCTTCACTGCAGCCCCCTGGAACCCCAGTAATAATAGGGTTACAGGGGCTGGAGTGAAGAAATTCACTGCAGGGACTGCAGTGGAAAATGAACCGTTGAGATTTGTTTACATTTAATCTAATGATTCTAATTTATTTTAATTAAAAATATTTTCAAAATAAAAATAAAAGTTTAAAAAATCATATTGGAGCACAATTAATATGGAATGCCAATGGTCACATATCATTGAAGTTCAAATAAATCTTAACCATTCATTCTTCCGCTACAGCCCTTGCAGTGGATTTCTTCACTACAGCTCCCTGGAACCCGTAATAGTAACATAAGGGTCACGATAATTTATAATAGTAGGGTGAGTAGATTTTGTTAATGACATAGGTTAATTAATGATCACTTTAATTATTGACAAAATTACTCATATTTATTATTTAACACAGTTTAAATTCTCTTACTCTCAATTAATATTTTGTTTAATTATTTTTAAAATTACTCTTGCCTATTATTCTATTGAACCTAAATTCTCTCTTCCTCATTAATTTCTCTCTCTTATCTTGTCTATTCATCTTTATCTCTTATTTTTCTTTTAAAAAAATATTGTTCTCCCTTTCTCTTTTTTGAAAAAAATCTCTATTCAAAATATAGTTAAATAATAAATTTCTCATTTTAAATTCAAAAATTTATTACTGTGCCATTAAATTATAAAAATACCCCTTCAAAATATAGTTAAATAATAAATTTTTCGTTTTGGAAAAAAATTACATTTTTTATTTTTTATCAATATAAAATTTTTTAATACATTTTGTTCCTTAAAAAAAATAAATGGGATTTCGTTTCTAATATTTTTATAACAAACAAAATCACAAAGTTCTCATAATTATATTATATATTATGTGTAGAAAATATAATATTCTTTTACAAAGATTGTAAAAAATTTAACGCAAACAATTTAATAGTAATAATATTTTTTAATAAAAGATGTTTTAATATTTTTATTTAAAATTAATATAGTCACAATTAACATGAGTCTAAATTTCTAATTGTATACAAGTTTCTTTTATATAATTGCCCCTGTATCAGATAAAGGACCATATATTTAAAAGTATATAAAAGTAATATTTTTGCATACCAGTCGAGCGGCAAATTCAACCATTACAGGTGGTATGGAATCCCTTGTATCAGATAGTGTGAACAGGTTGACCAACTATTGTGTTCCATCAATCCCCGGCCCCCCTCGCATAAATAGCAACCTATTTATTTTATTTTTCTATTACAACAAATTTTATTGGAAGATTGTAAAGCAGAGGGAAAATAGAATTTATTCAAAAATAATAATATGCTACTCATAAAGTTGGGTCTCTTCTCTCTCAAAAAGTATAGAAATTGTTCTCCTTCCACACACAGGTCTGGCCACCAAAAGTTTTCTGAATTCCTACCTTGGACAAACTCACGCCAACCATCCATTGACTTTGCTTTGATCTGGGTGTGACCCAAAATCTCTCAAACAAAGCCAATGAGTGTTTCAACAACTCCCAAGAAACTTGGCCATATTATTAAATTATTTACACTTTTCAAATCCTCTTTATAAGTCGTGACATATATTTCACCACAATATCCTCACATTTGCTGATGGTTTATTTAGTATCATTCAAGCTAGTCTCCAAGGTGGTCATCCACACAAGAAAGGCCACTTTGGAATTTGGAAATTAGAGGGTACGTGCCTTTAGTAGTCCGCATTGATTGTTACATGGGATAGCAGAACGTGCTAATTCACTTTTGAGGGCTGCTTTTTGACTCTTGTTGTTGGCCCCCTTGTCTAATTAGACTTTGTATCTGATGTAAGCTTGACGGTAAATCACTTTTGCCCAATAAGGGAGAACTAGATATGGAAATAACACCAAAAAAACCGGACATTTAATCATGTCTATATGTGTCATTCATGTAATGATTATTTATACATTAAATAATGTTTATATATGTCATCCATATAATGTTTATTTACGCTGTTCCTGCGATGATAATCTAATCTGGTAGTACATTAGATTTGAACAAGAGGTGTTTCCGCTTTTTATTTGTTAAGGGATTGCCAATGTTTCGTATGCTGGAATTCCACAATAAAAATACCCATCAATCCAATTTGAGTTAATCACCTAAGGTTTTGTGAACTGCATATATCTAGGGAGAAGGAAAAGATTGGGAAATATCTTCCAGGAGGGCGTGTGCTAATGTCAGTTGAGCTCTACTAGATACGTATATGTGTATTTAGAGAAATGGCTCCACTAGCTATGGGCTCTACTTCCCTGTTTTGCTGTGCTTAGTTTTGTGCTTTGTTTAAGAGGGGTTAGACAGATCATTTTTTGTTAGCAATTTCCTTGCTTCAAAATCTTTTATGCTAAAATTTATGAGACTTCTAATAAGTTTTTACAACATATTTTAAATGTGTCTACCACTAACGTGGCTTGTAAATTCTTTGACTACACTTCCTTTTAAATAGATAGGTGTAAAAGTTTATTCACTTTTTATTTGTTTATTATTTTTTATAGAGGCCCATTTCCTTGCACTTAAGTTCCTGCTATATCTGTGGTCGTCCTTCTGGGAGAGAGGATCTCTGCAATGATATCCATTGCTCATCTAATGCAATAAATCAATTTTTTTTTCCAACAAAACATCAAAAAAGATATCAAATTTAGAAGGGGAATTTCGTCAATCAGGAACCTGCTATCTGTTCAGGCAACTTTAATTCATGGTCTAGCTGAGGGAGTTCATATCGATTCATTATCTATCACTGTTTCTGATGGTTCTATCAAAAATGGATTATCTAATTATGAAGACATAGAACCTTCAGACCTTGAGATGTTTCCTGATCTAATTGATGTTCTATTATCTGAGAGGAGAGCGGATGAAACTTTGGAAACCTTTGATGAGAGTACGTGTAGTTGCTGAAGCAAAAGAAAATAAAACGTTAGGTCCAGTTGCACTCTTGTCAATTCAGACTGCTATTACTGGACGCAAGCAAAAATTAGCTGATCAGCTTGCTGAAGTTGCTTGCCAACCTTCTACCCGTGGCAGTGAGTTTCGTGCAGCGATTTCAGCTCTTAAAAAGCTTGGGGATGGCCCTCGTGCTCATAGTTTACTGCTCAATGCACATTACCAGAGATATCAGTGTAACATGCAGAGCCTTCGTCCATCAAGCACCTCATATGGAGGAGCATATATTGCTGCACTCTCACAGTTAGTTTTCTCTGCCATTGCTCAAGCTGCCAGTGACTCCTTAACTATCTTTGGTAATGAGCTAGCTTATACTTTTGAGCTTGTTATCTGGGCCACAAAGCTCACTGAGGCTTTTGCACTCCTTGTGAAAAGACGTGCATTAGCATCATCCTACAGCTGCTGGACGTTTAAGGGCTGTAGCAGAGTGTGTGCAAATAGCTTTAGGTCATTGTTCCTTGCTGGAAGCTCGTGGTTTGGCACTTTGTAATGTACTTCTGAAACTCTTCAGATCTAGTGTTGAACAAGCACTAGATGCTAATCTGAAATGTATTGAAGAGAGTACTGCCGCCCTGGCTTCAGCTGATGATTGGGAACTTGTATACCTTCCAACTGTTATACGTCAATCTGGCAGATCTTCAAATACATCTCTTAGTTCTACAATAGCATATCAGCAGAAACTTTCTGGCAGTGCTCATCGGTTTAATCTGACGGTTCAGGTGAATGAGTTAGTTTATGGTTAATTTATGATTTTATTAAAGTACTTGATATTCATCTCATTTTCTAACACTAGCATATGCACAAATGTATCCTGGCTCAGCATATGATGTGGACCATTTTTTCTACCTATTAATTCTCTTAGTTGTATGCTTTGTTCCATTTTATTTTACTTTTTTTTTTTTGGGTGGGTGGGGGTCGAGGTGGGAAGGTTTTGATTCCGAGCTCTGTTGCTCTTGCATCATTTAGTGAAACTTGGTTTGACTAAACAACTGATTCTCCAAGTAGCACATTCAATTCTAGATGGGGCCATTGGTTTACTTAAAATTTTGAGTCTTTTGTTACACTTGAAAAGCTGTCAATTAGACAACAAACCATGCGTTGCATGCATCCCACATGCACTGTTGACTATCGTTCTACATGTAAACATAAAAGTATGTTTGTTTTTCTTTTAGTATGAGGACATTACAAAGTATCATTTTTCATATTTGTGGTAAAAACTTGTCCCCCCTATTTGAATATAGAAGAAATGAGATGGGGGCTTTGAATGAGGTGGAGGAGAAGCAGAGGATGCAGGCTTTCTTCTGCCACTGACTGGCCGACTATTTTCGTTAGTGTCACTATTAGCTGTTCACAATTTTGTCAACCTCAGCTTTTGAGGAATCACATACCCTGTTTTTCTTTTCATTGAGTTTGCTGCTTTGTTGGTATTAAAAGGAGTCTTTAAGCACGGAAGTTGAAGATCGTGTTGCTTGTTGCACTTATTGACCTAAATTTCTTAATAATTTTTCCCATGTGGGGTTGCTAGAGAAGGATTATGCAACACTTCACTTGGCTACTGCTACTATGCTTTTTTAGTGGGAACTGGTTATTTTATTCATGTGTTTTTAGTGCTTGTGGTAGTTGATATGTTATACTTCTATTTGAGTATCTTGGATTTGTCGATTGTTAGCTAGTGATAGGTTATGCAGATCAATGGAATCTGCTTATATGGTATCATTTGTGACTGTTGGTGATCCGCGCCTCTATCATTTACTCATTTTTCTGAGTTCTTAACTGCTTTTGTAGGATTTCTTTGAGAATGATAAAACATTGGAATGGTTGTTCCCGGTGTTTTATTCTTACGTTAACGTGCTCATAAAAGCATTACTTGGCTTTATGGAAGAAGAAGCAAACTATGAAGGTTCTGGAATTAAAATTGTTCGAATGGCTGAGAATGAAGCCCAGCAAATTGCATTGCTTGCAAATGCATCTTTTTTAGCAAATGAACTTTTACCCCGTGAAGCCATGAAGCTTGCGCCATTGAATCAGGCCAATTACAAAGATGATTGTTATAGATGACCCGATAAGCGAAACCATCAAACAACATGCTTTAGATCTTATTTTCACCTAAGATGGTGACAATCATCTTAGTGCAGACATGTGCATAAACCTGGATGGAAATGTAGATGAAATAGAATTTTTTCCCTCCCCAGTATTCTAGGTATTTTATATTCACGGACGATTTTCTTATTTTTGGCTTCTATCAACATCGATTATTTTCTCGTTCCATTTGTTCATATACTAGATTTAGCTTGCTCTGGTTTCTGTCATTTGTGCACTAGATATCACATAGGATGTTTCTTTGCACTTTTTTCTTTTTGCATGCTCTTACTTGCTTGCATGTGGTGGGAATGTGAACTTTTATTTCTATTATTGCTGTTGGATTTCTTAGATTGAACACTTTGAGAGCTCAGTATCTGTCTATGGTAGTAGTTGACTCACATTTTCCATTTTAATAGTTTGACTAGCACATACTGTAATAGCTGATTTACATCTCATGATTGTTGCATAGGGAGTATTCTATATTTATTCCTTTGATCATTTTTTTTTTTTGATAAATTATGAAAATTTATTAATGAAAAGAGAAGTCATGTACAAATGGGGCGGAGGTGACTTCGTGAAAAAGAGATTTTCTTTGATCACTTTTGCAGTTCCTATGTTAAACAACTTGCGAACTCACATCTCTGCCTATGGTAGAGTTGATTTACATCAGTAATTTGACCACACCTTAAGATAGTTTCATGTAGTTTCATGTTCAATTTGTTTGCCTCTTTATGTGCAAAACAGAACATGTAAGAAGGACTTTGAATAGCTTGATGCACATTGTTGGACCCAATTCATTACACAATTAATCTGTTAGAACAATTGGTAATCTAACATATATCACATTTTTTGTTTCAAAGCTCAAGTCTCTGTGTTTATTCTCTATTCTTTTGTGATGTTGTTGTGGAGTGAGGACGTTTGACCAAGACATTAATATTACACATGCATCAATTATCTTCAAATAATTAAAATAAAATCTGTCACATTTTTCATTCCAAAGATCCCAACAGTCCGTTCATATCGTACCCCTAATTGTTGATATACTAGTTGCTGATATGCGTAAATTTCACCTGAATTAATGATTGAAATTGCGCAATTATAATTGCGATTATGAGTTAATCATTCACTAATAAGTTTGTTCATGTGAGATTTTTAATTCCATTTACCAAGCTTTTGGTTTTTTTTATTATTATTTTTTAAGCGGTGTTCTAGGAAGAGGTTGAATAGATCATGTCTCTACTGTTTGTAACTTATGAGATAACACGAGTTTTCTTGTCTATATTCTATTATTTTTCTGTTGTATAAAAAATAACTAACAGAGATGTATTAGACAATCTCAGTTGAAATTATGCTACCTCAATGTTGAATGTGGACTTCAACTAATGTGATATAATTTCAGTAGCGAGTATGCTTCAATTGATGTGAGACAATTTCAGTTGCAAATATTAGATCCTGCGACAGTAAGTAATATAATTCAATTATTAATTGAATCTTATAAAAAATACTCATGAATGTTAGCCCACTTTAAATATTTCCTTTATATCATAGTACTAGAACTTTGATTTTTTTTTCATTTATTTTTATGTTTTTATTGAATTTAATATGTATCAAAGTTTAGTGGGGTACATTAGTAGTTGCTATATTAGTTAGTGAGTTGTATTAATTTGCAAATTGTAGATTTATCTGCCTTATGTTTGTAATGGCATAATTCCTAAAAGTAGCTGTCACTTTTTTTCTCATTAATTTATAGAGATTTACTTCTAATATATATATATATATATACACACAGAGATGGAGAGAGAAATACAAAGGATATAAATAAAGAGGAGTCTTATAATTAATTCCAATTAATTTGGAATCAAAATTTTTCTTGAGTAGAATTACTGTCTCCAATATTAGTGAATTTCTACAATTTCAAAGAGGTATTCATGAGATGGGGTTCCAGGCTCTGTGGTAGAGAACTCCTCGTCTTGAGAGAAATTTCCTTCTCCATTATGAGCAATGCTTATTGCTGGACTTTGATTGTAATATGGCTCCGCATTAGACACTACCATTTCTGTGTCATTTGCAATAGTTGTTTTCTTGGAAGATGATGATGAGTTCTTTTCCTCGTCAAAATTCTTGGCAATTCTTGCAAGTTTTTCCCAGATTGAGTCATTGGAGTTGAGAACTTCTCTGTTCTCAAGTAGAAAAATGGAGAAGGAAATGATTAGAGCAGAGAGTGAAGCTACTCCAGCAATAAGGAAAAGACCCTTAAAACTATCGAATGTGAGGCTGCCTGAGGTAACTCTCCTCCCACGTTGCTCGTCGCAATCAGCTTCTTCTCCGAACCATTTCTTTTGGATTCCAGTCATTTTGTCTCCCTCTGTTAAATTCAAGATTGCTCTTGAAACCTCAGTTACTAGGGGAGATCCCATGGGAAATGCCTGTATTCATTACACATATATAACAACAAGAATTAAGCATATATTGAAGTAAATTGCATGTTATATTTTATGCTTGGATATACGTATACATATATATAGAGAGAGAGAGAGAGAGAGAGAGACTCACAAATCCAAAGCCTCCAGTCCTGTAGGTTGGGCCAACCATCATGTACTTGGAACAGTATTTGGCTAGGAAGATCCTTAGATAAGGGAGCTCATCAATGATAGCAGCAACTCCTCCATTCGCAGTTCCTTTGGAAAGGGCCTCATCATACTCTTCAAAAGTGCTTAAATTCCTTAACTTGGAGGGATTGAAATTGAACGGCTTACTTTGTAAAAACCCGTAAATAAAAGAACCATCCTGGTACCCTACATAATTTCCATTCTTTATTAGATCACTTATATCTGTCACCGTGGGTTGGAGCTTTTGTACTGTCAACATTGATGATAAGTTAGCTGTATAACTATTTGTTAGTACCAGCACCACAAACACCCACACAATTACCACAAATCTTGTCAAGTTGCTGATTACCTTCTCCCCTGCAGTAAATTAAGAAAGCAATTCAATTGAGGAAAAAAAATACGATGACAAAAGTTAATCTGCCACGTGTTTCACTATCAAAGAATATACTTTTTTTATTATAAATGATACCAGATTAAAGCTTATATTCTAATTAAATTGAGTATAAATAATTTAATAATTAATTACTTAATACTCAAGTATATTAGGGGATAAAAGTAAGAGAATATATACAAAAAGTCAGTTCAAAATCATTCTTTTACTAACTCCATTCATAAATATCTATAAATATGTATAAGTATTAGAGATATATGTACATTATCATATTCTCTCTTTTTCTCTCTCAAATTATTATTAATATTATGATTTTCTCCTAATTAAAATATTTGTTAGTCAAAATTCTTTCCGATCACTTTATTCTATTATTTTCTTCCAAGCAGATCCATTCCGAAAGATCAAGCAAATATGAGAAAATTATTCCATAAATATCTGATCGTTCATCATTATAAGATAATTATTCTTCCATATTTACAAGTGAAGGGATTGATACTTACTGTGAGCAAAAACAAGGGTTGAGAAGGAGAACCATAACATCATTCCAACTTGTTGCGAAGGTGGTCCTCGAAATTTCTTGTTAAGACGATGCTCAAGGACCCAAATCACGAAGCCAGTAAAGATGAAAAATATCCCGATTGTTAACCAGAGATCCATCGTTAGAGGTTTCGTGAAAACCCACGCATTCTTTCTGTCATCATCCTTAATTGGAACCACCATCGACACTCCCGACTCCGTGTACGGCAATGTAAAATCAACGTAATTCGATCTGTTTGCCACAATGGTTATATCACCCACCACAACATCGTATTTCTGGATCACAGACACACAAATTAACTTTTGTTAAGGTTTCTTAATTTATAAATAAATGAATGTTTTAGTAATATCAAATTAAACCAAACTAAACATTTTCTCGTTAGATGGAATCGACGAAATGAATGTTTTAGTGATAAAACAATTAATTATAATGTAAAATTGAAGAGTGGGGTGCGGTGCACTCACCCACCGTCAGACGAAAGAACCCCGTACGTTTGATGTGATGAATTAGTTCGGTGATTAAAAATATAAGAATTTGCAATTGAAATATAATACCGCATGCACTTACAACTTTGATTGTAACATTAATTTGTTCTTTCACGAAAATTGATGACATTAATTTCTTGTGGTGAAAGAAAAACAGAAGTTAGGCCGGCTGAAAAAAAAATTTCGAGATTAGGTTTAATTTTTAGATATATATGTCCATGTAAACTCATTTATAATTTTTTAGTTTTATTTTAGTTATATTTTTAGATAAAGATAATTTAAAATTTATAAAAATAATTAATTTAGTACTAAAATAAATATTTTTTTGGAAATTTTAATTTTTTTATTTTAATAATTTAATACTAAAGTAAATATGATTTTTAAACTTTCAGGCCAATTTGTTAAATTTCAAGTTCATTTCAAACGACTAAACTTGCTCCAAAAACATTTCCCAAGCTCGAGAATTATAATAATGTAAGGGGATGTTTGAAGTTGTTTAAATTTTGTATAGTATATAAAAATTTTAAATTTTAAAAAAATTCGTAGAAATTTATTAAAAAAAAAAAAACGAACATGACTGTTAAAATTTATACCTCAAGAGGGATCTGGAGAACGAGTTCATCGTAACTTCCAGCACTCTGGCCATCCGGAGTTTCGAAGGCATGAAATTCGTATCGGACGTCTAACCCTTCCATCACTTCTTTGAACACATCCACACAGAAACCAGTGGCCTTGACAGCATGTGTTTGAGGATCCATTTCCACATCTACAAACTCAACAAATCCACCTTTCACAGGAACTCCAACCCTCAACTTTTTCCCGCTCGTTGGAATTTCCCAGCCTTTTGGCACCACATTCGACTCTCCAGGCCATATGATGTTGCTTCCAAATCCTCCCTTTCCAGTACTCTTGTTGTTTTGCATCGTCAAATTCCTCGATACCCCGAATTCCCCCGTCCAGAACCCAATTTCCCTCTCCCCTTTTCCAATCACATTCACTATTCGATAAGTCGACGATTTCAACTCTCCGTCCACCAGACGGAATTCGCCGCTCAAACCTTGAAATCTAGTTTCCCGGATCGATCGAAGGAGCTCTGCTCCCACTTCCGAGGTCCCAATTCTGGCCAAATCCGTCGAGTTCTGGTTATCTCCATCGCTTGGTTTCTTGAATTCTGATTTAGAAATCCCAACTCTCTCCACCGCCATCGCTAATGCCCTGACGCTATCGTAAGCCCATAGTCCAAACACATTTAGCTCAAATCTGTCCACTTCCGGATTCTCTCGACGAAATCTCTTCCTCCATCTTACGTTAAACTCCTCGAGCTCGCTCGTTCTCGGAACGTAAGGCTTTAACCCTAGTACACCCTGCATCGAATCAACGACCTTAGGATCTACAATATCGAGGAGATTCGTGAGCCCATCCGTTATGATCCACGCGTACCCTTCGCTCATCATTCCAACTTCCTGCACCTTCAGGAAGAAACGCGAAGCAAGGGGCGGCAACACGTGTACTAAAAAAACTCTAGTCGGCATTGTCTTCAGCTTGTAGAGTTCTTCACGGATACGATCGTCTCCGGCATTGAGAGATATAACACTTCGAGTTCGGACTTGAGCATTGATTCGTACCAACGCGTCGGTCAAATAAGGAACTATGCCTCTCCCGTAGGGATTGTCTTCGTAGATTAACGCTACTTCTCTCCAATTGAAGGTTTGGATTATGGCTGCGAGGGCTTCGATCTGAGATGATCCGTCCAGTGATGATCGGATGAAGTATGGATTCTCACGGGGTGAGAGAGAAGGACTTGTTGCTGGAGAAATGATGGGGACTTGAGCTTTGGTCCCGATGTCAATCACAAAATCTGCCTGTGTGGATGTTTGGGGTCCTATTATTGCTTGAACTTGGACATTTTTTAACAAGCCTATTGCTGCGTAATAGAATTAAAGTTCACCGTTACATGAGTGGTAATAGACGAAGAAATAGCGTAAAGAAATAAAGGAACACTGATAAAAAGACGAATTAACAGGTAGTTTGGATGGAGTGAAATGGAAAGAGAAGAAGAAAAAAAATTTTAAAATAAATCATTTGTTCGCGAGTTTTTTTAAAAGAGAAAAAGAAAAGACACGAAAAGAAATAAAAAGAAAAATAAGTGTTAAAATTTTAAAAGTTTTATCTTACCAAAACTCGAAAGAAATAGAGAGAAGAAAAAATGAATTAATAAAACTCTTAAAATGATATATTTGTCCATAAAATAAAAAATAAAAAAAAAATAAATTACAAATATATGTTAAGATTAAATAAATTGATTACACTCTAACTTCTCAAAAACTTTTATATATGGTAAAATAATAACTACTATTTTTTTTCTTTTCATTTTTCTTAACTTGCAGGCAACTCACAAACAACAACTCACAAACAAAAAGAAATTAAATTATATATCATCGAGAGTGTTTGGATCCTGAATTTTTTTCAAAAAAATTCAAAAATTTTTAAGCTCCTCTAATTAAATTTTATCATATGTAACTTTTATATCACTTTAACACCAACTTATAGTTTTTTTTTTTTTTTTTTTTTTTTTTGAAACTCCAAATGCCTCTATCATCTTTTCTTAAACTTACAAATAAAAAAATATATATTATCAATAATTTTCTTTTCTCCTCTCTCCTAAACTCACAAACAGAACTTAAGAGAAAAGACCGTATATGATTTAATCATATCCAACGTAGAGTTAAAAATATATAAGTAGAAACAAGTGACTGAAAAAGTCTAACTTTATATAACACCCCAGAAAATATTACCAATGATATAAAAATGAATGGGAAAAGATGCTTAACCAGAGACTAAGACTTCATTAAAATTGATGTGAGTTGAACTTATGTAATTAATAAATTCTATGTTTGGCATGAATATTATGAAGTCTTTGATGTAAAATCCAATGATTAATTCACTCTTGTCTGGTCTAGGAAAGGGGGGAAAAAAGTCAATGGACTGTTCCACATCAAATGGACATTTCATCAAGTAATGAAAGATAACCACACAAGAAAAGGAAAGCCGGCCAACTCTACCAATCATTCCTCTTACTTTTCTTTTCATTTTTTACATATAATTATGAAATTGATGGAAGATTATTATTATTATTATTATTATTATTATTTTAATTACGTTTACTTGGGATTGTAAGAAATGGATTTAAAATAGTGAACTTTCTGAAAACTGTAGTCCAGAAAAAAAAGAGGGGGGGGGGGGAATCTGAAGCCACAAGTTGCTCTCCTTTTGGTATGGCTGAAAATTTGAGGGAAATTGGGAATATTAATTCATATTCACACACACACACATATAATTTCTCTATTGAAGAGCTCTTTTGTTACTTTATATATATATACACTGCTAGTTGTCAATATACATACATATATATATATATATATATGTATATATAAGTAATCAAAAACTACCTGCAGATGCAGCCTCAACAACATCACTCTTGGAATCTCTCGTGTGGAAAACAATCTTCGTGGTATAATTTGGATGACTGCCGTAGAAATCTTCAAGCGCCATAGACGTGCTGGTCTTTATCATCTTTCCAACAATATGATCTGCGTCGAGAATTACCCCAACATTAACTTTAACCGCTGTAGCATTTTCCCCCGACAGTGGAACAGCATAAAAGCTCACAAATATTAACACCAGAATGGAAAAGTACTGTCTTGAAAGGTAGCAGTAGTTCATCGTGCTGATCAGCTCTACCTAATACCGCTATCCCAAATCAATTGGGTCACCGATTGAGTTCAATCTGCAATAACAAGAACGCTATGAAGATACTGAGAGAAGAGAGAAGAGAGAATATATGGCTTATGGGTCGTTGATCGATGCCTGCTAAATATACGCAATATATATATATATATATATGTATATTATTCTGGTAGTCAACTGTTGCTGTTGATTTTGTAGACTTACTCAATGCGATTGATCGTGTGACACGTAATAACAGGGGCATTTAGAATGATAAAAATTTTATTAAAAGTTATAATTTTGTAATTTGTAAAGATAGAAGGTAAGTAAGTTTAAAAATTTTTTTATATTTTTATTGGTAAAACTTAGAACTCCAAATGAAACCATTATACATCTCTCGTTAGTTAATATTCTCAATATTAATCCAACAGCCTGCAAATTCCAAGCCAATGAATCATAATTTACCTTTGGAATTACAAATGTCCTGGAGTATACTAAGACTGATTAATTTTTGTCCCATCAATTTTAGCAAAGAATTTGATTTGATTAATATCACGTGTATTGATTCGTTGATATATATATATATATAGTAAAAAGTCGTGAATTTGTATAATGGTGAACTTGAAATTTATTAAGGATTGATAATCTGTATGGGTCCATTAATGTGTATGAGAAAAAATCACGTATTTATGTACTTACTAGGATTCGATAAACTAGAAAGATTCGTTCTAACTACTAATTTCTTTTTAAATATATGTTCAAAATTACACGCTCTGAATAACTAAATTAACCCAACTAGCTTACTACTATATATATATATATATATAAATATCAAGTATTATTTCTAGTATTTTTTATATATGAAAGAACGGCGTACATAGAGTTGACGAGGACAATATTATAAATTGTCGGCTGAACGCAAGGAGAATCTTTGATCCCCAAACCGCGTTGTTTGAACTTTCAAAGTTTACTTGTTTGTTCTAATTCAAAACTTCAAACTAGGTCTGCAGTCACTGTCTAAAGGGATGACAGAACTGATAAGTAATCCAGTTTGACATATATACATATATATTGCTTACCCAATAATTTTCTCTAATTTTTCATGCACTATATTAAGAGATTGTTCGGAACTTCAAAATTTTTCAATGAATTCTATTTTTTTATTTTTTTTCAAATTAAAAAAAAATCTTCAATTTTTGCCAACTTTTTTTTAATTTTTTTAACTTTTAATAACTTTTTTTAATTTTTTTTCAACTTTTTGAGAAATACCCCAGATGCCTAATAATAAAAAAATTGGCAAAAATTTTTTTCTTTTTTTTTTTTTTTTTTTTTGCTTCAAACGTTATCTAACAAAAAAAAAGTAAGAAGTTAAAAAAAAATGAATAATTTAAGAGTTGTCTCAATATTAAATTAAATATAATTGAAGTATATATACTTTGAAATGTGTTATTTTAAAGGGGGTAGTGTTGCGAATTAACTTTTATAAATTATGCACGTAATTGTATAGAGCTTTCCTACATGAGTTAACAAAGGAGGTGACAATTAAGTTTATAATTTTTACATATACATTTAAGATCATAACTTTTTTTTTTTTTTTTTGGATACCCAACATACCTTATTCACGTGTCAGAGTCATCTTATGGACTTATAACTATTCACATTCTCTTTGTTCCGTTTGATTTATTGAAAATCACTGGAAAACGTTAAAAATTATTGAAAATCTTTAAAAATTATTCATTTTTTTATCTTATTGCACGAATTACAAACTCAAAATTTTTATCAAATTTTATTTTTTTTTGTCACTTCAAATACCTTCTAATATTTTAAAACAAAATTTACATAGCATTACAATGCTATATGATTTTGGCTCTTTTTTATACAACTTCAAATAAATTATCTTATTTTGAGTTAATTTTTCATTTTGTATGATTTTCCTCCTAAAATTTATTTTTTATTTGGTAATTTTTAGACATGTTATTTATGAATAATAAAAATTTGGAAAAAAAAATTAGATTGAAAAATTTTTAAATATTGTTCACATTTTTTAAAGTTTTTTAAGAAAAATATTAATAAGATGCCTAAATGATTAAAAAAATAATAATTAATTTTCGGCTAAAAAAGTATACAAGATGAAAGAATTATTATTTTTATTTATTTATTTCCACTTCTGGTCCCCAAATGCAGTGAAAGTGTTGTCTGTCGTATATGAGAGTAACTTGCATTATTGGGTCGACATTTGACGTGGATGATCAGAAGATTCAGAACGTACGAGTTCCCCTCGCCCTAATGTGATTGGTCAGATTTCTACCCGCTTGACTTTTGTGCCCTTGTGTATACGCTGTCATTAAAGGGAGAAATAAAGATCGAGATCTACACCGGAGACTTTTGCGCGTCGTTTGAAGGAGAGAGAGAGAGAGAGAGAGAGAGAGAGAGAGAGAGAGAGAGAGAGAGGGGGGATTAATCGTATTTGGTTTGTGTTCTTATTTTGAGTTTTTTATTTTTTTTGTTTTGAGGTTGATATTTAAAAAAAATTAAAAATGTATTAGTTTGACAATTTTTTATTTTTTTGAAATTTTTTTTGTTTTGAATTAAAAATATTCAAAATAACTTTTAATCATTTTATATTTTATGCGTAAACTCATTTTCTTTTTTTTAAATAAATTTTAAAAAGACGAGTGATCAAATATATTTTATAATATTTTTCTTATTTTAAAAAATATAAAATAAAAAATGAGTTCAAAAGAAGGTATAACAAATGACACCTTATTTTAAAATTGTCACTTTTGTTGAGTTTGCAGATGACCAAAATATTAACATTTAGGAGTATAATGGTCTTTTTATTTTAATTCAATACAAAAGTTATCAAAAATTATCAAAATTATTATTGAACACTTAAAAATTATCAAAAATTACTAAAAATTTTATTTATTGTATCAAATACCTAAAAATTTGACATTCAAATGGAGCCTTGATCTATTTAATCGCAGTACTCTATGTGAACGCCGGAAGTTAATTAATTTGGCAAAGTTTGACCACTTTCGTATTGGATTATTACTTAATTTTAATATGGCACAAGAAAATATATGTATATATATATATATATATTAAGTCTGAAATTTAGAGAAATTAACATAATATTTTAAAATACTGTGGACAGTAATGATGCATAAATTACAAGTATAGATTTATTTTTTTTTAATTTCATGATAACAAGAAAGTTTATTTTATTTATCTATTTATTTATTATTTTTAACTGTGTTTTGCAATGGAATGTGGGGCTTATGATTTATTTAATTTGGGCTGCAGGAGTTTATTTTTGGTTAATATTTTCTGCTGAGAGGTTTCCAGAGCTATGGCTCTAGATTGGTTTTTGTTTAGGGTTTATCTTGCTAAAATGTTTTATTTATTTTTTATTCCTTACGATCTATACCCTAAGATTCAGTATTCGTTTATATATATATATATATATATATATAAACTTTTTTATTGTTCAAAAAAATATATATATTAAATACGGAACAGAGGGTTGCTTACAAATGAGGATCTTTCACGATGAAAATTCAGTCAAATAGAAAATTAGATATTTACGATTGATTCTCTTCAAACTTCATTAAATTTTGTTTTGGTCCCTTGAAAATTTAAGAAAGTTTACTTTGGCCCCTTCTTAGCAAATTTTATGGCTTAGATTTGTGTTAAATTTTTGATTTGATGAATCGTAACACGTGATTGACGTCCCGTTTAGTTTGTAAACAAATTCTAAAAAATTCTATAAATCTCTGTTAATTTTATATCACATCAACTTTTTCCTTTCACTGTACGTATTACAAACTCTCAATTTATCTCATTCCAAACTCACCCTGAGTATGATTTGACACTATTATATAATCTCACAATTTTATGCCTTACATGTTCATCCTCTGGTGTATACGTAAGTTACTAATTAAATAAGATTAATCCGATAAATAAAATCTCCTCAAATGGTCAATCAGCTATTAGATTGACGCTTGAAAGCAACAATGAAATCGCTAGTAAATTCAATTGTTCTTTGACAAAAATAAAAAGTTGCAATGAAATGGTTATCGTATAACCAAAGTATGGATTCTAACGCCGAATTTGATATAGATTAGTTGAATTAATTAGCACGCAGTCATGCATGCCCGTGCGACGGGCCCTTGATGGTTGAACAAGTTGCCGACTTGGCTCTGCATGGTGACTTTGGAATTCAGCTGACTAGAACCTTCTAATCTGTGGTTGTTGCTTGACCAATATGTTATATATTAAAATAATGTTTGACTAATATTTGTTTTAGATATAAACCCACCATTTTATTCCATCAAATCATAATACAAAACAGATGCACATGATTTAATTTTTTTTTTTAAACAAACCAAGTGAAAAAAAAAAAAAAAACAAAACAAAAAACTTCGGTCTATAGGCGAGATTTAAATAGCACACACATCTTAACACCCCAATGTGTGATGGTTCTCCATGACAATCCTTGGGCCGAAATTCAGGGTGGACGGAGTAGTACTAAACACACATACATATTCTAACATTTTGATGTGAGTTGCCTGCCAACTACAATTTTTTGGGCCAAAATTCAGGCTGAACGAAACAGCCCGTAAGGAGAGTAGAGCATTGGACGCATGCACGTAACTTTTTGTTTTTTTCAAACAACCCAACCCTACAAACCAAGTCATAAAAATTTAGTCTGCAGGCAGGACTTAAATAACACTCACACACACTGTAACATCTTGATGTGAAATGCCGATGCACATGATTTAATTAAATATTTATTTAATTACACTTGTCTATCTTTACTCTTTCAGCTTAAAAATGAAAACGAGCCGAACTGATAACTTTGCGATGAATCATTTAGATTAAGTACAGATTTGGCCTTACCTTACTGTTCGTCTTTCTTATTTTCTTTTTTCCTAGCAGGAGTCCGGTTTGAAGTGTTAATTAATTTATTTATTTTCCCGCCGCTGGTATGGGAGGAATTGAAAATGGATAATTAGAGAAGCTATCAGGAAATATCTCTGGAAGAGGAATTAAAAATGGATACATTATTAGAGAAGGTACTAGGAAATATCCATGGAAGAGAAATTGAAAACAGAAAGGGGGACTTCAGCTTGATGATGGTCATGAAAGCAACAAGGGCATCGCTTCATTATTAATAATTAATTAAATTTTTTTTTTTTTAGAGAAACACCATTGCAAATTCTACTAATTAATAAATAAAATAACTAGTGGAAATTAATGCAATTAAGAAGTATATATCATATCGTATGATAACAAAAAAAAAATTATTTCAATTTTAAGTGAATTAAAGAGAGTCAACTAGTAGCCAGGGGGCCCAAATAATTTGAATTGGAATTTTGGCCATGTCTTGACCAACATCATTTCTTGCGCAGGAAGAAATATTATATTTCTTAGCTAAATTCAGTGACCTCTAGAATCATTGACTACTATTTAAATTTAATCCCTATAGTAAATTAATTAATGTCCAACTTGTGTGCAATATTCTAATTATTTCAAGACAATTTCAACTAATTAATTAATGTGACTTGCTTAACTCTCATCATCTTCCTCTCCGTTGGCTTAGTTTGCAAGTTCTTTTTTTTTTTTTTCTTTTTCTTGCACATCAGAAAGTAATTCAAGCCATAGAATTATTAGTTATCTAAATGAGTTAACTGGTTGATGCCACCGAGATGACAAATTAATGTCAGTAACTTTTATATTAATTCTATGTTAAATTTGGAATAATCACTCCAACAAATTAATATAATTATAAAAATTGAAAACAATTCAGTCGGCTCTAGCTAGAAATTAAGATGAAAGTTCTTTCAACTAACTTGTGGGATCCCTCATTCTTTCTTTCAGGTTTGCTAGAGTGGTAGATTTGCAATAAAATTTCAAACTAATAAATTGATTTATTTTTTTATTTTGCATTGATTGATACACAAGTATTTTTTCACTACTAGAGAAACAAGTAATTGCATTGAGATTATTCTAATATAATATTAGTGCTCGCCCACCTTTGGTGGTCGCAAAAAATATGCAGCTCAATTACCCATGGCGATAAAATTCGGGTGACTGCCAAAAGGTATTAATAGCAATCACTTTTGACGGTCACTAAGGCAATCGCCAATAATCTCCATAAATTCTGACAAAGCCTTTTTTTCTTCTCTTTCTTTTTCTTTTTCTCCTCTCTCTTTTTTTCCCTCCCCCGTGAGCCCTTTGTTCTCGTGATCTAAATTTTTTTCCTTTAAGTTTTTAAATTATAAAACATAACTTACAAAAACTAATTGACAAGAAATGAAAATAGGGTGAGACCGCAAGAAACTCTTAGAACTGAGGGTTGCAAGGCCCATCCGTAAGGAAGAGATTCAACACTTTACGCAAATCTGCTATGAGATAAAACGTTAATCTACTAAGTAAAAATTTCGTTTATTTTCATATCATATGATAATAAATTATTAATATATAATTTACCATTCAACAGTTGGGGAACTAGGGCCAAAGGACTGATCGAATGACCATGTGATTACAAACTCGCGATGAGGATTCGCCGAAGGTTCAGACTATACAGGTAATTAATTTATATATTATAGCCAATGAGTATATTTAATTTTCCTTTACATAATTTAATTACTTATCTTTCTTATCCATCTTATCTTTACTTCCCTTAGGCTCAATTTGAGGCACATCTAGCCAAGCTACCAGCAAATGAAAGGGAGTCCGAGGTGAGAAAAGATGAGATATTCTTATCTATCATTGGACGTAACAGTCATGAATACACGCTTTCGGGTGGCACGAGCATTCTACGCTGGTCTATCGCACGAGTGGAGTCATCCTCTCAGGCCAAACACTGTAACCAGGACCTACTTTAGACCCTTCATGCTGAGATGGACATGCAAGAGTAGTTGCTTTGGGCCGAGATGATATTTGAGATGTAAAGACATTTATCTCAGAGTCAGAGACATCCTCTTTCTCTTAGGGTTAGAAATATTAATTTTAGTATTTATAACTAATTAAAATTTTATAAATTTATTTATTTGTACTTTATTGTCACGTTCTCATTCATTTACCACTAGCAATTGCCCGTGCCTGAAGGCACAGAAATATAATTTAATGTATAAATAATTTAAATTTAAATTTATAAAGCAAACTTACATTAAAAAAAAAGTGTAAAAATAACCTATAAAAATAAAAATCAATCATCAAAAGAGATTAAAGTATATAATTTTATTATTTATTACAAACATTATCACATTTTTTAAAATATTAATTTAAAATTTTTTATATAAAAAATATTACAAAAAATATGAGAAGAGGAAGAGAAAAAAATAATTCTGACCATTTAACAAATTTAACAGTTGAAAATACCTCAAATTTAAAATTTTAAACTTTTTTATTATATAAATGATATTTTTTATATAAAAACTATTAAAAAAATATGAGAAGAGTTAGAGAAAAAGAGAAATAATTCTAACCATTTAACAAATTCAATAGTAGAAAATTTTAAACTTCTAACCATTTAAAAAAATGTGAAAATAATCTATAAAAATAAAAATCATTAATCAAAAGAGATTAAAGTATAAAATTTTATTATTTATGACAAACATTATCACATTTTTTAAAATATTAATTTAAATCTTTTATATAAAAAATATTAAAAAAATATGAGAAGAGGAAGAAAAAAAATAATTCTGACCATTTAACAAATTCAACAGTTGAAAATAAGTATTAAAAAAATATGGGAAGAGTTAAAGAAAAATAAAAATAATTCTAACCATTTAACAAATTCAATAGCAGAAAATTTTAAACTTCTGACCATTTAAAAAAAAGTGTAAAAATAACCAATAAAAATAAAAATCATTAATCAAAAGATATTAAAGTATAAAATTTTATTATTTATTACAAACATTATCACATTTTTTAAAATATTAATTTAAAATCTTTTATATAAAAAATATTAAAAAATGAGAAAATGGAGAAAGAAATAATTCTGACCATTTAATAAATTCAATAGTTAAAAATATCTCAAATTCAAAATTTTAAACTTTTTATTATATAAATGACATTTTTTATATAAAAAGTATTAAAAAAATAGGGGAAGAGTGAAAGAAAAAGAAAATTAATTTTAACCATTTAACAAATTTAATAGCAAAAAATTGTAACCTTCCTTATTATATAAATGACACATAGTGTAAAAATGTATGTATTTAAAATTTAAGTTTTAAGAACATTTGGATGTGACGTTTATGTGCGCGTCGAGCGGGCATACTACAGTTTTGAAGCATATTAATCACATTCAAAAAAATTTTAAATTTTTAAAAAATTAATAAAAAATATACAAAATTAAAAAATTAAAAATAATTTTGTAATCACATTTTAAAACATTTTCATATAAAATGATCGAAAAGATAATTAAAGTGGGAAGAAAAAGAAAAAAAATAATTCAAACCATTAAATAAATTCATTAATTAAAAATGTCAAATTCTAATTCTTTTGCCTGTGCTTAAATATACAGAAATATAATTTAATGTGTGAAGCCCGTGCAAAGTACGAACCGCTTAGTATAACATTTCCTTTTCACGTTATGTATATAAGTGTCACTTCAACTGATATATTTTATTATATAAATTTGAATTTCAAATTTCAAAATTTGAATTTCAAATTTCAAAATTTGAAAAAGATAGCAGTAATAACGCAGCAAAGTTTAGCGATAACTGGAACAAATATCAAATCATAAGGTATTTAGTGTGTAAATAACTCCATTTTGAATTTATAAAACAAACTAATATGAAAAAATGTAAAAATAAGCTATAAAAATAAAAAATCACTAATCAAAAAAAATTAATGTATAAAATTTTATTATTTATTATCATTATTATCATAATTTTCAAAGTTTAATATCAAATATATTTTATTTAAAAAGTATTCAACAAAAATAAAAAATTTGAGAGAAAGAGGAAAATTAATTCTAGCCATTAAGGAAATCCAAAATTTCTATTTAAATGTTTATTTTTTAATAAAATTTTCAAGAAAATTGAAGCTTAAGTATTTATTTTAAATAAAAAAATTAGTCGACTTTGTCTAATAAATATCCATACATAGTTTAGTATCCGTCTATCGTTTTTCTATTTATATTTTCTGTTTATATTTTTTGCTGTTTTTTTTTTCCTGAATGGAAATGAAATATTGTCTACGATTAGTTTTTAAAAAATAATTGGATTTAATAAATATATTTCATGTTAATTTAATTTAATTATATTGTTTATTAAATTAAATTAAATTAAATTAAATTAATTATGATATTTATAAAAAATAATTTAATAAAATATATTTGATATTAAACAAATTAAATTAAATTAAATTATTAAATATATTAACTAATTTAAATTATTTAATATAATTTTAATATTTATTAAAATTTTCAATAATATATATTTCATATTAATTTAACATGAATTAATTAATTTCATATTAAGTTAATTAATTAATTATTTATTTTATTAAAAACTATTTAATTTAATTTAATTATTAACTAAAAATAAATTAATTAAAGAATATGATACATATTAACTGTAATACGATATAATAAAAATAAATAATTCACTATAATATGATACAATAAAAATAGATAAAGTGTTAAAATTGACAAAATGTTTGCAATAAAAAATATAGAGTAAAAATATTTTTTATTACTTTTTTCTATTTAAGTTTACATTTTTTTGAAAATAAAAAAATATAAATAGATTTAACAAATATTTTTTTTGTTGTCAATTTATAAAAATTTATAAACATAAAAAGAAATTTTAATTTAAATGTTTAATTTTAATAAAATTTAAAAAAAAAAGTTGGTATCCATCTATTGTTTGGTATTATCAAATTTTTTTAAATAATAATTTAAGAAAATTTATAATTTTGTGCCTTTAATAATATTAAAATTATTAAAATTAAAATATTTAAAAATATAAAATAAAATTAAAATTAAAATATTTTTTTAAATATAAATAATAAAAAATATTATTCTCTGCCTTGAAAGCCACCATCCCTTTCCATTTTTTTCTCTTTCCTGCAAAGAAATATAAATTTATAAAGTAAATGTACATAAAAAAACTGTATAAATAATCTGTAAAAATAAAAATTATTAATCAAAAGATATCACATTTTAGACAATATTTAATTAAAAATTTTTATAAAAAAATATTATTAAATTTTTAATATTAATGTAATAATATTTGTAATAAATAATAAAATTTTACACTTTTTTGATTAGTGATTTTTATTTTTATAGGTTATTTTTATAATTTTTCATATAAATTAAAAAAATTTACATTGAGTTATTTGTAAATCAAATTATATTTTTGTACCTTTATTTAAAATTTAAAATTAAAATTAAAATTAAAATTAAAATATTATTTTAAATATAAAATATTATTTTTTATCTTAAAAATCTCTCCATTTTTCTGCCTTGAAGCCCTCACTCACCCCAACCAAACCCGTCTCTCTCATTCACTCTCTCTCTCCCCTGCACCCCCGGCCCCACCCCCTCTCCCACTCCCACTCTCTCTCTTCCCTACACCCCCCGGCCCCAACACCTCTCCCTCTCTTTCTCACTCACTCACTCTCTCTCCCCTGCACCCCCGGCCCCACCCCCTCTCCCCCAACTCTCACGCTGCACACCTTCTCTCTCTCTCTCGTTGAAACGCACATAAATGTCCATTCAATGAGCTAAATTGTAATATATATTTCATTTTAGTACTCGAACGATAGTAGCTGGCCCTCCTGGATAGGACAAGGGTGATTCTGACTGGCATATTTTGTATTTTTGTATTTTGTTTTTCATATTTTGTAAATTAATTATTTTTTTTCCTTTCGTGTACACTTGTATATAATAAATTTTGCAAATAAATTCAGTATTGTTTTTGTATACATAAATGAACATTTTTTTTATTTTATTTAAAAAATTTTCTATTACATGTGCAATTTAAATTATAACCAAAATAATTAATTTAGAAATAAATATTTAAAAATAAATAATATAAATAATAAATGAATTTAAAAAATTAATAAAAGGTAATTAAAATAATTAAAAATATAATAAAATTTTTTAAAAAAAAATTAGAAAGTTTATTGCGTCCGCCATATGCAATTGCTAATGAAAAATAGTATTAAATGTATAAAAAATAAGAAATATAATTTATAAAAAATAAAAAAATTAATTACTTTTTGCGACCGTTAGTGGTAATCACTAATATGGACACAGTAGTAGCTAATTTCTTGCCGCCATATGATAGACACTAGCACCAAGTTCACGAGAAAGTATTAGTGATCGCTAGTTTTATGTTAGCGACTGTTATAAGCGATCGTAAAAAGTACCTACGAAATTCACAAGTTATTATCATTTCGGTTGCTAATAATTTTTAATGACAACACATTTGTGACTCATATTTGACAATCATCAAATTATCGCTAAAACTTATTGACGATCGCTATCCTCGCGGTCCCTAAAACTCTCACTTGTAGTAGCGATTGCCTTTTTGGAAGAATGTTATATTTAGTTGGTAGCACGAATGGATGAGTTTTAAAGGGTCAAGACAAAGGAGAGAAGGCTTATGTTATGGCGTCATCAAAGATAGAAGATTGGCTCTTATCAATTAGTAAAGCATTAGGATCACAGGAAAAGTAATTAATTTGGACAAAAAAAGATCATCAGCTTAAATAATAATTTATATATTCAAGAATGCTACTGTTTTCTCTTGGGAAAATATTTAGAACAATTACTATCATTAATTTATTGATAAAATTATTAGTGATGGTAAATTATAATTCATCACTAGAATTATCATCAATTTAGTGATTAATTAATTACACAAAAATTTTGTGTTTGGACAATCATGTAGCGTTGATGTTACCTCACACAGTGATAGAATTTTACATTTTTCATCTTATAACCTCCTTTTCTGTTTACATAAAGTTATTTCGTTTATTAAAAAAAAATTGACTTTTAAGTCAATCGCTAAAGTCAAAGTTTTATCATGTTACAATAAACAGAGATAGAAAAAAAATAGATAGGGTAAGAAAAAATCTAAAATTTTTAAGAATATATAATAAGACCTATCTATAGAAAAAGTAATAGGTAGGGTAAGACAAAATCTAAAATTTTTAAAAATATTTAATAAGACCTATCTAAAAAATTAATAAATTTATATAAAAAAGTTAAAATTGGATAAATGATAAAAAAAATATTTCTAGAAAATGATAAGGTCTATTCCAAAAAAAATTGAAGTTGGATTAAAAAAATAAATGATAAAAAAAAGTTCTAAAAAGAGAGAGAGAGAGAAAATGAAGTTGAATAAATGGTAAATAATTAAAAAAAATAGACGTTGGATAAAAAAGGAAGAGAAAACCAAGAATTTTTCAAAATTTTAATGATAAATTTCAAAAATCCTCAAATAAATGTATTGAAACTTAAAAACGAGAGGAATTGGCTATAAGTGAGGTAAGTAAGGATAAATTAGGATAGTGAGTATAAATATGTATAATTAATTTTTTTTTTTTAAATAAGTCAGAACAATCATTCTTATTCTGTCATGACTATCTCCGTCCCAGACTACAAGCACTATAAGCGAAGGGGAAATCTTGTTACTTGTTTTAGCCAATCACCCACTTCAGCACAGCATATGGAAGCAAAGGGTGTGAGAATGACATTTATTTTGTTGCTTTGGGCCGATGGGCTGTCCAGTGAATAGGGTTTTTTTATACCATGCGACGTTTTGTGTTCATATTTGGAATCCAAGCACTTTCTTTTACGGACTTAAAATATTTATATTTTTGTTATGTTTTGAAAACTTGGAGAGGAAGCGAAGCTACACAGAGAAAATTCCCATACAACTTAAAAGAGGAGATAATAATAATAATAATAATAATAATAATAATAATAGTATTAGAGTCGTGATAATTTAAAATGGTAGGATCGCAATAAGGCAAGAGCAAGTTTTGTTAATGACAAAGATCAATTAATGATTACTTTAATTATTGATAAAATTATTACTATTATTATTTAACACAACTTAGATTCTCTCTCTCTCTTAATTAATATTTTGTTTAATTATTTATAAAATTACTCTTATTTATTATTCTATCCAACCTAAGTTCTCTCTCCTTCATTAATTTCACTCTTTTATCTTATTTATTCATCTTTATCTCTTATTGTTCTTTTAAAAAAATATTGTTCTCTCTTTCACTTTTTGTTCTCTCTTCCACTTTTTAAAAATATATATATATATATAGTGAAATAATAAATTTCTCATTTTAAACTTAAAAATTTATTAATTTGCTATTGAATTATAAAAATATTCTCTTAAAAATAATTAAAAAATAAATTTCTTATTTTACAAAAAATTATACTTTTTATTTTTATCAATATAAATTTTTTTAATACATTTGTCCCTTAAAAAGATAAATAAAATTTCATTTCTAATATTTTTATAACGAACAAAATCACAAAGTTCTCATAATTATATTATATATATAATGTATAGAAAATATAATATTCTTTTAAAAAGATTGTAAAAAGTTTAACGTAGACAATTTAATAGTAATAATATTTTTTTAACATAAAGATGCTTTAATATTTTTTATTTCAAATTAATATAGTCACAATTAATATGAATTTAAATTTCTAATAGTATAAAAGTTTCTTTTATACAATTGTATTCAAATTTCATTAATCTAAAAAGAAAAAGAAAAGAGTTCACATCAATGAAAGCCTTTAAATATATTAGATAAATATTACAAATAAGTAGATGAATTTTTATATTTCAATGACACATTAATATTTTTTATGTTTGAAATGAGAAATTTATGATTTAATTATATTTTGAAGAGAATAATTTTATAATTCAATAGCACATTAATAATTTTTAACTTTAAAATGAGAAATTTATTATTTAATTTTATTTTGAAAAGAGATGTTTTTCAAATAGAGAGAGAGAAAGATCGAACAATATGTTTTCTAAAAAGAAAAAAAAAAGATAGAGATGAATAGATAAGATGAGAATGAGAAATTAATGAAGAATAGAGAATTTAAGTTAGGTAGAATAATCGATGAGGGTAATTTTTAAATAATTAGGTGGCATTTAGTTTACTTTTTTATTTTCTGTTTTTTATTTTTGTTTTATGTGTTAAAAATTTCAAAACGAAGAAATAAAAAAAAACTCTATTTTCTTTCTTTTGAGATTTTTATTATTTTTTTGTTAAAAATCCTCAAAACGAGTTTTTGCCATTTTTTATTTAATGTGTAAACTCATTTTTTATTTTTAAAAATAAATTTTGAAAACACAAGTAACCAAATGAGTTTTAATCTGTTTTCTTTATTTTCAAAAGCACAAAACAAAAAATGAGTTCAAAACAGAAAATAAAAAATAAAAACAGAAAATAGAAAATAGAAAAACAAACCAAATGACTCCTAAATAAAACAGTAATTGAACTAATTTAGAGAGAAAAATAATGAAAAAGCTTTAGAAAGAGAGATTAATGAGGGAGAGAATGCAGGTTGTGTTAAATAATAGATAAAGGTAGTTTTGTTAATAATTAAAAAAAGCATTAATAAAATTTGTTATGACATTATTGTCATAATAATAAGAATGCCAAAAGCGAGATTAAGGTGTGGATTCATGTCTTTAGTGTGGACAGAAATTGCAACGAAATGCTGTTGTTATTGACCAAGTAACAATAAGTTGCAATAATCGCCGGAGGAGGATCAAGCTGGGCGGAGAATCTCACCGATACATGGTTTAACATATTTGTTCGTAGTTCAGATCAATTGGCAATGTTGGGCTGTATGGATCACGTAGTGGTACTCTGGAGTCTACACTTACCCATGCATCACAGATACATCAAACCTTTCGGATGGGTGTTTTTATAATTTTACTTGTTGTGTGTACATATATATATATATATATATATATTTGAGCGTGGCCTGTAATTCAATGGTTAAGAGTCTCTCCTACTCATTCATGACTCGAGTTCGAGTCTTTCCCCTCTTCCCTTTAAAAAAAAAAAAAAAAAAAACTTTGACTTAAAAAAAAAGTATATATATATACGCACACATAAAGCCGTGGCTAAGCAAATGAAAAAGTCTCCTAACACCCACAAAAAGATAAGACGCCGTATATTTAAAAGTTTTATTAACAATAGAAATATTAAATAATATTTTACACTAATTAAAACTTAACAAATATATGAAACTTCTTATTTTTTCTTCAGTTCTTACTTTTTCTTTTTTTTTTTTATCTTTTTACGATAATTCTACCCATACATATTATAATCCTCTTATGTAATTATTATTTTTTTTTTATTTTATTTAACTAATAAAAGATTTTTGGACTACTTATTTTAACTACTCATAATAGTTATCTCATATTAATGTACACCTACTTTATTTTTATTTATACAAGTCATAATTATCTCATATTTAATGCATTAATCATTATTTTTTAATTTTCTTTAAAATTTAAACACCAACTTTTGAACTTTCTACTTTAACTTTATTTATATATGTCAAAATTATCTAATATTTAATGTTTTAATTATTATTTTTTTAGTTTTATTTAAAATCATTTTAAACTTTTTAGTTATAATAATTATCTAATATTTAATGTATTAATTATTATTTTTAACTTTATTTAAAATTTTATGACTTTAAATAAGTTAAATTTTCTTAAAAATTTTGTCTAAATAGACCGAGCCATCTTAAAAATTTTGCCTAGTAGCCCTGCATTTCTAGATACGGACTGGGGGTATATAAGGAAAAAGCACCTATAATAAAAAAATCGTAACATCTTTGTGATTGTAGCCCAAAAGAAGACAAGATGTCATTGTTGTGTGAACCGTGTAAGATTATTTTATCCTCTTGTTCGAATATTTTTGTTTTTTTTCTCTTACCGTTTTTCATTGATGATTTTTGGATCAGAGTTGCAAATGTCTATGTCGGAAGCTCGGATAGTGTGAACAGGTAGACCAGTTACTGTGTTCCATCAATCCCCGGCCTCTTTCGCATAAATAGCAAATAATTAGCTTGGAATCCAATTCATCGGTCCAAGAAAATGGAGAAAAGTTGTCGGGTACTTTTGATTATCTTTCCGGTTCTTTTGCTAGGCTCCCAAGCCCTTTTTGGCACGTCACGCAGTACCTCAACCAACGGTTCAGTTTACTTTGGAGTTGGTGTCATTCTTGATTTGAATTCACAGCTGGGTCATATAGGACTCAGCTGCTTGTCACAGGGTTTATCTGATTTTTATTCTGCTCATGGCAACTACACAACCAGGCTCGTTCTACATGTTAGGAACTCCAACGGCGAAGTCATTGATGCTGCTGCTGCTGGTATTCATTCTTGACTTTAGATTTGGTGGGGGGGGGGGGGGGAGACATTAGTTCAATATCAATTAGGTGATATTAAAATCGAGATCATTAGATTAAAATTCAGTAATCCAGATACATTTACGTTTTGATATTAAGATCGAAGAATTATTTTATTAAAATTCAACAATCCAAATGTATTTACGCTTTTCTATTAAATTTTAATTTAACATCTCCTGAACTCAATATTATCAAATTGACTTTGAAAGTTAAAACTTAATGTCACTTTGTTGATAATGTCACTTAGTTGTTGACGTTAAAACAAATGTCAGCTTTTTCTCTTTTCTAAACCTTTTCCATTGTAGATGGAATTATCCAACATCAATTTCACTCTCAAAATTTTCCTTGTTCCGTGAATGCGCGCAGCTCTTGATTTGTTGAAGGATGTGGAGGTGGACGCAATAGTTGGTCTACAAAAATCTACGCAGGCCCATTTTGTGACTGACCTAGCAGATAGAGCTCACGTGCCAATCATTTCTTTCTCAGCAACGAGCCCTTCTGGTCTTCCCAAAACACCTTTCCTCGTTCAAACATCTCGAACTCATGACGCTACCCTAGCTGCCGCCGTTGCAGCCATTGTCCAAACCTTCCAGGGGAGGGAAGTTGTCATAATTCACGAGGACACAGACTCTGGAAATGGAATGGTTCCCTTTTTTTCCAATGCGTTCCAAGGTATCAATGCCCGAATTTCCAATACAATCTCGATTCCTCTGTCTGCAAGTGACGACTCCATTGCCTTAAAGCTGTACATGACGATGACCACCTCGCAAAGTAAGGTATTTGTAGTTCACATGTCCCGCTTTCTCGGCGCTCGCCTCTTTCTGAAAGCGAAGGAAATAGGAATGCTACGCCAGGGCTACTCGTGGATCATCATCGATGATTTGATCGACCAATTCGACTCGTTGGATTTGGATTCTCAGGTTCGGATTCATAAAGTCCAAATTTAAGAGAATATTTGTTAAAATAGCTTGATGTATATAATTGGACTCATTTCTTGACAATTTAAGTATTACTTGATTTGTATTTGTATTTTTTATTTTATTTGATTTATATTTTGAAAATTTCAAAAAAAATAAAAACAAAAAACGCATTTCGTTTGATATTTTTTATTTTTCATATTTTGAGATTTTCTTTATTTTAAGTTAACACTACTCAAAACAGCTTTTTTCTTTTTTATTTTACATTTCATGTGTAAATTCATTTTTAGTTTTCTAAAACATATTTTAAAAACACAAGTAAACAAATATGTTTTGAGCTATTTTTCTTATTTTCAAAATTACAAAATAGAAAATGGACACAAAATAGATATACCATTAACATTAGATGTATTACCATAACTGTTTTATGCCTGTTTTTATTTTGTATTTTTCAAAATAAGAAAAATAGTTCAAAACTCATTTGATCATTCTTGTTTTCAAAAACAAAAAAACAAGTTTATATATAAAATACAAAACAAATAAAAGTTGTTTTGAGCTTTTTGATCAAAAATAAGGAGAATTCTAAAACACGAAAAATAAAAAAATATTAAAACAAATATGTTTTTTTTTTTTTTTCGTGTTTTACAATTTTCAAAACATAAAACATATTAAACGAAAAATAGAAAACAAAAAATAAAAATGCAAATTAAATGCCGCCTTAAGGTGTTATTTGGTTTGATTTCTAATTTTCGTTTTTTGTTTTTACTTTCTATTTTCTGCTATTTTTCATTTTTTGTTTTTCTTTTCTATTTTTCTATTTTTTGTGTTTTATATTTTGAAAAACCTAAAATAAAGAAAACAGAAAACGCATTTAGTTTAATATTTTCTATTTATTGTGTTTTGGGTTGAAAATATTTAAAATGACTTTTTATCATTTTACATTTCATATCAACCTATTTTTAGTTTTCTAAAACAGATTTCGAAAACACGAGTGATCAAGTGTATTTTGAACTGTTTTCCTTAATTTCAAAATTATAAAATGGAAAATGAGTTTAAAATAGATATAATAAATGGCACTTAGAACAATTGGTGATTTAAAATAGTATTAGAGTTCTGGTTCTAAAAAGTCATACGTTCCAATCTAGTTATTCCCTATTCATTGTTATGTGCCCTATTTGATTTAGTTTAATTACTTGTCTCTCTAAATTGGGTTAAATTGGGAGTTGTAGATGAGTGGGGTATTAAAATAACTTGATATATGCTATTGAGCTCATTTCTTAACAATTCAAATTGTAGGGAGAATTGGTGATTTAACAGTGTTAAATAATTAATTTATTTAAAATTAATTTATTCCCAGGTCATAGAAGCAATGCAAGGGGCAATGGTGGTAAGGCCAATCATTCCCAGATCAAACAAACTAGACTCCTTCATTGCCAGGTGGAAGAGGAAGTTCCTCGAGGACAATCCGAGTGCCACCATTGAACAAAATGGGTTAAGCATTTTTGGTTTACGGGCATATGACGCTATGTGGGCACTGGCTATGGCGGCAGAAAATGTTGAGTTTACAGAGCCAATCATCACTACAGATAACAAGACAATGAATTACTCAACAAACCCGTTTAGTTTTGGAATATCTCAAACTGGCCCTAAACTTCACAAAGCATTTTTGGAGACAAGGTTTGAAGGACTAAGCGGTGAGTTCCATCTCGTTAATGGTCATCAATTAAATCCATCACCATTCCAAATACTGAACGTAGTCGGAAAAGGGGCGAAAGAGGTTGGAAATTGGACGCAGTCTCGCGGAATTTCATGGAAATACAAGTACACGAATCCAGCAAATTCCTTCTCATATTGGAGGGAAAATATCTGGGGAATTACATGGCCTGGGGAATCAAAAGTTGCACCGAGAGGCCGGGAATTTCCCATAAGTACCGGTGAGAAGCTAAAAATTGTAGTCCCGATAGAAGATGATTTCACTGAATTTGTAAAAGTGGAGAGAGACCCTCTTACCGATTCTGAAAATTTTAAGGGGTACTGTATAGAGATATTTGATGCTGTAATGAAAGCATTACACTACACTGGGCGGTACGAGTATGTTCCCTTCCCTGTGAGTTCTGGAAGTCGTTATAGTGATCTGATAAATCAAGTTCATCTTCGGGTAAGCTCTAACTTACAACCCTTCTAAAATGGGTTCAAATGGCTGAAGTGCAAAAATGCACTCTAAGTGTTGAAGTGTATTGATTAACAGCCTCAATTTAATTGCATTTTAATTACATTTAAACGATATATGACTTTTTATATTGATACTCCAATCAACTTCTTTTAATTTTTATTTTTATTTCGAATCTAATTTTAATTAAATTAAATCGGAACCATTAGATCATTTCAAAAAAATCATGATAGTTAATCAGTATACTTTAGCCTTTAAAATGCATTTTACACTTCAACCCACGGGCGGAGCTATATTGGGGCAAGGGGGCAAGTGACCCCCTTAATTTTTAAGATAAAATTACTAAAATGCCCTCCTTATTTTTTTAATTTTATTTAAGATAATAATTATTTTTTTTTATAGTGAGGGATATCTCTGATAAACTTCAAGTGCTTGAATTATTAACTGTGAGAAATATATTTACTAGTTAATACTCAAGAATAATTTATTCTCTCTCTAAAAATAATATTATTTTTCTCCTACTCTTAATCGAAAAATAAGTCGATTGTTATTTTTTCTTAGGTGCTCGGTGCCCCCCTCAGTGCCCGATACCCCCTTCAACAAAAATTCTGACTCCGCCTCTACTTCAATCCCCTAAAACCCTCTAAGATGTTCAAAGTATTCTTTGAAAATTACTACTATTCAGTATGTAATAAATAGTGTGCAATTTGAGTCGTCTATTTAGTGGGATCTACAATTAGATCTGGTCATATAAATGAATCAAAATTCACAGTTACGATGATAATTGCGAATTGTGCCTTAGCTTTTCTCTTTTGTACCTGTGATTGGACCTAGAACTATGATGCAGCCGTGGGAGACATCACAATCACAGCAAAACGATTGACCCGGGTGGATTTCTCATTGCCATTTTCGGAAGGAGGGGTTTCAATGGTTGTGCCGATTAAGTACGAGTCCACTGCAAGTATATGGACCTTCTTGGAGCCATTGGAAACGGAACTATGGCTAACAAGCATTGCTTTCTTTATCCTCACTGGATTTGCTGTTTGGTTTATGGAACACCGGATCAACACTGCATTTAGGGGTCCGCCTTCCCAACAAATCGGCATGATCCTTTGGTTCCCCTTCTCAACACTAGTATTTGCACACAGTTAAGTACTTTTTTTTTTTTTTTTTTTCTATTTTTAACTTTGGCACATGGTAAGGTTCGTCATTTGAGATCTGAAGTCGTGGGGATTAAAATTTGAAAGCAATCTCTCCAATTACTACGACTGTATGTATTATTCTTTCTCAAACCCTGCACAAGCGGGAGTCTCAATCATTTCACCGTCCCTTTTTGTTCATTAAAATTTATATGTAATAGACAGAGGCTTGTATGATGTCCGGATTTATTCAGTTCTACTTGCAGGAGAAAGAATAGTGAGTAACTTGGCTAAGTTGGTTGTGGTAGTATGGTTGTTCGTGGTGCTCATATTGACCTCGAGCTACACCGCGAGCTTGTCGTCGAGACTAACAGTGCAAAATCTTCTACCAACTGTGACAAAAGTGGAGGAACTCGTCAAAAATGGGGACTATGTTGGGTACCCAGATGGCTCTTTCGTAGGTGACGCCTTGAAGGAAATGGGATTTCAAGAATCCAAGGCCAGGCCTCTGAAGTCTCGCCACGAATGCCATGAAACTCTATCCAAAGGAAGTAGAAATGGTGGCATATCAGCATTTTTTGACACGGTTCCTCAAAACAAGTATTTTGTGTCCAAATACTGCGGTAAATACACCACAATTGGCCCAGTCTATCAAACTGCGGGGTTTGGCTTTGTAAGTATTCATATAAAACCATAAATACCCTTAAAAAGTAATTGTATTGCAAATATATATTGATGGATCACCTTAATTTACATTAACGTGAACAGGCTTTCCCAAAAGGCTCTCCCTTAGTAGCTGATGTTTCTCAAGCTGTAATCAACGTAACAGAAGGTGGCAAGATTTTGGAAGTGAAGAAAATGTGGCTGGGAGATCCCACATGTAAAATTCTAGAGAGCCATAGTACTGTCTCCTTAAACAGCCTGACCCTCCATAGTTTTATAGGCCTTTTCGCTATCACTGGAAGCGTCACAATTTTATGCCTTCTGGTATCCTTAGCCGAGTACATCTACAAGAACAGAGATGCTCTTAGAAAAATATCAGAATCGAACACCACAAATTGGTCAAGAATTCGTGCTCTGTGCAGGCATTTCGACCAGCCGGACTTCACATCCTATCCTTTCAGCAGGAGCAGAGGAGCGCCCCATCAAGCTTCTGGAATCAAAGATGCCGGTGGCTCGTCAACTTCATGTGACACACCGAGTTTAAGCGGAAAGTCCAACACAAATACATGTGACACACCGAGTTTAAGCGGAAATTCCTACACAAATATCGAAATGGTTTCTCCAGTGATTGGGAAAGCGGAAGATATATGTGACACACCGAGTTTAAGCGGAAATTCTAACGCAAATATCGGAATGGTTCCTCCAGTGGTTGAGGAAGCGGAAGATGCAACTGAGATTGTTGATTCGAACTCGGGAATCGTGGCTGTAGTGCAACTGCAAGGACAAGTCTAGCTGGGGAGTTGAGCACCATGAAAGCGAAAAGTGAAGAAAGGTGGTGTGACAGAGAGAACCCTCAAGAAAAGAGACAAAAACAACGTGTTCTTCTGTTACTTTCTGTGTGTGACTGTAGATGATTGATGGATGGTGCACTTCTGGCATTGTTAAGTCACATGGTCGCTTTCCTGCTACTTGTCGAATTTTGTGGGTTAATTATCATGTATGTACTGGAGGATTTTTTTTTTTTTTTTTTTTTTTTTTTTTTAGAATTTTTGCAAGAACAAGCAAAGGATAATTTAAAAAGGGGAGGTGGGGGTGTTAGAAATTAACGTTGTGATCTGCACCGTTCTTGATGTCCAGCTGGAAGGGTGACGAACAACCTAGCCCTGAAGCTCCAACCAAAAATGGAGGCGCTAGAATAATGCCAAAATGTGTGCTACTTTCTTGGCATATTGCTGAGTATATGAATCAGATTGATCAACTCAAAAGAGGAAAGCAAAAGAAGAGCGGAGCACGTTTAGTTGGTCACGCTGATGTGTACAATTAGTTCTTTAGTTTGTTAATATACAGCCCATGTGTGTATATGTATGTAATTTGTTAGATTCGTAAGCATATATATATATATATATATATATTCATTGTATCAGTCTTGTCTTTTGGTATATATAAGTTCTACAGAGAATGAAATAGTCTCGTTTAAATCTCCATTTTTATTTTCTCTCCCTGTTTTCTTTGCTTCCAAACATCATTTCGTCGCAGTGCCAGAGCGGGTCAGTTTTCTCTGTTTTGTTTTGGTATAGTGACGCGGGTTTTGTCCACGTGAGCCAATGAGAAAAGTTATTTGTATAAAATTAAATATTATAATTAAAAGTATAAAAATATATAAAATTTTTAATGGACCACTATGCCTTTATTTTTTCAAATAAACTCGTTAGGGTTCCTTCATAGCATATTTTTCTATAATACTATTAAATATTAAATTAATTAAACTAAAAATTAATTTATCTAAATACTACTGTTAATTAAAAGTATAAAAGTGTGTAATTTAATTTTAAAATATTTTTTATATTTTATGTTTATTATTATTTTTTTAGTTTAATGGGTAAAACAAGTTACTTGGTTAAAACAAAAACATCCAAAACCTTTTTGAATTTTTTTAATGGATCGGGCCATACCCAACTCAAAATATAGCATCCCTAAATCAATTCAGATTTTTAGCAAGTCAGGTTAGGTCATTCGGGCTCGGATTGTCTTGCGCCTCCACCATGTACACATAGACATCACACTTGCATATAATTATTGCCTCAAACACAGGCCAAAATTAAGAGGGTGAATTGCCAGTTCCCCCATCTGCTATAAATGTATTGCTATTTGCTGAAGTTGTGCATTAACTCAGAATCATATTGACAGAATTGCAGATCTTTGACTTCAACCTGCAGGATTTAGAAACGATGGAGAAGATTTTTGCCTGTGCCCTCCTATGCCTGGCTTTGTTCAATGTTGCCTCAGGTCGGTCTCTCTCTCTCTCTTTCTCTCTCTCTCTCTATATATATATATATATATATATAATTGGGTTGTGCTTGTTTAAGTGCTAATTGTTGTTGGGGCATGCAGGTGTGGTTAAAAATGAGTGTGACAAGCAGGTGAATTGGCCCTGGGATTTGTGTGATCTCCAAATCTGCATGGAATTGTGCGAGTCTACGTTTGAAGATTCGAGGGATGTCCAACTTCTGATGGCAACCTGCATCCCTGGCACTCACACCTGCCAGTGCCACATTCTCTCACCAACCATGTGTGGTGAAGATCACACTCCTCCTCCTGCTCCGGCACCAGAAGGTTTTAGGCACCGAGAAAATGCGGGAGAGATCGATTCACATTAGAATCGAGATAACTGTTGCATCCATCGAACTCAGTCTCGAATCTGTATTCAAGCTTAATTACTCATTAAATAATGAGGGAAATAAATAAATGCTTGAATAAAATGTAATCTTGACTACCCACCTTGTCAGTTTATCTGCGCAAACGCCCGAGGAGGGGTGTAATTTGGTAATTTACAAATATCTTAATTTTATCTTTTATTGATTAGACCCAGTGATTTGATATTCTTGCATAAAAGTTAGCAAATATGGAGAGAAGATGGCAGATGTGCTACGATCTCGTACGGTATTTGTATTTGTATTTTCTTATTTCTATTTTTTAAAACTCATCCCAAAAACAATTCGATATTTTTAATTTTTCAAATTTTAAAGTATCATTTAATATATCTGTTTTAAATTTATTTTTTATTTTATATTTTTAAAAATAGGAAAAACAGTTCAAAAAGTATTTGATTACTTGTATTTTCAAAATATATTTTATAAAACAGAAAATGAATTTACATATGAAATGTAAAATAGTAAAAAAGTCGTTTTGAACGCTTTTAACTCAAAATAAGAAAATTTTCAAAACATAAAAAATAAAAAACTGTCAAACCAAATGTATTTTTTATTTTTCTTTTTTTGTGATTTTCAAAACATAAAAAAAAAATAAAAATGTAAACTAAATGTCACCTAAAAATTCTCGTTATTTTGGATTAAAAATACCAAAGTCATTTTGTAACTCATGTGTAAGTCTATTTTTTCGTTTTCTAAAATACGTTTTAAAAATACGAGTTACCAAATATATTTTGAACTCATTTTTCAAAACAATAAGAATAGCCTAAAACACTACACCAAATGACTCCAAATTTCAACTTTTTTTTAATTGGGTTTTTAACTTTCTCTATCAAAATTTATCAAACACATAATTTCTTTCTCTAGTACAAAATTGTCAATTTTTTTAATATTTTTCAATTTGCTTATTTTTAATTTTTATAAATTCGTACCAAACACATAATATCAATACATGCCTGATATTTGGATAAAAATTTTTAAAAATTGCTATATAAAAAATTACATACCAGATAATAAAGATAAGTGAATTCAATGCGTTAATTGAAACAGTTAGACCCCGTTTAGTAACATTTTTATTTTCTGTTTTTTCTATTGCGAAATGTTACGCTTACGTCTATTCTCCTGCACCATTGGTTACATCCGGCCAAAATAACGTCGTTTTGGCCTTAAAAAAATTCAGCAGCTCCAAAACGATTGCAACTCCAAATAAGGAATCCGTCGGCTCCGATGTTACTGCAACTTTGAAACCCTTCCGTGAATGTCCAAATCCACTCAAATTGTTGCAAAAACTGAAATAAGACGACGATTCAAAAAATTCATCATTCTTAAAATTCAAAACCCCTATTCGCAGAAGAACCAAAAAGTTTCCAAAAAAATTGTAATGGGTGTTTTAGGGAGGTGGCTTAAATCATTGATCGGTATCAAGAAGTCTCAATCAATGGACCATGTAATCGATATATAGAGCCATGTCTGACTCACTTTCGTTCTTTATCGTTTTGTTTTGATTTTTGACATTGTCGTCTTGTTTCGATTTTTACAAGAAAAGATGGGTGGTGGTGGTGGTAAAAAACGAAAATGGAAGTTGTGGAGGAGCGATTCGGGCAAATTTTGTCATTCATGGATCAAAGCTGCATCAAAATCAGAGTCGATGGATTCTTCGTTTGGAGCTACCATCATTTTACAACTATTGAATTTTTTTTTTAAGGCTAAAACGATATCGTTTTTGGCGGGATGTAACCAAGGGTGTAGGAGAATGGGTGTAAGGATAGCATTTTGCTTTTTCGTTTATATTTTGAAAATTTTATAAATTAACAACAGAAACATGTTTATAAATCTATTTATGTTTTTTGTTTCTAAAAAATAAAAATTTAAACAGAAAATCATAAACAAAAAAATGTATTTTTACTCTTCTTTTTTCTATTGCAAATATTTTGTTAATTCTAATAATTTATTCTTTTTTGTTATATCATATTAAAATAAATTAGTTTATTCAAATATTTTATTAAAAATAAATTATTTTTAATAAATAATATAATTAAATTAATATGTAATATATATTATTAATTTATTTCTAATAAATAATTAAATTAAATTAGTTAATTTAATTAATAAGACATATATATTTATTAAATTATTTTTAATAAATAATAAAATAAAATATATTAATTTAATTTAATTTAATAATTAATTTAATTAATATAATTATAAATTATTTTTTATAAATATTATAATTAATGTAATTTAATTTAATAATTAACTTAATTTATTTAACATGAAATATATTTTATTCAATTATTTCTAGCAAATAATATAATTAAATTATAATTAGTATATTTTATATTTACTGGATTAAATGATATAATACTTTTATTTTATTCAATTGTTTTTAATGAGTAATTTAATTAAATTAAATTAATGTAAATTATATGTATTAAATTTAATTAACTTTTTGAAAACTAATAAGATTAAATATTTTATAAAGATAAAAAAATTAATAATTATAAATAAAATTGTATTTCCAAACGCAGTTTTAATTTTTATTTCAGAAAAAATAGAAAACAAAAAATAAAAAACTTATACATATAAATGTAACCAGAAAACTATAATGTTACCGAACGGCACCTTAGGTTCTTTTACTGCATATACATAGGCACCGTTTGGAGTGCCAACAAACAAAAAAATAAAATAAATCTCCAACAACATTTATAAATCACTAAAACTCTCTATTACACATTTACACTTTCTCACTTTTACTAATTTTAAAAAAGTTCAATATTTTGCTAAAAAAATAGAAAATTCATAAGGAGGTTAATCGAGTGCAAAAATTTTTTTACAACCATATTCTTCGAGTTGAAAGTTTTTTAAACGAATATCATTATCACTATTTTACATGAATTTTTTTTTAATCCATTAAAATGAATTTGGAAAAACTATTCTAACAGTTTTACAACTACAGAGAGAGAGTAGAACTATTATGTAGAACATTGGGTGGCCATTTTTTTTAATCCATTAGAATAGATTTGAGAAAACCGTTCTAACGATTTTGGCACTATTCATATCTAAAAAACACGATTTGATAAAAAAACACCAAACGCTAAAATTACTCCAAAATCACATTTTATTTTGATTTATCTTTTTTTATCTTTTTTTTATCAGTCCAAATGTACACATAAAAAGGTTAACTTATTTTCTTGCACGATAGATCAATGGTGATATTATACAAAAAAAATATAAAACAGTGGTGTTTGGAGCTACACAAAAAAAATATTAAACTCTATAACTCTCTACAAACATGAATTACGAAATTAGAAAATTTAAATTTTCTACTCACTGTATAAAATACGAGACACTAACTTTTTTAATTTTATATAATTCCAAACACACCTATTATTGTATTACGAGTAGTGCCGCGTGTTATTTTCTAAGGTGATGCGACAATTTGACTTGGTGGCTATTCTTTCAAAAAATTAGTCCTTACATATATGTATATATAATATGCAAAAATAATTATAAAGATTTGTAAATTAATCAATCATATCATTCACATGTGATTACATTTTAAGATCAGTAACGTCCAAATCAAAGTCGTTCTCTATTGTTACATATATGGAACAAATGAAATAATTTCAATGTATAGAAATTAATAATTTCAATGTATGAGGCAAATGAAACAATTTTTAATAAATGTTATTTTATATTGTTACATATATATACATACGTATTTATATTTTATTAATTTAAATGTAAATTTAGTAAGGATAAATTTTCCTTTTTAATAATTTAATACTACTTTTTATTAATGCACTCAATTGTAATTTAACATAACATGTAAATAAATTAACATTTTTAATTTTGGTTATAGTATATTGTTTGACACACATTAAAGGTCTATATGAGGAGGACTGCTGCTCCAACTAAATTGTTATGGATTTTTAACAAGATTTCAACATTAATAGTGAAAGATCCATTTCCAATAAGGTTTCAGTTGATATATATAAATCACCCTCTGCGAATAAAACAATCTACATTTGGGTTCAATTCTTTTGTGTTTTGAAACATATACGAGTAGCTTGGCTCGCTTTGCAATCCTCAGTCCAAGTTAGCTTATGCATGCATAATGGCAACAGATAATTGATTCACACATGGCAAATAATATTGCCAATATAAGAGAAATTAGAGGGATGTTTGCTGTAAATTTCTTATTCATAGAATCTTAGATGCAGAGTACTCCTTATTGACACCTATTTTGGGAACTAAATAAATGATAACTTTCAGGGTACAAAGAGGATAACCCGCGAGGGATGAGTTACAGGAGCAGTTTAACTCAGAGGCACTTGTGCTACTTACCAATGCCTAGAAAACGAAAGCAAAAATCAGATTACAACGTTCCCTAGAACATCTTCCACACACACACACACACACACACACAGAGCGAGAGAGAGAGAGAGAGAGAGAGAGAATGAAAGTTGTTGTGAATGATCTAAAAGCTAATTGTGCTTGCTTCTTCTACTTGTGGCATTTGCACCTACCAGTTTCTTCACCACATCTCTCATCGTGGGTCTTTTGTTTGGCTCATTCTCTGTACATCTCAAAGCCACAAAAAGCACATCAATCACTTGTTCCTTTATGCTGGAATTCAAAAACTCATCCAAAAGGCTTGGATCTACAATCCTCTCAATTTCCTCAGTATTGTTCTAAACAGACCTAACCCAACCTACAATATCCGCTCCCTCCGTGAATGAAGGATCCAAGGCCTTCTTTCTGGCAATCAACTCCAGCAAAACAACTCCATAGCTGTACACATCAGACTCCCTGCTATTCCTTGCTGTAAATGCATTCTCTGTCACAAATAAAAACAATAAAAAAAAAAAAAAAATCATGGCACGATCAACTTTCAGACTCCTTCACTTCTCTTTCCCTTGTGAGTCTTTGTATTTACACAATGCAATCAACATCAAGATATGGTTAAAAACATAATTGGGCTAAGCAATAATGTTATACAAGTGATTACCTGGTGCAATGTATCCAATCGTGCCCATAACTGTGCTAGACGCTGTTGAAGCTGAAGCTTGATCCAGAAGTTTGGCAACGCCAAAATCTGAGATATGAGGCTCCATGTCAAAGTCCAAAAGTATATTCATTGATTTGATATCTCTGTGGACAATAGCCGGATCGCAGTCGTGATGGAGATACGCCAATCCATGGGCAGTTCCAAGTGCTATATTGTAGCGAACATTCCACTCTAAAGTCGGTGGTGGCTTCTTCTCGTGGAGAACATCATGAAGGCTTCCATTTTGCATGTAGTCATACACGATCAAACCACACTCTTGCCTTAACCAAAAGTTTTCCAATCTGACGAGATTTCGGTGCTTGACCTTCCCAACAGTCTGGATTTCTCTAACTATACTAGTGGTTTGAATTCCTCCCTTATGCCCTGCAAACGCAAGCTTCTTCACTGCATACACCTTCTCTGGAATTGAAGCCTTATAAGGCTCCTCTCCCAATAATATACCTCTCATGTAGGTTGTCAGTAGCTTCCATTATTTTGATGATCAGCTTGGTACGTTCACCGTCTTCAGCACAGATCGTAACTTCATGTCCTGGTCTTCTGTGACAAATAAACACATAAACCAATCCAAGGAGCACAAGGACAACAGCTAGCGAAGATCCCAGAGCTACCATTACAATTTGAAATTTACTAAGAACTTTCACCTTGACCATTTTAGCACCACAAGTTCTGAAATTGCTGTTTCTAATGCAAGTTAAGCCATCAGTTGGAAGACAATTGACACAAAGCTCATTACCAAGAAATGAAGAGGGGGATGAATTGACAAACTTGATCAGTGTCCCTGGTATTGGCCCAGTGAAGTGATTGTGAGAGAAATTGACCTCCATTAACGAATGAATTTCACCAATATCTGACAAAGTTCCAGTCAGACTGTTGAAAGATATGTCAAGTTGCTCCACCATCTTCAAATTCCCGAGTTCTGCAGGAACATGCCCTGTTAGACCATTACTGCTGAGATTTAACACTTTCAGGTTACGCACTGCTCCACTCGCTGCAATAGATGATGGGATTTCCCCACCTAATAAATTTCCACCAAGCTGTATATTTGAAATGAATTTGATCTCAAACAGGAAAGGTGGGATACCCCCTGTAAAACGATTAGCATTTAGACCAAGATTGGACAAAACCGCCAAGCTTTTTAAACTAGATGGAATGGAACCATTCAATGAATTATAACTCATCCAAATCTGACAGTTTAGGACAATTTGACAGTTGAGGTGGCAATGAACCTTCCAAGTGATTGTGAGAAAGATTCAAACGGACAAGAGCCACAAGCTTTCCAAGCTCGGGGGGAATAAGCCCAGTAAGCCTATTCAAAGCCAGGTTAATCGAGGTAATGTTTGTCGGGTTTCCCACGCTGGAGGGAATTACACCAGTCAAGCTGTTGTTGCTAAGATCCATATACAAAGGATTTGGATTTTTTGCAAATTCTGTCAGAACTCCAGTAAGGTTATTCTGTTTAAGAATCAGCCTTGTCAGACTTGAACAACTTCCTACATCAGAAGGAATGCGACCTTCAAGATGATTTTGACTCAGGATCAATCTCCTCAATTGCTTGTTGAAGCAAAGATTCGGGGGTATTTCACCAACGAATGAGTTGTTGGTGAAGTCCACCTAAGTCAAATTACAATTCATCCCCAAACTTTGGGGTATGAACCCAAAAAACCAGTTATTATGCAAAGAAATGTTTCTCAATTGCTTCAGTTCAGTGATCTCTGGAGGAAGTTCACCGGAAAGATCATTGTTGTACACATGGAGATTCCCCAGGCTCCGAATCTTCCAAATGCTTATCGGAATCTCACCAGTCAAACGGTTGGTAAACAAGAAAAGGTTCTTCAATTCGCTTAGCATCCCTAACTCGCTCAGAATTTCCCCCTCAAGTTGGTTGTCATACAGCTCCAAATCAAGCAGTGACTTACACTTGCCAAGTTCACGTGGTATTCTACTGGACAAATGGTTTTCACTGAGGTAGAGAAGATCCAACTCGGTGAGCTGCCCGAGAGAAGATGGATGGAACCAGTTAAGCCACAATGGACAGCAGAGAGTTGAGTTAAGCTAGTACAATTGCCCAGCCCTCGTGGAATACCACCAATAAAATTGTTAAATGACAAGACCAAGGTGTTCATTTTCTTGCAACTGCCCAATCCCAAGGGAATGTAACCCTCTAGATTGTTCTCACTCACATCTAGATACTCAAGGTACACAAGATTATTCAAACTCTCTGGCAGAGTTCCGGCGAACTGATTGTCGGTCAAACAGAGTTCCTTCAGGGTGCTACAATTTCCCATGGAGGAAGGAATGGTCCCAGACAATTGATTATCATTCAGCCACAGAGAAATAATCTCAGTCATATTTCCAACATTCAAAGGAATAGAGCCATTAAGCTTGTTGGTGTTCAGCCTAACAGTTACCAAGTGAGGAATTCGAAACAGAGATTCGGGTATTGGGCCCGTCAGGGAATTAGAATACAAGCTAATCAATTGCAAATTCCACAGGTTTCCAAGACTCTCCGGCATAGCTCCAGCGAGGGCGTTGCCGGAGAGATCCAAGTATTCGAGGAGACTGCAATTCTCCAACTCCGATGGAATTGAACCCGTGAAACCGTTAGAGTTGAAGTCAATAGACTTCAAGCGACTCAAGCGACCTATCTCTTGATAAGACCTGAGCTAGGAGTGTATGGTTACACTGTGCACTGCTGAAAAAATAGAAGAAGTGTATCTCTTATTCGCTTTCTCTCAGCCCAATATATACAATAATGTGCTGTTCTTCCTTCCAAAAACACTCTAGCGGATCCGCACAACCTATCTCTTGATAAGACCTGAGCTAGGAGTGTATGGTTACACTGTGCACTGCTGAAAAAATAGAAGAAGTGTATCTCTTATTCGCTTTCTCTCAGCCCAATATATACAATAATGTGCTGTTCTTCCTTCCAAAAACACTCTAGCGGATCCACATTGTGCGGATCCATTTCCCTAAAACTCTAAACTCCAAATCAATTTCAATCTCCAATACTATATTTACAAAATCAATCTCAATCAATCTCCAATACTATATTTACATACAAAATCAATCTCAATCTCCAATACCCCCCCTCAAGGTGGAGCATGGGGGTCGTAAATGCCCAACTTGCGAAGAAGAAACTCAAATTGTTGTTTTCCCAGAGCCTTGGTAAAGATGTCAGCTAATTGAAGGTGAGTAGAGACATACGAGGGAGCAAGAAGACCCTCCTGTATAGCATCGCGAAGAAAATGACAATCCACTTCAATATGTTTAGTGCGTTCGTGAAAAATAGGATTTCTGGCAAGATGAATGGCCGACTGACTATCGCAATAAAGCTTCATAGCCTGAGAATGATGCACCCCAAAACTCCGCAAGAGACCCTTCAACCATTTCAATTCACAAGTAAGAGATGCCATAGAACGATACTCAGCTTCAGCAGACGAGCGGGAGAGAGTAGTTTGTTTCTTGGTTTTCCAGGAGACCGGGGAATGTCCAAGAAACACAATCCATCCTGTGAGAGACCGTCGTGTGAGAGGACAACTAGCCCAATCGGAGTCACACCAACCTGAGATAGACAAGGGGCCATCAGCGCGAAGAAGAATACCCTGGCCAGGATGGCCTTTGAGGTAGCGTACCACTCGCAAGGCAGCATTCCAATGTTCCATCCGTGGTTGGTGCATAAACTGAGACAAGACATGTACTGAGTAGGCTAAATCTGGACGCGTCACAGATAGGTAAATCAAGCGCCCGATAAGACGGCGATATGGTTCTGGATCCGGAAGAAAAGATCCCGTGGCAAGAGCTAAGCGATGATTCTGCTCTAGGGGAAAATCAGCAGGTTTGGCTCCCAATAAGCCCGCTTCAGAGATAATGTCGAGGGTATACTTTCGTTGACACAGAAAAATACCCTGCGGATTCCTTGCAACCTCAATGCCGAGGAAGTACTTAAGAACTCCAAGATCCTTCATATGAAAACACCGACTTAGATAAGTCTTAAATCGAGTAAGAGCTTCGGAATCATTGCCTGAAATAATGAGATCATCAACATAGACGAGAACATTGAGCTGGATGTTGTCTCGGTGATACGTGAACAATGAATAATCGGAATAAGATTGACAAAAACCATATGTCTTCAATGCAGTCGTTAACTTTGCGAACCAACAGTGAGGGGCTTGTTTCAACCCATAAAGTGATTTTCGAAGACGACATACCATATTCGGAGGAGTGACACGAAATCCAGGTGGCATCCTCATATACACCTCCTCATCAAGGTCCCCATGAAGAAAAGCGTTGTGTACGTCCATTTGATGAAGCTCCCAATTCTTTGCTGCGGCAATAGCAAGAAAAACTCTAACAGTTACCATTTTGGCGACCGGTGCAAATGTTTCGCTGTAATCAATTCCAGCCACCTGATGATTACCAAAGATCACCAACCGAGCCTTGAGACGCTCGATACTTCCGTCAGAGTTATATTTGATCTTGTAAACCCAACGACTACCAAGGGCTTTCTTACCCGGAGGGAGTGATTCCAAGGTCCATGTACCATTATCTTCCAGAGCACGAACCTCCTTTTGCATAGCTTCTCTCCAACCCGCATCCTTGACAGCTTCTGTATAAGATTGTGGCTCACGTCCGGTTGTGACAGCTGCAAGAAAAGTTCTATGCCGCAAAGAAAAGTTGTCACAATTCACAAAGTGTGTAATGGGATATGGAGTACCTGAGGAACGATGTGGAACTGGTGAACTCGGGGATGGACTCAACTTCTGTACAGTGTGGGTCACAAAATCACGCAATCGAACTGAAGCTTGCTTAGTTCGTTTGCCTCTGCCCAAAGCGTCGTCTAGTAGAGCAGGAGTACTGGCAGGAGGACCAAGTGAAGCCCCTGTTTCCTCGGGCATAAGGTCTCCTGTATCTATTGGACCACCCGCAGCAGGTGACGCGACAGGGGAAACTGCGGTGCCCATAGGGATAGCAACAGCTTGCCGTGTTGCGTCAGTTTCTTGTGGTAACACAGGCGCCCATAACTCAACACAGTTATCATCACCCCTTGGACAATCCGTAACAACCAAAGGTTCCATAGTATGATCATGGAAGCTCGCCATAGCAAAAGGAAATTCATCCTCAAAAAATTTGACATCACGGGACACAAAATACGCCTTCGTTTCCAAGTCATATAATCGCCAGCCCTTCTTCCCAGTGGGATACCCAACAAATACACACTTTCTGCTTCGGCTTGCGAATTTATCCCCCTTAGCATGCTGATTGTGAGCATAGCACAATGAGCCAAAAACCCGCAAATCATCATAGGAAGGAGCTTTATTGAACAAAATTTCATAGGGAGTTTTGTTGTGAAGTACTCTGGAGGGAGTTCTATTAATTAAATACACTGCGGTAAGAATACACTCTCCCCAAAAATCAATCGGCAAAAATCCTTGAAATCGTAAAGCACGAGCCACATTCAAAATATGTCTATGCTTTCGCTCTACCCTGCCATTTTGTTGGGGTGTACCCACACATGAAGTCTGGAACATAATGCCATTAATATCAAAATATTCTTGCAGACACTTGAATTCAGTGCCATTGTCACTGCGTACAATCTTTACCTTCTGAACAAACTGTCTATCCACCATGGCAAAGAATGATAAAAACATCTTAAAGACCTCCTTTTTATCAAGTAATAAGTATACCCACACAGCACGGGAATAATCATCCACTATGGTTAAGAAATAATGAGCACCACAAGAAGGAGTTTAGTACGGTCCCCATAAATCACAATGTATTAATTCAAAGATTCTGGTAGCCTTATTGTCACTAATAGGAAATTTATCTCTGGTTTGTTTGGCACGTTGACATACATCACATGCTTTATTCATAGTCTCCCTAGAATCACTAACTATAGGAAGGAGCGGTATGACTGTATCAGAAGGATGCCCAAGCCGCTTGTGCCAGATCAATCGACTCACTTTGAGGACGTGTACTTGAGGAATATGTCGAAAGTAATAGAGTCCATCCCGTCGCTCACCCGCTCCAATCAGCATCCTCGTAACCCGGTCCTGAATCACACAAAAGCGATTAGTGAATTGGACATTACAACGTGTATCGTCAATGAGCTGCGACACAGAAATTAAACTACAATGTAATTTGGGAACATATAGAACACTTTGGAGTGTCAAACATTCGCCAAGAACAACAGTTCCTTCTTTGGTTGCCACAGTTTTTTTGACCATCCGGTAGTCCCACCAGACATGCGTCAATGTCGCGTAGATTGGTCAAGCATCGTAATTCGCCTGTGACATGGTTAGAAGCTCCTGTATCAATAATCCAGGATAGAGATTGAGACGCACCAGTCAACCGTTCACCAGACACCTTCTGTTTATCAATTATGTCGAGAAGCACCTGCCATTGTTCAGCATTTAAGCCCGCAATTCCAGAGCTTGCCGCATCCATTTGTGTCGAAGTAGCGGCCCCACGCATATGATTGCTTCCAGCGACAGCAGCATTGGCGCGAACAGGAACCCCTTTGCCGCGACCAGCGGCTGCTCCAGATGAGGGGGTGGTGCTTCGTCCGCGTCCTGCACTACGTCCACCAATCCGAGGCCTATCTCCCCACCAATCAGGATAGCCGTGAAGGAGAAAACAACTGCCTTCGTCATGTCCAGGACGATTACAGTGAGCACAGATGAGATTAGATTTGTCCCGACCTCGCCCGCGGCCCTCAGTTTTTACCGCAAAGCTCATAACATCATCCCTCTTTTCCTTGGCGCGTGAAATCCCGCGAACACATTCTTCTTGGATCAATGTCTGGTATACTTTATTGATAGAGGGAAAAGGGTCTTGAGACAGCAAGTTGGATCTCACTTGTTATAACCCAAATATATATTTATTATTATTTATATTTCTATGTGTTATAGTTTTATTAGAATTGGTTGGCTTTATCTAGTGTTATAATTTTATTAGAATTGGTTAACTTTATTGAGTATTATAGTCTTATTAGAATTAGTTTACTTTATTTAGGAAATAATTAAATTTTAATTTTTAGTGTTTTGGATAATTTGAAGAGTTATTAGAATTATGATTGAATTAGGATTGAAGGTTCACCATAATTTAATGGAAGTAATAGTATACGATTAGGAAGTTAAGGCTATAAATAAGAGGTGTCTTCCTAGGGTTTTATTATTTCTAATTAAGAGAAAGAGGAGATAGAAGAGAAAGATTTGGCTGAAGTGAAGAAGAATTAAAGGTTAGTTTTTATTTTTATTTTAATTTTTCTATTCATTAAATATCAAGCATTGATGAGATGGGTAAGAAGTTAAAGAGAGTTAATCAAATAAGTCATGGTTTTCGACTTTCCTGAGTTGTATATATATGTACATGTTCGGCAGTTTATATATATATAAATACATAAGATATCAGGGAGGAAAGGTGCGACAGTTGATTGATTGAAAAATATATAAATATATATTTTTGGGTTCCTAGATTTGTACGCATATATATACATATATATTCTTGTGTATGTACAGCTATATGGATTTTCAAATTTTTTAGATGGGCAGCGTGTATTTAAAAAAAAAAAAAAAATCCCATTACTACTGGGATAGAGGGTTTGATTGGGTTTATTAAAACTATTTTTATTAATTATATATATATATATATATATATTTATGGAAGTTGTCGGCAGAAGCTAACATATATATATATATATATAACACTTGTTTCATTAACGGGGTAGAAAAAAAAATAAAATAAAAATAAATATATTTTGAATTGATTTTGAAACTGACGACCAGTGCATGCATATATACATATATATATGTGTATATATATTAAGTTAGGTTCTATTGGAGGGGTTATAAAAAAAAAAAAAAAAATTTACTTTTCACTTGATGTATTGAAAGGGGTTGCTGGCCGATTATCAATTTGACAATTTGAAAGGGTTATTTATTTATATTAATTAAATTATTTTAGAAGAGTGAAGGGTTTATATTTAGTAAATTATTAGACGTAAATTTTACGATAGATTTTAAATAATAAGTATTTAATTTCGTGAATTCAGGATTGTGAGGGATTATCCTGATTTATTTTACGTGTACATCTTTGGACACCAGGTGAGTGGTTTGCCTTGCTAGTATTATTTTATAAATTATTCCATGCATAAAGATTTGAAAGTTGAAAATTTTTGGATTATTCATTGTGAAAAATTATATTGTTTTGATAAGGATATTATATGTTTTATGCTATTGAGTATAAGTAAAATTATTTGGACATTTGTGTTTAATCCTGGAAATTATGAGATTGTGATGGAAAATTTTTTTTGTGGTTATTGGAAATAAAAATTAAAGTCCAGGGGACAGGCTCCTTAGGTGGTGTGACTCTGGCAACTAGGGAACAGGCCCGTGAAAACCGTGGTGACCCTAGTTCTCAACGATTGTAGGAACAGGCCCGTGAAAACCGTGGTGACCTCAATCGGATCGGCTTAGGGAAGAACCCAGGAGCCAGACTGGGTGACTCTAAGTACGATATTGGATCCAACGGGCACTGCCCATGAGAAAATATATTGGCACATTTTATATTTAATTTCCATATATCCATGGATTAATGTTTGTTATCACAGTTGTGATTGACGGGATGAATTATGGATGTTATTGCACTCTGATGTGCAGGTTTTGAAATTGTTATTGATTATGCATGGACATGGTTACTTGGAAAATTTTTCTTGATTAAATTGGTTATTTGAAAATTTATTATTTTCAAATGGATATTATTATTTTTGGCTTGGCAATCCATTCACCGGGCTTTTAGCTCACCCATCCTTTTAACATTTTTCAGGTAAGCCTGGAAGGGATTAGACATGGACTCTGGCAGTGGGACCTTTAAGTCGTGGCCTCTTAGGAATAATTTTACATTTTATTGATGGATTTTATTTTGGTAGCTAGATTAGAGTTTGATGATTTGAAATATTTTAATTACTGTTATTAATTATTTTAAGTTTGAAACGTTAGTAGACTATTTTATTTATTCTCGTAAATTTTTAAATGGCAAGGTTATTTTTTCATTGAAGGTTTTCTTTTTTGTAAATTTAAGTTGAATGAAAATTAGGCTTGCGTGTTCCTTAAGCTAAGGCTTAGGGTACTCGGCCGGTTACATCCTTAAGTGGGGTGTGACATCACTTGACCATAGTGATCATCATAGAGTCCCATCAGGAATTGATGTAACCGCTTCTCCTCACGACGCTTCTCAAGTTTGGAACCAAGATTGCAAGTGCAATGGCCACATTCGCAACCCGGAATTGGTTCATAATGAGCAAGTTCATCCCACAAGGCCTTCATCTTTCCATAGTAAGTGACGATAGACATCGTTTTGTCTTGTTTACATTCAGCAATAGCAGCTTTCAACTGCTGAATCCGTGGACCGTTCACAACACAGAACCTGTCCTTGAGATCGTCCCAAAGAAGTTTCGCATCTTCATAGTACGAGATGGAGGATGCAATCGTAGGTTCTATGGTACGCATGAGCCACGAAACAATCATGGAGTGAACCGTCAGCCAATCCTCCATCTGGTCTTTATCAGCGGGTTTGGGTATTGTTCCGTCAACGAACCCATACTTTCGTCTCGCACGAAGAGACAAGCGAATGGACCTTGCCCATTCGTCGTAATTATCTCCACGCAACTGTACGTGCGTAATTGTATTTCCGGGATTATCTCCGGATCCAAGGAAATACGGAGAAGTTGAGTCAAACTTTTTATCATAGGCGCCAGTTGCCGTAGTAGCTCCAGCCATTGCTGCCGTAGGACTGGAGAAACAATGTAGCTAAGTGTGTGGATGTGTTTGCGCAGGAAGACAAAGCAAAGCTTACGATTGCCGAGGCTCTGTTACCATGAAAAAATAGAAGAAGTGTATCTCTTATTCGCTTTCTCTCAGCCCAATATATACAATAATGTGCTGTTCTTCCTTCCAAAAATACTCTAGCGGATCCACATTGTGCGGATCCATTTCCCTAAAACTCTAAACTCCAAATCAATTTCAATCTCCAATACTATATTTACAAAATCAATCTCCAATACTATATTTACATACAAAATCAATCTCAATCTCCAATAACTGCAGCTGTAGGAGAATAAAAACTCTCTAACTAGCTTCTGTTACAAAGTTAGTTAGATAGTTAGATTAGTTGTAGAAACTGATTAGTTAGTTCAGTTTAGTTCTGCTTCTTCCTTCTTCTATAAAGTGTAATCAGAACTCCATTGACAGTGTAATGAAAAAGAAGCAGTCAATTTCATTTTCTCTTCATGGTATCAAAGCCATAGAAGCTCCAACGAGCATCAATGGCTTCCTCTTTTTCTTCATCCTCTTCGCCTAATATTGATTTGCTATTATCAAACCTAAATTCTCTCATCACAGTGAAATTAGATGCAAGGAATTACATTGTATGGAAATCTCAAGTCGAACATGTGTTGAGAGCTACTGATCTTCTAGGTTTTGTTGATGGATCTTCCCAGCCACCACCAGAAGAAATTCTTGACTCTGAAAACCAGAAAATCAAAAATCCAGAATATACTCAATGGATCACCACAGATCGTCACCTTCTGAGCTGTATTTCTGCAACTTTGTCTCCCACAATCTATGCCAATGTTCTTCATCTTCAAAGATCTCAAGAAGTATGGAAATTTTTGGTAAGAAAATTCACTGTGTTGTCCCGATCTCATATTCATCAACTTAAGAATAAACTCAACAGCATCAGAAAAGGATCAAATTCAGTAGAGGAATATCTTCAAGAAATCAAAAGTAAAGCAGATCAACTCAGTTTGGTATCCTCATCAATAAATGATGAAGATCTTGTTCTGATTGTACTTAATGGGTTACCGGATGAATATGGAGCTTTTAAAACTACTATTCAAGCAAGACTAGAAGCTATAACCATAGATGAGCTATCTTCTCTCTTATGTTCTGAAGCAATTCATGTAGAATCAGTTCACAAGCTAACTACTACAAATCCAGCTGTGGCCTTTGCTGCTATGAAAAAGCCCTATCAGATTAATTCACCACAGAACATGTCAGGTTTTCAACATAACAATAGATCTTCCTCATCAAACTTTAATTTCAGATCTTATCAGAACCTCAATAGAAATTATGGGAAGAATTATCAGAATAGAGGAAACAGATTCTACCAGAGTCATCGTGAGAATTATAGAGGCAATTTTCGTGGAGATTTTAATCCTGGTAATGTGAGTGCTGGAAATATCAGTGGTTATGGTGTTGAATGCCAAATATGTGGAGGGAATCATATGGCTTTTGAATGCTGGCACAGAATGAACCCCAACTTCCAGCCACCAATGCTTTACAATAAACCAACTGCAACTCCTCCACAGCAAGCATATTCAGCATTTGCTCAACCATTGTCCTCATCCTCCGCTCCTTGGTATGTGGATTATGCAGCTACATCACATATGACAAATTATCTTGCCAATCTACAGCTCTATCAGCCATATCAGGGAACAGATCAAGTAACTGTTGGAAATGGCAACACTTTGCCTATCCAACACCCTGGAACTAGTATTCTTCCAACTCCACATCATCATTTTAAGCTAGATAAAGTACTTCATGTTCCTCAATTATCATCTAATCTTCTATCTGTTCATCAATTTACCAAAGACAATGACTGCTCTATCACTTTTAACAAAAATTCCTTTGTCATTCAGGACAACCAAACCAAATCAATTCTCTGTAAAGGCACTCCTGAGAATAGTCTCTACAAAATTCCATGCATCCCTTCATCAAACACACATATTGCTCACGTCAGCACCATCACTCCTACTTAGATTTGGCATAAGAGATTGGGACATCCCTCTAAAGCCAAATTCCATCATGCTCTCAAGGACTGTGGTTTTTCATTCAATAATTCTAATTTTTCTTCTCTTTGTGAACATTGTTGTGTTGCCAAAAGTCATAGGTTGCCCTTCACTTTGTCAAATTCAACTGCAAGCTCTCCTCTAGCTTTAATACATTCTGATGTATGGGGGCCCTTTACTTATGGCAATACAAAATATACCTACTATGTCATTTTCATTGATGACTATAGTTCCTTTACCTGGTTGTATCCCTTGCACTATAAGAGTGAAGTGTTCTCTACATTCTTGCACTTTAAAGCCTTTGCTGAAAGACAATTTGGCTTCCCATTAAAAATCTTAAGAACTGATGGTGGTGGAGAGTACACTAGCAATAAATTTAAACATCTCTTTTTATCTCAGGGCATTCACCATCAACTTAGCTGTCCACACACTCCTTCTCAAAATGGTACTGCAGAAAGAAAACATAGGCATCTCATTGAGACAACTATTGCCTTGCTTCATCACTCTTCTCTCCCACTTTTGTTCTGGTTTGAAGCTTTATCCACAGCCACCTATCTTATAAATAGAATGCCTACTCCCAAACTCTCACATATCAGCCCATTCGAAAAGCTCTACCATCAAAAACCAGATTATAACTTCCTTAAGGTCTTTGGTTGCCTCTGTTATCCATGGCTTCGACCATACTCTCACAAAATTCAGCCTAGATCCACTGCCTGTGTCTTCATTGGTTACCACTCTTCTGCCAAAGGTTATAGGTGCTTAGACCCTTCAACCGGTCAAGTCTACTTATCTAGACATGTTGTTTTTGATGAGAATGTTTTTCCATTTTCTTCTTCCTCTACTTCCTCACCACCGTCTCTTGCTCAACTAACAGTTCTTCTGGCATCCCACACACTCTCCATCCTTCTACATTTGTTCCCAATTTTTCAACTCCACTTACTGTCAAATCTCCACCTACCTGTTCTAATGCTCCTATTTCAAATTCTACATCACCATCACATGTTTCTATCCATAATTCACCAATTTCCTCTTCACAACTATCTCCAATTCTAACCACAATATTACAGACCTCACCTCAAAATTCTCCCAATTCTCTTCAACCCACTACCACAAGTACCCAACCTTCCTCTCCTACATCTTTTTCCACAGCTCCTTCTAATGTGCACCGCATGCTCACCAGATCTAAAAATGGTATTTTTAAACCCAAACATCCTCTTTGTCTTTCTACTATTGCTCCTCCAATTTCCTCTTCTTCCATCTCTGAACCAAAATCTTATAAAGAAGCACTTTTATCACCTGAGTGGTCTGCTGCTATGTTGGAAGAGTACACTGCCCTCCAGAATCAAGGCACTTGGTCTCTTGTTTCTGCTCCTTCTTCTCACAACATTATTGGCTGTAAATGGATCTTTTAAATCAAGAGAAATGCTGATGGTTCTATTGCCAGATTTAAAGCTAGGTTGGTTGCAAAAGGTTACCTTCAAGAGAAGGGTATTGACTTTCATGATACTTTTAGTCTTGTGGCAAAACAGCCCACTGTTCGTATTATTCTCTCAGCAGCTCTTCACTATGACTGGTGTATCCATCAACTTGATATTTCTAATTCCTTTCTTCATGGCATACCCACCGAGGAGGTTTACATGTCACAGCCCCCTGGTTTTGAGGATTCCTCATCTCCTGACAAAGTTTGCAAGCTTCATAAAGCTCTATATGGCCTTAAGCAAGCACCAAGAGCATGGTACTCTACCTTCTCTTCCTTTCTTATCTCCATCGGTTTTGTTAACAGCCATTGTGACCCATCTCTTTTTGTCCAGCACACTTCAACTACTCTTACCTATCTACTAGTCTATGTAGATGATATCCTTCTTACAGGAAACAGCCCCTCTCATCTTCAATCCCTCATTGCTCAGCTACATTCTCATTTTGCTCTCAAAGATTTAGGTTCTATTTCCTATTTTCTTGGTATTTCTGTTATTAAATCTGGTTCCAATTACTTCTTATCCCAGTCAAAATATGCATCTGATATTCTTGCCAAGGCTGGCATGACAAATTGTAAACCTTACTCTTCTCCCCTATCCATCAAGCCCACCACTGGTCCTCATGCTATTGCTCCATATCCCAACCCAAGCCTTTATAGAACCATTGTAGGTGCTCTTCAATACCTTACCATCACTCGCCCTGATCTAGCCTTTGCAGTTAACCAAGCCTGTCAACATATGCATTCTCCCACCATGGCTCACTTCCTTGCTGTCAAAAGGCTTTTGAGATATGTTAAGGGTACCATTGCCTTTGGATTAAAGTTCTCAGCTGGTTCTTTTGCCATCAATGTATTTACGGATTCAGATTGGGCTGGAGATTCCATTGATAGGAGATCTACTGTTGGTTTTTGCATCTATCTTGGATAGAATTTAATCTCTTGGGCTGCTAAGAAACAACCCACTGTGGCATGCTCCTCCACCGAAGTAGAATATCGTGCCATGGCACAAGCTGCTGCTGAAGTATCTTGGCTCCTAATGCTTCTACATGATCTTCACATCATCCCTCCTACTATTCCCACTATGTGGTGTGATAATCTCTCTGCCATATCTCTTACATTGAATCTGATTTTCCATGCTCGCACAAAGCACATTAAGGTTGACTATCACTTTGTGCGAGAACAAGTTGCCAGGAAGAAGCTTGCTATTCAACACATTCCTTCCTCTGATCAAGTTGCTGACATTTTTACCAAATGCCTTTCTATCTCTCGCTTCCATTATCTTCAGAACAAGCTTTTGGTGGGTGCTCCACCCAACAGCTTGAGAGGGGATGATAAGACCTGAGCTAGGAGTGTATGGTTACACTGTGCACTGCAGCTGTAGGAGAATAAAAACTCTCTAACCAGCTTCTGTTACAGAGTTAGTTAGATAGTTAGATTAGTTGTAGAAACTGATTGGTTAGTTCAGTTTAGTTCTGCTTCTTCCTTCTTCTATAAAGTGTAATCAGAACTCCATTGACAGTGTAATGAAAAAGAAGCAGTCAATTTCATTTTCTCTTCATCTCTGGTCCTAATTGACCGGAGATTTGGCAACTAGAGAGGTTGAGACCCACCACAAAGCCGTGGGTAGGGTCACATTTCACTCCAACCCACGAACAAGGCGTGGAATCAGATGCTTTCCAGCTCGATTTGATGGAAGGAGGCACAACTGTCCAGTGCTTCGTGAGTGACAACAGAGTTTTCCCGTCTGAGCTCAAACCAGACATAGCAGAAATTAACACATAGAAGCGCGAGAGCGGGAAGAGAAAATTCGAAGAAATTCTCATGATTATGTATAGGAGAAAGAGAGAGGCCGCGGTCTAGAAGAGAAGAATACTAAGAGGTAGGTAGCTAAAGAGACATACCCAGAAAAAGTTCCGAGGAAACAGCCAGGCTCTCCTCCTCTACAGAGTCTACCTTCCAATGTCACTGAACAGAGAGAAGAGGATGGAAACCCAGTTGCAGTGTATATATATATATATATATGTAGAGATAGAAAGGGGAGCGTGGGAAATACAGGAAAGGAAAGAAATTATGAGTTGCAGACACCGACAGAACTTCAGGAACCTGAGGAAGGTTGCTCTTTGGTTTTTGCTCTTTGTTTGGAGCATTATCTTTTTTTTCTTTAAATTTTTACAAATTCTTTTTTAGATTTTAATTTTTTACCCATTATATAAGTGACGAAAAAATTTTTTACCCAGTGTAAAAATTATAAAATAGCTATTCTTATAAATTTAAATAACTCTAAACACTTTCATATATATATATATATATATATATACATATATACACATTAGTGTTGACCCGTGCGATACACGGAATTATATAACAATTTTATAGATAAAATATAATTTTTAAATACATTACAAAATATTTTAATAAAATTACATAATTTCAAAAAATAGTTAGCTTTATTTTTTTACCAAATTTTGATCTGAATTGATCCAATCTTAAAAATTAAAATTTGTTCTAAAATATATATTAAATCATAAACTTACCTAATTGACATGATCTCTTTTTCGTTTTAAATTATTTGTTAGTTTTAATATATATTTTTATATTTTTTTAATTATGGACTCATTTTGCAAAATTAGAAATACTATTAGTTTTAATTATATTATTAAGTTAAAAATTATCGATATGACCAATTTAAATTTAAAATTAGAATTTTTTTAAAAATTTTTCTAAAAATAAATTATTCACAGGTTTAAATAATATTTCAAATTTTATTTAATTTTTTTTTTTAAATTTAAGATATAACAAATTTTAGATAAACATTTTTTGCAGTTTTTTTTGTGTGTTTAAACAAATAATTTTCAATTTTTATTTGTGTTTTTAATTTAATTATTAATGTATTTGAAATATATAAATTTTATAACTATATTAAATTTATAAGCAAGTGGGTTACCTTTTAGAACTCATAAGTTCATTCATATGAAATTTATAAACAAGTTGACTCTTTTTCGTAACCCATTCAAGTGAGTTCATTTTCGAAACTTACGAGATTTTTTACATTCATTAAATTATATGCTATAATTCTAGTGTTTTTATGAAAAAAAAAAAAGTGAAGTTGTAGTATTTTAGCGATGTGAAATAAATAAATAAAAATTTTGTAAATGAGAAAAGAAAAAATAAGAAGAGGGAATGAATGGATTCAAAAGATAATTAAAGAATCTATTAAAAAAATAGAATGGCATATGTTATGTAGAATTAAAGCGAAGAAAAAAAAGACAGAAAAATGTAGATAATATAGATTTATAAAAATAACTCAAATATTAAATATTTATTTGGTTAAAAATTGTGACATGACCAATTTCAATTTAAAATTAGAAATTTTTTTAAACAAAAAAAGTATTCCCAAGCTTAGATAATATTTTAGCTTTTTTTGTGTTTTTAAATTTTAACATTTTTTTATGTTTTTTAATTTAAGATATATAAAAAAGTTATTATTATGAGAGAAGTTATGTTTTTTATTTTGATTAATATTTAATAATTTTTAAATATTTTTAACTTAAATTAATTATTTAATAAATTTTATAATTACAATGAACCAATAAATAAATTTCATTTAAGGAACCCATGAAAGTAGATATCTTCTTAAAACCCGATAAAGTGGATTTCTTTTTTGAACTTATAAGTTCTTTTACATTTATTAAAATCACATGCCACAACTCTAGTACTTTCATAGCATAACTCTAGTGTTTTTATAGGCAAAAGAGAAAGTAAAGTTGTAATATTTTGACAATATGAGACAAAGAAATAATAGTTTTATAATTGCGAAAAGAGAAAAGAAGACGAGAGAATGAAGGAAATTAAAAAATAATTTAAAAATCTATAAAAAAAAAAAGAAAAAATAGAATTATGATTAAAAAGACATGCCACCTAGAATTGGAGTGAATGAGAAAATGAGAGAGAAAATACATTATTTTAGTATTATAGTGCAGATATATATAATAATAAATTTGAAGGACAAGTCTCATATGAGTGTACTCACACTGCTTGACTTGTTTTTAAAAAATGGAGCGAAAACAAAATATCCATATTGGTGGCGTTTGGAAACATAATTATTTTTAATAACTTTTGATTTTTTTTTATTAAAAGTTATTAATTGTAAATTTTAGTGTGTCTGGTGAAATAAGTAACAAGCTTTAGTAATTACTACTTTTAGGTGTTTGGTAAAATTTTTGACAATTTTTGACTTTTTTAATAACTTTTAACAATTTTTAATAATTTTTAACAACTTTTAACAATTTTTGATAACTTTTGAGTTAAAAAGTTATAGTAACAGTGTTAGAAAAGTGACAAAATTTAGTGTTTTGGCAACACTGAAAGAGTAAAACTTAGTATCTTTTTGCTAGAAATTGTGATGCTAAACGCTACCTATAGTACATGACGATTTTTAAAAATATTCTTCTCACAAATTAGATCAAAAAATTAAGAATTATTTTTTTCTTTCATTTGACAATTGAGATCGTTTTCATATTTTTAACTTCCCATTTAATTTTTATTTTAATGAACCTCACTACCATCCATCTAACAAAATAATTTAGATATTTTAAATTTCACTATATTTTAAGGGTTAAGATCATATGCAAATTAAAATGCCAACTTAAATTCTGTTCATTTATGATTTTTAGGAAATTGAATCTTCTAAATTAAAGTACCATAATTTGTATTTTCTTTTACAGTGCTCATTAAAAATTAATTTGAGAGAGAGATACCGAAACATATGTAATACCTACTAAGACCTAAAGTTTTGAAAAAAAATTAAAATTCATAGATTATTGGAATTTTTTTAATTTAAAATTTTTATCCAAAATTTTAATTATATAAAAAACTTAACACTAACTCTATTCGGAGCTTCACATGCACAATTTATTATCACTAGTACATACACAATGAAAATTACTTTTGTTGAATTTCTAGGCTCGCTTGGGAAGTTAATTTGGCTTTTTAGCAATTTTGACTATTTAACTTTTTTGTTTTTTATTTTATTAAATATTTTTCATAATTTTTATTTTTTAAATTATAAAAGACAAATACATCAAATAAATAAAAACGTTAAAAATTAAATTTATTTTAACTTCATAATTACCCGATCTCGAACATTTGTTTTTTTTAATAAGTTTGGACTCAAATTAAGCGGGAATCATTTGGTTTATTTTGCAGCCAATATGTCCAAATTATTTTATTTTCTGTTTTTTTTTTTATTTTTAACTGGTAAATATGGTTGATTTTCAACTCTAATATCTACGTCCGACAATGGCTCCGTTTCGAACTAAACAAAATAAAATAAAATTCTACAAATCTCTACAAATACGAATTACGAGACGACAAAACTTAAATTCTTCACTCACTACATGAATTACGAGACATTTACTTCTATAATTTTATTTTATTTTATACACTTTTATACAACTCCAAACATATCAAATATGCTTGCAAGATAGAAAAAGATAAAAAAAATAATATTAAATGATTTATGTAAACAAAAATTATATAATTTTTAGTTAATCAATTTAGACTTTTGATAGACAGTAAAATACAATAAAATAAAATATATATTTTTTAAAATAAATTTTTGTTGGTATTCCAATTATTTTCCAAACAAAACCAAGGAAAAGAGTTCATTAGCACCTCATTCCCTTTTTATTTTTCCAGATTAATTTTTTTTCATCATTCATTTTTCAAAAATTCAAAAACTTAAGAAACTGCACCAGCATGCCGGCCAAAAGTCAGGCGGCGTACCTTTTTTTTTTTTTGGGTAGATGCGTACTTGCTTCTTATGCTGTTGTTTATTGTATTTATTATTTAGATCAGGGGTTGAAATCGATGTCAGTTCCTTAATCTTCGATTATAATTGGATGATTTATATAAAAATAAATTTAAATTCTTGATATCAAAAATTTTTATTAATAAAAAAGTTTTCAATGTAAAAAAATTAAAAGTTTTTTAATCGTTCAATATAAACCAACTGCGCACACTTCGTTGTCACGAATTTGACTTCCAAAAATCAATGCAAGTCTCCTTTCTTTATTAATACCATTTACGATGTGTTTGAAGTGATAAAAAGTGAGATAAAATAAAATAAAATGTAATTTGGGAGAACTTTTACGTTTAGTGCATACATCTCAAATTGCATTTTTTTAAAGATAAATAGTAGGATTTTCGTTTTGACGGATTGGATTTCCGTTTGAACAGATTCAAAATTTTGTATCAATCATAATTTCTTTGCACACCAGACTAGACTCAAAATGCTACCATTTCACACCATTCATTCTTCTCGTGCTCCAATTCATTTGCACTTTCTATTTTCATTTTCTGTTGTTGGAAGCTCGTATTGGCCACGGTAGGTCTTGAGTTTTGAGATTTCTCTACCCCTCCTTTCCAAAATAAACGTGAATGGATTCAGAACATTTGTTTTATTTCTTTTTACAAATTTATTGGTAGCATATTTGTTGTGATGGAGAAAAAAAATATATTTCGTTAGTTATATTCCATGGATTCGCCGCCTCCACAGTCCAAAACTCAAATGTGCTCAGTGAACCGTTCCAACGGGATTACACGGGCTGTTTGGACGAAGTCAGGAAGTGAGCTAGTGTCGGAATAATTTCTACAATCAATTTGGACGGAAGTTGGCTATGCGAATTCGCCGGAATGGTTTCTACAGTCTGTCGGAACGATTTCTAATATTCTATAACTTTAGAAAAATTAGTCACAGTAGGTGTCATTCGGTAGTTCGGGAGTCTGTGGTAAGAATGGTAAAAAAATTTTTGTAATTTGATTAATCAAATTCCAATTATCTACTTTTTTTAGAAGGTGTTGAACTTTTTTCGAATTTCAAAAAGATAAGAGTGTGTAAAAATATAATAAAAATTTTCAAAGATTTTCACTAAAATTTGATGCATCAAACGGGCCCTTAGTGTTAAAGGTTGGCAGGTGGGGTGCCTTAATTTAAGATCCATCCATAATACAAAACAAAATCAGTCTCATGGCTTCCAATGAAAATGAAATACTTCCAATTTTTATATGCCTAAGCTGCTACTAATATTTTATGGAATTGTATTACTACCAAACATACAAAATAATAATTAAGACAGTACAAGTAAATATTGTGATTCCACCTAAAACGGATTAAGTACTTTGAACCGACCTCATTTAACATTTTATTTAAAAGATTAATAAATAAATAAGATTATTATAGTCAAATAAATTTCTGTATGTTACACACTTCAATTTAATTCAAAGCAAAACTAGCAGATATTAAATTATGAAAACAAGAAAATAATAAGATAATGGCCTCTGTTCTTAGGGAAAAAAAAAAAAGTAATAGAAAAAAAGATGATGACGAAGAAGATAATGGCTCCTGAAATTCAAGCTCCCAAACATAAATTTATATAAATATAAAAAGATTGAAAAAATAAAATAAAATTATTAATTTGTACCATTTTGGCATACCTAACTAACTAAAATTTTTAAAAAGTTTTTTTACAACATTTATTAATTATCTTCTAGTTTTTCAAACTCAATTCGAAAATTTTGGTAAATTTAATTTATTCGCTTTATTTTTATACTTTAGTGAATTTTTTCAGTAAGTAATTTTAATTTTTTTTCATTCAAACAAATAAATCATTTTATTTTATTTTCTTATAATTTTTCTTCACTTGCCTACCTTTTTTTTTTTTTTTTTTCTAGAAATCCATGTTACAGACGAGGTATTCAAAAATTAAGAATTAAAAATTAAAATAGTACCCATAATACAAGATCCTTGAATCTTAGGCGGATAATCCTTTAAACCGGGCATATATTCTCTAGGGATTATCTCTATGTTATCTGAAATCGACTTTAATTATTATACGAATTTCTTTGCCACATTCTTTTGGTGCACTTTTTTTTTTAATAAAAAAAGGGCCATTACGGTAATCGGAAGTCGGGTATTGACCGAACCACGGGGGCCCATCGGATTCTTTTCCCATCTTTTCCCTTAGGTCTAGTTCAGCGGGTAACCTCCTGATTATGGGGAGCCGAGACAACAACTCGCAAGGGTTTGAGTCTCCGTTAGTGAAATTCAGTCTCGTTGAGTTATTCTAAGGGCCACTCACCACACGCGCAAGCGTGTGACTTAACCGGTTCGGCGGGCTTGTGGAGTGTTCGTCGGCCCTTGGTTTACCGGTCGGCTACACGGTCCGTTGAGAGCTGTAATAAACTGATCGGGTTCTGGGTCACAAAAAAAAAAAAAGAAAGGCCACTTAACCAACTTTTCATTGTTCCTATTATATATATATAATAATAATACATAATACGAACAAATTATTCGAAAACAAATTGTTTATGGTCTTTCTTTAATATTCATTTGCTGCTTACCAACCATGTAAAAGAATGGTCTATCCAACCGAAAGGGAAAAAGTCTTGTATAAAAAAAAAAAAATTACGTGAATGGTGTCATAAATTTGTGTATGAATCATTTTGCAAACAACGTTTATGTATTTTTTTATCATACAATTTCCATGAACACCTCATTCTTATACTTCTTTTCTAGTAGATTTTTCTACTATAACGAAAGGGTGCACATGGTTCAATCTAATTTCTTTTGATATTAATGAACCGGATTCTAAATTATTTATTTATGAAATGTTATAACAGTAACCAAGGGGTCGTTTGGTTTGCTGAAAAATTCTAAAAAATTTTATAAATCTCTGTTAACTTTATATTACATCAACTTTTTCTCTCATTACACGCATTACGAACTCTCCCCAAACTACAATTTATCTCACTTTTTCTTACTCCAAACGACCCTTAAAATTGTTCAACTAAAGAAGTCAAATCAAGCCATACCAAACTACTTATTTCAACATTTACTACATAATTGCTAAAATAATCTAAATAATTTAATTTTTAAATAATCATGTACTGCAGCATATATATGGCAATAATGGATTAAAATAATCCTAAGAAATAACTCAATGTAAGATCTTGAGTTTACTTCTCAAGTGGTCACTAATTTGAGTTTCTTCAGTTTTATTGGAGACTTACCCAGTCGTTAGTTTCAAGGTTTTAAGAATTAGTCGAATTATGTGCAAATTGACTCAAACAACCTAAATTATCAAAATAAATAAATAAAAATAAAGACTAAACCAAAAATTTTAAAATTAGTTTCATAAATACAATAAAATAAAATATGTCCATTAATGAGAATCTAACAACTAGCTACTCATGATTTAGGATGCATTAGAGTAATAAAAAATAAAATAAAATGAGATAAAATGAAATAAATTGTGAATTCGTAATTCGTATAGTGAGATAAAAAATAAAAAATTTATAAAATTTTTCAATACCTTTTACGATTTTTCAGAATTTTTTTATCATTTTAAATAGCGCGTTAGTAAATTTTTTTTTATTTTAAACTTATATATATATAATATTATAATATATCATCATTAATGCTTGTAATGGTAGAGAGAGAAAGGGGAGTGAATAATGCTTGTATTCGTAGAGAGAGAAAGGAGAGTGAGGGAAACATAAGAAAGGGAAGAAATTATGGGTAGCAGACACCGACAGAACCGGAGCGACGCCGTGGGTTTTTCTTTGTAGCCTTGTAGGATAGGTCTGAGTGTCCACACTAGGAGGGCTCAAGGCGTGGACTCGTATTTGCCACGGCTTGACTTCTTTTTTAAAAAAGTTAAAACAGAAGACTAGAAATAAAACACGAATAAACAAAGGAAGAAGTAAAAGAAGTGAAGAGAAGTTCTTGTTGACTTCTGGACCCAAAAATAGGGTCCCCCACACGTGAATGGGCCAGTTTTGTTGAATTTCTAGGCTCTTTTTTGGGAAGTTAATCTGACTTTTCACAATTTTGATTATTAACTGTTTAATTTTTTTTTGTCAATTTGTTAAAATATTTTTTATATTTTCAATTTTTAAAATTATAAAAAACAAATATTTCAAATAAATAAAAATTTTAAAATTAAATTTATTTTATAGATGAACTTATTTATACACCATAAATAAATTCTTATACTCTATTTTAGTTTTTTATTAAATAAAATTATATAATTATCTTCATTCTTATAAAATAATATTTATGACATTAAAATTGTATAACTTATCTTATTAAAATAATAATAAGGATAACTGTATAATTTTATTTAATAAAAGAGTAGAATGGAATATAAGAATTTATCTGTGAAATATAAATAGACCTACTCTATTTTAATTTTATAATTATCCGATGTCGATCGAATTTATATAATAAGTTCGGACACGAGTTAAGCCTCAACCATTTGGCTCACTTCGCAGCCAACATAATGTCCAAATCATTCTATTTTCTGTTTTTTTTTTTTTTTTTTAACTGGTAAAAATGGATCATTTTGGACTCTAATTTCTACATCCAACATACATATATGATTACGAGATACAAAAAGATAAAAACAATATTAAATGGCTTATGTAAACAAAAATTATATAATTGTTTGTTAATTTGTTAGACTATTGATAGGCAATAAAATACAATAAAATAAAAAATATATCTTTTAAAATTAATTATTTTACTGCTCTTCTAATTATTTTCCAAACAAAACCAAAGAAAAGTATTCATTAGCACCTCATTTCATTTTCGTTTCCCACATTAATTTATTTCAGCTTTCCTTTGTCACAAATTAAAAAACGCAAGAAACTGCACCAGCTTGCTCGCCAAAAGTCAGATATGGAGCGTTTTCTTGTTTATCGTATTCGTTTGGCATAAAAAATAAAAAACAAAAAAACAAAGCAAAACAAAAACAAAAACAAAAAAAAAAAAATTGTAAAAAAACACAGAAAATCCTTGAAAACCTACCTTTAAAATTCTCGAAGACATTTTACACTCTTCGTACTTCTTGAAATTTTTATAAATTTATATATATCTATATATTTCAATAAATTTTTACAAATCTCAATAAATTTTTAACAAACCCGAATAATATTCTACAAATCCTAACAACTTTTCTACGAATCTCAAAAACGTTTTAACTATTTTCAATAAATTCTTTTATAAAACCATACCGACGGAACCACAAAAATCATTTGAACAATTTTTCTCTTAAAAAATTGACACAGAAGCAAAAAAATTTCACTATTCATCTCTAAAAAATATGATTTTGTGGTTACGTATCAAATGACAAAAAATTTTTCAAATCACATTTTTTAATATTTTTTTATTATTTTTTGCTGTACCAAACGAACCCTTACTATTAAGATCAAGGGTTGAAAGTGATGCCACTACCCTGACCGTCTAATTTTAATTAGATGATTCTTAAAAGAAATAAATTTAAATTCTCAACATCAAAAGTTTGTATTAATAAACAATTTTCAATTCTTAAAAATTTAGATTTAATTTTTTCAAAAATTTAAATTTTATTTTTGTGAACTGTTTGATTTAAAACAACAGTTCACACTTTGATGTCACAGATTTGGCTAAAAATGAATGCGAGCCTTTTTTATTAATATTATTACGTGTTAAGGTTTGGTGGGGTGCCTTTAATGCTCGGAGACGCTACTCTTTGGCATAGTATCAACTTTGAGCCCGTTTGGTAATTTAAAAATTAGTAAAAAAATATCAAAAGTTATTTTTGATATGTTTGGTAAAATCACAAATTTTTTTATTTTTTTGATTTACTACAGTAAAAAGTACACTTTATAATTATAACTTTTTTGATTTGTTACAGTAAAAAAAACATACCAAACACCCAAAAGTTACCACTTTTTTGTTTTGCTACAGTAAAAAATTTACCAAACACCCAAAAGTTACTAAAAAATACTAAAAATTTCACTCTGTTCAACCAAACACACAAAAAAGTACAAACAAAAAAAACACCCAAAAATTTACAAAAACTTAAATTTTTTTGAACTTTCAAACACCCCTTTATAAGATCCATCCATGGAACAAACAAAATCGCTTTCACGAGTAGACCTTTCTGTTAGTTAAAAAAATGGGTCTGCGCGCGAGAGCGACTGAGCAACGGCAGTAACAACGTATATTTAATTACGCAAAGATGCGAAAAAGGCCACTTGAATTTCTGGTTGATCGCTTTCACACACACAGCGGGAATCCTTCAAACTGTGAAGATATTCTCTGGGAATCGCTTTCACACACACAGCGGGAATCCTTCAAACTGTGAAGATATTCTCTGGGAACACTACTCGGACCAAGGCTCATGGTGGGGTGCAGGAAAAAAATTCCATGTTAATTGAAATCGACATTAAGTATTATAAGGTTGTTTACAGTAGTAAAAAGTGAAATAAAATAAAATAATTTGATAAAAATTGTAAGTCTATAATTCTTGTAGTAAAATAAAAAATAAATAATTTTAAAAATTTTTAAAAAATTTTAGCACGTCAAATACACCTCTAATTTAAATACTTCAAAATTGACCTTGAACATACTTAATGCAATCAATCTATCTATGTGTAATTGAAATCAACTCATGTATTCTTAATGGAGTTATTCTTCGTAATGATAACATTCATATCAATTTTTTCAGTAGTCTTTTTTTTAACTTATTAATTAATTTATTTGTCATTTACCATCGCCGTAAAAGAACAATCTATATAATTAAATATTATATATATATATATATATATATATATATATAAGAATAATATGACAAATTTATGGGTTAGTCATCTTTGAAACCCTTTAAATTACTTTTTATCATACAAATTTCTTTGCCACATTTTTTATGCATTTTTTAGTACACCTTTCTAGTTAAAAAAATAGAAGAAAAGGGCAATCACAGTTATCGGAGGTCGGGTCTTGACCCAACCACAGGAGGGCCCATCGGATTCTTTTACCATCTTCGAAAACAGAAAGACCACTTAACCAACATTTCATTGTCACTACTATATATAATACATGATACCCGCATATTATTCAAAACCAAATTGTCTATATTCGCTGCTTACCGACCATGTAAAAGAATGGCCCATCCAACCATCATAATAATAATAATAATAATAATAATAATAATAAATATAAAAAAGTAAAAATAAAAATAAGAAATTTTTTTATCATACAATTTTTAATGACCATATTATTCTGATGCTTTTCTAGTAGATTTTTCTAATACAATAAATAGGGTGCACATGGTTCAGTTTAACTTATTTGGGTACCAATATATGAACTAAATTGTAAATTATTGATTTATGAAATTTTAAAAACATAACCAAACTGTTTACCTAAAATATTATTTGGTATACCTGTTTTGAACTCATTTTTTATTTTGTGTTTTTAGAAATAAGGAAAACAGTTCAAAAAAAAACATTTAGTCACTAGTATTTTCAAATTTTGTTTTAGAAAACAGAATATGGATTTACACATACAATGTAAATGACAAAAAATCATTTTAAGTATTTTTAACTTAAAATGAGAAAAATCTCAAAATATAGAAGATAAAAAATATCAAACCAAATACATTTTTTATGTTTATTGTTTTAGAATTTACAAAATATAAAACACATAAAATGGAACATAAAATACGAAAATAGAAAATACAAACTAAGAATACAAACTAAATACCACCTAAATAAATTAAACCACACCAAACTACTAGTTTCAATGTGTGATTTAACAAATTTGTGCTACATAATCAAAATGAAAGAGTGAGTAATTGCTAAAAATTATCTAAATAATTCAATTCTAAATAATAATGTAATGCAACATATGTATGGCAATAAGGGATTGGACCAAAATTATTAAGATTAGTTTTGTAACAGCAACAAAATATAAATAAAATATGTCCATGAATGAGATTCTAACAACTATCTCCTCCATAATTTTGTTTGGAGGAATTTTTCTTTTATTCTTTTAAACTAATATACCTAAAATATTATATAATATAGTATAATTAACAACTTTCTCTTCATTCTAACAACTTTTTCGTCCTCTGCTTTGTCATTTCTTTTTTCTACTAATTTAAAAAACAAAAAAGGGAAAAATTATCATTTCCAATCTTCAAACTGCCTCCCCTTAATCACCCACCGGAAAAATATAGGAATCCCGGGTATCCTAAAAAAAAACGGTTATTATACCCCCCCAACCCCATCCTTGGAAAGAAAAAGGTAGCACCGAATAAAGGAAAGAGCGAGATGGTGGTTGGTTTTTGTTGGTCCCGCAAAGCGAAGATCATGCCTTCTCTCTTTTGTTCTCTTCTATTTTGTCCTTCTCCCCTTTTTTCTTCAAAACATGGTTCAACCAAAAAAAAAAAAACAATAAACAAATAAACTAATAAGTGTTACACAAAAATACAAATACTAATGTTAAGAAAAAAATTTCAATGAAGAACGCTATTTAAAAAAAAAAAAACTATATATTATACATATATTACAATTAGTAAACATTATTTAAAACGTAACATATACACACACTTATAAAGAAATCAAACTAAGTCACGTAACATGAGTGAACTAATAAAAATAAATAAATAAATAAATAAACAGTATAATGTTATTGGAAAATATATATATATATACTTAGGATGTGAAACAATTGGAAAGAGACGAAGTCTGAGAAGAGCTGTGAAAACCTATCAAGATGATGAAATTAAAAAGATTTAATTTGCACTAAGACATATTTGTAATTTTTTTTTCTTATGCTTTATTTTATGGGCAAAAGTGTCGTTTTAAAAGTTTTATTAAACAACTTTTTTTTTTCTCTCCATTTCTTTTCACTTTTGGGAGGATGAAAATTTTAAAAATTAACTACTCACTTTTTTTCCCATTTCTTCTCTTTTTTTCCCAAAAAAAACTTACAAATAAGAGTTAAATTTTAAAACTTTTTCTTTTCTCATTCTTTTCTTCCCATTTATCTCTATCCAAACGGACTGTTGGTGGCAAGAGAGTGTTGGGCATGGAAAAGATATTTGCCTGTTCCATTTTGCTCTTGCTTGTCGTTAATGCAGTTCATGGTATGCTCTCAATCTTTCAAAACTTCCAAATCTTTCAACGCCCCCGCCGCAAGAATTATGGGTGGACTAAGAATTTTTAATTAATTGAAGCAAAAGTTACCCAAAATTTTACGGAAATAATTTTGAAGAATTAAAAAAATTATTTAATTTGAGACTGTAGATGTTTGTACGTGTTTATCCTGCGAGAGAGAGCTAGAGACTTGCGGTTAAGAGATCTATACATATATGTGTGCGTGTGTAGATACCCTCCCCCCTCTCTCTTCTGATTTTGTGTTGTAAATGGGACAGGCGATGGAGGACGGCAGGAGCATCCTTGCGGTCATAGAATAGAGCTTGACAACTGCAACATGGACGCCAAGTGCTAATCCTAGTCACTTCACTGGTGCCCCCAACTCAGCCCACCACCCACCTTAAATTTGTCTTTATTTTTTACTCTCTCTCTCTCTCCCCCCCCCCTCCAAGTCTGTATGAGGAAGGAGTGCTGCACCAACTAATATTATTATCGATTTTTAATAAGACTTCACTATTAATAGTGAAAGCTCCATTTCTAGTCAGGTTTCAATTGCTATATATAAATCACCCTCTGTGAATAAAACAATCTGCATTTGGGGTTCAATTCGTTTGTGTTTCGAAATGAGTTCGAACATATGCCGAACCAAACTCAAGCAGAGTAGTTTGGTTCGTTTTACAATCCTCAGTCCAAGTTAGCATATGCATGCATAATGGCTACAGAGCATTTACTCGCGCGTGGCAACTAATTTTGCAAACATAAGAGAGAGAGGAATGTTTGTAGTAAATTTCTTCTTCATAGAATCATAGATGCAGAGTACTCCTTATTGATACATATTTTGGGAACTAGATAAATGATAACTTTAAGGGTACAAAAGGGATAACCCATGAGGGATGAGTTACAGGAGCACTTAACTCGGGAACTTATGCTACTTACCAATGGCTAGAAAAGCAAAACAAAAGTCAGATTCCTACCATCCTTAGAACATCTTCCACATATAGAGAGAGAATCACCAGTGAGAGAGAATGAAAGTCGTGAAGGATCTAAAAGCTACTTGCGCTTGCTTCTTCTACTCGTGGCATTTGCATCTGCCAGTTTCTTCACTACATCTCTCATCGTGGGTCTCTTGTTTGGCTCATTTTCTGTACATCTCAAAGCCAGAAAAAGCACATCAACCACTTGTTCCTTTATGCTGGAATCCAAAAACTCATCCAAAAGGCTTGGATCAACAATCCTCTCAATTTCCTCAGTATTGTTCCAAACAGACCTAACCCAACCTACAATATCCGCCTCCTCCGTGAATGAAGGATCCAAGGCCTTCTTTCGGGTAATTAACTCCAGCAAAACAACTCCATAGCTGTACACATCAGACTCCCTGCTTTTCCTTGTTGTAAATGCATTCTCTGTCAAAAAATAAAAATAAAAAAATCATGGCAAGATCAACATTCAAACACCTACACTTCTCTTTCCGTTGTGAGTCTTTGTATTTATATAATGCATCAATATCAAGATATGGTTTAAAACATAACTGAGCAAAGCAATAATGTCACACAAGTAATTACCTGGTGCAATGTATCCAATCGTGCCTGTGACTGTGCTAGAAGCTGTTGAAGCTGAAGTTTGATCCAGAAGTTTGGCAATGCCAAAATCTGAGATATGAGGCTCCATGTTGGAGTCCAAAAGTATATTCAGTGATTTGATATCTCTGTGGACAATAGCCGGATAGCAATCGTGATGGAGATATGCCAATCCATGGGCTGTTCCAAGTGCTATATTGTAGCGAACATTCCACTCTAAAGTGGGTGGTGGCTTCTTCTCGTGGAGAACATCATGAAGGCTTCCATTTTGCATGTAGTCATACATGATCAAACCATAGTCTTTCCTCAACCAAAAGTCTTCCAATCTGACAAGATTTCGGTGCTTGACCTTCCCAACAGTCTGAATTTCTCTAACCATACTGGTGGTTCGAATTCCTCCCTTATGCCCTGCAAATGCAAGCTTCTTCACCGCATACACCTTTTCTGGAATTGAAGCCCTGTAAACAGTTCCGTGGGCTCCTCTCCCAATAATATACCTCTCATGTAGGTTGTCAGTAGCTTCCATGATTTTGTTGATCAGCTTGGTACATGCACCATCTTCAGCAGAGATCTCAATTTCATGTCTCGGTCTTCTGCTGCAAATAAACACGCAAACCAATCCAAGGAGCACAAGTACAACAGCTAGTGATGATCCCACAGCTAGCATTGCAATTTGAAATTTACTAAGACCTTTCGCCCCGACCATTTTACCATCACAAGTTCTGAAATTGCTGTTTCTGCAAGTTAAGCCCCCAGTTGGAAGACAATTGACACAAAGCTCATTACCAAGAAACGAAGAGGGGGATGAATTGACAAACTTGATCAGTGCTTCTGGTATGGGCCCAGTGAAGTGATTGTGAGAGACATTGACCTCAATTAACGAATGAAGTTCACCACTATCTGACAAAGTTCCAGTCAGATTGTTGAATGATATGTCAAGTTTCTCGACCATATCCAAATTCCCGAGTTCTGCAGGAAGACGCCCCGTCAGTCCATTACTACTGAGATTTAACACTTTCAGGTTCTGCACTGCTCCAATCGCTGCAATAGATGATGGGATTTCCCCACCTAATAAATTTCCACCAAGCTGTATATTTGAAATGAATTTGATCTCAAACAGGAAAGGTGGGATACCCCCTGTAAAGCGATTAGCACTTAGACCAAGATTGGACAACAGGGGCAAGCTTTTTAAACTGGATGGAATGGAACCGTTCAATGAATTATAACTCACATCCAAATCTGACAGTTTAGGACAATTTGACAGTTGAGGTGGCAATGAACCTTCCAAGTGATTGTGAGCAAGATTCAAACGGACAAGAGCCACAAGCTTTCCAAGCTCGGGGGGAATAAGCCCGGTAAGCCTATTCATAGCCAGGTTAATCGATGTAATGTTTGTCAGGTTTCCAATGCTGGAGGGAATTACACCAGTCAAGCTGTTGTTACTAAGATCCATGTACAAAGGATTTGGATTTTTTGCAAATTCTGGCAGAACTCCAGTAAGGTTATTCTGTTTAAGAATCAGCCTTGTCAGACTTGTACAACTTCCTACATCAGAAGGTATGCTACCTTCAAGATGATTTTGACTCAGGATCAATCTCCTCAGTTGCTTGTTGAAGCAAAGATTCGGGGGTATTTCACCAACAAATGAGTTGTTGGTGAAGTCCACCTGAGTCAAATTACAATTCATCCCTAAACTTTGGGGTATGACCCCAAAAAAACCGGTTATTAAACAAAGAAACGTTTCTCAATTGCTTCAGCTCAGTGATCTCTGGAGGAAGTTCACCGGAAAGATCATTGTTGTACACAAGGAGATTCTCAAGGCTCCGAATCTTCCAAATGCTTATCGGAATCTCACCAGTCAAACGGTTGGTAAACAAGAAAAGGTTCTTCAATTCGCTTAGCATCCCTAACTCGCTTGGAATTTCCCCCTTAAGTTGGTTGTCATACAGCTCCAAATCAAGCAGTGACTTACACTTGCCAAGTTCACGTGGTATTCTACCGGACAAATGGTTTTCACTGAGGTAGAGAAGTTGCAACTCGGTGAGCTGCCCGAGAGAAGATGGGATGGAACCAGTTAAGCCACAATGGACAGCAGAGAGTTGAGTTAAGCTAGTACAATTGCCAAGCCCTGGTGGAATACCACCAATAAAATTGTTAAATGACAAGACCAAAGTATTCATTTTCTTGCAACTACCCAATCCCAAAGGAATGTAACCCTCTAGATTGTTCTCACTCACATCTAGAAACTCAAGGTTCACAAGATTATTCAAACTCTCTGGCAGAGTTCCGGCGAACTGATTGTCGTTCAAATAGAGTTCTTTCAGGGTGCTACAATGTCCTATGGAGGAAGGAATGATCCCTGACAATTGATTACCATACAGCCACAGGGACATAATCTCAGTCATATTTCCAACATTCATAGGAATAGAGCCATTGAGCTTGTTGGTGTTCAGCCAAAGAGTTTCCAAGTGAGGAATTCGAAACAGAGATTCGGGTATTGGGCCCGTCAGGGAATTAGAATACAAGCTAATGAACTGCAAACTCTGCAAGTTTCCAAGACTGTCCGGCATAGCTCCAGCGAGGGCGTTGCTGGAGAGATCCAAGTATTCGAGGAGACTGCAATTGCCCAACTCCGATGGAATTGAACCGGTGAAACCGTTAGAGTTGAAGTCAATAGACTTCAAGCGACTCAAGTGAGCAATCTCGGGTCCTAATTGACCCGAGATTTGGTAACTAGAGAGGTTGAGACCCACCACAAAGCCGTGGGTGGGGTCACATTTCACTCCGACCCACGAACAAGGAGTGGAATCAGAGGCTTTCCAGCTCGATTGGATGGAAGGAGGAACAACTGTCCAGTGCCTCTTGAGTGACAGGAGAGTTTTCCCGTCTGAGCTCAAGCCAGACGCAGCACAAATTAACACATAGAAGCACAAGAGCGGGAAGAGAAAATTCAAAGAAATTCTCATAATTATGTGTTGCAGAGAGATTGTGTGTGTGTGTGTGTGTGTGTGTGTATGAGAGAGAGAGAGAGAGAGAGAGGGCGCGGTCTAGCAGAGCAGAATACTAACGAGACATACCCAGAAAAAGTTCCAAGGAAACATAGCCAAGCTCTCCTCCTCGACGGAGTCTACCATCCGATGTCACTGAACAAAGAGAGAGGCATGGAAACCCAGCTGCAGTGTATTTGTAGATATGTATGCATAGGCAGAGAGAGAAAGGGGAGTGAGGGAAATATAGGAAAGGGAAGAAATTACCGAGTTGCAGAGACCGACAGAACCTGAGGAACGCTGTGGGTTTTTCTTTGGTTTAATTAGCTTTATTTATAATAAATTTTGTAGGCAAGAGATGAGCGTTCAAACTTCGACAGTTGAAGGCGCGGATTCATATTTGCCACGGCTTGACTTCTTTTTGAAAAAGTTAAAAAAAGAGTGGAAACAATTTTTTTTTTTTTTGAAAGGTCTCAGAGTGGAAACAAAGTACATTAATAAACAAAGAAAATGGAAGAAGTAATAAAAAGAAAGAAAAGTACTTGACTTATTTGGACCTAAAAATAGGTCGCCCCACAGGTGAATGTGCCGCTTTTGTTGAATTTACAGGCTCCGTTCACACTTTGATGTCATGAATTTAACATTCAAAAAATCAATGCAAGTCTTCTTTTTTTTTTTTTTATTAATGGGATTGTTTGGTTAAAAAAAAAGTTCGAGAAAAAAATACAGTAAAAATACAAAGATGTGACATAAAGTTGATAGGTGTTAAAATTTTATTAAAAAAAATATAAAAAGTAGTTAAAATTTGATGAATTTTGATATTTTTTAATTGGCCAAACAGTCTCAATATCATTTAGTATCAAGGTTAGGTGGGTGGGGTGCCTTAATTTTAGATCCAACCACAATATTATACAAAACAAAATCAGTCTCATAACTACCAATGAAAATAAAATACTTCTAATTTTTATACGCCTAAACTACTACTAATATATTTTATGGAATTGTATTACTATCAAATATGCAATATAATAATTAAGACAATACAAATATATATTGTGGTGTCACTCAGAACAGATTAATTATTTTAAACAAATCTCACCAAAAAATTTATTGAAAAGATTAATAAATAAAAGAATAAGATTGTCATGATCATTAAATTTTTGCATGTTCCACACTTCAACAGTCAATTCAATTCGAAACAAAACAGAATTGGTAAATATTAAATTATAAAATCAACAAAATAATAAGATAATGGCCTATGTTTTCGGAAAAAAAAAAATATTATGATGAAGAAGATAATGGCTTATAAAATTCAAGCTCCCAAACAACAATTTATATAAATATAAAAAATTTGAAAAATAAAATAAAATAAAATCATTAGTTTGCACTACTTTGTTATACTTAACTAACTAAAACTTTTAAAAGTTTTTACGCAAATATTTATTAATTATCTTCTAATTTTTCAAACTCAATTCAAAATTTTCGATAAATTTAATTTATCCACTTTATTTTTCATTTTTTTTGTGAATTTTTTCGGTAAGTAATTTCAATTTTTTATTTCATTCAAACACATAAATAACAGAAAAACCATTTTATTTTATTTTCTTACTATTTTTCTTAATTTTTTTTTCTAGAAATCCATGTTACAAACAAGGTATAAAAAAATTGAAGATTAAAAATTAAAATAGTACGCAAAATTACCAGATCCTTGAATTTGAGGCGGATCACTTTCGCAGACACACACCAGGCACCCTTCAGACTCTGCATGTATTCTCTAGGGACACTGCTTGGATCATGGCTCAAGGCGGGGTGCGGAGAAAAATATTATCTCTATGTTAACTGAAATCGACTTTAATTATTATACAAATTTCTTTGCCACATTATTTTGATGCATTGCTTTTTTTCTTTTTAGTAAACCTTTCTAGTAAGAGAGAGAGAGAGTGTGTGTGACATCTTACATTTTAGTTATTTTTAATTGCATTATTCATTGAATTTTTATTTTGTAATTTGAAATTTAATTGTGTTAATTTGATTTAATTTAAATCAATTAGAAAATAGATTAAGTAACTTACTAAGTTAATTATTGAAAAAAATAATAATAATAACGTGACGGTTAGTGTGGATGTGATGGAATATATATATATATATATATTTATATATGTATATGTGAGTGTGTGCGTGTGTGATGGGTTATATATATATATGTATATATAAGTTTATGTGTGTGTGTGTGTGTGAACATATACAGGTTATGAAAGAAAAAATAAATAAAATAAAGTTGCAAAGTCAACATATATACATATGTCTTTGTGTGTGTGTGTGTGCGCGCGCGCAGTTTAAGATTTGTAAAGAAAAAAAATGAAAAGTCAAGGAATTAATGAGGGTGGTTGGAGTGGCAGAAGACTTAGGTCTTCCTTCTTATTCCCCCTGAATATATACACTTGCGTGCGGTAGAGATCAGCGAGAAGGGGAAAAAAATTTACAATAAGGAAGAACGGAGGGAAAAAAAAGTGAGAAGGAAAGCGAGAAAGAAATTATGAGAAAAAGGAAAATTTTAAGGTTTTGCTAGTTGCTGAGGTAAATTATTTTATTTTATTAGTTTAAAATCAGTTATAGGGAAGTTTAAATAAATTAAGTATGTTGAAAATAGGGTGGTTGGATTCTATTTCTTAAATTTACATTATTACTTGATTTGAGTTATATTTCAACTGTTTGATGCCTAATCTGCATAATTTGTTTGGGTTAAACTTAGGACCCGAAAAGAATCAGCAGCGACCACCCCAGTAAGTTGATTTTCTCAGAATATTTGCTGTCCAAGTGGGTGTATAAAACTTAAGGGTAAAATGTATTAAATATTCATTAACAAATTTTATATATTTATTTATTGGTGTCATTATTTAATCATTTTGATGTGAATTGTTGAATATTTATGGATTATTGTATTATTAGATTATATATGAGGTGCAACTATTTTGTGGAACAATAAGTTTGGAAAGTAATATTTTACTGGGAAGAAAAACATCATTGCATATTAGTATGGATTGTGTGCATTACACTAGCATTATGGTCAAATGGGACAAGGCCAGATGGGGTCACAAAAACAAAATAAATACATAAATGAGGCCAAATGGGACCAGGTCAGATGGGACCAATGATGATGCCAGATGAGGCCAAACTAGCTAGGGCTAATAGGACATGCTAAATTAAAGCTACTGTCCATAATTGAGTACTCAACTCATAGGCCAGATGAGCTCGAATGTGTGTTACATTATCATTTGCATCATTTATTATGCAAATATATTATATGATGGCTAGTTGGGGCTTAGTGATGATGGCGATGATTGATTAATGATTAGTGACGAGAAATTGTGAGTTGGAATGTTTTATTACTGTTAGGTTATGATCCATTTAAATTAATGAATATTTGATTACGGAATAATTGTCTAGATAATTACTGTGAATTATTCTTGATGCGTGTTTACTATCTTTTATCTTAAGGTTAATACATCCATTGAGTGTGTGACACTCACACCTAAATTTACACATTTCAATTTGAGTCTAAAAGTGGCTGCAAGTGCTCGGAGGAAAACTTTAAGTGATTCTGTTTTTCCTATTCTGCCATGAGTTAGTGTTTAAAATTTGTGTAAATAAATCTAGAGTTTTAATAGTACCAGATTGAAGCGAGGTTTAATAGGTGAGAAACCAGAAGTTTGTATTTATTTAAGCATTTGTGAAATTTTGGTTAGTATGCTGAAGAATGAATATAAATCTGATAGATTGTGATGTGTTTAAATAAGGGATTCTTGATATAAATAGTGTTTATTAATGCAGCATGGATGGAGGAAGTAGAAGTGTCCTCTCTATTTAGGGAACTAAACATGTATACTAAAATAGGGGAGTAACCGAGAGGGAGGCCCATCACAATTATCAGAGGTCGGGTCTTGACCTAACCATAGGGGACCCATCAGATTCTTTTCCTATCTTTTTTTTTTTTGTGAAATATTATCTTCCCATCTTTCAACAAAAAAGACCACTTAACCAACATTTCGTTGTACCTATTAGATGCATAATACCAACAAATTATTCAAAACCAAATTGTCTATAGTAGGGTGGACATGGATTGGACTGGGCTTATTCGAGCTGAGTTTTTGAGCATCGGCCCAAACTCGCCCCGGCTTGATATTGGGTTAAAAATTGTAAACCCAAGCTCGTCCATTACTGGAAAATTAAAATCCAAGCCCGTCCATGGGTTGCAATTCATCATTCATCCTCACAACAAAAAGATGCTTAGGCATACAATGCAATTAATACGTGCATACAGCACACATTCTGTAAGTATAAATAATATATTTTCTAATCCCAGTTTATAAAGCTATTTTTGAAAAAAAAAAACTTGATACAATTAAGCATATTGCTTCTATTATAATGAAAAAAATATATATGAATAAAATTAAGCTAGAGAAAGAGAAAAGTGAAGACTAAAGAGCTGAAGAAGAGAGACGAAGAAGAAAGTGAGAGTGAGAGATATACTTTGTATTACAGACTGAAAAAAGACGAAGCACGGGTGAGTATTTGGGGCTAAAGTTTGTGGGGGGGGGGAGAGAGGAAGAGCGAAGTTAGGGTTTGTGTGTTGAGAGGTGTGGGACTAACTCACTTATTAATTTCGAGTTGGGCCGGATCGGGGTAGGCTGTGATGCATGAACCCAAACCCAACCCAAAAATAAATTGAGCCTAAAAAATTGCCCTAGCCTAACCTTATAACCTAAATTCCCAAACCCAAGCCCTACAAATTTCCAACTGAACTGAGTGGGTTCTTTAAGCCAGCAGGCCGATGTCCACCCCTACTCTATGAGTCTTTCTTTACTATTCATTTGCCGCTTACCAACCATGAAAATGAATGGTCTATCCAACCATAAAGAAAAAAAGTCTTGCATTAAAAAAAAAAAAAATTGCGTGAATGGTGCAACAAATTTGTGAATTAATCATTTTGAAAACAATATTAAAGTATTTTTATTGCACAATTTCTATGACCACACCATTTTAATACTTTTTTTTTTAGTAGATTTTTCTAATACAACAAAAGGGTGCACATGGTTCGTTTTAATTCCTTTTAGTGCCAAAATCTGAATTGAGATGTAAATCATTGATTTACGAAATATTGAAATCATAATCCAACCATTCAACTAAAGAAATCAAAGCAAAGCAAACTAAACTGCTAATTTTAATGTTTAACAATTTCGTGCTGCACAATTGCTAAAAATTATCTATATACTTAAATTTTAAAAGAGTGTTTTGTTGGTCAAAAATTACAGTAAAAATATAAAAATTTAATATAAAAATAATATGTGACGAAATTTAATTAGAAGAAAATATAAAGAATTAATAAATTTTGATAAATTTTAATTGATTTTTGCCAAGCATAGCAAACACCCCGTAAATAACTAAGTACTACGACATACATATATATAGCAATAAGGGACTAGAATAATTCTGTGGAGTAGCTCAATTGGTAAAAATTTGGGTTTATTTTCCAATAATCATTTGTTCAACTCTCTTCAATATCACTAGAGGGTTTACCTGATCCTTAATTTCAAGGTCTCACGAATTAGTCGAGATGCACATAAACTGGCTCGAACACCTTAAATTATTAAAATAAATAAATAAATAAATAAAAATAAGGGACTAAACCAAAATTATTAAATTAGTTTCGTAACTACAGTAAAATAAAAATAAAATATGTCCATTATTAATGGGATTCTAACTACTAGCTTCCCTATAATTAAGTACATTCTCTTTTATTATTTTAAATTTATATATATATATAATATTACATAATATATTGGTTGCATTTGGAGTGAGATAAAGTGAGATAAGTTGTGAGTTCGCAATTCGTGTAGTGAGATAAAAAGTAAATAACTTTTAAAATTTTTTAATATTTTTCACTATTTTCAGAATTTTTTGTTACTCTAAACGGAACAATTATCTATAAAACAAAGAAGGTCAAGAGAATATTTTCAACTGTTGAATTTGTTCAATACTTCAGATTACTGTTTTCCTCTCTTCTTTTTTGTTATCTTTTTGCCACTTTATTTACAAATACTCTTACTCTTACCATATTTTCTTGAATATTTTTTATAAAAAATTTAAAAAAATGTGATAATATTTGTAATAAATAAATTAAACTTTTTAAATTGATATTTTTAAGCACTCTATGAATACTTATTAGACAAAATTAATTAAAATTATTTATATAAAAAAATTGATATTTAGACTTTAATTTTTTTAATTTAAAAAAATAAATATTTAAATTAAAATTAAATTTTAATGTACATAAAACTTACAATACATACACTTTTATACTCTTTTTGACATCTATATAACAAAACTCAATAGGATTTGTTCAATGATCCATATTACTTTTTTTTTTCTCTTCATTGTGGTTGTCTTTTTGTTACTTATTTCTCTCTCCTTGTCATACTTACCTACCAATCAGCTTCTCAACAGCGGTTCTTATTCTTTCAAATATATTTTAGAATATAATAGATTATTTAATTATTTTCTAAATTTAAATTTAAATTATTTGCGGATCAAATTAACTTTTCGTGGCTTTAGGCATGGAGAATTCCTAGTAATTAATAATACTAGTTTGGATCGTTTAACCAAATCTTCAAAACTGTTAGAGTGCCGTTACGTCCAACAAATTTCAAATTTATAAAACCAACGAAATTCTGCCTTGAGAAGCAATTTTTTCACAACCGTAGGTTAAAAAAAAAAAAAAAAAAAGACTTTAGATGACTCAACTAAACACGAAAAAACATATATTTATTTACTCCAGATTAGATTTGGATCCGTCTAAATGGATCTGAGGCCTTTTAGATCTGAATCGGGTCTATAAAACATTTGACAACCTAGTAAAACAAAACTTAAAATTTTAATTTTGGGTTCAATATGTTTGTGCTTCAAATTGAGTTCGAGGGAATATATGCCCGTACCAAACTCAAGCGACAAGTAGCTTACAATCCTCATTAAAAATTTGCTTATGCATGCATAACGACAACAGAGAATTCACTCGCACGTGCTAACATAGGATAAAGAGGGATGTTTACAGTAAATTGCTTCTTCATAGAATCATAGATGGGGAGTACTCCATATTGATACATGTTTTGAGGACTAAATATATGATTGACTTTCGGGGTAAAACGAGGCTAGTCATTACTGCTGAGTTTTAACACTTTCAGGCTCTGCACTGCTCCAATCGCTGCAATAGATTATGGGATTTCCGCACCAAACAAAATTTCCACCAAGCTGTACATTTGAAATGATTTTGATCTCGAACTGGAAAGGAGGGATACCCTCGGTAAAACGATTGACACTTGGACTAAGAATGGACGGCAACGGCAAGCTTTTCAAATGGAATGGAACCGTTCAATGAATTAAAGCCCACATCCAAATCGGACAGTTTAGGACAATTTGACAGTTGAGGTGGCAATTAACCTTCCAAGTGATTGTGAAAAAGATTCAAAGACACAAGATCCACAGGCTTTCCAAGCTCAGGGTGGAATAAGCCCAGTAAGCCTATTCATAGCCGGGTTAATCAAAGTAACGTTTGTCAGGTTTGCCACGTCAAGCTGTTGTTACTAAGACCCACGTGCGAAAGATTTGGATTTTATGCAAATTATGGCAGACCTCCGGTAAGGTTATTCTGACTAAGAATCAGCGTTGTCAGACTTGAACAACTTCCTATATCAGAAGATATGCTGCCTTCAAGATGATTTTGACTCAGGATCAATCTCCTCAGTCGCTTGTTGAAGCAAAGATTAGGTGGTATTTCACCAACGAATGAGTTGTTGCTGAAGTCCACCAGAGTCAAACTACAATTCATCCCCAAACTTTGGGGTATGACCCCAGAAAACCGGTGATTGTGCAAATGAATATTTCTCAATTGCTTCAGCTCAGTGATCTCTGGAGCAAGTTCACCGGAAAGATCATTGTCGCACACATTGAGATTCTCAAGGCTCTGAATCTTCCAAATGCTTGTCGGAATCTCACCAGTCAAACGGTTGGTAAACAAGGAAAGGCTCTTCAATTTCCTTAGCATCCCTAACTCGTTAGGAATTTTCCCCTCAAGTTGGTTGTGATTCAGCTGCAGATAAAGCAATGACTTACACTTGCCAAGCTCACGTGGTATTCTACCGGACAAATGGTTTTCATTGAGGTAGAGAAGTTGCAACTCGGTGAGTTGCCCGAGAGAAGATGGGATGGAATCAGTTAAGCCACAACGGACAGCAGAGAGTTGAGTTAGGCTAGTACAATTGCCCAGCCCTGGTGGAATACCACCAATAAAATGGTTAAATGACAAGACCAAAGTGTTCATTCTCTTGCAACTACCCAAACCCAAGCGAATGGAACCCTCTAGATTGTTATCACTCACATCTAGATACTCAAGGTTCACAAGATTATTCAAACTCTCCGGCAGAGTTCCAGTGAACTGATTGTCGTCCAAATAGAGTTCTTTTAAGGTGCTACAATTTCCTACGGAGGAAGGAATGGTCCCTGACAACTGATTACCATACAGCCACAGAGACATAATCTCAGTCATATTTCCAACATTCATAGGAATAGAGCCATTGAGCTTGTTGGTGTTCAGCCAAACAGTTTCCAAGTGAGGAATTCGAAACAGAGATTTGGGTATTGGGCCCGTCAGGGAATTAGAATACAAGCTAATCAATTGCAAATTCTGCAAGTTTCCAGGACTCTCCGGCATAGCTCCAGCAAGGGCGTCGCCGGAGAGATCCAAGTATTCGAGGAGACTGCAATTGCCCAACTCCGATGGAATTGAACCGGTGAAACCGTTAGAGTTGAAGTCAATCGATTTCAAACGACTCAAGTGAGCAATCTCGGGTCCTAATTGACCGGAGATTTGGTAACTAGAGAGGTTGAGACCAACCACAAAACCGTGGGTGGGGTCACATTTCACTCCAACCCACGAACAAGGAGTGGAATCAGAGGCTTTCCAGCTCGATTGCATGGAAGGAGGAACAACTGTCCAGTGCCTCTTAAGTGACAACAGAGTTTTCCCGTCTGAGCTCAAACCAGACACAGCACAGATTAACACATAGAAGCACAAGAGTGGGAAGAGAAAATGCAAAGAAATTCTCATAATTGTGCAGAAGAGAGAGAGGGGTCTAGCAGAGGAGAATACCAAGAGATATGCACCTAAAGAGACATATGTATACGTATGTAAAGGTGGAGAGAAAAAGGTTGTAGGGGTAATATAGGAAAGTGAAGAAATTATCAGTTGCAGATAGAGAATCTGAGGAACGTCGTGGGTCTAAATGTCACCTATAAGATTCATCCATAACGTAATACAAACAAATGAAATCTCTGAACTACCAACGAAAATGAAATGCTTCTAATTATTATATGCCTTAACTAATATATTTTATGGAATTGTATTTGTACCAATTCTCATAACTACCAATGAAAATGAAATGCTTCTGATTATTATATACCTAATACTAATATATTTTATGGAATTGTACTTGTGACAACATACAAAATAATAATTTAGACAATACAAAGTAAATATTGTGATCAACCGAACAAGTTAACTACTTTGGACGACTTCACCTAACATTTTACTTAAAAGATTAATAAATAAAAAAATAAATAAGATTATCATAATCATTAAATGTTGGCATATAACATCCTTCGATTCAATTTGAAACAAAACTAGCAAATATTAAATTATGAAAACAAGAAAAAAAAAAAAAGGAAGATAATGATTCGCATTTAAAAAAAGAAATAGAAAATGACAACAAAGAAGATGATAGCTTGTGAAATTCAAGCCCCCCAAACGGACAAGAGGAGGTAGGTTAAGACCAAGTTTGAAACATGAATTTATATAAAAAAAAAAGTGAAAAATAAAATAATTATTCATTTAAGCTACTTTGTTATACCTAACTAACTAAAATTTTTAAAATTTTTTGATAATATTTATTAATTATCTTTTCATTCTTCTAACTCAATTCAAAAAATTCGATAAATCTGTATAATTCATTCATCACATAAACCATTTTATTTTCTCTTCTTATTATTTTTCTTCACTTTCCTTTCCCTTTCCCTTGTATAAATTCATGCTACAAACAGGGCATAAAAAAATAAAAATTAAAAAGTTGAAATAATCATAAATGTATAGCATGCTTGGAATAAAGATGCTTCGTTGCTCTTCCCTGCAGAGGAAACATGACGTACATCTAAACCTCCCACACAATTCAACGACTTTACGCACCAAACCAACCCCCCCGGCTCTCTCTCTCTCTCTCTCTCTCTCTCATGAAGTAAGGGCTTGTTTGGTAAATCAAATTTTGCCAATTTGTGACGACTTTTGCCCCACGTGTTACTTTTGACAACTTTATGTATTTGGTAAGAACTTACAAAAGTTAAAGAAAAATTGAAGCAAGTTAAAAAAAAATTAAGAGAAAATTGATGATTTTGTGTGTGAAAATTATTTTTTTATATGTTTGGTAAATTTTAAGGGGGAGAGTCAAAATTTTTTGTCAATTTACCAAACAAGCAGCAAAGTATTGCACTTCATAAGAAACAGATAACTACTTTGAAATGAAAGGCATAATACTCAACCCAAGCCTTCTTATGTGTTAGATTTAGTAATGTATAATCGTATATAATTAGTATCCCTTATTTTATGCCTTTTCTTATTTTATGTCTTTCCTTATATCATAATTAGGAATATTATTCCATTCCTTATTTTGTATATCCAATCATAATTAGGATTACTATCTCCTATCAGGATTAGGATTATTGTCCTCTTATATAAAGGACCTTGTAGTCTTGTATTCTCACACACAGAAATAAATATTAATACATAATTCTTTCTTTCTTCTTTTATTCTTAACATGGTATCAGAGCAGAGGCTCTAATTTTTTTTTTCTTCGTCGGCCATTATTTTCTGGCGAGATCTTGCGTTGGTATATATCATCAGCAGAGTTAAAGAAGCCTTGATTTTTCGCTTCTGTATTACTCTTCTGGTGAATATTCTAACATCTACATATATCATCGGATTCGTCTCTCATAGACGAACCCAACGCCACCAACCAAAACCGGAGATCTGCTTCCACGCGCCGCCTGAAAATTGCGCGTGACTTCACGCGAATTCACGCACCGCTGGTCTTCACATTCGCCTCGCTGACGTCATCTCGACGAATCACGGTGTGCCGCGCAGACTGTTCGTTGGTGCACCTGCCACACTGGATCGCGCTCACGCCAGCGAACTGCGATCTGCCACGTAGCCCTAGCTGCTCCAACGGTCAGACCGGTCCGCCCAGACCGGTTCAGTGCCTCTTTTGGGCCGGTTCAGCCATTTTTGACAGATTTTCAACCGGTTCAGACCGATTCCTTACCTTTTTCAACGTTCCGGACGCACTGGTGATCTCTATTCTACTCGGATTTATTGTTTATCTTTATTGGGTACTATGAAAGCTTTTTCTGTGGATCGCTCTGACAATATTACGTACCTCTCTGTCATTCTGGATGGGGCTAATTATGTTTTGTGGGCACAAGCTCTCTCTGGCTTTATCAAAGGACGTCGTTTATGGCGTATTATCTCTGGCTCTCAGAAAAAACCCATCTAGAAAGACGATGAGGACCAATCTGCTTTTGAGGATCGTCTTGATGATTGGGAAAGCAAAAATTATCAAATTGTCACCTGGTTTCGTGCCACTACTATTCCTTCCATCAATCTTCAATCTAGCCGATTCCAGGACGATGATCAGTATCCCTCTCCTGCTAAGGCTATTTGGGATTTCTTAAAGGATCACTATCAGACCACTGGTCATGCTCACCAGTATCAGTTACTTCAGACTCTTCATCGTATGCGTCAAGAGCCTGGGCAATCCATCAATGATTTTCTCTCTCAAATGTCTTCTGTTTGGGATCAGCTTGCTTTATGTGAACCTACCTGGAAACACTCTGAGGATGCTCAATTGTACACTATCCACCGCAATCATCAGCGACTTTTGCTATTTCTTATGGCTCTCCATGTCACTTTTGAGTCGGTTCGTGCCTCATTGCTCCATCGCATGCCTCTACCCACTCTTGAACAAGCTATTTCAGAACTCTTGTCCGAAGAAACTCGTCTAGGTCTCAAAACTAAAGCGTTGGATTTAGTTTTTGCTATACCACCATCTCCAGTTCCAGATGCCGCTCTTGCCATGTCTCACGGTCGATCTTCTGGCCCATTGACTCCTCACTCCTGCATCTACTGTCTAAAAAGGGGTCTACCACACAATCATTCATTTGAACATTGTCCAGTTCGTGAGTGTTTGACTTGCCACAAAACAGCTCCTGGTCATTTTCAGCGTAACTGTCCCAAGGCTTCCTCCTCTGGAGCTCATTCCAAAAAGGGATCCTCTAAGTCCTCTGCTAAATCTCATGGTTCTCGTACCACTGCTGCTGTTACTTCAGACAGGTCCTCCTCTTCTGGCCCATCCTTTTCTATGACTGATGTGGAGTCTATCATTCAGCAAGTACTTGCCAAAACTGGTACATCTCCTTCTACTGCCCTCTTCGTCATGCCAGGTACTTCCTCTTGGTATTTTGACTCAGGGTGTTGCAATCATATGACTTCTGATTCTACAATTTTTTCGTCTATTGCTTCATCATCCTCTATTCCCACTATTCATACTGCTGATGGTACTCATATGTCTGTTACCCACACTGGTCATATTTCTACTTCATCTATTTCTCTTTCTAATGTTTACCACATTCCTACCCTTGCTTTAAATCTTGTGTCTGTTGGTCAATTATGTGAACTTGGTCTGATCGTCACTTTTTCTGCTTCTGGTTGTTTGATGCAGGACCCACAGACGAAACAGGTTATTGGGATAGGCCATATCATTTTTACATTAAATTTTTATATTTTTATTATATTTATTTACCAATCAAACACCACCATAAGCGTGATGGTTTACTGTTATTCAAGTACACCAAATGCACAATACCTGTCTATGCCAATAAGGCTAAGGGGAGGGTGGAGATAACCAGGCTTGAGAATCTCATTGTGCGTAACAAAACTAGCAGATATTAAACAATGGAAACAAGAAATTAATAAGATAGTGGCTTGTGTTTTAGAAAAAAAAAAAAGGAGGGGGGAGGCGACCACGTAGAAGATAATAGCTCGTAAAATTCAACCTATGAATTTATATAAATATAAAAAATTTAAAAATAAAATAAAACTATTACGTTGTATTATTTTGTTATACCTAACTAAAATTTTTAAAATTTTTTGACAAATATTTATTAATTATCTTCCAATTTTTCAAACTCAATTCAAAAAATTTGACAAATTTAATTTATTTACTTTATTTTTTATTTTTTGTGAACTTTTTCGGCAAACAATTTTAATTTTTATTTCATTAAAATACACAAATCATTTTGTTTTATTTTATTATTATTTTCTTCACTCTTCCTTTTTTTTTTTTTCTAAAAATTCAAGTTACAAACAAAGCATAAAAAATTAAAAATTTAAAATTAAAATAGTAAGCACAATCATAAATGTATAATCAGAAAATTTTATTAATAAATTACAATACTAACAATCACATACCCATCTAGTAACAATGTATATTTTATTTTGATTTAACAACAAAAAACATATGTTGATTCTATAAAGATATTTCGTCAGATATTTGGCCGATTGATTCTAATATCTTTGGCACTTAAATATACACGATTAGAAAAGTTATAATTACCCCAAAAATTATAAATAAGTGGAAGTTGTCGGGAGTTATTGGAAATTGCAAACGGTTACTTTCCATCATAAAATTTACATACAAAAGAAGGCAGCCAGCCAAAAGACGAGTCCTTCCACCTCAAATCAAACCAGTCTTCAGCTCCAAATCTTTTATTTTCAATCTTTCAACTCTATAATTATCCAAAAAAAATCTTTCAACTCTAATTGTAACTTTCATTTTAATCTTTACCTTTAGTGTTTTTAAAATTTCATTTCTTTTAATTTCACTATACTTCTTTTTTTGTTATTTATCTTTTATTTTCAGTCTTTTAATTCCAATTGTAACTTTTTTTCTAATCTTTATTTTTTATGTTCTTTAAATTTCATGTCTTTCAATTTCTATTCTGTTATTTATCTTAATGCAATAAAATTGCATACTCGTGACTCAGTTTCCATCTCCCTACTCATCTTTTAAGAGTGAGTGATGCCTATTCGCAGTGCATATGTAATGATCCATAACCTTCTTCCTATCAGTTGTATGATGATTCTGACATGTAATTTTTTAATGGATCACCATCCATATTCAAAATCAAAAGCATATTTATATTGACGCTCTCATCGGCCTATTTCATACCATTGGCAATACGAAGTCCTTGCCGCGATGTCAACTCACACTATGCTCATATAGTATATAAAATAGAATAAAATTATAAAAGTAATATCTCGTAATTTGTGCTGTGAGTGAAAAATTTAAATTTTATTATTTTGTAATTTGTGTTTGTAAAAATTTGTAGAATTTTTTTTTTTTTGAGAGCTCCAAACGGAACTAAAACCGCGAAATTGCTGTTTGTCGGCCAAAATTTTGGCACAGACACTATGTTAATTGAAATCCACTTTAATTATTATACAATTAAATATTAAATATATACACACACAAGAATAATGTGAAGGATTTGTAAATCAATCATCTTAAAAATAATCCTTTAGAGTACTGTTTATTATACAAATTTCTTTGCGACATTCCGATGCATTATTTTTTTAATTATATCTTTCCAGTTATATATATATATATATATATTTAAAAAAAAAAGGAAAAAGGGGGGATGCGCGGGGCCGGATCGCAATTATCGGAGGTCGCGGTTTTTTTTTTTTTTTTTTTGGGTAATTAGGAGGTCGTGGTCTTGACTTAACCACAGGGGCCATCGGATTCTTTTCCCATCTTCCAAAAAAAAAATAATAATAAAAGAAAGATCACAAATTATAACTCGAAAATATACAGCATTTGAAAATGTTTTCATGTCCATCCTCGATAGTTTAAAAATAAATAAGAATCCTAAAATACATAAGCCAGCTTAGATAGATCCCGCAAGTTTGCAAACCTGTGTCTGTTCCTACACCAAGTGAAATGAAATTTAAACTAAATCGCATAGTTCCCTGTGTATATATGTAAGTTTTCCATCAAATTTTCACTGTACCTCGTATATATAGCAAAGTTTGGAGTCAAAATAAATTAATATAAAATTCTATAAATCCCTACAAATACGAATTACGAGACAATAAAATTTAAATTCTCTACTCACTACAAAAAAATACGAAATATTAACTTTTATAAATTTATACAATTTTATACAATTCCAAGTACACTTAATACATAATACCAACAATTTATTCAAAACCAAATTGTCTAAGGCCTTTCTTTGCTCTTCATTTGCGGCTTGCCAACCATGTAAAAAGAACGGTCTATCCAACCATATATACATATACATAAATAAAAGACGTCTTGTATAAAAAAAATTGGGTGAATGACGTAACAAATTTGTTAATCAATCAATTTTAAGAACAATATTATAAGTATTTTTTTTATTACACAATTTTCGTTAACAAATCATTCTGACAATTTTTATTAGATTTTTCTAGCATAACAAAAAAGTACACATAGTTCCATTTTAATCCACTTTGGTTCTAAAATCTGAACTGAAGTGTAAATCATTTACTTCCAAAATTTTGAAACCATAATTAAACCGTTTAAGTAAAGAAATCAAATCAAACCAAACAGCTAATTTATTAGAAAAATATTTAAATTACAATTTTAAGTTTAATATGTTTAACACTTAAACTTTAAATACATATACATTTACACTATTTGGTTTTGCTACAAATTTTAAATTCGGGATATTTTTAACAGTTATATTTACTTAATAGTTAGGGTTATTTTTATTTTTCTTTTCATTTTGTTTTTCTTTTCATTTTGTTTGTCTTTTCTGTCATTTCATATGAAACATACTCTCTCACTCCTCCCATATCTTTTTTGAATACTTTTTATATAAAAGTTTTTAAATTAATATTTAAAAAATGTAATAATATTTGTAATAAATAGTAAAATTTTACAAATTTATTGAACACTGTATGAATATTTTAATCTCTTTTAATTAGTTATTTTTATTTTTAAAAGTTATTTTTTATTGTTTTTCATGTAAGTTTACTTTATAAATTTAAATTTGAGTTATTTGCATGTCAAATTATATTTATGTATTTTTAGGCACGGACAATTACTAGTATCTTATAATTAATAACACTAGTTTGGATCGGTTAACCGAATCCTCAAACAACCAGAGTACCGTTACACCCAACAAATTTCAAATTTAGAAAGCCAGCGGAATTCTGCTCCGGGAAAACTTATACTACTAACTCTAAATTGGATTTGGATCAAAGAGCTTATGGATCTGAATCGAGTACATACGTTTCAGATTAGGTCTGGATACACAAGGTCCAATTCAGATTCGAACCATTGATAATGTAATAAAACGAGCTTAAAATTTCAAGTCGGGTTCAATATGTTTGTGTTTTGAATTGAGTTGGAGCGAACATATACCCGAACCGAACTCGAGTAGCATGCTTTTCGTTTTACAGTCATTAGCTTATGCGTGCATAATGGGAACAGAGAATTTATTCGCACGTGGTAACTAATTTTGCCAACATAAGAGAAATTAGAGGGATGTTTGCAGTAAATTTCTTATTCATAGAATCATCGATGCAGAGTACTCCATGTTGATACAAATTTTGGGGACTAAATAAATGACAACTTTCACGGTACAAAAAGGATAGTCCATTTACTGCTGAGATTTAACACTATCAGGTTCTGCACTACTCCAACCAGTCAAATGGTTGGTAGACAAGGAAAGCCCCTCCAATGCGCTTAGCATCCCTAACTCGCTCGGAATTTCCCCCTCAAGTTGGTTGTCATTCAGCTGCAGATGAAGCAATGAAGTACACTTGCCAAGCTCACGTGGTATTCTACCGGACAAATGGTTTTCAGAGAGCTGGAGAAATTGCAACTCGGTGAGTTGCCCGAGAGAAGATGGGATGGAACCAGTTAACCCACACTTGACAGCAGAGAGTTGAGTTAGGCTAGTACAATTGCCCAGCCCTGGTGGAATACCACCAATAAAATGGTTAAATGACAAATCCAAAGCTTTCATTTTCTTGCAACTACCCAAACCCAAGGGAATGGAACCCTTTAGACTGTTTTTACTCACATCTAGATGCTCAAGGTTCACAAGATTATTCAAACTCTCCGGCAGAGTTCCGGCGAACCGATTGTCTTCCAAATAGAGGAATTGCAAATTCTGCAAGTTTCCAAGACTCTCGGGTATTGGGCCCGTCAGGAAATTAGAATCCAAGCTAAGTAATTGTAAATTCTGCAAGTTTCCAAGACTCTCGGGTATTGGGCCCGTCAGGGAATTAAAACCCAAGCTAAGGGATTGCAAATTCTGCAAGTTCCCAAGACTCTCGGGTATTGGGCCCGTCAGGAAATTCATATGTAAGCGAACTGATTGCAAATTCTGAAAGTTTCCAAGACTCTCGGGTATTGGGCCCGTCAGGGAATCAAAACCCAAGCTAAGGGATTGCAAATTCTGCAAGTTCCCAAGACTCTCAGGTATTGGGCCCGTCAAGGCATTACGACCCAAGTCAAGGAATTGCAAATTCTGAAAGTTTCCAAGACTCTCGGGTATTGGGCCCGTCAGGGAATTAAAACCCAAGCTAAGGGATTGCAAATTCTGCAAGTTTCCAAGACTCTCGGGTATTCTGCCCGTCAGGGAATTAAAACCCAAGCTAAGGGATTGCAAATTCTGCAAGTTCCCAAGACTCTCCGGCATAGCTCCAAGAAGAGCATTGCTGGAGAGATCCAAGTATTCGAGGAGACTGCAATTGCCCAACTCCGATGGAATTGAACCGGTGAAACCGCTAGAGTTGAAGTCAATAGACTTCAAGCGACTCAAGTGAGCAATCTCGGGTCCTAATTGACCCGAGATTTGGTAACTAGAGAGGTTGAGACCCACCACAAAGCCGTGCCCGGGGTCGCATTTCACTCCGACCCACGAACAAGGAGTGGAATCAGAGGCTTTCCAGCTCGATTGGATGGAAGGAGGAACAACTGTCCAGTGCCTCTTGAGTGACAACAGAGTTTTCCCGTCTGAGCTCAAGCCAGACACAGCACAAATTAACACATAGAAGCACAAGAGCGGGAAGAGAAAATTCAAAGAAATTCTCATAATTATGTGTAGCACAGAGAGAGACAGGGGGGGCGGTTTAGCAGAGGAGAATATTAAAAGGACATACCCAGAAAAAGTTCCAAGGAAACACAGCCAGGCTCTCTCCTACTCGACAGAGTCTACCTTCCAATGTCACTGAACAGAGAAAGAGGATGGAAACCCAGTTGCAGTATATACATATATATATGTAGGTAGGTATGCATGTATGTATAGGTAGAGAGAGGAAGGAGAGTGAGGGAAATATAGGGAAGTGAAGACAATATATATGAGTTGCAGAGACCGACAGAACGTGAGGAACGGCGTAGGTTTTTCCTTGGCTTAAATTAACTTTATATATAATAATAATAATAACCATAATAAATTTGTAGGACAGGTCACAGAGATCAGTGTCCACACGGCTTAACTTCTTTTAAAAGTTAAAACAGAGCAGAAGAAAAAGAAGATCAGTACTTGACTTCTTGGTTTGGAGCTAAAAATGGGTCTGCCCCACGCGGGACTCAGCGTATATTCAATCACGATAAAGGATGCGCAAAATGCCACTTACGATTACCACCAGATCCCTGAATTTCTGCTTGATCGCTCACACACGCACGCCAGGAATCCATCAAACCGTGCATATATTCTCTGGGAACACTATTGGGGTCATGGCTCATGATGGGGTGCGAGAAAAAAATTCTACGTTGATTGAAATCCACTTTAAGTATTATAATTTAAATACTTCCAAATTTATCATGTACATACTTAATGCAGTCATTCTATCTATGGTTAATTGAAATCAACTTTCACTATAATTTAAAAACTTTAAAATTTATTACGTATACTTAATGAAGTCATTCTATGTGACGATAACATCCCAGCTAATTTTCTCCGTGATCTTTTTTTTTTCTATTAATTAATTCATTTGCTCCTTATCATCAGCGTAAACTAACAATGCTATACAATTAAATATTAGATATATATATATATATTCACAAAAGAATAATGTGACAAATTTATGGATTAATCATCTTAGAAACCTTTTAGGACATGTTTATTTTAAAGGTAAAATAAAGTAAATTTTGCTGAGGTAATTTTTTTCCTTCATTACATTAGTTTGAACGAGGGAGATAACAATTATTCAAAAGGTAACGATTGTCCCCATATGAGGATAAATTGTTGCTTGGGAGGAGGTGGATAACGGAAGATAATGGAAAAATTTTATCTCTTCTCATCACCCTAATAAAATATTTCTTTACACTCTTGTAAATCCTTAAGCAATATTCTAGTATATAATTAATAAATATTATTAAATAATAATTTACTTAATTAAAATAAAGTTAATTAATTATTAAATTATTTTATCAAAATAATAATAAATAAATAAATAACAATTCATTATTAAAATAATCTATTATATTTTATT